>CM040989.1:5367749-5480035 GCA_022985145.1 Pangasius djambal | reverse complement strand
ATTGTATTACCCAGGAATGGAACTCTGTGTGTGTACATTTTATAGCATTTTATAGTTTCTGTTGTTGGTTAAGACAAATACAAAAATCTTTGATAATTTTTCATAATCGTACATCACAACGTAATTATATTTGGCTGTTCTCAGGCTCTGATGCTCCACCCACGTCTGACTTGTACACCTTTCTAGCCACAAACTTCAGAATCTTGAAGGCTGCAGTCTGATTGGTTCACCACATTTCTGTACGCTGATGTACAACAGGAAAACAAAAGTTTGTTGAAACAGTGAGCTTTTTCAGATGAACATGTACTCACTGAATTGGGAAAAAAGTCTTTCCCTTGAATTTTTTTTATTTTTTTCATTTATTTTTTTTTTTTCAAAGTAGTGGTGGGGGAAATAAGGTTGGTTTTTTCAGCATCAGTCAAAAAGCCTCATCTTGTGAAAATATGTTAGTCTTGGCCATATTTAGCGAATAAAGAAATGTACTAGGGAAAGCTAAAGGTCTGACTTGTGAGGATGTTTTGGCAGACGTGTCCAGGCAAGTTGTGTGGAATGCTAATTACCAAAGTAACTTTAGGGTTTTTTTTTTTGTGTTTGTAAAACTAATAAGTATAATGTCCCTCTGCCTGCTTTTTCATATTTATACAAGGGGGGAAAAAACCCGGTCTGTACCTTCTATACAGACTTTGAAAACACTTAAGAGTGAAGCTGGAAATTCTCAGTCTTAATTATTCTTCCTAACAGTTAGTGATGCAGGGAATTTGGGTCTTGTACGCATTTTAAGATATTTGTCATAATTGAAACAAGATATGAAAATGTCACTAAATTAATCGATTATTAAAATGATGGTTAGTCACAGCCCCAGTGACTAAGATTAAATGCACTCTGCTGTCTTGTGTTTAAAATAAACATTGGTCTTTGTCCTAAAAATATAACGTATATGGATTCACGTAATTACTACCTTATATGCAAAGAGTAAATGGAGATTAGCCTAAACCAATAATCTCTTTGGTGGTTGTTGGTTATACTCATGATATTACTCATGTTAATTTGTGCTATTATTCAGAGAGTTTTTGCTCAGTGTTGCTGTGATATCTTAACCTAACAGACACTTTTTATATGCCCAGTACTGTCGTATGAATTTCTACAATAAACAATATAGCCAGCTCATCTTGTTAAACATAAACTGCTATTCTGTACTCGTTTGCCATTTCCAGTGTAATCACAAGTGCTTTTTGTTGTAATGATCCCTATCTGCTGTTTATTGCTAACACTGCTACAACCTCAGCGTCACCATCCTCTGTCAAATACCAGTAATATTTCTATGATGAATCATTGAATCAAAGTCTCTGTAAAAACACTCTTGTGTAATTGGCTTCTGTGCTCCACGCAAAAAAGTCAGACATCAGAACCATTAAATACCTACATAATTACTGAACTTTGTATAGATTGACAATGAGCTGAATGCACTGCAGTGATCATTGCGTTTATTTTCATAAACATTTAAATGTAAACATTTTATAGTTGAAAATCAAAAGAGTTATGTTATGTACTTATTTTCAAATGCTATAAAATTCTTTTAAACAGTGCTAAAAGGTAAACTATCCTTTAACACAACAGTAGATGATTCAAGGTTCTTGAAACAATTACTGACATGATGTATTCGTACACCTGAGATACTCCAGGAACAAATACATTACCATAGCACCTTATGTAAAACTAGTCAAATATGAATAAGGATATTTAAAGACTGCAGGCTAAACCAACGATGGGACATGGGTCAAGTCCTCAGGAACTAGACTGAAATACATTGCTAAATAGTAGAAGTGAAAGTTAAGCTAAATGTGGTGTCTCTTCATTTTTATATTGTGATCTTCCTGTGTAGTAGTATAATCTGAAAAGTTTATCAGAGGAATATTTTTTAATGAAATCTTAAATCTTCTTTAACCACTCCACTCATGAATGTAAACTCTATATAGATTGGAAATGGCCTAACTTTATTTATTTTTAATCTTTTTGCTCTGTTGTTCTCATGTATTCTCCAGGCACTGCCACCCACTGTAGTAGTAGCTGGGGTGTACTGTGCTGTGGTGGCCGTCTTCTTCACTGCTATAAAGGTGGTGAACTTTCGCCTGCATGCGATGTTTGACCTGGGAGAGATTGTGGAGAAGAGACAGGCCTCACTGACCACAGACCCTCAGAGAGTGGAGGAAGGAGATGAGGGCTCTGGAGCTCATGATAGCAGCCAACACAGGTACAGAAAAAGATCTGGGGCTGCCCAGCATTAGTTTGTTAAACTGCAAGACTTTTAATTCTCTTTATACCACAGCACTGCCAAATTCTCAATCTTTATTGGTCAGAAGGTTGATTAATTTTCTAGAACAACAGCTCTGACAGCTCTGTCAGGTGCAAGGTTTAAATTAATGCGTTTATTCTAATATGTTATTGCTTCTATAGTAACAGCTTATACAGAGACTTGTCTGGTAAAGTACTGAAGTGATATTGGTTATTTAGCTCTATGAGAAGCTGACCTTGTTAATGGCTTCCTGGCAGCTTTTATTATTTATAGCCTCAGTCTTAGTCTTTGGGGATTTCAGCTATTGATGATGTTAAGCAGTTCTGATGGTGTGTGTGTTCATCAGGGGCAGTGGTGTTGGCGTGGAGATGACTGTGTTCAGGAAGGTGAACTCAACCCCTCCAGTGCGCTGCAGCTCCCAGCATTCCCTGTTTGGTCTGAACCAGGTGTCGGTGAGAATGGTCTTTAGCACTTAATGCCAGTAAAACCCTGCTTACTTTTTTAGAACTCATGTGTTATGATGCATTTTTTTTATATTTCATATTTTTTGGGATTTAATTTTGATTTGCTTTTACCTTTTATATAGATTTAGACTGTACTTTTATTTAATCACAAGTAATTACAAAAATTACTTTTCAATTACTTGAATCTTTTTAATACTGTTGTTTTAACTTCGTGTAAACTGGAATGTCTGGCACTTTCTAATACTAGAACAAAAAGCAAAACAACCACAGTTGCATTTGTGGAATGGTATACTAGTTGTGTGTGCACGTTGCACTATGCTTAGCAATAATTAAAGTTACTTAGTTACATCTGCATGCTACTAAACATTAAAACACTAAAAAAAAACATACTAAACCATAAAAACACATTCATGATAAGATGCCGTAAGCCGTGTTTAATTATAGCTAGTTTCTAATTATAACTAGGTTCTGCATCTGAGAACTTGATTAGTTTATCTGGATTGTGTTGTTTGAGAGCCCTTTTTGCCCTTTTTGGAAAGTAAGTATGAGGGAGTCAATATTAAGTCTGATGACACACATTAAGTCTGTGATAATGATCCTTGTCTTTGCTCTTGGGCTCTGTGTGACTAACTTTTTAGACAGTTAGACATTTATTTTTTACAGAGAACCTGCAAAATCTTATGTTAGGAACATTGCTTGCATCTACATGAAAATTCAGAATTAGTATGTGAATTCTGCAAAACTGGAATCTATTGGTCTGTACTTTTGTTAGAATTTCAATTGTTGTGTTAATTCTACCTTAAAAGCGATGCTTATAATGTGAGAACAATTTTAGTATTTAAACTTTGTGTACAAAGTGGTACAAGTAACATTTTTGGTCATTTTTCTTCCCTCCCTTTCCTAAGGAATTTTTACCACAACTTGAGGACCCCGGAGGCTCTAAGGGTATGTATGTTTGTTGTCACTTACTCATTCCAGAAGGCCTGTATCTTTAATAATGCCAGCATAATTAGATTTGTTGTGTATAGGTGCATGCTGCATAATAGCAATTAAATTTTGAAAGCACAGAAATCCAAAAGAATACATGTATATATCCCAGATGCAAAGTGCAGCAGATTTAATTTCATGCTTCTCTATTTTGACAGACCTCAAAGAGCTGATGCAAGAGCAGGACGGTGACGGTCTGATCTCGACACACAGAGAGGTTCTTCGGCACAGCTCTCAGGATGCAATCAGTAAGACCCAAACCATTTTCACTGTACATTTAGCAATGATCAGTATTACTCTTCAGGCAGTGGCACAGATTGTATACACATAGTTTAAGCATTTAACCTTAAGAATAACAGGATTATTGTTTTCAAGGTCAGTTTGCTCAGTTAGAAGGCATCCCTACTAAGCAAAATGGTGATTATTTGTGGCATGTGACCCAACAGGAGCCAGTGGTGTGGTTCAATCCTGTCTTGCTGCAGCCATTGCTGGGGATTTTCCCGGTCTCATGGGAGTGGGTGGAGTGAGGTCAGCAGGCTTTGGGAGCCTGCCCCTGCCAGACTGTCCCTCCATTCCCCCCTCACCATCCAGCCAGGAGGATGGAGAAGAGAAGGAGCCGGAAGTGGTCTGCAGCAATGTGCTGGAACAGCAGGTGCAGCGAAGAACAGAGGAGCCTCCAATGGGTGGCTATTCCCCACTGGGCCCTTCGGCAGAGTCCGAAAGCTTGGGCGATGCCCCTCTCAGCCCTCTCATCAAGAGCAGCTTGAGCGAAGAACTGAGTGAGAACCTGTTGGGCCTTGGACTTGACCCAGTGACCTTTGGACCTGGAGCAGAGCAGCCATGCAGCCGCAGTGGTGTGGCACTGACAGCCGGATCAACAGACAGCTGCGTGGCCACCGACCGAGAGACATTGAGCACAGTCAGCAGCTACCGAAGTGAGAAAACAGACTCTACACAGCTTGAAAGCCCGTCTCTGGGCCAGCAGCACCAGTCGGTCCCTATGCCCTCCTCTGCAGTTCTGGTTAAGAGTTCTTGCCAGCAACCAGAGGACCCCGCATTCCTGGGAGGCAGCGACACAGATGATCTCTCAGATAGCGAACTGCTACGATCGCCCTCCAAGGAGCTCCACCCTGGTCAGGGCCTGGATCGAACACTGGTGGAGGGTGAGGATGCACCGGCACAGCTCCCATCCCTGCAAGATTCATCCCCTTCTAGCAGCAGTGGCCCCTCGGAGGCCTGCAATCAGGCTCGGGCCATACCCATGCCCCCTGTGCCTCCTCCACGCCAGGCTGGCTCTGTGCCCTCAGGTTTGGTGTGCTCGGAACCCGCCTTGGCTGTCACCTCTGCACCTTACCTGCTGGTTGAGCCACCTTCCCTACAGGTTCAGCAGCAGCAAGTAGTGCGGCCCAAAGACTTGAAACTTCTGCGTGCTGGTGGCAGCATGGCCCAGCGGCCTGGGCGCAGGAAAGCACCGCGTAAACGTGGTGCTGCTGGCAGTAGCAGTTTTGACTGTGGCTCGTATCGACGCCGTCATCATGGACGCAGCCAACGCAGGGACTATGTGCCTGTGCGCAGCAGGCTAGGCGCCAAAGCTTACAGCGAAAGCTTGTTTGAGGACTCCAGTGATGACGACGATGGAAGTGATGCCAGTGCTGCCTCCAGCCTGGGCTCGCAGCGGCGCTTCAGTTCAGACGACGAGGATGAGGATGACTCAAGTTCGTCTACCTCCTGCTATTCCCCAGATCCTGGAATTGCCTCTCAACCTGTCCCCGTTCCACAGCTGCCTAGCCCCAGTGAGGGGAAAGAGCCAGCTACAGTAGGCCCCTCACACACTCGCAGTGCACAGCGCTCAGCCAGCACGGCCAGTGCCAAGACTCATGCCAGGGTGCTCAGCATGGATGGTGCTGGTGGAGGCCACACCAGCACAGGAACTCTGGCTTCCACCATTTTGCCATTAGCAGCTGCTTCCACTCCTGCTCCAAGGCCCCTTACCATGTCAAAATCTGACCTGGAGGCTCGCACTGGACACTCAGAGGTTTTTCCCAGGGCTCACAGGCTCGACTCACTGGGAGGCTCATGGGCTGGAAATCAGACCGGATGGAGGGCAGGAGAACTGCTAGAAGAAGGTGCTGTGGGAGGAGGTAGGCAGCACACACTCCTCATATTTTCTGTTTGATGTATAGTCTTGAAAAGCATTCTAATCTTACAGTTTGTTTTTCGGTGCTTGTCAATAACCCGAAGATGCTTAGTAGTATGTATTATAATTCTTTAGCCTGTTTTGTTACCTTAAAGTGCTTACTTGAACTTTCTTTAATTAACTACCATAAAGTAATTTTGCAGTTTAATGTAGTCTTAATGCAATCCTATATATGGAAGTATTTTCCGGACAAATTTCAAAAGCAATTGCATTTGTAGTTGCGTTTCCTATTTGGGGACGCATAAATTGTGACATTATTCAAATGCAAATCGAATTCAAATGCATATTAGCGTTTGCATTTTTGTTTACACGAACGTACAGTGTCTGCCAAATTTCAAACGGAAACGCAAGGTCTGTTTGCAATTTCCCATTTCCCATGTCTTACGAGTTATGACCTTGACAAATCGAAATAGCAATAGCAATTACTTTGTTAGCTATTTCACTTCCTCAGTGACGTAGCATGTGGAGCCTGCCAAAATTCAATCACAAAATGCAATCACAATTCACTTTGCATTTACGTTTCCGATGCCTTGCACAGAAACCTGCCAATCAGTGCTGGGGGTAGGAGAAGACTATGGGACGGGTTTGTATTTGGAAGTAATGTCACAGTCAACAGCCAACAGCCAAGAAGGGAGTTTTTTATTGAGCCATATCGTTTGGCTTAGCTCAGTAATAAGAGGCGGCACACTTAACTGTATAATGTTTAATATTTGCAGTTGAACGAAAGTGTATAATTTTCATGTTTCTTGAGTTTTTAAAAAAAAAAAAAAAAAAAAAAAAAAAAAATAGCCAGCTCTTTTGGTTCCCAAATGGATCTTCATTTAGTACCTCAGTACCACTTCCGGCTTTTATAATTCAGCCAAACTTAGCAATGTTTTGACCTGTGACTGGTATGCGTGCACACACAGTACATCACTTAAAGTATTCAGTGTAATTATACTAAACCTTATAATTTCCAGAATACCATAATTTTACATTATGTTTGGTATAACAATCTTAAATAATATAAGAACATCAAACACTGTTACACATGTATTGAAAGTTTATTTATATTGAACTATTCAAAACACAAGCATTCCAAACAAATCACACTCAGAACAGAACATGGTGTGCCATATAACAAATAAAAAATAAATTACTGTGTCTGTATTATTAAATTGTCTGTATTATTAAAATGCATCCAACTGCTGCTTTGTTTGCGACTGTCACTCATCTTGTTTTCTGACCTGAAATTAAGGATGATCTTTTGCCCACACTGCTCGGTCACGCACACTCCATGCAGGAGTGAAGCGTCGGGACAATCGTCTGCATGTTTTCCTCCTTGGTCGTCGACTGTGACTGACGTCACTTCCAAATACAAACACACCCCATAGTATGCTTCCCACCCCCAACACTGATTGGCAGGTTTCTGTGCAAGGCATCGGAAATGCAAAGTGAATTGTGATTGCATTTGAGTTTTGGCAGGCTCCACACGCTACGCTGACAAAGCGAAATAGCAAACGGGGTAATTGCTATTTCGATATAACAAGGTCATAACTCATAAGTCGTGGGAAATGCCATGCAAATGGACTTTGCGTTTTCATTGTACATTTGTGTAAACAAAAATGCAAACGCTAATACTCAATTTGCATTTGAATTATGTCACAATTTATGTGTTCACAAATAGAAAATGCAGCAGCAAGTGCAGTTTGCAATTGCTTTTGACATTTGTCTGGAAAATACTTCCGTACCTATGTATTATCTTATTACTAAATTAAATGTGTCCCCTGCAGCTTTGGCCTCTGAGGAAGGAAGTAAACGGGACCCCGTAAGCAGTGTCAAGAGAACTCAAGCCATCCGCAGAAGACATAATGCAGGCAGTAACCCCACTCCACCCCCCTCCACCATGGGCTCCCCACCCAGCCTTCAAGATCTTCAACGGGCCCGGGCCTCATCCCATTCCCGTGCACGTGCCCTCCCCACAGCCCTACAGTTTGCCTCCTCCCTGCTGCTCCCCCGCAGCGGAGTGCATGAAGCCTCCACATTTGACGACACCTCTGAGGGAGCTGTGCACTACTTTTACGATGAGAGTGGTAAAGACAGATGTTATTGCTCACTGTTTTTGTCTTTTGAGTGAATATGCAAATCGATAACTGAATTTACTGACGGATACTGACGGATCAACAGTTCTCCAGTGCTGATACACAGATGTGTTCTCTTCAGAGTCAGTGGTTTAAAAAATGTCACCTTGCTTTTTCAAGGAGATTATTCAACAGAATAATTGCATTGCATTGGCAGTAGCATAAAGTTACCAGGCTAATAGGGTGAAGGGGGTTGGATTGGAATGGCAGAAAAATGGGGATTGATTTGCAAAATCATGCATATTTATAGATCCTTGCATTGTATGAGGATAAAGGTGGAGAGATGTTGTTAGGCATTTTATTTGTCTCTTGAGTATTGCATACATAATAATCAGCTGTTTAATATGTATGTAATACATATTAAACAGCTGATTATTCAATGCATTTTGTTTTTAAAACTACACATTCAGGTATACTTGAATGCAAGAGAGCCACTCTTTCATCAGTGATTAAATATTTTCCAGGTATAAAAAGATCATATACGTTTGGACCTGCAGGAGGAGGCTATGAGGACCCAGTGCAGTAAGTCTCACCAAACAGCCTTTCTTACCTTTCCAAAGCTTAGCCTGTGGTCACCGGATTCAGAGTTTAAACTCTGTTGGTGTTTTCCAGGGAGCGTGAGAGACAGTCCCAGTCCTCCAGCTTTACCTCCAATGATGTGCAGGACGTGCCTCCAGCATTGTCCATGCTGCAGCCTAGGCCTGTGGTACTCCAGGGCATGCAGGTGCGCAGAGTGCCCTTGGAGATGCCTGAGGTGAGCCTAGACCTGACGTTTTCTCGCACCTTGACGAGCCGGGTCATCTGCCATGTTTTAAATTGGTTGTCCTTGTTATTTCTCTCGCTCCATAGTTTGACCTGGATCACGAGTCCCTGCAGGAATCTCAGGAAAACACACTGATGATCGATGAGAAAACCAAGCCAAAACAGTACTACAAGTTCTGGGTGCTGCCGGGAAAGTGGCTTAGAGTGCGCTATGACCGGCTGGCCCTTCTGGCCTTACTGGATAGGTGAGTGACATCTATACAGATTCACATATTTATAGGCTCTATCATGTATAGTCCATTTATAGTAATATTTCTGTCAATGCTTTCATGCATCCATGGAAACCACATTTATTGTACATGGAGAAGTAGAAAATGCATACTTTTTTTTTTTTTTACGTTAGTGATATCCTGAGAAAGCATATCTTCTCCCCCGCTGGCATCACATGTGGTATATATTATAAATAAGTCCAAGATGAGGGTCACTGTTTAGGAGATATCAGCCTGCGGAGTGTATCAAAATATATTCAGAGTTTATTTAACATGGTGGATCCTATTTATTTTATGGGCTTATGTGTGAAATACTTAAAATCTAAATGTTTTGTCATGTTCTGCTCAATCCTTTGGCATATCCTATGGTGTGTGAGTGCACACAGAAAGGGATTTAAACATAATATTTTTGGACTTTTTTTTTGTCCGATTATAATTACGTTTAAAGTTGTGGTAGCTAATATTGTACGAACAATAGCATACAGCATTATTGTTATTTAACTATGGCTGTCTGCACTGCAGGAATCGGCGGGTTGGCGAGAATGTGTTTGCGGTGGTGTTGGCCAGCCTAGTGGCCTTTCTTGGCTTCTTGCTGCTGCTGCACGGCTTCTTCAGGGACATATGGGTCTTCCAGTTCTGCCTCGTCATCGCCAGCTGCCAGTACTCCTTATTGAAGGTGAGCACAGACTCAACAAATCACGTGCTAATACACTTTGTGAGTGCAAAATTTTATTGTTTGTACATCTATTTTTACGTTTTTACTCATTGGTCTTTGTTTCTACATGTGTCTTTTTCAAGAGCGTGCAGCCTGACGCAGCCTCCCCAATGCATGTGAGTAAGCACAGCCCCTCTGGATTCTTCTTTTGCTCACTGCCTCAGAGAGCTGTTTCAGCTACCTGTGAGAAGATCATTCTCAGTAAATGCTGTGTGATGTCCTTGCACAGGGCCATAACTGGATCATCGTGTACAGCCGGCCGGTGTATTTCTGCTTGTGCTGTATGCTAATCTGGGTCTTTGACCTTGCCGGCCGTTCCAGCAACTTGCAGCCTTTCTCCCTCTATGGAGTAACCTTCTTCTCTGCCCACTTCCTGCTGTGTGCCAGGGACATGCTCATAGGTTTGTCACTCTTCAAAGCCCTGATACCCAGTTCCACGTCCTCCCTTCAGATATATAATAGTGTGTTCAAATACTATTGGAATTTTCATAATATTTACATATTCAGATTCATATTCATATGTATTTGCATACAATATATACATTTACATATGCATTTTTGAATGTGTAAGTTTTTCTTGCATATGTGAATAAATGCAAGTTATTTGTAACAAAGAAATTGGTTAATAATTAAGCTATCAGTGTTCAATGGCGTACACTAAATTCTGCAGCACTTATAAGCATATATTGTGAATAGGAAGCCATTTTGGGTTTTAAAATGCTACTACTTGTTGATGTCTTCAAAAAAGAAACATATTTAAGGCTGTAAATGTCAAACTTTCATGACGTGAAGAATGATTACATTGCCTTCTTCCTGTTTTTTTTTTTTGTTTGTTTGTTTTTTTTGTTTGTTTTTTTTTTCTTTGCAGTTTTCACCCTGTGTTTTCCAGTTATCTTTCTCTTTGGACTTCTACCTCAGGTCAACACCTTTCTCATGTGTTTGCTGGAGCAGGTTGACATGCACATGTTTGGTGGAACTGGTAAGAAATCATCACACACGTATACATAGACCATACTTCTTTTACTGTGCCATCTAACCTGTCTTTGTGTTTTAGCCACTACAAGCCCCCTGTCCTCACTCTACAGTCTGTTACGCAGTGTGTTAGTAGCAGCTCTGGTTTATGGCTTTTGCCTTGGTGCTATCAATGTAAGTGAGCTATTTTGAGCTACAAAGAGACCTACAAAAGCTGATTTTATCATGTCATGATGCACATTTTCTTTTATTGTATTCTAATGTATTTAGGCCCCATGGGGTGAGGCTCATGTTCCAGTGCTCTTCTCTGTTTTCTGTGGCCTCCTCCTTGCCTTATCATACCACTTAAGCAGGCAAAGCAGTGATCCCACCGTCCTGTGGTCAGTATCAGCCTGAAGATGATTTGAATGCGCCACTCTCATTCAGACACCTATGTGTGTGGGTGTCTGTGTTGAGGCTGATGTTAACTTCCTGTTAATATTTTTTTTTTCCCTGCGGTATGGTAGGTCTTTGGTCCGTTCCAAATTCTTTCCAGAGCTGGAAAGCAGGACTCCCGAGGAGCCTCCTCTGGAGATCAAGGACCCACTGCCAGAGAAATTGCGCAACTCTGTGGTATTCAGGACATTCAGTACCTTTATTTATCACTGCTGGACAAAAAGTGGTCATTGGTTGTGAAAGTCTGTTTTCTTACTCTCACGCTGCCTCTTTCTCTGTTACAGAAGGAGATTTTACACTCAGACCTGGTCATGTGTCCTCTCATGGCCATTATCAGCTTTGCCATCAGTGCCAGTACTGTCTTCATTGCTCTGCAGGTTAGTTAGCTCTCTGTAAGCTCATTTACCCTGTGCATGTATAATATTGTGGTTTGATGTCTTTTTTTTTTTTTATATATATATATATTATTGATTAGGCACTAAATAATAGATGCATGAAGTTGAATTTTTTTTTTTATTTTATTAACTGGTGGTACAAACATGAATTAATCCAGGCTTATTTTCTTTATTATTAAAACATAATAATAAAGTATTAGTTAAGCGGGGTGTCTTATTGCTGAATCATAATTTAATGGTTCAGATTTGTTTTTATTATTTGTGTGCCCACAATAATATTTTTTTGCAGATATTTGGCTTGATTGTACTTTTTTTTTTTTTTTTTAGGCCCAGGGTCTATGTATTTATTTATTTTTTTTTCTTTTTTAATTTTTAATTTTTTTTTTTTTTTTTAAATAAATAAATAGGTTAGAGCTTACTATTTAATCATACATGCCCCGTGGTTGATCCCTGAATTGTCTCTATTCTATTGTCTCTCTCTTTCTCTTTCAGCCTGCTCTTAGTTTTGTTCTATATATTCTGGCCGGGGTGGTGGGCTTCCTTACTCACTACTTCCTGCCTCAGTTTCGCAAGCAGCTGCCTTGGTTCTGTCTGGCCCACCCAGTGCTCCGTTCTCGCGAGTACAGCCAGTTCGAGGTTCGGGGTGAGTAGTCTCTCCCTCTCCCTCTCTCCCTCTCTCTTTCTCTCATACTCACATACACTCTGAAAGGCAAGAACATGTTTTATGTTCCTGTGTGTTACAGATGCAGCTCAGCTCATGTGGTTTGAGAAGCTCTATGCCTGGCTCCAGTGTGTAGAGAAGTACTTTATTTACCCTGCCGTGGTGCTCAACTCCCTGACCACAGAGGCCCACACCATCAGCCAGAACCCTGACAAGCCTGGCACTTAGTAAGTTCGTTCTCATACAAATATAATACCCATTGCTGCCTTAAGAATCTCAGTTGTACAGGTTATCTTCAGGTCATTAAATCATTAGAAATGTTAAAATCTTGTGGAAGTTAAGGCCTTAACTGGCATGAGCGTGAGAATGTCAAACTCAGACCACAGAGGTTTTAAGTATTTTATTTTTACCAAATGATGTGTTGGAAGTGAGAACATATTTTTATAATACTTGTGTATTATTAACCCTTGTAATTCTCACCTGTTAAATTCTGATATAAACAAAGATCAATATCATACAAGAGGAACCTGCTGTAGTCTTCTTTAAGCTCTGCTAAAAATATATATATAATTTGGCCATGATTCCATTAGATAACAGAGCTGTTACCAACTAACACATTTACTGTTTTCCCAACTGCAGGCTGGTTTATGTCAGTGTTCGTACATGATGAATCAGCCTTTGCTCTTTTGTTCTTATCTGATGACAATTTCTAATTTTGTTTAATGTGATGTTAATGAACATATCCATATTTGTGAATTTTAATGTATTCAGGGGGGCCATACACTTATTACATTATTATACCTAAATGTTCAGATACAAAAGGCAGCTAAATAACAAGTTTTGACCAAAAGTAATAATCCAAATGTTAACTATAAAATGTGTCTTGTCTGGAAATCCTACAGTGGCACTTCCCACTGATAATACGTAGATTAGGTGGACTTAAACCCATGACTACTTGTTGGTTCTGTTTTATTTTTTATTTTATTCATAGCTCTAAGTTGTAGGAACTGTCTTTAGTGTTTAATGATGGCATAAAAAGTTCTTAAAACAGTCAGTTGAAATTCCTAATGCCTAACGTTTAAATGATTTTTCAGGCTAAGCAGTCAGCATTTTATTTATGCTCCCACTTTGATTGGTAATGAGTGTTAACAATGTTCTCATCTGCCCAGTGGCCGAGCTCTGTTCATCTCCATGGCTGGAATGAAGCTGCTTCGTTCATCCTTCTGCACCCCCTCCCAACAATACGTCACTCTCTGCTTCACCGTCCTCTTCTTCCAGTTCGACTATCCACGCTTCTCCGAAACCTTCCTGCTCGACTACTACTTCATGTCCATCCTCTTTAGCAAGGTTTGATATCATCCACTTTCCACTCAGATACTTATTTTATCATCATTGTTGCATTTAGTAGCATTAGCATGTTTTTTTATTTACAACATATTTTGTTTCACCTAGCTTTATTGACATAATAATCTCATTGTGTGTTTGTGCAGCTGTGGGACCTACTGTATAAACTGCGTTTTGTGCTGACCTACATCGCTCCGTGGCAGATTACTTGGGGCTCTGCGTTTCATGCCTTCGCCCAGCCATTTGCTGTGCCCCGTATCCTCCACTCTATTGTTAATTCCTTTAACAATTAAGTGCTGAATTTGATTATGGGTTAATAATTACTTACATAGAATTTCTTCAAACAGAATGAACTTATTTTGCAGATTTTGAATTAAATGTTTATAAGTACCTTATTATTGGCATGTAATTCAAACAATATGTCTGCGCGAGCAAGGAACGCCACTTAGTGTCAGCATTACCATAACAATGGGTATTGAAGTCCTATTTGAATGTAGAAAGCAGGTAAAATTAGTCCACCATGTTTGGTCTCAGAAAACAGCCTCCAGATTTTTACATTGTGCTGGATCATCGGGTAGAAATGATGCAAGAAAAAATGTAACAGAAAAAAGAACATTGCACTAGTATTCTAAGAAAAACTGAAGCAAGCAAAGCCAGTCCAGTTGCGTATGATGTATATGATATATTAATTTGTGTATAGTGGCATGAAGCCTGACCTTTCTAATAATTCAGCTTCTCAGTCATGCCACAATGCCACAATGTTCATAATGCTTTAAGACAGTTAATTCAGAATAGAGCCTGATGTTATTGGATTGATGACTGAAATATTTTGCTGTATTGTAGCTGGTAGTAAGTTGTTTTCCTTAATGGCTGCTGTGCTGTCAGACTCAGCCATGTTGTTTGTGCAGGCTTTGTTCTCTGCCCTCTTCTCCACTCCCCTCAATCCTGTGCTGGGCAGCGCCGTCTTTGTCACCTCCTACACCCGCCCTGTCAAGTTCTGGGAGCGGGACTACAAGTAAGTGCTTCCTTTTTGTGACAAAATATTTTATCGGTTTTTGTTTTTTCCTCCCCTATTACTCCTTCCACTTTTAACATTCATTGTGTCTCTATGCAGCACAAAAAGGGTGGATCACTCTAACACACGCTTGGCCACTCAGCTTGACCGTAACCCTGGTAAGTGTTGCCATAAGGGTTTTTGCATTAGCATTTGTTGTTCCCTTGTACCTTTTCACTGACTTCCTTTCTCCACCACATAAAGGTGCTGATGACAACAACCTAAACTCTATCTTTTATGAGCACTTGACCCGCTCATTGCAGCATTCTCTATGTGGAGACTTGCTACTGGGCCGCTGGGGCACCTACAGCACGGGGGACTGCTTCATCCTGGCATCGGACTACCTCAACGCCCTTGTGCACCTCATTGAAATCGGCAATGGGCTTGTCACCTTCCAGCTCAGAGGCCTGGAGTTCAGAGGTGAGCCACTTTGCACAGGGTGTAATGCATCAGATTTCTTCAGGATGGATTTTAGTCATGTCAATCTTATGAAGACCATATTTGACATAACTTGAATTTGCAAAAACATTTTCCAAAAATATTAGGGTGTTCAGTTTAAAAAAAAAAAAAAAAAAAACCACTATGGCTTTCTAGATATTTATTCTGAATTTGTTCGAATGTTTCATTGTAATTGCTTGCTCCTGGGTGTCTTCATTAACAATCCTAAACCATGTTACTTGATTGTGTACTCATTAGTAGTTAAATCCCATTTCCATCTCTTCCTTGTGTGTGATCAAACAGGTACGTATTGTCAGCAGCGAGAAGTGGAGGCCATCACTGAAGGTGTGGAGGAGGATGAGGGCTGCTGCTGCTGCGAGCCAGGCCATCTGCCCCACATGCTGTCTTTCAACGCAGCCTTTGGCCAGCGCTGGCTCGCCTGGGAGGTTGCTGCTACCAAGTATGTCTTGGAAGGCTACAGCATCAGCGACAACAACGCTGCCTCCATGCTGCAGGTGTTTGACCTACGCAAGATTCTGATCACCTACTATGTAAAGGTATTGCTGACATTAGCCCTCTCAAGGAGATTTCTGTTCACTTGCTAAAGTATTAATTTTTTTTTGTGAATATCGTGGTCCAATACAGTTTTTGAGCATACCACAAATCTGAGTCCGAATACTAATTTGAGTCTCTCCTGCAGAGTATCATCTACTACGTGAGCCGCTCACCCAAACTGGAAGAGTGGCTGTCCAATGAGACGGTGCAGGAGGCATTAAGACCCTGTCTCAGTGCTTCCTACGTTGACAGTGACCCCACCTTTAACCTGAACATTGATGAAGACTATGACCACCGAGCCTCTGGCATCACCCCAGCTGCCTTCTGCATGGTCTATCTGGACTGGATCCAGTACTGCAACAGCCGCAGGCAGAAGGTCAGTACAGGTCATGCCTCCCAACACTGCCTGTATTCAGAATAGGGCCATAGACTACCGTTAGATCTTTTCCACTGATGATGCATTTTAATATACCACAGAGCTGTTGAATGCTCGATTCTGACTGGTCAGAAGAATTATTTAATTTTCTGTAACAGCAGCTCTGATAGTAGTTCCTGGCTGCAAGGTTTCTATTAAAGCAGACCACCTGTTTTCATACAGAACGAGTAGCATTAGCTACGTTAATTTTTTTTCCGTTAAACAAATCATTGAAATCCACTGTACCTCTCTTAAGCCATGTTTTTAGTTCTAGGCATCGAACAAGTTGTACCAGATCAGTAAAGTTTTAGCGGATAAGAACTGACTCTTTTGTGGTAGAAACCTGTGGAATGGTTCCACACTAGATCCCACCACTAACCCCACTGGTGCAAATTTGGTATGTGAGGACATATGAGGTCTTAATGGTTTATTCCCTCTCCCTCCTTTGCTGTTGTGTGTTGTAGCCTGTGGACAGTGAGAGAGACTCCCCTCTGGTCACGCTCTGCTTTGGGCTTTGCATACTGGGCCGCAGGGCGCTTGGCACAGCGTCCCACAGCATGTCTGCCAGGTAATGATTGACATTTAATAGTTAGGTAATCTTCAGGTTGTGTTTTAACGATCTCCTATAAAAGAGAAATGAATTCACTCTGAATTCCTCCTCTCGCAGCCTGGAGCCATTCCTCTATGGCCTCCATGCTCTGTTCAAAGGTGATTTCCGGATCACATCACCCAGGGATGAGTGGGTGTTTGCAGACATGGACCTTTTGAACCGGGTGGTGGCACCTGGTGTGCGCATGTCCCTCAAACTGCACCAGGTAAAGCCTCTAGCCTCCAATTTCATTTAGCTTAAATCAGGTTTCTGGGATAACACTACTGTGTATTCATAGCTCAGACAAAAATAGGCCTGCATTTGACAATTGCTCTATATATTATACTTCAGAAAGAGTGAGTCTGTTACTCCCACTTGTGTGTCTAGGACCACTTTACCTCTCCGGATGAGTATGAAGATCCAGCTGTGCTGTATGATGCCATCACTGCTAATGAAGAGAAGATGCTGATCTCTCATGAAGGAGACCCAGTTTGGCGCAGTGCCATTCTGGCCAACATGCCCTCACTCCTGGCTCTGCGTCATGTCATGGATGATGGCAGTGATGAGTACAAGATCATCATGCTGAACAAGCGCTTCCTCAGCTTCCGAGTCATAAAGGTACACTCGCTACTGCAAATTCCCAAATGCTGCTCTTATCTCTGTATTTATCATCCAGGTCATTAGAATATTATGTTCAGCTGGAAAAAATTATGTAAAAGGTGAGCAAAATTGAAATGTTGCACAAAAAAAAAATTGAACGACTCAGAATTGGATTGCTTGTATGGATTTCCCAGCAAAGATAATTTGGTTGTAATTAGGGGTCCAACCCTAACTGAAACCTTATTGTTTTTCAAGGATTTTTCTTATGATTCTTGTTATGCTTTTTCTGCCCTAAAACATATTGTGGAATCTAAACTGCAGGTTGCTGAGCCATGAAACTTGGTCAATAGGTAGTATTCCCTCTCGGAATTTCAGTGCAGCATTTTAAATTTTTTGTTTCTCATTCCTTAGAAATGATTTAGCTCCACCCACTCCTCAAAAATGCTGTAAATGATCAAATACTTCTATCAAATGCTAATACTCAATTATTAAAAACCTTTTGAGATTTGCAAACAGTATGGCCACCACATGCCAGTTGCTTCTAGCGCCAGAACTTAGTTTTCTCAGCTGTCAAAGTGTCAGCTTTTAGTTATTATGAACACAAGACCTGAAATTCACAAATAAAACACTGCATGCCTTAAACACTTTCAGCAGCGTTTAAATGAATCCAAAAATTGATTTATTCAACATGTCATGAACAAAGCTTTTCCTTGAAGTTTAATTTGGCACAAACACATTTATGATGCAGCTTTTTTGTATACATTCACAGCTGTTCAGAGTCTGGACTGCCTGCAATGTCTGTGTGACCTTATACATATCTCTACTCTTTTACAGGTGAACAGAGAATGTGTGCGTGGACTCTGGGCTGGGCAGCAGCAGGAGCTGGTCTTCCTGCGGAACCGGAACCCTGAGCGTGGCAGCATCCAGAATGCCAAGCAGGCACTGCGCAACATGATCAACTCGTCCTGCGATCAGCCTATCGGATACCCCATCTACGTCTCCCCCCTCACCACCTCGTACGCTGGAGGTCACAGCCAGCTCCGGTCTGTCTGGGGAGGGCCCATAAGCCCCCACAACATCTACACCTGGTTCATCAGCAGCTGGGACAGGTCACAAAATATTAATTGATTTCAAAATTCCATTTTTTTTTTCTTTTTTCACCGATACAGTGTGCTTTATTTGCAATCTAAATCTACCAGTGCAGTAAGACATTCCCGATGGCATGCGTCACTTTACAACTAGCCGGATCTTCTGTTGACTTTCACAACTATTCTATTTTTAACGCGCTGTATTCTCCTGCAGGCTACAGAAGGGCTGTGGTGCAGGCTGCAACAGTGGAGGGAATATCGAAGACTCTGACTGCGGTGGTGGATCTTCCTCCATAAGTAACAATCCTGCAGTATTTCCTCCACAGAGCACAGCGCCCACTGTGTCTCAGTCCCACCTTACCACTGTGCAGCCATCAATGGGTAAGACTACAGCGACGCTAGTGCTTTACACGCTCTGTTCTACTACAATAATCACGTCCCTTCAGATATGCTCCTATAGATTTGAGTCCATGCACTTGATTTGTTTCTTAAGATTGAAATAAATTCATTTTACGACTTTCAGTACTGGAACCCCTGATCTCTTGTTAACAGGAACTGACAATCCTGTTGGACCGAGCTGGCCTGTTCATTCTCAGCCCCTTCCCCTGACCCTGCTTAGCCAGTCTGAGGGCCGGATGGACGCAGGCTTGGTAAACTCTCTCCAGCGCACTTCCTCCATTCAGGGCCTGCTGGGTCAGCACCTGTCTAGCTCACAGCTGTCTTTCAGTGCATCTGTGGCTGTGCCACCCACTGAGCGCTTCTGTCCAGGCAGCCTGCAGGACAGTGCCAGTCACAGAGCCTCTCAGCGGGGCATCAGCATAGGGCTTGGCCATGGAAGCGGCCTGCACTATGACGCTATCTATAGCAAGTGGAGTTTGTCTGGCAGGAAAGGCTTTAATGGGCCAGCGGCAGTGGAAGGGGACGGAGGGTTGACTCACTGCATCCGCACTCAGGTGAGGAGACAGGGTTGCTTATTTACCTTGATTTTTTTTTTCCCCACAGTAATATAGTCTTTATTCAAAAATGTAGCATTCACTATTCCTTGTCTTTAAATTTACTTTTAAATTCAAAGGTGACTGAATTTGGTTTAAACCTTTAATTGTAGTTGGTTTGGTTTTGTGGTACTGGGCAGTGGTGGCTCAGTGGTTAAGGCTCTGGGTTACTGATCAGGAGGTCGGGGGTTCAAGCCCCAGCACTACCAGGCTGCCACTGTTGGGCCCTTGAGCAAGGCCCTTAACCCTCTCTGCTCCAGGGGTGCTGTATCATGGCTGGCCCTGTGCTTTGACCCCAGCTTCCTAACAAGCTGGGATATGCGAAGAAAAGAATTTCACTGTGCTGTAATGTATATGTGACAAATAAAGGCTTCTGCTTCTTCTTCTACTGTAATTACAATCTTGCTGTTGGTTTGGCAAAACTAATTTATTAATGTGACTCTGTTTCCCAGGCTTTCCAGCCTGTCCCGCCTGCCCCACCCCCAGAGGTCAGCCCAACACTGGATGCAGTGACTGTTTCTGTGCCCACAGAGACCACGCCCCTTACATCAGATCCTCCCAGTTTACGGGAGGAGGCTACCGAACTGCCTTTACTTGAGCACCTGCGCTGAGCCTCTACATAGACTAACCTGCACAAATAGGCCTAGACCAAGTGAAGCTGGGATCCGGAGCCGGTCTCCTGGTGAATCCATGCTCATTCCAGCTGATGAAGAGAGCTGGGAGCTTTCTGTTACTTGAGGTCAAGCTTAACTCTCAACCGCTTTTTTTGCGCTTTGTGCTTTTGCAGTGATTGATATTATTTGAAGCATTTTTTGCTTGTTCTGTATGGGAGCACATAAGGAAAGGGTGCTGCACAGCAAAATAGCTTTCAGGTCATACCCCTGTAAGGCCAAACTAAAAAGCTATAATAGTTCTGATCACTATTTTGGCTTAATGGCTCAGAAGCCAAAAAAAAGGCCAAGCCAGTACAATCAAAAGAAAATTTTCCCCATGTAATGGTGGGTTTGTGAAAATTTTTAGAAACTGGATATGAATCCTTTGCTTCATCAAAAAGGGAAGTCCTATCTGTAGCAGAGACCATTGGCTGAAAGCTCTCTCTCCCTGCAACCACCATGCATCCACCTGGGCTGTTGAGCACCAAAAGAGTCAGCAGGGTCTTCATCTACACAAGAAACAGAAGAAACATCATTACTGTTCTACAGACATGGATCTTGCTAGACACCCCATCCTCCCTCTCCCCACTGTTCCTGTTTAGAGTTCATGTACAGCACTCTGGAGACATTGCTTAAAGCAATTCGATTATTAATGAAGCCTAACACTTTAATTTCCAGTGCCCACAGATAGCCAGTATGTCTTGGTCGACATTGATAACCCACGACCACTGTGTTAGCTAGTTTCAGGTAAAAGATGTCAATATATATGTGTACGTACTTAAGCTCAGACACTTCCCATGATTTTGGTGCTCTTCCCTGCATAGTTTACAGTCCACTAAGGAGAGGACAAAATGGAGAACCCTGAATGTGACCAGGGTTCATACCTGAAGCAAAAGGATCAACCATTCAAACCTGTTTTAACATCATCACAATGTGGGTATATCTTTACTCCTCCAAATCTTTAATATCTAGTCCACAGTTTTGCTTGTGACCCTTTTTTTTTCCCCCCTGTCCAAGGCCTACCAATGGTCTCTGGACTTGCTGGAGCGGGAGGGATACAGTGCTGGCTCCCTTGCCTCTTACTGCTGTCGATCAGCAAGCACCTGCAGTACAGCTTCTCTTACTGTGATACTACTGCTACTGCAACATCCCCTCTACTACTAATGGAACTAACCAAACTACTGCTCCTTTTGACCTTTAATCTCCAGCGTTTTAGTTGGAAGAACTTTGCAAAAACAAATAAAGATATACACGTATAAAACAAAAAATACATATTTATTTGATTGCTGTTTGAAGGTGGAGGGTGTGGGGTTCGTTTTGTTTTGTTTTGTTTTGTTTTGTTTATTGCACCTGGTTGTCACTTGCTGATGCTAACTGGAAAGGCTGGAAAGGTAATTCTACTCTGATTTTAGGGACCTTTTTAGATGTCGTCTTTCCCGCACTCAATCTAGTGTCTACTTTGCTTTATAATTCAACTGGAATTAGGCCCAAGATTGGGCATGACTTCATCTTCGCATTGAGCCCATCCCCACCACAATAGAAGGATGTTCAGTTGGAGAAATTCATTCTTTCTCATTTTGTCATTCTGTACATATAGGGCTTCACATTTGTGACTTCTACAAATTAGGGTATGGGAAATCCACCCAGTGGTTCTCGTTGCGTTCAGATAGGATGACCACTTGTACCTAATAGTATATATTCTTAAATGAAAGCTATTCATATTTCACTACACCTAGGTCAATGTTAAATCTACACTTTGGAAGTCATTGAGCATTAGCAAAAAGAAAATTGAATTGCCATGCTAAATGACCCAAAAGCTGATTTCAGTATTCTGCAGCCACACTCCATACAACCTTTTAAAGTTTTGGAAAGTGTAAAGAAACAGTACCAAGGTCCTTAGACTTTAAAATGTTTTTTTTTGTGTGTGGTTATCACCACAGCAATATGATGATTTTTAAATCCTTCAGATCTAGAATTTTCTTTTCGTGCATGGTAGCACATAGATCACAATAAATGTTAGTGGAACACTAGGCGTAGAGTTCACTAGGTGGGCCCTTGTGGCAGCCACCTTCTTACTTTGTGATAATGGCAGCCTTTGCTTTATCTTGCCCTTCTCAGGTCTTAAGACTTTTTTTTTTTTTTTTTGGCCGAGATCCAACTTGGTCGGTCTGTTCTCTCACATGCTTAGCATGGGTCTTTATCATTTTGACTGTAACTCCTATAGATGATCCCAGATCGATTTGCCCAGTGGCCTAAACATTTATATCACTATTAGCACCATTTCTTTGTTTTTCTCCATCTCTCTCATTTTAGTGTAATCTCTCCAAAGCTACAGGGAATTCCTGTTCTGATTTGGAGAAAGGCAAGCACAAGTTACTGGACAGTCCCTGGTGTCGGTAATAAAAGGGATTGCATGAATCTCTGCCGTTTATGAACGGTATGTTTTGTATATAAATATATATATATATATATATATATATATATATATATATATATATATATATATATATATATATATATATATATATATATATATATATATATATATTTAAAAGTATATAAATCTATTTTATTATTGGATTACTGGTTATTTTTCAAAGACACTATCTTAGGGGAGCTGTACCTAAAGCGCTCTCTGACCTTTGAATCATGCAGTTTTGGGAAGGAAATCAATTAATACTGCTTTTGCACATGTATTGTAAAATAGTACAACATCCCACTTTTTTTTTAAATCACCTTTTAGTTATGTATGGGGTATTGTTTTATTTAAAAGCTGTTATTCAATATTCAAAGTTGTACAGATTTTTTTTTTTATGTGATCTTTTTTCTTCTATTTAAATTAAAGCTTTTTTTGTCATCATTTGCAGAGCAGTCTTTGTGAATGCCCCCCCCCCCCCTTTCTTTCTTTCTTGCTGGTTAGTGTCTAGTGTGAAATCCTTACTGCTGGTCCTGAAAATGTATTTTCCTCCGAAAGATGAAGAAAGGTTGAGAAGGTTTCTTTCAAAATGTTAAGGATTTCAGTTTTAAGCAGGTATAGAGGAGTATTTAAGTAAAGGATAACATAATTTAGGGCATGCTGTTATAGGAAAAGCATCAACGATGGAGCAGTGTGATGTGGCCTGACATAAGTGAAGTAAGTTGAGTTACTATATACCACATTATAACAATATCATTATTTTATAGTCACAGATAATGTGTAAAAACCATGAAGCAAGTAAATTCTTTTTATCACTTACAGTATAGCAGTTACAAACAGTTGTCCCCTCACTAGCCTCCCCCCCCCCCCCTCTCTCTCTGTCTCAAAGTTAAGAAGAACAAAAAAATGCAGCTTATTTCCTTAAGACTTTCCTGTGATGGAAAACATAAAGTTACAGCTTTACCCCTGTTACTGACACTGGAGCCTCCTTACATAAATATTCAAGAAATGTCTCTATTCAGAAAGTTTCACACTGTCAATGAATACAGTTTCCTTGTTTCTATTCTCTTTATTAGTCTTAGCTTGTGTGGAGCGTCCCTGTGAATGAGCTGTTACTGTAGAAATGATGTGTTACAGCAGTTGTATTAATATAAATCTGTGATTTGAATTACAGCCAGCACTATTGTCAGAGCTGTGGTTATAGAAAATTAATCATTAGCTTCTGACCAATCAGATTTGAGAAAACGTACAGTCTCAGTGAAAGTCATGCTTACTCTCAACGTGTCTTTTATGTTGAGTAAAAGTTCTCTCTTCCTGTGTTTAATCCCGACTTTCTAATACTGCTCCAATATAAGTACTATTTTTAGAATGATTTTTATCATTTGAAACATTTACACTGTACACTGCGCAGGAGCTGTTTGAATATGTAGTAGTGGACAGGATTACTGTAACTTGATAAGGTGTAACATTAAAGGGGAGTTTCTTTGTTTCTGAGCCTTGTAATACCAGGCCTGCTGGGAAAACCATGGGCACTTCATTTAATGGTTATGTGAACTGCATTTGCCTAACAGCTTTCTTTAAGTTCCTCTCATCTTAAGATTATGAGCTTATGATTGTTTAGATACACTCCTACAAACTTCCCTCGGCCGAAATAATCTAATTTTGAAAGTAATATTTGTTCAGGCAGTGTTTAAATGTGACTTTCTAATAGGGTGTGAGTGAGTAGAGGCTATGTGAAATCGTTGATGGTGTAATTTAGAAGCAAACAGGAACATGTCAAGAAAGGAATTTTTTTTCTTATTTAATGTCTTTAGTGTTGGAACACAAAATAACTACAGAAAATGTGCAATTTACAGTTTTTTAAGTAAATTTCTTTTTGGAAAAAAAATCAAAACAAAAACCTATAAGGGCCTCGAAGCAATAGTTTTGATAGAAAAATGAATATACTCAGGATTTTACTCAGCAAAAGTAGTACAGCGTACAAAATAAATGCATCTCAGAAATCTCAGTCCATCAAACGATACATCATTAATTGTCTTCTTTAATCAATTTCACTGACAGTAAGGCTAAGCACATTTCTGACTAAAGTGTTCTGACCTTATTCCCCATCTTAATAAGCGACCAACTGTAGCATGCCACATACTGCATCTCAAAAATATCTGAACATAATAGAACCTTGATTCAAATGCAGTCCCAGTCCAAAAATCTCAGACAAATGACCGCTTGATTACGGAGGGAGTGTATGTGATCTCGTAATGCTCCTCCACACGGCCGTCCATCCATTTGCTCTCCTGAGCCGAGCGGTGGAGCCACAGCACCAGTGCCAACAGGGTCAGCAGCACCAGGCCCATGGAGATTGTGATTAGCACACCCTGCAGGAGGCCTGGGGCAGTCTCTGTAGCTGCACAAGGAGAGAGACTGGCTATAGGAACTCTGTTCTTACAGATGCGTTATCATGAATAGGGCAACATGATCATGGCTGATATGACAAGATTACTGATATAGCTACATTCTACAGAAGAGGTTCTTGACTGGGATTGTTCTTTAACCAGTTTTGTTGGATCCACCAAAAAACCGAAGAATAGTGTCCTACCATAAATGTTTACATTATCTAGAAGGTTCTTTGAGGTGGGAAACAATTATTAAAACAAATCAACAAAAGGTTTGTACAGTGTTTGTAGACTAAGTAGTTTAAGCTAAAGTAATTGCAAGCACTGGAGTGAAATACTCTGATTTATTCTGAAATACTCTGATTGGACAGAAAGATCTGGTTGAAACTCACGGTTGTACACAGAGAGGTTCACATAGCAGTTTTGTGTGCCCAGAGCATTGGTCACGGAGCAGCGATACACACCAGAGTCCTGTGCAGACATATTTGCAATTTGCACCAAACCCATTAACTCCCCTAAAGAAAAGACACAGATACATAGACATTGCCTTGATCTCTTGGAGGCCGTTAAGTTCATGTCAGGTTTTGCTTCACATATTTAATCTGATAATGGAAATGTATTTGTTACCCCCCATGCTGATGGCCAAGGTGATGTGATCTGGCTCCAGCTTCTCCCAACTAATTTGTGGAGAGGGGATACCCTCCATTATAAGGCATGTCAATGTCACGGTGCCACCTACATCGGTGTCTCCCTCCCACATACACACAGGCAGAGATGGGGGCACTATAGCAGACACACCACCATCCAGTAAGTCAGATATATTTTACATTACATTATATAATATGCATAGCAACGTATGTCACAAATATGTCCCCACATGCAAAATCTGCTCAACTCTACTTCTTTTTCCAAAAAGGAAAAAAACCTTAGAGGGTCGGTTGAGAACCCTAAAACTAATCCTTTTTCTAAAAGTGGACACTTTTTTGTTGACAGCCATCAGCCTAGTGCCAGGAGCCAAGTGTTAAATGGTTTTTACCCAGGACTCTGAGGCTAAGTTCTCCGATTCCAGGGTCTCCTGTCTCTGGTGGATTGCTCACCACGCAACGAAAGATGCCAGCATCAGAAACACGTGTATCATTCAGGACGATATCAGCATTCCAGGGCATGTCAGCAAACTCCACCCTGCTGGTGAAGGAGGGGCTTTCTATCACCTGCCCCTGATCATACACGATCACCTGGAGTACACATGTAAACAATTCATCACTAACAAATGATGTACTTTCACTGGTTTTGAGCTGCACAAGTGACAATGATAAAGTGCTTACTGAAAATGAATGAATTGTCAGTGTCTAGCTGTGATGGTTTTTATTTAAATGGTAAACAGTATGTCACATGGGGTGTTCAGAGTGTAATACCTGTGTGGGATTGTCTTGGTCAGAAAAAGGAGTCAGGGTCCAGATGATGCTGAGGCGGATCAGGGGGCTCATGGTGAAAAAGGAGCAGGGTAAAGTGATCGAGTCGCCCTGCACCACCTCCACACTGGACTCCCTCACTGTGACACGCACTGTGTCTAGACACCGGCAAGAGAGAATGCATCTTTGTGTATTGTTAGAACACAACAAAAAAACAAGTATGCATGCTTAAAAATTACGTAGGCAAAATAAGTATGCATACTCAAAAAATAAGTATGCATGAAAGCAGTCAAATTATTTTTGCAAGCAAAATGTAGAAAGCTTCTGTCTCATCATTGTTCCTATAAGTGAGTAAAGTATTGAACATTTAAGTGGTCAGTAAAGAAACATCTGCAAGACATGACAAATGACACATGAAAGTATGAACAAAAACATGGAAATAAGTACTAGCTAGTAATCATTCACAATATATATTTCCAATTTTTACCTTTACTACATTTCAAATATTTCATAAAAAGCAAAAATGATTGTTCAAAAAGTAAGCAGAATTATTTATAAGTATGAATAGTAAAAATTAAAGTAAAGAAATATATGGAAAATAAACATGAATTCTAAAAAAATAAATATAGAACAAAAGGATGTATACTTAAAAATTTAAATACGCAAAATTAAATATACAAGAGTATTCCTAGTTCAAAAGTTCTCACATGTGAAGGAAATATATTTTTATAACCATTCTGGATAGATATGCAAAAAAGTTTCTATACTAAAATACCTTGTTATAATCAAATAAGCATACTTGAAATGCATAGGTAAAAAAGAAAGAAATAAACATACATACTAAAGATTTAAGTAAAAATGAGAATGGAAAATAAACCTGCATTCTTAAAAAAACGGAAATAAAATAATGATGCATTTGAAAAATTAATAGTATTAAAAATAATAACAAATAACAAAATGAATAAATATGCAAATGAATTATTGCAATTGAATAGTTCAAGTATTTGCAAAAACATGTAGAGGAAACATATTGCTAAAACCATCCTGATTTAATTAAAAAAGTATGGAAAATAAACCTGCATAACTAAAAAAGTAAATAAAATAAAAGAATTAGTAAAAAAAAAAAAAAAAAAAAAAAAAAAAAAAAAAAAAAAAAAAAAAAAAAAAAAAAACTGTATAATGTAGTAAAAAAATATGCAAATTAATTATTGCAAGGATTTTCCTATATTTCAAGTAAATGTTGATAAAACATGTAGAGGAAACATATTGCTAACACCATCCTGAAATATGAAAAAGACCATACTAAAAATGCATACTTAAAAAACAAGTATGCATACTTAAAAATTAAGTAGGCAAAATAAGTATGCATACTCAAAAAACAAGTATGCATACTTAAAAATTAAGTATGCATACTCAAAAAATAAGTATGCATACTTAAAAAATAAGTATGCATACTCAAAAAATAAGTATGCAAAATAAGTATGCATACTTAAAAAGTAAGTATGCAAAATGAGAATGCATATTCAAAAAATAAGTATGCATGAAAGCAGTCAAATTATCTTTGCAAGCAAAATGTAGAAAGCTTCTGTTCTGTTTCTCTATAAGTGAGTAAAGAAGTGATAAACATTTAAGAGGTCAGTAAAGAAACATCTGCAAGACATTGTTCACAAGTTGACACATGAAAGTATGATCAAAAACATGGAAATGAGAACAAGCTAGTAATCATTCACAATATATATTTCCAATCTTTACATTTGCTACATTTCAAATATATTGTAAAAAATATAAAGGATTAAAAAGAAAAAACTGCACTGAAATAATGCTCAAAAGGGAATGGATAAGTAGTTATAAGTATGAATACAAAAAAGAGAAGTAAAAAATATATATAGAAAATAAACATGCATTGTACAAAAGTATACAAGACAAAAATGTATAGTTAAAAACTTAAGTATGCAAATTCTCACATGTGAAGGAAATACATATTTTTAAACCATTCTGGACAGATGTGCAAAAAATTTTCTACACTAAAATACATTGTTTAAAAAAATGAATAATTAAAATGCATAGGTAAAAAAAAAAAAGAATACACACACATAGTAAAAAAGTTTAATTAAAAAAGTATGGAAAATAAACCTGCATAACTAGAACAGTAAATAAAATATTAATGAATTCATAAAACAAACAAACAAACAAACAAACAAACAAACAAATAAATAAATAAATAAATAAATAAATAAATATGTTTAACGTAGTAAATAAATATGCAATTTAATTATTGCAAGAATTTTCCTATGTTTCAAGGAAATGTTGATAAAACATGTAGAGGAAACATATTGCTAACACCATCCTGAAATATGAAAAAGACCATACTAAAAATGCATACTTAAAAAACAAGTATGCATACTTAAAAATTAAGTAGGCAAAATAAGTATGCATACTCAAAAAATAAGTATGCAAAATAAGTATGCATACTTAAAAAGTAAGTATGCAAAATAAGTATGCATACTCATTTTTTGAGTATGCATGAAAGCAGTCAAATTATTTTTTGCAAGCAAAATGTAGAAAGCTTCTGTTCTCTATAAGTGAGTAAAGAAGTGATAAACATTTAAGAGGTCAGTGAACAAATATTTGCAAGACATAACAAATGACACATGAAAGTATGATCAAAAACATGGAAATGAGAGCAAGCTAGTGATCATTCACAATATATATTTCCAATCTTTACATTTGCTACATTTCAAATATTTTGTAAAATATATAAAGGATTAAAAAGAAAAAACTGCACTGAAATAATGCCCAAAAGGGAATGGATAAGTAATTATAAGTATGAAAACAAAAAAGAGAAGTAAAAAAAAAATATATAGAAAATAAACATGCATTGTACAAAAGTATACAAGACAAAAATGTATAGTTAAAAACTTAAGTATGCAAGTTCTCACATGTGAAGGAAATACATATTTTTAAACCATTCTGGACAGATGTGCAAAAAATTTTCTACACTAAAATACACTGTTAAAAAAAGAATGCATAATTAAAATGCAAAGGTAAAAAAAAATGAATACACACACATAGTAAAAAATGTAATTAAAAAAGTATGGAAAATAAACCTGCATAAATAGAAAAGTGAATAAAATATTAATTAATTTGTAAAATAAACAAACAAACAAACAAACAAACAAATAAATAAATAAATATGTTTAACTTAGTAAATAAATATGCAGTTTAATTATTGCAAGACTTTTCCTATGTTTCAAGTAAATGTTGATAAAACATGTAGAGGAAACATATTGCTAACACCATCCTGAAATATGAAAAAGACCATACTAAAAATGCATACTTAAAAAACAAGTATGCATACTTAAAAATTAAGTAGGCAAAATAAGTATGCATACTCAAAAAATAAGTATGCATACTCAAAAAATAAGTATGCAAAATAAGTATGCATACTTAAAAAGTAAGTATGCAAAATAAGTATGCATACTCATTTTTTGAGTATGCATGAAAGCAGTCAAATTATTTTTTGCAAGCAAAATGTAGAAAGCTTCTGTTCTGTTTCTCTATAAGTGAGTAAAGAAGTGATAAACATTTAAGAGGTCAGTGAACAAATATTTGCAAGACATAACAAATGACACATGAAAGTATGATCAAAAACATGGAAATGAGAACAAGCTAGTGATCATTCACAATATATATTTCCAATCTTTACATTTGCTACATTTCAAATATTTTGTAAAATATATAAAGGATTAAAAAGAAAAAACTGCACTGAAATAATGCTCAAAAGGGAATGGATAAGTAATTATAAGTATGAATACAAAAAAGAGAAGTAAAAAAATATATAGAAAATAAACATGCATTGTACAAAAGTATACAAGACAAAAATGTATAGTTAAAAACTTAAGTATGCAAGTTCTCACATGTGAAGGAAATACATATTTTTAAACCATTCTGGATAGATGTGCAAAAAATTTTCTACACTAAAATACACTGTTAAAAAAAAGAATGAATAATTAAAATGCATAGGTAAAAAAAATGAATACACACACATAGTAAAAAATTTAATTAAAAAAGTATCGAAAATAAACCTGCATAACTAGAAAAGTAAATAAAATATTAATGAATTTGTAAAATAAATAAACAAACAAACAAACAAACAAACAAATAACTAAATAAATAAATATGTTTAACATAGTAAATAAATATGCAAATTAATTATTGCAAGAATTTTCCTATATTTCAAGTAAATGTTGATAAAACATGTAGAGGATGTGAAATATGAAAAAGACCATACTAAAAATGCATACTTAAATATTAAGTAGGCAAGATAAGTATGCATACTCAAAAAATAAGTATGCATACTTAAAAAGTAAGTATGCAAAATAAATATGCATACTCAAAAAGTAAGTATGAAAAATAAGTATGCATACTCAAAAAATAAGTATGCATGAAAGCAGTCAAATTATCTTTTGCAAGCAAAATGTAGAAAGCTTCTGTTCTGTTTCTCTATAAGTGAGTAAAGAAGTGATAAACATTTAAGAGGTCAGTGAACAAATATTTGCAAGACATAACAAATGACACATGAAAGTATGAACAAAAACATGGAAATGAGAACCAGCTAGTGATCATTCACAATATATATTTCCAATCTTTACATTTGCTACATTTCAATATATATATAAGTGAGTAAAGAAGTGATAAACATTTAAGTGGTCAGTAAAGAAACAAATGCAAGACATAACAAATGACACATGAAAGTATGAATAAAATATGAATAAATAAATAAATAAATAAATAAGCAAGTTAATTATTGCAAGAATTTTCCTATATTTCAAGTAAATGTTGATAAAACATGTAGAGGAAACATATTGCTAACACCATCCTGAAATGATATGAAAAAAGAGACCATACTAAAAATGCATACTCAAAAAATAAATTTGCAAAATGAGTATGCATACTCAAAAAATAAGTATGCATGAAAGCAGTTAAGTTATCTTTGCAAGAAAAACATAAAAAGCTTCTGTCTCGTTAGTGTTCCTATAAGTGAGTAAAGTATTGAATATTTAAGTGGTCAATAAAGAAACAAATGCGAGACATAACACATGACATGAAAATATGAACAAAAACATGGAAATAAGTACTAGCTAGTAATCATTCACAATATGCATTTCCAATTTTTACATTTACTACATTTCTAATATTTCATTAAAAGCAAAAATTATTGTTCAAAAAATTGAATGAATGTTCAAAAAGTATGCAGAATTATTTATAAGTATGAATACTAAAAATTTAAGTTAAAAAAATATGGAAAACACACATTCTAAAAAATAACTATAGAACAAAAGGATGTATACGTAAAAATTTAAACATGCAAAATTAAATATACAAGAGTATTCCTAGTTCACGCTAGGAATGAAACACTGTGCGGAAATAATATTCAAAAGAGAATGGATAATTAATTATATATATGAATACTAAAAAGTGAATTAAAAAAATAAATAAATAAATATGCAAATTAATTATTGCAAGAATTTTCCTATATTTCAAATGTTGATAAAACATGTAGAGGAAACATATTGCTAACACGATCCTTAAACGATATGAAAAAAAAGACCATACTAAAAATGCATACTTAAAAAACAAGTATGCATACTTAAAAATTAAGTAGGCACAATAAGTATGCATACTCAAAAAATAAGTATGCATGAAAGCAGTCAAGTTATCTTTGCAAGCAAAACATAAAAAGCTTCTGTCTTGTTAGTGTTCCTAAAAGTGAGTAAAGTATTGAACATTTAAGAAGAAAAAATGGAAAACACACATTCTAAAAAATAACTATGGAACAAAAGGATGTATACTTAAAAATTTAAATATGCAAAATTAAATATATAAGAGTATTCCTAGTTCACAAGTTGACACATGAAAGTATGAGCTAAAACGTTGAAATGAGAACCAGCTAGTGATCATTCACAATATATATTTCCAATCTTTACATTTGCTACATGCACACATTTACTACATTTCAGATATTTCATAAAAAGCAAAAATGATTTTTAAAAAGGCTGTGCTGAAATAATGTTCAAAAAAAAGTATGCATTATTACTTATAATTATGAATACAAAAAATTTAATAAATTGAATAAATGTGTACATTTACTACATTTCAAATATTTAATAAAAAGCAAAAAAAAAATTTTTTTTAAAGGCTGGCTGAATTAATGTTCAAAAAAGTATGCATAATTACTTATAATTATGAATACTAAAAACTGAATAAAAAAATATAAGGAAAATAAACATGCATTCTACAAATTAACTATAGAAAAAAAAGAATGTATACTTAAAAACTTAAATATGCAAAATTAAATATACAAGAGTATTCCTAGTTCACAAGTTCTCACATGTGAAGGAAATATATTTTTATAACCATTCTGGATAGATATGCAAAAAAGTTTCTATACTAAAATACTTTGTTAAAATCAAGTATGCATACTTGAAATGCATAGGTACAGAAAAGAGAATGGAAGATAAACCTACATTCTTAAAAAACACAAATAAAAAAAAATAATAACAACAACAACAACAACAACAACAACAACAATAATAATAATAATAATAATAATAATAATAATAATAATAATAAAAACATAACAAAATAAATAAATATGCAAATTAATTATTGCAAGAATGTTCCTATAGTTCAAGTATTTGATAAAACATGTAGAGGAAACATATTGCCATCCTAAACTGACATGAAAAAGGTGACCATACTAAAAAAGTAAGTATTCAAAATGAGTATGTACACTCAAAAAATAAATATGCATGAAAGCAGTAAAATCAGGTTTGCAAGCAAAATGTAAGCAAAATGAAGCTTCTACCTCATTAGTGCTTCTATAAGTGAAAGAAATAAAGAAACATAAAAAATATAAAGAAAATAATGCTTAAATCTATGCTGAATTAATGTGCAAAAAAAGTGTGCATAATTACTTTTAAGTACGAATGCTAAAAATTTAAGTAAAAAATATATACATGGAAAATAAACATGCATTCTCAAAAAAAATTATACAAAATAAGAATGCATGCTTAAAAACCTAAGCATCTACAATTAAGTATGCACAAGTTTTCCTAGTTCTCAAATATTCACTAAAACATTTGAAGGAATATATTTTTATATTTTTCAAAAAGGTTTCTATACTAAAATACATTGTTAAAAATGTATGCATACTTAAAATGCATACGTTAAAAATTTTTTTTAAATGCATACTGAAATCTGAAGTAAAAATAAGTATGGAAAACTAATCTGCATTATAAAATAAGTATACAAAACAATAATGCATTTGAAAATAATAATAATAATAATAATAATAATAATAATAATAATAATAATAATAATTACACATAACTAAATATGCTAAATTAGTTTTAAATTAAATATTTAATTAATTTTTTATTTTTAATAAATTAAATTTTAAAAATAAGCATGCATACTTAAAAATTAAGCATGCAAAAATAAGTATGCATACTTATTTTTGAGGTATACATTTGAAGTATGCATACTTATTTTTGAAGTATGGAGACTGAAATTAACTAATTAATTACCTCAGAAACATTTATGATGTCAATAAAGAAACATCTGCAATACATAAGTGTACATTATTCACAATATATACCTGCACTTTCTACATTTGCTAAGAAGTAAATAAATATTAATTGCTTAATATGAGTTTGTCATTCACAATAGTATGGTCCTATGTGCAAAAAAGCATGCATACTTAAAATGCAAATGCAAAAAATAAGCATGCATACTAAAAATTAAAGTAAAATTAAGTAAGGAATATAAACAATACATATACAAATAAGTATGCATGACAAAAATATTTTTAGACAAAAATACTTTCAAAAAAAGGAATTTATTGTCAAAATCCTGAATTGATATGGAAAAAAATTAAAATAAAAGCATTTTCCATACTAAATATGCATACTCAAAAATAGGTATGAATACATAAAAAAGTAAGAATGCAAAATGAGTAAGCATACTAAAAAAAACAGTATGCACAAAAGCAGATTAGTTTTGCAAGTAAAATGTAGTATGCGTCTGTCTCAGTAGTGTTCTGAAGTCTGTAAAGCATTAATAAATATATAAAATGTCAGTAAAGAAAAATCTGTAAGACATAAGAGCTCTGAAAAGAACACATTCTTACAACTTAAATAAGAAATCAATGGAACATAACCTACAAAGACAAATGTGCAAATGTAAATGATAAAAAGTTACATACTCAGCAAAAAGGTGTAAAGTCTGAAAGGTATGAACATAAAAAATGAGAACTAACTAATAATCATTCACAATATATACTTGCACTTTTACATTTGCTAACAAATGAATCTAACTTTGTTAAAATAAGTATATATAAATAAGTCATTCACAACAGCATGTTCTAGGAAATACGTTCTGGGTACTTCTATGTATGGTTTGCTTTTGTCTAACTTTATTTCCCTCAAAAGGAGGTGCTTCTCCTAGAAATATTATATGCCATGGTGCCATGTAAAGAAATGAATATTACTACATAAATAGTAAATCACACAAAGGCAAATCTGCATTATTAAGCATTCAGCCTAAAGAAAGATTTGTATAACAAGCATGGAAAATAAGCCAAAGCCTAAACTGAAATTTTAATGTAGTTCAGAAACACGAAAAATAATGTATGAACAAAAATGCATGCCTTTTCTTTCAGCAGTGCTCATCATGCCCTGACCTTCATCCTCATGCATGCCCATATCTCATTACAATAATGATGTGCCCCACCCCCACCACGTTACCATCTCCAGGCCCTTTCTTTTGTTTGTGTGTGTGTGTGTGTGTGTGTGTGTGTGTGGGAACCTATCGTGAATATCGAGCCATAATTACTGTCGACAGCTTAAGCTAGACAATGCACTCTGCATTAGAAAGAACGAGGTCCATGCTTAATGACAATATCTCAAATATTTTCTTAATAATATATGCAAATACATAAATAACTAAATAGTTCAAATATCAAATGTTATAAATTACACAAAACCTAAACAATAAGTCTCTAAATCATTCTTAGTAAGTAGTAGATAGTTGTATCCTTTTAATGTCAAAACAATTTTCTTTTGTTGATAAAAAGTTAAAGTCAAGTTAATTAAAAAATGTATTATTGAATTCATTATTGCTGCATATACTATATATTTATCAAAAATTCATCTGGTCTTCCCTGGTTGAAGTGCACATGTAAACTGCTATATGTACATTTTCATTAAATGACAATTATTTTGAATAAACAGATGCAAAAATGGACACCAAAGTTTTACTCACCATACTGATGAAATTCAAACACCAAGCAGGTGAACATAAAGAGCCATAGTCTCGAGCCATGCATCATTAGGAGGATGTGTGTGTGTGTGTGTGTGTGTGTGTGTGCGTGCATGCATCATCTATCCAGGTCTTTGCTCCTCACCCGCTGCACAAATATAATCGAGTGATTAAGGGACAAACAAAGGAATGCTCCATTTCCCCTCGCCTTTCTCTGCATATGCATTCACTTAGAGAATCTCTGGCTGCAATCTACAAACACTGATTTCCACTAGAGCTTCGTAGAAACTTTGAAAAGCAAATCAGCTGATCGGTTACATTTCAGTTAGGCTGAATATGATCAACTTGTCTAACGGGAAAAGAAAAGTTGCCATTTCTAGGGGTCCAAGCACAAGTGGCTGGGGAAAATATTCAAATTGTTCAGGTTTTTCTTATTAATGAGTCAGTGCTAGTAGTTGGTGGTGAGCAAAGACACAACATGAAACTTGATCACATATCATGAAAAGTATGTTCTTCTATTTTCTCTTCATTATCCTGTGTAACATGGCAAAATCTGGCCACTGGGGCCCTACTTGTGAAGAGTGCTTGGCTGCCAAAGATTTCTGCTTGCAGCTATATTTTGGAATTATAGAAGCATGCTTGAAAATTGTGCTCATTCATGTCTTCCACTCAGATGCATACAAAATGGTCAGATGAACAAAAGCCATTTAGGATGCATTTATTATCAGTGCACATGATTGGTGTAAATGTGAAAAGATAATTTTTTAAAAAATACTTGACTTATGAATACATACCAACCATTACACCAGAACATTATACCATTACAAAATTACTGCATGCAAAATACTTATTTGCATACAACAAAATATATCAAAGGCAACAAGGGATCACTACACCTTTTTAAAAAACCTGAATGTAAGTTAGTGATGAGTTTTGTAGGCTTCGTGTAGGCTTCATCTTCAATGGATCATCACATTTGTAATGTGACAGGGGAGGTAGGCTACACACTGATGACCTTTTACATATAGAGCTAATTTTACTGTACGAAGAACATCAATATCTACATCACAGAAGGAATGAAAAGAAATGAAGGAAATGAGGCAGCCAGATTCAACCATCCTGAAAGATTACTAGGTAAATGTACATTGTACACAATTAATATCTTCATTTCATTTGCTCTCTTTCACACACATATGCAAAGTATAATAACTTATGGTCTATTTTCAACATACAATACTATTTTGTGATAAAATATATTTTGCCCATTTTTTGCAAATATTTAGAAGCCTCAGATATCTATGATATTGCAAAATTGTTCTTATATTATATAGATATTAACTATACTCAAGTATGCTTTGATAGAAAATAACCACAAATGCAGAGCCTGATCACTAAATTTGAGAACAAGTGAAAACAATATAGTCTTAAATCACTAATATTCTTAAATCACTAACATTTAAAAGGTGACCAAATAATTGCACAACCATATAGTATATGGAGGTTATTGCATTGTTAACTGCACAGCACAGCAGAAAATAACAGCACACGAGAATAACAGATCCTCTCTTTACCTTTGGAGGTGATCCACTCTTGGTCTCAAAATGCTATAATTGCTTTTCCTTAACAAATCATTCAGATGGTTGTCTACCTAAATACACCAATATCCAAATAAAGAAACAATTGTCCCTATATATTGCCTGGAAGATCGTTTGGAAATGGCAGCTCCCGGGGTTTGGTTCAGGTGAAACTCCACTAGAAGGCAATTTTACTGGAGCTGAAGAGACCAACTGGCAGATATTTCACATGAGTGGGCCACTGGGATGCCAGCTGGAAAAACTTTACATCATTCCACTCCATCCCATCAACAGATACTGCAATATAGGCAAAAAAAGATTAGCTCAGGTATTTGTACTAAACTACAAATTATCATTTTATATATATATATATATATATATATATATATATATATATATATATATACACACATATATTTTAACCCATATTAGGAAAGTGAGTTGAACATTTTCTCAAATGTCTCTTTACTTATAATAAGCTTTCCATATAGTCTCTAATTTGAGCTGAAGAGTGCACATAAGGGCTTTACCTCTAAGACTTGTTTGCTGATGCTTAGCAGAACAGATGAGTCTGGTGATCCCCTCGATCACCTGGCTCTTGGACTCTGTATCCCTCTCCTTTGGCTTCTTCCCCAGAAAAATAGTAGGGACTGGTGGTAGACAAATGTATGTGTGCTGTTTTTAATCAGAGTTTAAGGGCTGACGGAGGTAAACAATGTTTTTCACAGATATCACATCAAAAGAAAAAAAACTTGAGTAAGCATATCATAGAGTGTAAACTGCCAAAATATTTAAACATTCTAAAACATTTAAAGAGAAGTAAATTAGCCCAATTAAAAACTCTTAGAATATCATTACAGCTCCAAACAGCAGGTTGACAGGCAAAGTGCTCACCTTTCTTGTTCTTTTCCTTGGTGACCACAGTCATGGCCATGGTGCAAGAGCTGGGCTGGAGCTCGCCAATGGAGGAGTTGGGCAGTCGGCTGACCTGCAAGGATCTGAAAGCACTCTTAAGGGTGTTCTTGGTGTCCCTCCTCTCACCATCTTTACGCTTTTCAGCCACCCAGTAGTCCACCTGTAGCCCTATGGCGTCTGTTCCATGAGACATGCTGGGACTCCTGGCCAAAAACAATGATATGTCAATTCATCATAATTTGAATAAGAATTTATTCAAATTTATTTAGGTTGTCATCGGGAATTACAGAACAACAAAACAATCCTGAGACCATATGATTTTTTTCTAGTTCTCTTTAATGGTTTGCAAGTATGTTTTATTTCAAAACGTCATAATGAATGCAATAACCAGTAGTCAATTAATTAAAGATGCTTATACCACAGTGCTGTTAAATTCCCAAATCTGATTGATCAGAAGGTATTAATTGATTTTCTGTAACAGCAGTTCTGATGGTTGCTCCAGCTACAAGGCAAACTTGATACAGGTTTGTATTAATGTGCTCACCCTAATACACTGCTTCTATAGTAACTACTTACACAGGGACTTGCATGTAGGAGACTCCATATAAAAAGATTAAACAATCTTGTGTAATTGCTGATATGATGAAGTTTTCTCTGCGGAAATGTTTATTTAGCATTTTTGGAAGGAGTCACCACCCAGTTATACAATTCATCATGTTTTTTCCCATTTAATGAAATAACTGAGTAAAAAAAAGTATCTACAGCTTCAAGACATGCTACAGTAAAAATGGCCAGGTATAAACAAATGCATGTGTAATATGTTCAAAGATTGTTAGATCGTCACCAAACCTACCCATGAACACCACTGAGAGTTGGTGAAGGTGGAGGGGTGGCAGATTCTTTTATCATCCCAGTGGACATTGCATGAGCAGGAGGAGAGGTTGAAGGAACTATCAGACTCAAAGACACTCCCTCATCACCGTCTCCACCTATTGTGGAAAAGAAAAGGAGATCAAATTGTCAAATTTTACTATAAGAATTTTTAAGTTTTAGTGCAGGTTATGATGGTACAGCATCATCAAAAATCATCTATACCTGCCGATCCAGACATGGGCTCAATCAAACCAACTTTAACCACCTGATTGACGTAAAACAAAACAAACAAAAAAATTTAACAGTGCACATGACAAGCAATGGAAATTGTTAAGCAGTGATGCTAATTAAACATTTACTTACACCCACAAAGGGGACAAAATTTTGATAGGAATCTTCTTCTTGCCTGAAAAAGCAGGAAACAAGAACATAACCATGCACTATATATATATATATGATTATGTCATACCTTTAACAATGTATGGACAAACAATAACCCATGTTGTACAATATAACCCATACATGACTGTGGTTCCACTCACACTTTGTGCTTGCAGGTTAGCATAGCCTCAGCGATAGGCAGCTGATGAGTGACTGTGGCTCCATCAATATACTGACCAATACGTCCGGCCACATCCAAAACCTCTGCAGATGATAAACCTGGACACATACGCAACCACATTCAGAGACAAAATTAAAGAAGCTGCTGACATCTGACATGAGACTACTCAAAGCATAGCAACAACAGCAGTTACGTACCAGGTTGCGGAGGATCTGTCCGACAGAAGAACTCCCGCCACGCACTGTCAAGGAAAGCTGAACGGTAGCGGTTGTCTAGGGAGCCGAGGTACTTAGCCACAGGGTGAGAACCTGCACAGAAGTTGTCACTTACTCAACTTGACTTCCCAGTTGAGTCAAACGCAAGCCCATCTCTATTATTTTTTTTTAAATACCTTGAAAAACCACTTACCTAGTGGAACTACCAGAAACTTCAAATGCCCCAGCCAATCAGATGTCTTGTTGGCTAGCTGAGATACGAAGAAGCGCAAGATGGCTCCCAGATAGTTGTGCCCTCCCACAGCCACCACTTTCACAGGTTTAGGTGTGACAGAGTTACAATTACAGCTGCAGAGAGCAGGAGCACACAGGACATAAGAGTGGAGGTGCAGGAAGGACGAGGGCAAAAATGATGATGATCATGAATCGTTACAATATGAGGCATGGAACAAGTAACCTTTGGGAGTCAGGTTCTATTTTGGCTGGTGTTATATGCTTTTAATTCTGCCTATATATAAAACTTTGAAAAAACATTTACCATGTAAGAATCTGGTATCTTTTATCATTATGACCTGATCATTCTTTTTTCACCTAAACATACTATAAAAACACACAGACAGACATTTATAAATCTATGTAAGATAATGAAAAACAAATAAAATAAACAAATAGGTAAAGTATAGATAAATCAAACTATGTATAATTATTTACAAAACTTTAAATGACTATATCTCTGTTTCTACTTGGTCTCCATGGTCTATCAATGCCATACAAAACCGTACTGAAGTTTCATACCAGTTAGTCGTATTGCTTAGAATAATGTACATTTTTTTGCATTTTTTTGGAACATTTCTTTTTTCAACAAACAGAATTCTTTCTTGTCCGGACTGTAGATTGACACAGACTACTGCTGATAGTAATATCAAGTGATTACAAAACCCCCTGGATTTTGTGTGCACTGCAGCATTAAGCTCACTTTGCTGACATTTGGATGAGACACAGCATAAAAAACTTTAATTTACAAAAAGACAAATCACAAATGATGTTGCCCAGTGCTATAAGGTGTATAATAGTAATGCTGAGTTAGTGATAGGTAGAATTTTTTTAGCTCTCCCTTGCAATATTGTGACCAGCTGTATATTAGCTGACTAGCTGAATATTAACAATAGCTATGCTAGTTATTAATAGCTAGTTCACATCCACTAGGACTGAACTTGGACTGAACTACTTACAACTTCTGAATCCGAGTGAGCAGAGCTGAGAGCACAGCCTGAATCTCAGACACTGAGCAAGTACACACCACTGGATGCTTCTGTGCCTGCAGGGAGTCCGCCACATACTACACACATACACACACACACACACACACACACACAATATCAGTATAACTGTGTTAAGAGACCAGTGTGCATTGCCCTAAACAGATTTTCCATTTTTCCTTTAAACATAATTCTTTAAACCATGTTTTTTTTAAACTTAATTTTATTTGGTTGTTTTTCTAGAAGCTACCAGCTGGCTGAAAGAGTCTGATATAGTCCTGATTAACATAGCTTACATATGTATAAAAATATAATTAATATGCTGGAAAAAGCTGAAACTGAATTGCCAGTCTAAACACATTTTAAAATGTATAATGCTGAGAAAACCATTGTTTTGTTTGGTTTAATTTTAAATTTAATACAACAAAAAAAAATCTTATTAGCTAGTTCTGAGGCACAGTATTTAGTCACTACCTGTCCTTGCCAGTCACTGCTATTAATGAGGATGAGGCTGTCAGGCAGGGTCGTGTCAGACACCAAGATCTGGTTCAGCTGGTCATACACTATCTTCCTTGGCATCTACAGATATTCACAGGAGAAAAGGTGAGTTTTGTTTCTTTAGAATAAGCACACACAGCACTGACAGAGCAGAATGATTACGCTGATACTGGTTTGACGGATAAATATGCTGACCGTTTCAAACGTGCACCATTACAAGGCAGATTTATGAATGTATAAAACAACATTCGACATTCCAAACGCTGCTATTTATATCTTTTTAGCTGACAACTTGACAAACACAACAGGCACAGCACCACAGTGGGAATTAAAACATAGCACTTCGCCCTAAACAAACGTCATACGCTAGCGAGGCATTCAGATATTTTTGTGCAACAATAGTGGCAATGTTAGCCAATTACTGACTCACTGCAGAGCCAATGTGCTGTTATATAAGCAGATTGAGCGCCCACTCTGCTCCACGCTCTGCATCTCTGCTCCTAGCACACCCACTCAGAGTGTCCCATGCTCAAATCTACAGCCCAAATGAATCACCATGTTTACTGTGGACCCTCCAGTGCTGTTTATTCTGCAGAGCTTTAGTAAGATTCTTTGGCACAGTGAAGAAACACAGGGTTTAAAGTGAAACAAAAAATCTTAATGAACAAATATAGAGGATTTATTATTAAAATCAAATATATAGTCATATTTTAACAATATATCACAGAATATATTACTAATATAATAATATAATGCAGGGCTACATGATTAAATGTGATCACCTTTTTAACGTCCGTAAATAATTAATCATCAACTATGCACATAGCTAATTAGTCGGCTAATTAGATAATCCTATATATGCATGCTGTATATCTTAATAAATAATTTTTTGAAAGAAGTTTAGCATGTTAAATGTAATGTGTTTTGATTTACAGTATTATGTGAAGCAATAGAGGTTTACTATGTAAAAGAAAATTTTGTATAACTGTAATTACACTTTTGCCATTAATCGCCATGTTCCCATATCACATTAGAAAACAAAACAAAAAAAAAGAATGTAATGGTTTTAATTGAACAGTGGGTTTAATTAAAGCCAGGCACCACAGGCAATATTGTGACTTCCAGTGTGTTTAGATTTCTGAATATTATCCATCTCTAACTTTCATACACCAGCAATAAGTAAAAGGTCATTGTCAATTATTGATAAAAAATATAGTTTATTTTTATTTTTCTCTCTCTCACAATGAAGAATTCTTTGGTAATATAAGTAGTCCATGTGTAGACATGTCATACTGTCATATACACTGAAAAAGAATGAATGTTTGCTGGTATACGGTTACTGACATTATATTTATCAGTCACCAAGTCTTAAACAGAGGTTTCTTAATATCTTTCTTATCTGACTTAAAAACACTGGGAAAATACACTTGAGGTAGAAATACCAGCACTGTCAGCATAGAGAATTCATGATGATTCCTGGCTCTGACTGAGCCTACAGGTGTGCACTGTTTTTTTTTTAAATCCTGCACACACAGTTAATATTACAAGTACACGCCCAGTACTTGAATAGTAACGCGGTATCTATTCAAGTTCCAAACCTCCGCAGCCCTGACCATGCAGTTACTAAGGCCCGCTCATGTTTATGTTAATAGATGGCGCACTATTCGCTTTTGTTTGGTTTTTTAAGGAAACTTGCCTGAAATCTTTTTGCTTTCATGTGATGCAGGCACGACTTTTTTGTTCCTTTCTGCACGATCACTTTTCAGATGTGCACTAGTCTCTTTCTGGCAAGCTTTCTATCAAAAAAAGACCACTGTGACAATCCATTGAGAACTTTAATTCATGTGAGGAGGGGAAGGAGCTCACCTGTGGAGTGAGGCTGAGTTCAGGTGAGCGCTCACTGTCTGAGCTGTTTGTACGCTCGCTGAGAGGTTTAGACAGCTGCCTCTCCTTCATGGGAGTCCCTCGCTTATGTTTAGGAGTGTGACCACCATCCAGCCTGGGAATGAGTCACACTAGGAGGTCACACAAGAGGTATCACACAGTAGTGCTGGGTGAGCACATTAGTGTGTGTGTGTGTGTGTGTGTTTGTGTGTGTGTGTGTGTGTGTGTGGTACCAGCCTTGGGGACGGCATGGTCTGGCTGTTGCTCCTCTGTGGGCTTCGTGGTCTTTCTGCCACAGAAACAGTGATGCTGGGAGTTCCATCGCTCAAAACCTCCACCTCATTCAGCTCCTACAACACCAACTACACATTACCTACCAGCTACATGACACATGGGAGCAAAAGACAGATCAATTACACACAGCTTTCTTGATGAGACCGAAAGAGACAGACAACAAAAACTGCCATAAAGGGAAGCTGGGACGAAAAGGTTATGATCCCACCACTGCGTCTGTCTCTGAGAAGGCGTCATCCAGGTGTGCACTACTAGAGCGCTGAATTTTATTTGATGCAGTCTGTTCCCCCTGCTGCTGGAGAGATAGAGAGATGGACAGCTATTTAGATTTAGATATCTGACAAATAGACAGATGGATAAATAATTGAAAGTATGAATGGACAGATAGCTAAAGAGTTGAAGCTGTAGGTATGGCTAAATTAATGAATGCTGGATAGGTACTTAGTTTAAAGTGAAGGACGAATAGATAGTTGTATGGGTGAGTAAATTTTGAATGGATGGATGGATAGTTGAAGGGAGAGAGGGAGGGATGAATGGATGACAGTAAAATGGATAGATGGACGATGTGTTAGTTGGATGAATGAATAAAAGATAAATAGATGAAGGTAGCAAACAGATTGTTGGAGAACTGGATTGATAAATGGATAGATAGTAGTTGGAGGTATACATGGATGGTTGGATAGTTGGATAGATGAATAAATAGTAGATTAATAAAAATGGATAACAGATAAACAGAAAATAGTTAGATGGGTGGATGGATGGATGGATGTTGAATAAATAGATCGGTAGATAGTTGTTAGATGGATGATTATATAGTTGAGTGGATGATAGGTGAATATTTGGATAGATGGATGAGTGGAGAGAAAGCTGAATAAATGGATAGTTGGATCAATGGAAATATGGACCTACAATGAAAGAAAAGATGATATTAAGTTAGAGGTGAGATTTACTGTTGTTCTCCCTAAATATGACACTCACAGGATTCAGTGTGTCTCTGCGTAGAGAACATCTGCTGTTCAGACTGCCAAACTCACTGCGAGAGCTGGACTGAGACACAGCTTCGAAGAATGGCCTAGACACACACACACACACACACACACACACACCACACAAAAAGAAAGAGAAAATGCACGAACAGTCAGAGGCAGTGAAATAATGTGTAATGCAATAGACGTTTATGAGAAGCCCATGGCTGGTATTTTTATCTTTGGCTTTAGGTCAGAGAAGGAAATCTGTACTCTGATCATGGCGTAAGTTACACCCGCACATAGTGCAGGGGCCTCACAAGGGATCATGATCTAGAAAAATACTTGTATAAGATTTGTATAGCAGCTTTAGTAGATGCTTGTTACATAAGACTTCTCAGAGCTGTGGAGTTGTGTGGGTGTGGTTTACCAAGCCATTTTCTGTTAAATTATAGGGTTAAAACTTACAAAATCACTATTGCTAAAAGTTTATATAAACAAACGGAACTCTCATGTTTGCTTATTAAAGAAAAGCCCTTACTCTCATTGTGAATATTTGCCCAAACAGTCATGAAGGTCATGAAGGTGAACACATTCACAAAAGTATAATATATCAGAACCAGTGAATGTGTTATATCACACCTTATATCTGATTTCAACGTTCTTTGTTTTCTATAATCTCATCTTATATGACTGAATGGCTTTCTTGCACTTCATTTAATCAACATCTGTTCAGTTTTAATCCTTTGTTCTTCCTAAACTATGCAAGGCCTGTGTGAGGTATGGGGTATTCAGACTGTCTTTTTAAGGTTTTTATGTTGTAAGGCTTTAATTAAATTTTATTTGTATAGGCTTTACTGTTCTTTTGTTCTTCTATTCTTTTGTTCTCTGCCAATGCAGCGTGATCTGTCTGGATTGTCTTCTTGATTAAGCTCCAAGAAGTGTCCCCCTAAGCGTGAGTGTGAATGTAAGTGTGTTATTGTATGTTACGGGAGTTTGGGCTTGGGCATGCTGAGGACACTGTCTGTCTCCTCCATGTCTGGTCCACTGTCACTGGGGTTATACATCTCCAGACTGTTGTAGAGCTCATCCAGGTCTTCCTCTACATCACGAATCTGCTCCTGAGACACATGGTCCAGGCCAAATCCCACCTACGCATACCACATCAGCAATCAAACATTGCCAAGCAAACTCTAGAACAAAACATCAAATAAAGGCAATGATTGGACAGGTTTGTGATAAAGATTTCCAATAAAGATTAGCAAGTCCCATGTTTAGGGAGGGGGGACAAAAAATCACAGACATCACAAATAAACAGGATGGGTGGGGAATAGTACAGGAAATAGAGAAAGACACACAGAGAGGGACATGGAGTGAGATTAATGTGAGTTTACCTCATCAGAAACTTTGAACCTTTTCAGCAGTGCCACAAATTTCTGCTTGATGTTAGGCTGCTGAATATAAAACACTTTACATCAGGCAGAAAAGTGGGAAAAGCAAATCCACACGAATTAGGCTGTACGACACAAGCAGCAAAAATAGCAACGAGCAGAGGAGGAGGATAAAGGACAGTAACAGGCAGAATGCTTACAGAATTGGCACACATTCTAGCACATCACCAGCTAGTAGACAGATCGTGCAGCTAATCAAAACAACAAGCTGATACAAGCATGTGAAGAGAGATATCCCAACCTCGCACTTCGACACAGTCAATACATATTGACCTCCTTATGTCTCAGCACATTTCTCTAGCCATTAGAATTATCAGGCTCTGTTGAAAGGCCAACAGGGACCTCAGGCTACCATAAACACATAGGCCTGTTCCCTGGGATTAGAGTCAATTTGAAGAAATGGAGCCCTTCGAGTAGAGAAACAAACACTGATGGGCATGTTTCCCAAGCTGTAATAGATGGGTGTTCAGCAAACAGCTTTGTAGTTGTTTGTCTTGTATAAGACTAAGATTAAGCAGGTGAAAGCTGTAAACAAGCATAAAAAGGCCATCTAGAGCCAGAAGCAGCAACCTGCTCCAGTAACTCACATTAGCTCTTGTAATGGAAGCAGCAGAGGTAAGTTTACGACGAGGCTTCTTCTTCCTTACTTCATCCTCATCGTCATATAGATACTGCCAAAGGGGAATAAAATACTGTAGGCTTGGTCGGCAAAATTTCACTAATAATATCATGATTTTAATTGCTATGGCATATTTTAATAGGTTTTATTACCACTAAGAATATGATGATGCAAAACTAGATACTTCAATTATCCTGAGATAACTACAAGCTTGTTTATTAGCGGTTTATTAGCCAACTAGCTAACTTATCTCATTATGGACAAAATCTTTGTTGCTGGCTGTTAACTAGTCGGCTAGCTGTTAGGGACTGCATGAGAATGAGCGTGTTTCCAAATTACTTCTGTATATTCAGAGAGCCTTGCATTTTTTATGAGAGTAAGAGGGTAGAGATGTTCCTAGGCCATTTTAGTAGTTTCTTGATCAGTAGTTGTTGTTTTTTTCATTGTGAATACATACTTTTACTGGTTTGAAATAAACATTCAGTTACATTCACATACTTTAAACCCGACTACATTTTTTTTCTTTCTAACCTGTCCATGTAATGGGTCATCACTTCCATCCTGCTCAGATGAGTAGCTCTCTTCCTCCTCCTCAGAGTAGTTATCAATGTCAGGGGATCGATCTACATAGTGACAGAGCGAAAACGTATACAATACACAAAAGCATAAAGGATAAAGAATAAATTAACAGAGAACAGAGATTAGAATCCATCTGCTTTTGAAATATTATGAAGAATTTAAAACATATTACACAGACTTAGTAAGACCACATTTACCACATTTACATATAGATTATTAAATCAAATATTACACAAGCCTACCCGAAAGCCAGCACTGTAACCTTATTCATATTAGTTTTACATTTGCATCTGTATGAAAGTGAAACTCCCTCACCAGACAGCTTGGCTTTTGGTCCCTCTGGGTCTATAGGTTGACTGGACATTGAGTAGACCCTGATCTCAGCCACAGGCACAGCCATGTCCTTTATTTTAGTATGCAGACGCAATACCTGAGCGCCTTCAGTGGGATGCTGCATCACCTTTCAGATGACAAGCCAGACAGGCATAAAAAATGTAAATATAAAAGATGATGCATATGTATCTGTTAGGCGTGTTAGAATGAATTTCATTGTTCAAATACCAGACAATTTACATATTATAAGGCAAATTTCCACATTTGAATGTTTAAGATGGTCCACATTTTATCTGTAAGTCTACTTTAAACTTTAACGTTTAAACTTTAATAAACTTCTCATGACTTGTGTAAAAAAAAAAAAAAAGTCACCTAGCTATGTTAGCTAATGTTAGTGAATAAAATGGTTTTAATTGGTATGGGATATTTTAATAGAATATGACTATGCAAAATGAGACAGTAAACTCACACTTGTCTCTACCTGTGAGAAATGAGAGCTAGTTTATTATTAGCGGTTAGCTTGCCACTGGCTAACCAGCTAGTTTACCTGATTATAGACAAAACTTTGTTGTAGTAGTTTATTTGGATAGTGATATATAAATCACTGAGAATATGACGGTGCAGAGACTCCATCTCATTTGTATTGACAACAATTGCGAGCTAATAGCTGTTAACTAGCCAGCTATCTATTAGGGATGCCAATTTAGGAAGTAAACTTAGTGAAGTGTGTTTATTATAGGTTTTTTGGAGTAGTTTTTTTTTTTTTTTTTTTTTGCTAATTTTTACAGTAGACTGTAATAACATTGCTCACCTGTGCCATATTAATCAGGCCCAATGCAAGAGTCTTGTACCCCAGGATTGTACGATTCTTGTACCTTTTCCTTCGCTGGAGCATGATCTGCAGCCTGTTGGCATCTCTCTTCAAAAAGTGTGGATACTTTTGGAATAAAAGCAGGAAAAAAAACTCTAAGAAACGTTACAAAAATTGTCTAACAAAAACATAAATACCTAAAAAGTGACAAAGAAACGTGACAAATTAATACAAACACACCAAGACACACAAGAACAAACCTGAAGGGAGAAAGTGAGCTGTAAATCTGTCTCTGTGAGCCCAGGAGATGACAGGAGGATTTCATTAGAGCGCAGAATCCGCTTTGATCCCTGCAAGGTCATGCATTAAGTAATGAGTTAGAGTCTTAAGACTTGGAGGTGGTACCTTCAGTGGGATGCTGCATTACTTTTTGAATGACAAGCTGAAGAGGAGTACAAAAATTCAATATAAAAGATTAAGCATATCTGTTAGGAATGACAGAATGAATTCGACTATTCAATAAACCATTTGGATTTTTGTAAAATGTACAGATTAGAAGGCAAATTTCCACATTCAAATGTTATGATGGTCTGTGTTATGTCTAATGTATGTCTATTAAAACTGAAGATTCTAGGTTTATGTATAAACAGCATTGTGAATAAAGCCTTTATTTTTTAATTAAAATAAAAATAAAAAAATGAACAAATTGTGTCATTTGATATCACATACAAGTAAACCATTGTCAGTGCACTTATTAAGGTCACACGTTTTCTGTGGCTGAATTTCAAATGGTGTTCTACGAAACATACAATGCACTATGTACTACAACTTCATTATATTATATCCTATGAGGGGAGCACATATAGTGAATAGGAAGCCATTTGTGAACTGCTTGCACTAAGAAATTATTCCTGAGATGGCAGATCTTGTACAGCCTGTGTAGCCTAAGAAATAAAGCTAAATATTATCAACAAAAGTCATGTAGGTATTTACTGTAGGTAAATAAATAAAAATAAAGTTTAAGCAAAAAAAATAATTTAATAATTTCAACACAAACAAAGACTGAGTACAAAAAAAAAATGAATTAAGAAAAGAGAAAATTTCTGGGGTTTACCTGAAGTTTGACTGCAATGACCACTGATGTGAGGTCTCGGTCAAGGTCCTTTAAAATCACCAGTTTTTTAAGAGTCAAACTGAGGAGTCTGAGAGAGAGAGAGAGAGAGAGAGAGAGAGAGAGAGCTGCAAAGTTACTCTAAAAACATGTCACTCTGGCAGCAGAGGCAATGTTCTGTAATTTTAATATATAGGCTTACTCTGCAGACATGATTTTCTATATGCATACATATATATATATATATATATATATATATATATATATATATATATATATATATATATATATATATATATATATATATATATATACAGTATATATTTAACTTGACGTCGCAAAAAATACTACCTTGAAACAGTTATAACCTTCTTTGTAGTTTGGTATAGACCTTTACAGGCTGGGTAATCAGAGACAGCTCTAACAAATGCAATGTGAAGTGAACTGTGTTTACAAATCAGAAAAATGCCCTGTAGATCAGCAGCTTCAAGCAAAGTATACGCAAGATGTCTTAACTTGAAACCATCAAAAACTTCAATTTCACCATGTCCTCAGATCATGAACCTTTTCATCATTTTGTTGCCACACCACTTATAGGACAAGAAGTAAGCATCATCTCGGCTAACAAAAAATATTATCAGAGTGTTCCATAAGTATTTGACAGCTTCTAAAATGAGACTGTTACCTTTCAGAAATAATGTTCCTGTACCTGCTATAATTATGGCTTGCATTATAATGTTATTAGAGCGTTGCTCACAGATCATTCTCAGTTAGACAAAAATAACATTAAAGAAATGTTAGGGCCCTACAACTAATAATGTTGCAGTGACATTGTAGTAACATTTATAAATGTTACATATAAACAATTTCAGAACACAATGTTCAGAAAATGTCCTAAGCTAAAGTTGTTAGGAGAGTTGGGTCAGGAAATGGAGTATGAATCTGGATTTTAGTACCACAAGATAGAAAGATTGTGACGCCTACAAAAACATCCCCAACAAACAGCTTGTAAATATAAAGTAGCAAACATTGCACCATATCATCTTCTACACCTGCATGTGTCACCCAACCTCAAAGGATTTTAACCATCACATCACAGATTTGACTAGGTCAAACTGTCTTCTCAATGTGAGGTGCTCACAGCCACCGCTTCCTGGATTTCCGGTATAATTCACCTGACTGCCCCTCTCTCAGTGCCATCTTCAAGTGTAACGCTAGAGTCAGAAGGCTTGGGAGAGAGATCTCCTGACCAATAATATGGTTAGCAAAAGAAATTTTATCCTTCCAAAACACACACATATATAAAGGTCAGCTTGTTCTGTTATGTAAGGGTCCGTTCCATCATAATCTACAATATACCAATTTGCATTACTACAGGGTTACTACAGGGTTAAGTACTAAGCGTGGAAAGGTCTCTTGTTTTTGTAGTGACTCAACATCATTATGCCTATGCTATTTCTTCTAACTTTCTGCTGTTAAGGCAGATTTTGGCTGTTTTCTACAGCTAAAGCAAATGATTTGTTAGATTTTTAGCAGATTTGTTAAATAAGGTCTAATAAAAAAATGGCAGTGACTTCACTTACTGTCAAAGAGGTTTTACAGCATCACCTGCTTGCTTTAAGCAGCAGCTTAATATTCTGTTTAGTCTAAATTGGTGGGGTTTTTTTGGTTTTGTTTTTTTCCGGAACATTGTTTTGCATTCTCGTTCTGTACCTATACCTAGGGTTGGAATTGCATTATCTTAAAGAATATATATAGTTTTTCAGGACAGAGGTTCTGGTTTTTAGTTTTTTTGTAGCATGACAAGCTGTGTTTTTTTCCTGTCTTGTTAACTTCTAGCTACTATAACCTAGGTGATTCCAGGAAGTAACTTGTTTTGTGGCTGTTCCACAACATTAAATGGCACAACAGAAAAGTGTTTGCCCTATTGTCTGGAGATCACAAGTTCAAATCCTGACAATGTCACAGCGATCCATGACCAGGAGTCCAAGAGAGTATAAACTGCCCTTGCTCTATGGGTGGGAGTAGTGGCATACTTGCTCTCTCTGTCAATCACAGGGACACTAGCCAATCGTGGGTATCTGTGAGCTCATGCATGCAGAAGGGGGCAGATACCACTTTCTTCCCTATGTATGACATCGCCCTGTGCCACAGCATAAGCAGCAATTACAAAAAATTCAGTTGGCTGGTTTCACGTGTCTCAGAGGAAGCACATTATAATCTTCATCCTCCACGATTGGTAGCTGTTGTATGATAGGGAAGACAATGCTTTGTCATTGCCATTGCAATGGGTGATGGTCAAAGATATATAGGAGCAAAGGCTTAAAATATGGACTGAAGAATGCTTTATGTGGACAATTTTTTTTCATTTTGCATGTGTCCTCTGTATCACAATTTACAGTCACACTAACATCACCTTTTCCCTCCACCTGGCATTTAATCAAACTGTAAATAAAATTCTATTTTGGTAGTATTAATAATTATGAATGCTATTCTCCTAGACATAATTTACACATCCATGTTCTATGTCAGTTGCAAAATATGCTGCAAACTCCATGCTGAACTGGCAGGTTTAAATTTAGAGACAAACAACAAAGAATAATCATGACACTGAATTACACTACAATAGTATACAATACAATAGTAGCCGACTGCACCATATATTTTTTTAAAACTTAACATGTACAATATGTTACATTTTAAGTAAAAATCCCCAACACAGCCCAGATCATCAGTATATGTTGGTTATGTACACCGTGTTGTAGTTTACCTTTTATTATCTCAACAGAGAAGATGGAACTGTGGAGCTGCAGTCTGGTTTGTGCATAAACATTGATCCATATTACATTACATTACTTATTAATTTGACAAATGCTTTTATCCAAAGAGAGGCAGAATAAAGTCCAAGCATAGAGCTGGTAAAGGAGCTGACAGAGACACAAATGCTGCAACGCTAATTTACCAGAAATGATTGTTAGAAACTAAAAGCAAGGGTTAGACTAAATGCTGGTATTCAGTACTAGTATACAATACGTGAGCAACTCTGCACAAGTAACTCCCAGCCCCTGTGTAACAGCACATATGTGGACCCATAGGTGAAGCAAATAAGGGTACTTCATAGCCAAATAAACACACTGTGTGAAAATTAGCTTGTGGTCCACATGGGAATTACTGGCCTCTTTGATGAAAAAAAAACGAAGATAACCCTAAACCCACTCTAATTGGGTCAATGAAAAGAAAAACAAAAAGAGAAGCCAGAGGATGTTGGATCAGATTAAAACAGACTAAACTAAAAATGGTCAGAGACGACTCAACATACTGTCATTAAAGAGCTTGTTAAAGAGCTGGACTCCAAAGATTTGGTGGATTTTTGGTGGAGTTTGTGAGGACAAAAGCAAGAAAGAAGCCAGACACGTATGACAGCAGTTCTCAAACTTTTTGTAGCCTAGGACCCCTTTAACTATAAAGTACAGATTTATTTCATGAACATTATTCAAATGGGTATGATAATATTTTCTATTTATTACAGCCATATAGCAGAATACATTAGGTCCATTATTTATAGTCTTGTTTTTGAGTTGAGGTTAGAGGTTTGGATTAAAAGATTCAAATGACCAGTCAAGCAGGCTAATAAGTAAAAAAAAAACTCAATAATAAATGTAATAACTGTGATAATGATGGGTTTTGATTTCCACTACTGTAAGTAAATTTTAAAAAATCATGAACCCCACTTTGAGAACCACTGGCCAAAGGTAAGACTGACTTTTGTGTGTGTGTGTGTTTGGTTGTTATTTTTTGTTTGTTTGTTTGTTTGGTTTTTGCATGTGTGCTGGGGTGGTGATGGGGTCCCGGGGGTCCAGGGAATTCTCCATCTTGGAAAAAAAACCCTACTTCCCACATTTGAGGGCTCACGCTAGCTTTATTAAGGCCGAAATAAAATTAATACTCACTGTAAGCTGTCTACAAAAACTGGTAATGAAGTAATTGGGTTAGTGCCTAATGTATTTTTAAAGTGGGTGAGCTAATTCACTGTTAAAAGTGCCAAAAATGACATGAAAGAATAGTTGGATCAAAAAGTCTTATCTCGAATCTCGAATTAACATTTCAATGATCAAAGCATCACCCAGTATTTACCAATTTCAAATATAAACTCAAAAGACTGCTTAAAAACCTTAAATCATGCTGTATACTTTATTGTTCTTGTCACTATAAGCACTGCCATCTTGGAATTACAAGTTGGAGAGCTGTTCATACAGACATTTCCCAGTTATTATGCTGCCTTCAACTTTCCTTGTAAGTGCTAATTTGAAGTTCTGTTCACAGTCTGTGCAGCCATGTCTCTCCATAAACGGAGATGGAACTGGAAGTTGAGAAGACTACCCCAAGCAGACGAACTGAAATTGCAAGTTCAGTGGTTTTTAACAGTTGTAGGCGGGGAATTACAAGTCACAACTTCACCTCGATTGCAGCACTAGTTGAGAAGAAGTTGAAGAGTTGGAATTTCAGAGTTAGGTGTTTTTCTGGCTTTTACTGGCTAGAAGTGGGGAAGTACAAGCTGCAAACTCCATTCCAACACATTATTAATGCGCCTGGGTGACTGTGCTAGTCATGCCCCCCTGTGACGTCAGAGGGGAACACAAGAGCTAACTTCTCAGGGGAATAACAAAAATTCAGGACCAGCCAACAAATTAGCACCAAAATTCCTACTCACATCAGAAATATTTTAATAGAAACATTTTAATTTGTTTCCGGGTGGAGTGTTCCTTTATGTCTAGAGCTTTACTTTATTCAAAGTTGAAACAATGTTTGGGGAAAATTGTGCATCATGTAATGAAGGACTTCTTATGTGAAGTTTCAAATGAGTGACAGCGTCCTACATACAGCGTGACAGGAGTTAAAATGTGACAAGGCGGCAATGCTGCAACCTGTAACTCCACGCGCGCGCGCGCACACACACACACTAACACACACGCGCGCGTACCTTGGCACACAGCTGGGAGAGGAGCGGTCGATTTCCCATGTCGCAAACAGGTTCATCTGAACCGGGCGATTTGATGAAATGCTGACCGATTTGAAGGGTTGCAGGTGGGGAGACGCAACTCCCGCTCGCTGAACTCCTCCTCGCTCCGACATGCTAACGGTGGAGCGGGGGAAATCGCAGTACAAGTGTTCTTGATCAAGCTTTGCTCTCAGTTACCCGCATCTTGTGGGGGGGGGGAATCGCTGCGCATGTCACGATGCGCGTCCCTGTCGCCCGCACCGCCTCCTTCCCAACGCCGCTCATCTTACACTTCAGTGTACAGAATCTACCGAACACGCTGCATTCCAGCAGACAACCTGCTCTAGTGTTTGACAAGTGAAGCTTTTCAGCAGCAGGAAGGCGGAAATCTGTCTCTTTGCGATCACACAGAACAGCGACGCCTCTGGTTAAAGGAGCGCGAGAGCGCCTTGAGGATTTCTCGCGCGCTCGAGCATGAAGCGGTGCAGATGCTCGCGCCTGCGCGTTTGCCGTGCGTTTCTCATGCAGAGCACGATGCTTCCTGCAACATTTACACAAACTAGCTGCAGTGTGCCGTAGTCTCGACGATTAACTGGTACATACAGTAACGTTGCGTTGGTTAGGAATTTCAATTTCCAAACTTACTCTCATATATGGCCAAAAGATGGACACCTGACCATCATACCCATATGAACCTGTTGAACATTCGTTTCCAGCTTTAGTCCTCTCTTTGCTCTTATTATATCCTCCACTCTTCTGGGAAGACTTTCCACTAGATTTTGGAGTGTGGCTGAGGGGATTTGCTCATTCAGCAGCAAGAGCATTAGTGAGGTCAGGCAGTGATGCTGGGTGAGGAGACCTGGGGTGCAGACAGCATTCCAATTCATCCCAAAAGTGATTAATGGGGGTGAGGTCAGTGCAGGCCACTCAAGTTCTTCCACACCAGCCGTGGCCAACCATGACATTATAAAGCTTGCTTTGTGTAAAGGGGCATTGCATCATGCTGGAACAGGTTTGGGTTTGACACTGTAGTTACAGTGAAGGTAAATATTATTGTTTACAGCATACAAAGACATTCTAGACAATTCTGTGCTACAGTTTGGGTAAGGCCTACATATGGGTGTGAAGGTCAGCTGTCCACATACTTTTGGCCATATTGTGTATACATAAATCATTAAATACTATATGTACTCATGCACATCACAACAGGAAAGTTCAGGCCAGGTGTCCACATACTTTTGGCCAAATAGTATATATAAATCATTAAATACTATGTGTACTTATGCGCATTACAACAGGAAAGCTCAGATGAGGTACAGTCTGGGAGTTTCATCTCTCTCTCTCTCTCTCTCTCTCTCTCTCTCTAGTGATGTGTCTCTAATGGCTGCGGCATCTAAAATGCTGTTTCCTTCAGTTATCTCTTGCTCACACTCTGTAATGAGGAAAGTGAAGGAAATTGCATCATGTCCTGAAACATTTTGTACTTCAGGGATAGAATTTTCATCTTTACAGAATGCAACCCAAAATGTCCCTCAGGGATCAATAAATTCCATCCATCATACATAGAGATGGGTGATAAATGAAAGAAAAATTAAACAACATAATATGTTAGTAAGCTATCAGGCCACCAGAAGCCCCAAGAACAGCATCAATGCTCCTTGGCATAGGTTCTACACTTCTGTACTGGATGGGTAAACATCATTCTTCCAAAGATATTCTGTCAGTCGATGCATTGATTATGGTGGTAGAAAGTGCTGTCTAACACATCAGTCCAAAATCTCACATAGGTGTTTGATTGGGTTGAGGTCTGGTAACTGTGAAGGCCACAGCATATAATTTATATTATTTTCATCCTCATCAACCCATTTAATGAGATCTCATGCCCTGTGGATGGGGCTGGAGTCATCCTTGGAAGAGATCATTCCTATCAGGATAGAAATGTTTTTGTATTTGTATTGCTTTGCAGAGACCCTCTGCCCCTCTCTAAGGGGACAAGTGCACCAAAATCATGCCAGCAAAATGCCTCCCACAGCAGAACATAGACACTGGACCCCCGCACTGTAGGGATCAAGCTTTCAAGCCTGGTGGAAACCACACATATATACTCATCCACTTATCGAGCTTATGAAGAATGACTCAGCTGACCAGATCACTTTTTCCCCCCACATCTCTATACCAGTGGTTGTGGGTTTTGCACCACTGAACTTCTAAATCTGCATCTGTCTATGGAATAGCAAATAGAATATCTCTCTACATGTAGTTGTCAGTGGATTGTTCTTGCTGAAAGTCTGATCACATCCTACATTGACATTCTCAATCACCTGTTCAGATGCTCTTCTGTTTTTCCTTACATATCATGCTTAAGCTTTATGTTCATTCAATGTGCCTGATGTATTTTCCATAGGTCTAAATGCAGATGTCACTTTAGTCACTGTTCTTATAGAAACACATGCTAATTGAGAAGTCTTTGTGCCTGAAGCTCCTGGCGTCCATGCCCTCTTCAAAGAATAATAAATAACCCCCTTTCGAACTCACTTATTGCCATTTATTTTACATTCAACTAATAATAGTATGTGTTTTCTAATTTGGCAAATTGTATTGATTCCCATCCCATTTTTTTTTGCCATCTTGTTCCAAAATCAAGGTCAACTGGGCCTGCTCTGATTTTTATACATCCAAAGAGCATGGTAGGATGTTGTCTAGAAATCTGTCTAGAAACATTTTCACTCATTATGTTTCTCCAGCATACCTCATATAAACGTACATCTGGTCTGGTCTGCAAACTGCCTCTGACAAACTCTAACTGTGGCTTTCAGGTACTTTACTACTCTTTTGTTGTTGTTGTTGTTGCTGCTGCTGCTGCTTCTGCTGCTGCTGTTCAGAGGATTTACAGACAAACATTCAGAATAAAATCTAAGGCATTTTTATTCACCACTATGGATTTTTTCTTGGTACACACTCTATAATTCTGCCTATACGTATGACAGTAAACAAAGCACAACCTACACATACAAAGTGCATGGGCTGAGTAGGCTACATAAATTATAGGTTGGGAGTTCACATTGACAATATACAATTTACACATAAAATTGCACATTGCTCTACTTTTAGCAGTTCCCCAGAGCAGCAACAGCACAATGTGTAGAGGTAGCTCAAATGTGCATGTCGACATAGATGCAATTATGGAATGTATGCAAAATTGCAAGTTAAATATTACAGTGTTACAGAGTTATCAAGTGTGCAAGTGCAAAAGAAAGGCGATTAAACTAGGCTGCTGATTAACCAGGAATATAACACTGGGGGAAAAGATTTTCACCCATTCTTACTCTCACCAACAACAGACCTACTTGACAGCTTAAGTACGTATTTCTTCTATCTGGCAAAATGTATCTAGGTATTTTTAGCATAGGGCTTTAAGCAGCACATGAACTGCATAACACAAGAGAGTAGTCATGCAGTACAGTGCTGTGTTCATGCTGACCTGTTCAGTAACAGATGGGGAATATTAGATCCTTAGGGTAGCAGATTGTGCTGTTTATTCCACTTTGTTCTAATCCGACATGGTTTTGACTATCATGATGCATTTAATCTCAGTGGCTATACAGGTAAATATGTGACCCTTAATGTTACAGAACACCAGAAACCACTTAACTATCCCTGTCTTTCTGTACTCCCATTGTTGTACTGAGAGATTTGTGAGATTTAGGTCATATGGGGCTATACTGTCAGGTGACAGTCACACTATACTGTTGCCTACTATTGCCCCCTAGTGGGGAAAAACTGAAATGAGCCTGTTTTGCAGACCATAACTCTGGATGACCAGACTACCTATTTATAAACCCAACCAGTGTCTCATAACTCCATCAATGACTGATACCATTATTTCTGTAATAACCTGCACCACAACTAATCTAATCTTCAGAACACTCCACACTGCAAGTTTTTCCTGTTCTGACCATTCCATGTTTGCAGGGGAACTGCTTTCCTTCATTTTTCAGTCATTTGGCGTTAAGTCGAAGCAAAATCTAAACGAACACTGTGATGGTCTGTTCAGAGCTGTAGCTCTAGCTCAGAGGTGTAGCTAAAGGACTTAAGGGAGCCCCTGACGCCCCTTGAATGTCAAATTCCAAAATGTTGGAACCTTAGACATCAGATGGGCAATGTGCAGATATCTCATGAAACCATTTCATTAGCATATCTATGGCTTGGGTGACTTTGTTGAAATAGCTTGCATGGTTCTATTACAATAAATGGCACTTACATATTAGAAATAATCAAGAATAAAATGCAAACTCTAATCAAGAATAAAATGTAGTCAAGAATAAAATGCAAATGACACTGTGATGGTCTGTTCAGAACTGTAGCTCAGAGGTGTAGCTAAAGGACTTAAGGGAGCCCCTGAAGCCCCTTGAATGTCAAATGTCAAAATGTTGGAACCTTAGACATCAGATGGGCAATGTGCAGATATCTCATGAAACCATTTCATTAGCATATCTATGGCTTGAGTGACTTTGTTGAAATAGATTGCATGGTTCTATTACAATAAATGGCACTTACATATTAGAAATAATCTAGAATAAAATGCAAACTCTCAGCCAAAGTAATTTAAATAAAGTAATAATAGCTCAGCTTTATTTCTGGTAAGCATGCAGCTAGAAGAATTGGTATTTGGTTCCAGTCTTCTTGTAACCTACAGGCCTACAGTGTGAATTAAGTTTATTGGTTGTTAAGCCTCGATTAGAGATAAATTGCAAGTGTTATTCCTATTAATTGCTAATAATCTTACATTCCCAATGTCTGTAAAATTGCCTATAAACAGGCTATGTCACAGCTTTACAGATTAAGGGAAAACATTTGCTACTCTTATATATCAGATCCAGAGAGAGTGCAAAGAAAAATGTAGTATGCAGAGACTTTTACTTAGTGTACTGTGGTCATATAATCTTAGAGATTGTTTTTATCTTTATTTTTCAAATCATGGGTTATGTAGCTACTGCAAGAGATAAATAATAAAATCTTACTTACCAATTAGTGGTGATATACTACATGTACTATATACTATATACACTATATGGTCAAAAGTTTGTGGACACCTGAGCATCACATCCATATGGGGCTCATCCCCAAACTGTTGCCGCAAAGTTGGAAGCACACAATTGTCTATAATGTCTTTGTTTGCTTTAGCAATAAGATTTCCCTTCACTGAAACTAAGAGGCCCAAACATGTTCCAGCATAACAATGCCCTGGTGTACAAAGTGAGCTCAACGACATGGTTGAGAAATGGTTGGTGCGGAAATATTGTGTGGAGTGTCCTGCACAGAGCCCTGACCTCAACCCCACTGAACACTCTTGGGATGAATTTTAACACTGACTGCACCCCAGACCTCCTCGCTCGACGTCAGTGCCCGACCTCACTAATGCTCTTGTGGCTGAATGGGCAAATCCCCTCAGCCAAGCTCCAAAATCTAGTGGAAAGTCTTCCCAGAAGATTGGAGGTTATTATAAAAGCAAAGGGGGACTAAATCTGGAATAGGATGGAATGTGTTCATGTAATATTAGAATATGTTGATGATAAATTTGGAGAAGATTATATCAAATCTTGGTATTGAAATTAGAATTTTTTATGTCAGTATTTTCTTTATGTCATAAATAATTTTAAAAAATTTAAATATGTCATTGAAAATGAAAGTAACGACCTAAACCATTGGAAATATGTGTACCAAATTCCCAAACATGTCATTAGAAATGGGTTTCAGTCAGCTTTTCACAAATGGGTAAACCATGCTTCTTTCGAATATGATATAAACATTTTTCCTTCACATAGGTAAATGACATCTTAAGAATTTCAGAAATGTATCATGTGTTGGGAATTTGTTTTATTAACTGCAAGACAGCTGAGACGCGTTGGAAATTCAAAAACTCCCAGAATATATGAATTTACCCTATCATTGTGCATGTCTGAAAGCTTACTCGCAGTGAAATTTGTGGAACACAAGAATTAAAGAGGAAAACTTACCCAGAATCGTCCGAAGGGCGTGTCTGAAAGGCTGCTGAAAGACACGCCCACCAGTCTGCAGTCTGCTCACAGCTACTCCTCACTGCAGTGGCCCAACCCATGAAGTGCAGAGCTGACAGCTTGCATAGTGATGCCAGATTGAACCATACGGCTCAGTTGGATAATTTTTTTAATCAGACTGAAACGCCTCATAGTCATGGGCTGTAGAAAAACAAAACTGCAACTTGGGTTGGAATTAAAACTGAATTAGGAGGCTTTAAGCATGACTGGGACTGAGATAGTTAATCAAATCTGGCAACCCAGCAACTCGCGCAGGCTTGTTTTTTTAGCACCACTGGTACAGGACACAGCGGGCTTGGCATTTGGGACAGCTCTGGTTGCGCAGAAAATCAAGTAACTTGATTAAAGATAAGCAATAATCAGGATTTTTAATGTCAACTGGAGAGTCAAGAATATCAGAACTAGGGATCTAAAGGTAGGCATTTTTCAGTTTGAGTGGTAGTAACTATGTCTCCTAGGTAATTTTTAATTTCTGAGAGAGTAACCTTTAATGTCCTGTGTACTGGAAACAATATTTCATCTACATATCTGTTTCTAAATAGTTTGTCTTTTAACCCTCCAATAATTTTTAAATTGTGAACTCCTCTTGGCATCCTTCCTAATGAAATCATATTGGGGTTATGCGTGATGCTATCATTAATAATAATAATTTGCTTACTTAATGTTTAGATTTTGATACAACATTAAATTCCTCGGTCTCTAATCAGTTTCCATGCCAATGTCAGAATTAATAGCTACTGACCCATGGAGCCTATATATGCCACTGGAGTGGCTGCTCGACTGAGGAGTGAGTGGGACCGCAATGAAGGTCTTGGTCAGAATGATAGGGCTCTGAAGTTCCTCGGTCAAGACTTTGAGTCTTTGCGTGCCAGCTGCCTTCAGATTGGCCGGTTATATGAGGATGAAACATTCCCAGCCCAGCCTTCCTCATTAGGATTCAAGGAGCTGGCACCCGGCTCTGCCAAAACTAAAGGAGTGTGCTGGATGAGACCCACGGTGAGAGTCTGTAGTATGGAAACCTCCCACAAGCTGCTTATCTGTAGAGGCTCTGTTGCCATCTGTCACAGTTTACATCCAAACACCTACAAACCTCATAGATATTCCAGTCACTTCTGTGCCCTGTCTGACCCATAGGTCTTCTCTGTGCACTCCAGGAGTTCTGTACAGACCCACATTTCATTGTAGATGGAGCCACACGCACGGACATCTGCCAAGGAGCTCTAGGTACAACACTGCACCCAGTAGGGATGTAAAGAATGTTTTAGCCAAACAATATGATTAGAAAGAAGTGGAAGATAATTGTTTTTTTTTAAAAAAAGGTGCGAAGCTGAACAGCTCAATGGGAGTGGATCTAATTTCTGGACCAGAAAAATTAAGAAACAAATTTAAACAATATTAAAAATCAGTTTTTGACTCATGAAATGGCACAACAGAAAAGTGTTTATCATCAGGAGATCACAAGTTCTAATCCTGTTGATGCCACAGCAAGATTGGCCATAGTCTCTGGGTAGGAGGGTTAACATATTCATGTCCCTGTCATTCACAATCACACTAGCCAATTGTGGGTATTTATGAGATTACATATGCAGATGAGGGAATATAGCACTTTTCTCCGAGTGTGTTATGCTGCACTGTGACTCAGCATGAGCAACAGTTCAACATGGGTTTACGTGTCTCTGAGGATGCATGGGTTAGCCTTGACCCTCCGCGGTTGGTAGCTGTCGTCTGAAAGGGGATAACTTGCTGGAGGCTGGGGATTGGCAGGTGACCACTTTGGGGTGGAAAATGGGGGACAGTTTTTGTAACATATCTTTATTAGTAATTGGACATATAGTCTAGTATTCACTTTTATTCTTATATGTTGCTAATTATCACTTTCTGATACAGGGGACTGTTGGCTGCTGGCGGCCATTGCGTGTCTTACTCTGAACGAGCCATTGCTGCGCCGTGTGGTACCTCATGGCCAGAGCTTCCATCAGCAATATGCTGGAATCTTTCACTTCCAGGTATCGTGTCACAATTTATCACATCAATAGCCAACAAGACCTCTTTTACTAATGTGAAAATGCAATTATTTCTGGTCCATCTGCTAACATCAGGGCAAAAAAATTGCCTATTTTAATGCATGGCCTTTTCCTTCCCATCCCCCAGAGCAACATTCAGCAGAGCTGCATATACAGCAATTCAACCCCCCTTACTGTTAGCTATATTTGCAGGGAGTATTTAAGGGGAAACAGATACCCAATCGCCTACAAGTCACCAGGGCAGGGCAGAGCTCGTGCCCTCTTGTCAAATTCCAATAGCATGCATGTGTCTGTCTCACAAACCTGTTTAGCCTATTTAGACTCAGTCATCTGAATAAAACAGATGGATTGTTCACTGAGACTTGTGGCAAAGCATTCATGTGGGGCTCAGCAGTTGTTGAAGAAGGCAAAGCAGACTAACAATATTCTATGATAGTCTACTATGTTTGACTAACAGTACCGGTTGTTGATTGAATTGTGGAGTAATGTTGTATTGCTAGTGTTGTACTTAGCTGCTTGTAGACCTCATCTAGTCCTCAGCCACAAAGCCTGAGATCTTCTGTAACTACAAACCCTGCAGTGATGTGCAAGCTGTGATGTGTATTAATATTGCTGTGAAAAATTGCCAAAGCAGTCCAGTGAATATATGACATGCTTTCCAAACCCACTGACTATCTCTGAAACTATTTGGACAGGATGCATTATAAATACTTTAGTATTTTATCATTTATAACACCCAGACGCTGATCTACAGTTAATCATGGAAGCCTACTTATCTCCCACGGCACATAACGTTATTTTTGGTTAATATGTTTTTGGTTAATGTTTTTTGTTTAGTTGAACTGATTGCTCCTGCTGTACATGATGTTGTTTTTCTATGCAGTGTTCTGTCATTTGTATGGCATTGTATTAATGTTAATTATTCCACAGCAGCAATTCCAAAAAAATGTATATAATGCTGTGTGTTTTTTACATCATGCACTGTATTGGCAAATGAAGTGTCTTTTGATCTGGATATGAATCATTATGAGCTAACAGGATAAAAAGGTCAGTTTTAATCTTGGTCTTCACCCTGATTGACCTGATGTAATAATCAGTGTTCTCACTCCTCTGTTGCAGTTTTGGCAGTTTGGGGAATGGGTGGATGTAGTGATTGATGACCGGCTGCCAGTGAGAGATGGGAAGCTTCTGTTTGTCCACTCAGCTGAAGGGGCGGAGTTCTGGAGCGCACTAGTGGAGAAGGCATATGCCAAGTAAGAGGAGTTTGGCATAATTTTACCAGTTCACTCTGTTCACTTCAGACATCAGAACAGGGAAAAATGTGATCTCAGTGACTTTGATCATGGCATGGTTTGTTGGGGCCAGATGGGCTGATGTCTACACAGAATGGTGTGAAAAACAGAAAACATCCAGTGAATGGCAGTTCTGTGGGTGGAAATGCCTTGTTGATGAGAGAGGTCAGAGGATAATGGCCGGTCTGGTTGGAGCTTACAGAAAGGCTACTGTAACTCAAATAACCACCCTTTACAACCATGGTGAGCAGAAAAGCATCTCAGAATGCACAGCACATTAAACCTTGAGGTGGATGGGCTACAACAGCAGAAGACCAAATTGGTTCCATGAGTGGAACCAATATGGTTAAAGATGTTTTTTTTTTTTTCTTCAATTTTCAGCTGTACAGTTCTGGTGAGCCTGCAGATTGGAGAATTGCATGAATGAGCATGGGTAGAGCTGTTCCTATTAAAGTGGCCTATGAGTGTATATTAAATAGTGCACATGTGTGACAGGTTAAATGGCTGTTACGAGGCACTCTCTGGAGGCTGCACCTCTGAGGGGTTTGAGGATTTTACTGGTGGTGTTACAGAAATGTATGAACTAAAGAAAGCTCCAGCTAACCTCTTCAGCATCATCCGAAGAGCTGTAGAAAGAGGATCTCTGATGGGCTGCTCTATAGATGTTAGTATATACATGCATTACTTTACATACAGTGTACATGATATTCTGCATTAATAATGATTTCTAAAGACATTCTCACATTTAGATCACAGGTTTCTTTGACATGGAGGCAGTCACCTTCAAAAAGCTGGTGAAAGGCCATGCTTATTCTGTTACAGGAGTGGAGGAGGTGAGCAAGGAAATTGTTGGCTGGCATAACCAATGCTTACTGGTGACTTATCTCTGAACTGAACTCCCTTTGGTTAGGTGGAATTTAAAGGAAACCTTGTAAAGTTGCTTCGCATCCGGAACCCCTGGGGAGAGGTGGAATGGATTGGAGCCTGGAGTGACAAGTGAGAATGCAGATTAAATTAATACATAAAGCTGGAGCTAGAGAAAAATAAGTATTGATGTCATTAATTATGCTTTGTCCCATTTAGTTCCAAGGAGTGGAATGGGATTGACCCTTCCGTAAGGGCCCGTCTGCATAACTGCTGTGAAGATGGAGAGTTCTGGTGCAGTATCAGTGTTTAATTGTGCTTTAATATATAATGGCCCTTGTTGGAAGATGCCATTTATACTAAGTTCACCCACTGTTACACTCTTAGAAAATGTTATTATAGGAAAATAAACCATTTTTAATTCATTAATGAACATCAACACATCACTTTTTGTCCATTTATGGTTACATTCATGTTGTCCATGAGACAAGTCAGTTCCTGTTATCACTCACATTGTAGCAACTATAAGTCATTCCCTCATTAGCCTCTCTTTTTTCTCTTTCTTGGAGTTATTAAGAAAAATATACAGCTTGTCATGTTACTGAGAAACCTGAGAAAGAACAAAATCCTCTGTTCTGAAGACCTTCCCATAGAGTAAAATTAACTGACTGTTACAAAGCACTGACACTGGAGACTCCTTTCATATACAGTTAGGTCCGGAAGTATTTGGACAATGACAGAGTTTTTGTGTTTTTGCCTTTATACACCACCACAAATAAAATAATCAAGATGTGATCGAAGTGTAGACCTTCAGCTTTATTTTAAGAGGTTCCACAAAAATATGGCATTTACCATTTAGGAATTACAGCCATTTTCAACAAAGTAGCTCCATTTTCAGGGGCTCAAAGGTATTTGGACAAAGTGACATAATTGTAAATATAACCATAATTTTAATACTTGGATGAAAATCCTTTGCAGTCAGTGACTGCCTGAAGTCTGGAGCCCATGTTCTCAAAACTCAAATTCTGAGTTTCCTACCTGGAGATGCTTTGCCAGGCCTTCACTGCAGCCACCTTCAGTTGCTGCTTGTTTGTGGGTCTTTTGGCCTCCAGTCTTGTCTTCAGTAAGTGAAAAGCAGCTCTATTGGGTTGAGATCAGGCGACTGACTTGGCCATTGAAGAATATTCCATTTCTTTGCCTTCAAAAAGTCTTGAGTTGCTTTCGCAGTATGTTTAGGGTCATTATCCACCTGCACTGTGAAGCAGCGTCCTGTCAGTTTTGTAGCATTTGGCTGAATGTGAGCAGAGAGCATAGCCCTATACGCCTTAGAATACTCTGGAGAAGGTAGGCGTATCATTGTCAAAATCTACAATCAAGAGACACCTTCATGAATGTAAATACAGAGGGTTTACAAGGCGCAAACCACTGGTAACATTCAAGAACAGGAAAGCCAGATTAGACTTTGCCAGAAAACATCTAAAAAAGCCTCCCATGTTCTGGAATAAGATTCTTTGGACTGATGAAACCAAGATTAACTTGTACCAGAATGATGGTAAGAGAAAAGTATGGCAAAAGAAAGGAACAGCTTATGATCCAAAGTATACCACATCGTGTGTCAAACATGGTGGAGGCAGTGTTATGGCATGGGCATGTATGGCTGCCAAAGGAATGGGCTCACTGGTGTTTATTGATGATGTGACTGCTGACAGAAGTAGTAAGATGAATTCTGAGGTGTACAGCGCTATACTCTCTGCTCATATTCAGCCAAACGCTACAAAATTGATAGGACGGCGCTTCACAGTGCAGGTGGATAATGACCCTAAACATACTGCGAAAGAAGACTGGAAGAGACTGGAAGACTGCGAAAGAAGACTGGAGGCAAAAAGACCCACAAACAAGCAGCAACTGAAGGTGGCTGCAGTGAAGGCCTGGCAAAGCATCTCCAGGGAGAAAACTCAGAATTTGAGTTTTGAGAACATGGGCTCCAGACTTCAGGCAGTCATTGACTGCAAAGGATTTTCATCCAAGTATTAAAATCATGGTTATATTTACAATTATGTCACTTTGTCCTAATACCTTTGAGCCCCTGAAAATGGAGGTACTTTGTTGAAAATGGCTGTAATTCCTAAATGGTAAATGCCATATTTTTTTGTTTAACCTCTTAAAATGAAGCTGAAAATCTACACTTCGATCACATCTTGATTGTTTTATTTCAAATCCATTGTGGTGGTGTATAAAGGCAAAATCACAAAAACTCTGTCATTGTCCAAATACTTCCAGACCTAACTGTATATTAAAAAAAAATATCTCCTTATAGAAAAGTTCACCATATCAACACACCATATTTGATCATTCAACAGCACTGTGGAATAAGTACAAATAGCATTTTATTCCTCATTTCACAAATAGATAAGGTATTAAAATAATGCCAAAATGGCTTTTTCAGATGTTGCTGTTTTTATTTGGATAGTTTCTCTTACTCTTTGCCCCTCACAACACAGGATGTCATATAGTGATTTCATGAAGGAGTTCAGCAGATTGGAGATCTGTAATCTAACAGCAGATGCGTTGCAAAGCAGTGAGGTGAAGAAGTGGAATTCGGCCCTGTACCCAGGAGAGTGGAGGAGAGGCAGCACGGCTGGAGGCTGCAGGAACTACCCCGGTACTAAAGCTTAATTATGTCCATTATTTTCGTTGACCTGTATTAATTTAATCACTTTATTCTCACTTTTACTATGTAGATTCCAAAACATTGAGAATTCAGACAATGCTTTCATATTTTATTATGCATGCAGCAACTTTTTGGATCAACCCCCAGTATAAAATCATGCTAAAGGACCCAGACACTGAGGACCAAGATGGCTGCAGTTTTCTGGTGGCACTCATACAGAAGAATCGGCGGCTGTTACGACGAGAGGGCAAGGACATGGAAACGATTGGATATGCCATTTATGAGGTAAGAAGCTAATTTGAACCTTGTAATATAACATGTGGGACATAAGAGGGATTTTCTTAGCCAAGGCTTTGGCATGATGCTCAATACCAGAGTTGCCCACGTCTAGTCTTGGAGGATCACAGTTCCTAAAAGAACACTTCAACCTAATCTTTATATAACACAACTGTAGATAATCCCTTTGACACATTACCCCTTACTGAGAGAAGAACAGAAAATTCTAATGTCCTTCTCAGTGGTTGTAGTAATGAATTTTAGTGATATAGTCATATGTTTTAAATGAGTTTCAAGTCAACAGGGTTTCTGGTTCTTTTCACAAATTGTTTCTTGTGGTAATAACACACATCACAGATTAAAAACTATATATACTTATGATGTGATGTGCCATGGTTCAGAAAAATAAGGAATTCCTGAGAAGCAACACTTTATTTTCAACCATTTTGAGATTAGTTAATGATTGTTGGAACAGGAACTGTAAAATTACTTTTAAAAGTCCAATGTGGTGCCATGGTAGAGGAGTGGGTAGTGTTGCTGCCATACAGCTCCCTGGTTTGATCCTCTATATATACACAGTATATCAGTGCTTATTACCCTGATGATTATAGAGTCAGGCATGTTCTGAGATTGAACATTAGCTGTTGAGTTCAGGGGTTAGATAAGAACTGTGTACTTGTTTGCTTTTATTTCACTAATTTTCATTTTTGAATCATTTACAGGTTCCCAAAGAGGTATGGGTTTGATGCACATCTAACAATAATGAAATTATGTCTGATCTAGAGTAAGCCATGAGCTGAACTTAATGCTGTCAGGTCAGTGCCTGTTCTGTTCTGGTGCAATTCTCTGGTTTAAGTTTTGCTCTAGGATACTTGAAAAGGAGGAATCCATTTGCATGGGGAAAAAAAATCCTTAGAGAGATCTGTATGTCCTCGGCAGTTTCTGGGCAGCACAGGTGTGCATCTGAAGCGTGACTTCTTCCTCAAGCACACATCCAGCGCTCGCTCCGAGCTGTTCATCAACCTTCGGGAGGTGAGCTCACGCTTCTGTCTGCCTGCAGGGGAGTACATCATCGTTCCTTCCACCTTCGAACCACACAAAGAGGGCGATTTTGTGTTGAGGGTTTTCTCTGAAAAAGCCGCAGACTCTGAGTGAGTGATTTCATTTATTGTTTCTGCCATTATTAAATACACAATTACAAAATGTGTGCTGTGTATCAACATGATATACATTGAAGAACATGCAGAAGAACCATATGTTAATCATAATTATGGGCCTCATTTATCAAACATTTAGTAAAAAAGTACTAAATCTTCCAGTAATGTAGCTCAGCCACTGCAGTGAGTCATCTACAAAAGACACACTCCTCCTTTTATATAGGGCGTCATTTTGTCCTAATTAAATGGCTAGTGTTATTTGTCTTAATTTATTGATTGGTTTTAGATTGCATTCTTTCAAGTCATTCATATGAAATAATTGAGTTTCTCAGTATTGTCATTAAATTTGTGCTTGCAGTTGAAATAAATGAGGTATTTAAATTTGACAGCATAATCGATATATATAAAACACTGCACTTACTAAAGGCAGTTATTTGATTTGAAGAAGTTCAATCAAGGTTTACATTAGTGAGTCTTATATGTCAAGTTACACAAACTCAAGTGCTCTCAAATGTTTGAGAACTAATTGTACTTTCATAAATAAAATAATAACTCATATCTTGTGTTAATGCTCCCACAAAAGATTACATTTGGTAGGTCCAGATTATAATAAAAACGTGCTGTCTGTCTTTTGAAGGGAACTTGATGATGAGCTTTCTGCAGATATACCAGAGGAGGTAAGTGGATGAGGTTTTTTCCATGCTAACTCAACCCAGAAAAAAAGCCCAAATGCACACAAAGGTGCGTAGGCACCCTTTTGTTATTCTACCTTCTTTTGTTCTTCCTCTTCTTCTTCTTCTGGCTAGGGTGTCTATGGCAGCCCATCGAACCATCTGGTAAAAAGTTGTGAAATTTGGCAGACTGATTAGTGAGGGTCTAAGGAACATTCGGACCAAATTTGGGCCAAGTGCTGCCAATGCTTTAGCACCACCATTGGGTCAAATTTTGGCCTAATTTGGAAGTATGTTTATGGTCATAACTTTTGAACCATGTGTCCAAACTGTAAAATTCTGGCTTCCCTGAGCTGAGACGAGTCCAATGCACCCTATGACATCAATTTCTGCCCATTTAGATTTTCCACAATCTTGGATTTTGTCCAAAAAATCTTTTTTTCTAATCCTCCTACAAATTCTGTTCAATCATCACCAAATTTGGCATACATAATCTTCAAAGTAAGCCTCACTAAAGTTATCAAAAGAATTTTGATTACTGCAAACGGTTTCCCCGTAATGGGCCAACAAATATGACCATGAAGCTGCCAAACAGGAAGTGAGTTACAATAACATGCTGAAAATGCTTCCATCTAACTCCCACTTCTGCTACTCCTCCTCCAAATTTTGTCCAATCTTCACCAAATTAAATTCACCATATTAAAACCTGTCTAAACTTGCCCAAAGTGGGGGAAAAATGTCCCAACTGATCAGACAAAACATAAATACCTTGTATGTTTTTAAATTGCAAGAAGAAAAAAAAAATTGTAGGTCAGAGCAGTAGCAATAATGACCAAAGGTCAAAGTAGCAACAGACAACTCCACAGGTCACAGCAGTAGCGGCAACTGGAGCAGCAATGCCACTCTGCTGACGATTTGTTCACCTAGACCTTTCCTCCTACAGACAGGGAGTTCCACCACTGTCTGTGGACAAAACATACACATCATGAGTGAAACTACAAATCACTCATTATCCCTTTGCTTAAAGTCATGGCTCTGCTTTCCTGTGATTGCTTAGGCAACAACTGTAGCGTGGGTATGAATGTGCGGCTCACCAATTCTGGGTGCTTGGCCCCCGAAAATGCTGCTTGCAGCTTAAAAAATATTTAAGTTTTATATTGACTACAAAGCCCTGCTTATGATGATTGAAGCACATCTGGATGATCTCTTAAATTAATATTAACCCATCCTAAGCACTTGATTAACAAACTACTGTTAATCACCTCCATAGCTGGTGGAACAGTTTCTTATAGTGCTAAACTATGAAGTACAAACATTGGTGCTTTTAAATAAAAATATATACTTGATTAGTTGGGCCTGAGCATAGTCATATTGGGTCTTTTATATGAATTTTGTATTTTAAAAAATAGATTATATTTATTACTGTTAGTTTTTTTAATAGATTTACAAATATTTCATTAACGATTATAGATTGTTTAATTAATTTGCTTGATCATGTCCACTTGGTTTCACATTTTTATCTGTTCTATTTAAAGCAATTTGAGATTTTGAATTCAAAATAAAAAGTGCTATATAATTAATAATTACTACTTTTGACTACTGTAGCCCATACTACAGGAAAGTGAGATTGATGAAGGATTCAAAGCTCTTTTCTTCAAGCTGGCTGGAAAGGTGAGGAGAGAAAAGTAGACTTCTGTCTCTGAGTCATGAATTTACTGACACATTAAAACCCCATTTAAATATTCCTCTCTTGGCCTGTAGGAAATGGAGATTGATATACCAAAGCTGCAGGTGATTCTGAACCGCGTTGTAAACAAACGTAAGCAAGCTTAAGTGTGTCCTTCGGCATGCATTGTAGGACATGGTTTTACATTAGTACCTCTTTTACTGTGGCTAGCAGCATTTATCAACTTTAAATATATAGTCAACATAAAGGTATAAAATAAACATTACATACAATTATTAAAATTTTCCAAAACAGAATTAAAAAAATACAAAAAGAAATAAGTTCCTTTACCATCCTGTATTAACTCCTTGCTTATAGTAGATCTATTTGAACTAGCATTAAAGAGAGCTTCTTGCTTTGTTTACAGACAAGGACTTAAAAACGAATGGCTTTGAGAAGGAGGCCTGCAGAAGCATGATTAATCTCCTGGATGTATCCTTTTACTTCTTATCACTTAAGCATGCTTTTATATTTATTTCTTTGAGTACTGTATTTCCCACTGTAGAAACTCTACTGTAGTGCAAAAATTCTACACATAGCCTTGACATGGTCTGTGCAGACAACTGGCAGAGGAAGGTTGGGTTTAACAGATTTTCATGTGCTTTGGGAGAAGATTAAACGATATCTTGTTAGTAATCATTATTCCTTGTATGAAAACTCAAACTGATTTTCCATCTTGCATTGAATATGCACCTATCCGCTGTTTACATTTTTTTCTTCTCTTTCAAATGACTACACTGAAAAATATTAGAATGTGTTTAGAGAATTTGACTTGGACAAGTCGGGCACCATGAGCTCCTATGAAATGCGCCTGGCTTTAGAATCCACAGGTACAAACACCTCATTATACAGAATTGCATAATAGTTATAATTATTGGAAAACTGAACAGTGCTTAAATATCCGTTTCATTTGTCAGGTTTCAAGCTGACGAACCACATTTTCCAGTTAATAATCCTGCGTTATGCTAAGCCGGACATGAATGTGGACTTCGACAGCTTCGTAACTTGTCTGATCCGCCTGGAGAGCATGTTTAGTAAGTGGTCATACAAACAAAACTCATACATGCTGTATATCTGAAGTAAAGAATAAAACATAATGGGGCATGCTGCTACAGGAAAATAATGAGTGACGGTGTGGTGTCATGCCGTTTCTACCCCAAAACTGATTATCCTATAACACATCCTGAAGTGTTTTATTCCTCTTACACCACAGCAAACTGGCTGATTATCATGCTTTATTTATTAAAGAACGACATGTCATACTTTTTAATCCGTTCATAGATACATTCAATGTAGTGGAATGTCAACTGCAAGTTGTTCTCTCACCAGCCTCTCTTTTTTTCTTTTTCTTCAAGTTAATAAGACAAGAAATACAGCTTGCATTGTTACAGAGTGACTGGAACGTCCTCTGTCCTGAGAAAATGTAAAGTTATAGCTTTACTGTACAAAGTGCTGACACTGGAGACTCCTTCCAAAAATGCTAAAAAAAATAAATAAATCTCCTCACAGAAGCATTCACCAATGATTACAAGTTAGCTTCTGCCATACAAGTGTCTATGTTACTAAATAAATTAACACCATGTGATCAATTAGATTTAAAGTGAAAGTGAAGTGACTTGTGGCCGAGTATGGTGACCCATACTCGGAATTTGTGCTCTGCATTTAACCCAATCAAGTGCACACACACACAGTAGTGAACATACACACACACACGAACACACACCTGGAGCAGTAGGCAGCCTTTTTTTCTGCAGCGCCCGGGGAGCAGTTGGGGGTTCGGTGCCTTGCACAGGGGTCTCACCTCAGTCGTAGTACTGAGGATGGAGGAGAGTGCTAGTCATTCACTACCCCCACCTACAATCCCTGCTGGACCTGAGACTCAAACCCATGACCTTCGGGGTCCAACTCTCTAACCATTAGGCCATGACTGCCCCCAATTTTTAAGTGTGCTGTGGTATAAGATAATTATAAAATATGGTAACATATTGTTCATATGTCAAAATTTCTCCCTGGTTTTATTACATATAGGCTAATATATATAATGTTTTAGCCTTTTATTGATTTGTTTTTTCCGGCTTTATATTCTCCTAACAGAAACATTTAAAACCATGGACACAGATGCAGATGGAGTGGTGTCCTTAAGTTTCTCCCAGGTTTGTCCACTTGTTCATTAGTAATTAAGTTACATTTCAGTTGCATTACAGTTATCAGACAAAACTTATATCTTTTCTATTTCTCTCTTCTTTCAGTGGATTTCCCTTACCATGTTTACATAGATATGTTTTTTCTTTTTCACTGCACATAATCGTAAGCATGTCAAAGATTGTGCTTTTGAATCTTTAAGCAGTTATGTGAAAAACCTGCTGCCTGTATTATGAAATGCTTGTGCACTGAGCTGCCTTAACTTGAACCGATAATTCTGTGAAACGCTGGCCTCATCTGCATTCATCTTTAACTAATTAAACCTAGTTTTTTAAACTTTATGATGCATTTTTGTCTTTCACTGCATAGCAACTGTTCCTCTGAATGAATAAAACATAACAAAGTATATTCTTCCTTTGTTTTCTGATGTCTTGAAACGAACCTGTAAAGGCTGGTTATTCTGTATTTACAAATCTGTGTTTACAAATGGATATTCTGTGTTTACACACGGCCAGTTGTGGGGTGTAATATAGCTAATTTTGGATTATAGCTGTCCAAAAGTTAGCTCTCTAACATAACATGGTTTATACAAGTCATGTCGGCTATATACATACATAGTCCATTGGTCTATTTTTAACACAACATATTTTGAACAACAGCAAACCCAATAGTCAGATGTTGTGTCCAAGTTCCCTTCACATATGTGTGTTTCAGTCTGCAAAAACCCATCAGATGTCGCTCCTGGTTAGTTCTGGAAATCAACCAGTGCACAAACACATTAAAACATACACATTCACACCTAGGTGAAAAAAAAACTGGAGATTTAAATTTCACTCTTTCAATTTATTACTTTATACATGACAGTAATAGTTAAACTAAAAATACCATACATACTAATAGGAATAATAAATAATATTCACTCCCCAACTACTTTATTTGGAACACCTGCCCTTTCATGCGATTATCCAGTCAGCCAATCATGTGGCAGCAGCGCAATGCATAAAATCATGCAGATACAGGTCAAGAGCTTTGGTTAATATTCATATTAAACAGTATGGGAGGGGAAATGTGATCTCCGTTACTGTGACTGTGGCGTCGTTGTTGGTGCCAGAGAGGTTGGATTGAGTATTTCAGAAACTACTTGGATCCGGGATTTTCACGTACTGGGAAGACCACTGGGGTTCCACTTCTGTCAGCCAGGAACAAGAAAGTGGACACAGGCTTACCAAAACTGGACACCTAAAGATTGGAAAAGATTTTTTCCTATTTGTCCATGAATGAATGGATGGATGGATGGATGGATGGATGACCTGAATGAGCAGATACACAGGTGTTCCTAATAAAGTGGCCAGTGAGTGTACTTACAAATGCACATACTAACTACAACACTGTATTACAAAAAAGCAATTAGACACACACACACACACACACACACACACACACACACACACACACAAAATCATCAACCCAACTTTGTAGCCTTTTATAATGAAACACCTGTGACTGCAGCAATCACATCAAAACTCCTCTTTCTGATTTAACCTAAAGTTCGGCTTCTACGGCCAGCACAAGCTTCTCTGATCACCTGCAGTGAGTGGTTCTTCAGTCTCTGTGGCATAATGGCTAAGCCCTGCCTCTACATGGACACAGCGACAATCTCATCCAGTACTAGTGCACACACAGGCCATCTTGTCCATGTCTCCTAGTTGAGTGCCAGTCCTTCGCTTACAGGCATGTTAATGTGTGCAGTCAGGAGCGGGGTGTTCTTCCCTTCTCTCAGCACAAACACCTGCAGCAAATAAAGATGGCAGCATTTAAAATGGACATATACTGTATTTATCAGAAGAAATAAAAGACATTTTGTAAAATAGAAATCTCACTTTGATGACATCTGAAATCCCTTTATCACTCAGACACTCCACAAATGTGTCAATGGGGTAATTTAGCCCTGGAACCAGCAGAGGGATCTACAGACACAGCAAAATAAGGCATGACCCAATTCGTACTCATTCAGCTCATTACACGCTACTTAAGAGGAATTTGAGCAAAAAGTGTAGCTTACCTTAAAGAAGGCTGTCCTCATGCTGTACAAATTCTCATCGTACAGGAAACTGATTGCTAGGTTCATTACAGGACGGCATGCTGCGGTGTTCTGGATGTTCAGAGTGAGTTTGAAGGACGGGCCTAAGCCTTGAACCTAACTCAGAGAAAAAAGCAAACAAACACTGTCTGTCACATTTTTAAAAAATATTTCAATTACAGTTACACTTACCATTCATGCAACAGATAAAAAAAAAAAAACTAGTGTTCCACCAAAGATGTAAATATGTGTATTAACTGGTCGCTGTCAGATCTTTTTGAAGGCAGGCGAAGGGTTAACCAGCTAGGCCTATCGAGCATGCTAGTGTAGGCATTTTTCTGGCATGGTTTGAGTCCACTTGTACCTTTAGAGAGAAAGGTCACTGCAAATCAATACAAAGCACTTCTGACTGCTCTACTTTATCCTATTCTGAAATAATTCAATTCTGATGGTCTCTTCCAGGATGACCTCATCGTCAGGGCACGAGGGCTTACGGAATGGTTTGATGAGAATGAGTTAAATCATATGCTATGGCCTTTGGTCATGAGATTTCAAGACCTATGGGAGATTTTGATCTGACATGTTAGACAGCGCTCACCACCACCATCATCAAAACATCATCAGAGGGAATATCATTTTGGGAGAACTGAACTCATTGCTACATTACATCTCCAGAGACTTGTAGAATCTGTACCAAGGTTCACTGTAGCTGTTCCAGTGGCTTGTGGTGACCAAACACTTTATTAACACATACTAACATGTTGTTTTCACCTTCAATTTGTCTTCCATCTGTATGCTGAAAAAGGCCTTGTCTCCAATCAGATCTAAACTGTTTCCAATAAAAGGTCAAAAACCTTTCTTCATTTACTTGTACTGTATATATTATTTACTAAAATCTTCTAAATTTAATGTGTTTAAAATGAGCCCATTGCTTGTTTAAATGAAAATGCTAAAATAAAATGGTTGACTGGCAATGTTCATGGGCATAGATACTTAAGGTGTATTAAGTGGTAACTGGAAAAAGGCCACCATGACAATGGTTACACTCACCACTGCATTCATCTTTAGAGGTTCTGTCAAGCTGGCTGACATAGGAGTGAGGCTGGACTCCAGGGCTTTGACGTAGGCCCTAGCTGCAGCTAGCCGCAGCCTGCTCAGGTCCATTTGGAAGGCTCTGTGCATGGCTACACAACAATCCACAGATGATATCATATCAGAGATATACAGCATGAACCATTACAGTGAATTATGATAAAGCTCTTCCTTCAACTGTTTCTGATAACTATGTAGACATGGGTCATTCGGGTGGCTGTACATACCCACAGCATTCTCCCTTTCTCTCATGGTCTGGTCCACATAAAGCTTGGTTTTCTTGGGCACATTTAGTCGGATGCTCTGAGCTATTGGGGGACCAGAGATGGAGTCCTTGTCATCAAACACAGCTGTCCTCTTCAGGATCTTAACGATCAGACCCCCTCCTGCACAACAATCAGGAAATTAATTCAAAGCAGTAGATAAAGTGCAGTAGATGAAGTTAAGTCCACTATGCTATCAACATACTAAGATGTTATACACTGAGATTTACATCTAACTTGTTTCATGGACTTTACACAACATTAAAGGTAACTATAAACTGATAAAATATACGTGTTTTTTTTTTTAGAATGGAACATCAGTCTTTTAACAGCACCTTTGGTGGTCATGATTAGGGTGCCGTCTTCACGACCATAACGTCCAAAACAAATGCTGGTCACCACGTCCTGTAACACATTGAGAGTAGTTTAGCTTATTAAAACACAAAATTGTGCAAAAACATTTTGGGCAATCAAAAACGTGGTCTGATAAACGGGGTTGCATTATGCTGTCAATTGCAATATGGTGCAACATAAAAACAAGAAACTTTTTTAAATAATATTTTGAATAATTCAATAATATACAGTAGATCCTAATAATAATGGGAAAAGCCCCATTTTTTTTTCGCACTGAGGCCTCCAATAAGCACATAGTACCGTTTGCTACCAGCAGCACCAGAAAGCAGGAAGCAAATGAAAGGATGGAAAACGCTGGGGTGCCCATTCCATAGATTATTGTGTGTATTTACATTGCTTGAAACATTTTAGGGTGAAATATTGTGTTTACAACAAATAGTGAAACCAAGACCATTTCACTTACTATAGCTTCCAGCAATGTACACTTATCTCAGCTCTCACTATGTATTTTACCTGTGTTTTGATTGTGCTGACTACGTTCTTGTCCCGGTACACATGGACCTCACAGTTGGCCAGGGCCACCAGTATGGCCTGGAAGCCCCGTGTCGGCAAGTCCAGAAGGGCCATAGTGGTGACTGGAGCAGGCAGGTAAGTCGTCCATAGCTTCTTCCCCTTCAAAAAACAAAACAAAATAAGTCAGATTCTCAGTATAGATGAACGCTTGTACCACAATTTTGACATTTACAATTCTTTACATTATAAGGAAAAGCTACAGTGGTGGTATTATTTTTAAGAAGCTCTGGATGACATGGATGAATCGATCAGTGTGTGTGTTCAGGTGAGACAGTGAGACCTTCTGAGTGAAACTCTGCATAGTCTCTTCAGCACAGCCCACCACCACATTCTTTCCCATCCTGACCAGTCCAACAGGGTGAGAGGACAGCTCAATGCAGTACTTGGGCTTCTGGGAGTCCCTGTAACAAAAACGTGTCCAGATACAATGATACAAAGTCTAGATACAATGTCTTCTAGTGCACTGCACCGCTGCTGATCACAATAACTCCAAATTTGTTCAGGTTAGATGCAGTAATCTGTCACTGCACATGAACAACACTGGCTTGGCTGGGAACCGGTTGGTTGCTCACATACCTGCGCAGTACATAGATGTTCCCATTACGACAGGCTACAATGATTCTGAACTCTACGTCAAACTGACCAGTCACATCCATGAGTGTAGGGACACTGGGAAGTGACATCTGCAGACACAAAGATCATTTTTAAATTTCACCTACACCTTGGAAATACTGGTGCAATAAAACTGAACTACTGACCTTTGAGAGAATAGTAAAGGCTTCCGGGTCCAAGATATAAATATCTTGACTTTCTGTGCCGATAACCAGACAGCTGACTGCATCATCATCCGCCATGTTTTTCTTCAGTGTCCCTATGCATGTAATGACCGTCTAAAAGTAGGAAAAAAATTACACACAGCGGCCCTTATTCATCAACGTTGCATACTGTCAAATCATAAAAAGACTGTATACAAATTCCATAGTCTGTTTCCTCATTCATCACTTTCATATTTGGCCTATCTGCACAATCAAATGCTTGACTTGCATTTTAATAATCATAGTCAAGATCATTCATAACTATACCAAGTATAGTAGGTAGAGTAGTCCAAGTAATAACATTAAATCACAGGAATTTTATACTAAATTATACGTAATTGGTTTTACTTTTGATTTCATACAACAGTTTCATGAATTCAAGGCAGATTTGTTAATAGATTATTTAAGCCTTGTGCTCAAATCTGCACTCATTTCTAGACAACTTTAATAAAGGGTAATAAGGGTCAATGTCTGTATTTACTGTACATACACAACTGTGTGTGTGCGTTTGTGTGTTTGTGAGTAAGACAAGACCTGTCACCTGTCTGCGTATGGGCTGCTCTTTGTGAAGGTTAACATAAGACTCCATTTCCTGTGGTTCAAGAATGAGGAACCTAAAATATAATGCAATATTAAAGCAGAACTTCAAAAGGCTTTAGATCTGATGGCAAAACAGTGAAATGTCCATAGGCAGTTGAAGAAACTGTGTGAAATTGTTTTTGTGTAAAATGTTACCGTAGTGATCTGACTGATAGTGGGATGTCAGCCTTATCTCTAAGGAACAGAAGGGATATGCTTAAGAAGCATTTTTTCACAAGCATGCCTCTATCTTTTATTGAGCGATTAAATGACAATCTGCAAATCTGTACAGTTATGCAACTTACCTTATACCCTCTAACATTTCTTTTAGTGTCATTGGGTCAATCATATCCTTGAGATACAATGCAACACACAATTAGATGTAAACACACACACACACGCAGACACACATACGCAGACACACACAGTGGATAAAGCAAGTGCTTACAAGATCATGCTGAAAATTAGGAATCACATTTTTCAGCAATCAAAGAATGACAAAGTTTTTTTTATACAAGAGAGAATTCTTGAAATAAGTCTAGGAGTGCGCACATGCATTAACCCTTAAACCGAGAAAATGTCAAGAAATACCAAAAACTTGCCAATGATTTGTCATTTAAAGAAATATTCCATCACTTAATCTCCACCTACTGCATGTGTGGTGTATATGCGGTTACCAGAGACAAGAATCTGACACATTTCTCTGAAAGATTGAGATTTGTATTTAAATATAAATTATTATTTTAATTATTATAATCAATCACTATGAATTCTTATGAATTCTTCTCCCTAAGGAACATTATATAGCCAAAAGTATGTGGACACCTGACCATCACATGCATATGTGCTTGTTGAACATCCCATTCCAGATTCAGACTCCTTTTGCTGTTATAATATCCCCCTCTCTTCTGGGAAGGCTTTCCACTAGATTTTGGAGCGTGGCTGAGGGGATTTGTTCGTTCAGCCACAACAACATTAGTGAGTGATTAAGTGAACTCATTACTGACTAAGTGAACTTATTAGTAACTCATTAATGAGTTCCAATGACATTCTACACAACTATGTGCTTCCAACTCTGTGGTAACAGTTTGAGAAGGTCCATATATGGGCATGATGGTCCACAAACTTTTGGCCATACAGTGTATTGTTGCATGACATATATGAGACTATACATTATTTTAATAGATAATAACACATTATTAGAGAACACATAAATGTGAGACACACAGTACAACTAATTCATTCAATCAACTAATAAGTCAGTAGCAGTTCTCTGCTGCAAAGCTTCCCCTGTTTAAATATCACATGCAACACAAAGGATGTAGACACACAGCTAGAAAGATCAGGTGTGATGGAAGGCTCGCTCACCCCTCTAGCCTGATTCCATACATCCTGCTCCAGGGGGTTGACCTCCAGAGTGGGCAGAGTGAACTTGAAATAGGGCCGTAGGTTCTTGTAGATGTAGATGAAAGGGCCTGAGGCCACAGCGATGGCAGGGGTGCGAGGCTCATGTTGGTCCATGAGGAAGGACACCAGACCGGTGGGCAAGTCCAACAGGGTATTCTCACTGAGCAGCCCAGTGCCACGATACACCTTCAGCTTCATGTTGCCTGCTCCTGTACCCAGATCACCCACCACCAGCTATCATGTATGCATACACACATAAACACAAAAACATCAAATGAAATAAGAAAAGCCTGTGTGTGGTAAATGTGACAAACATTACACCAGAATCAGTAGGTGCACATTATACACTTCACAGGAGATCAGAAGTTTCAGAAATACTCAAACCAGGCTGTCTGGCACCAACAACCATGTCTTGGCCACTGTGAGAGTCACTGACATCACATTTTCCCCCCATTCTGATGTCTGACATGAACATTACCTGAAGCTCTTGACTTGCATCTTCATAATTTTATACATCATGCTGCTGACACATGATTGGCTGACTGGATAATCGTATGAATGTGCAGGTCTACTGGTGTTCCTAATAAAGTGGATGGTGAGTATATTAACCTCTCCAAAAGGGTTTTTCTTAGTCTCTGACCTAGTGAACCAGTATGAGGATGTGTTTATTGAATGGGACTATCAAATGCCATAAATGTAAATGAGTGTATATGGTACAGTAGGTGCACTTGATAATGAGTGTGGCTTCAAGGTAGGTGCAAGTATACATACAAGTATACAAGTATACATCTTGAAAATGGATTAAGACAAAATCTGACCTTGTTCTCACCATCTCCATGCAAGTCTGCAAGAGCTGAGAAGGAGATACAAAACATCATCATTGTCTGGGTCTAGATTTTGGTGGCTGTATTATGAGTTTAAGTGAAAATCACTTAGCAAGGATTCGACGATCCTCTGAATGATTAGTTAGTTGAATGCAAACTTACTGATGCATGAAGAAAAAGTATATAAATTGGCAACTGGATCATAGTGTGCATCAAGCCATTTGGAACTGGACACTGCACTGGAAGAAAAAGAGCAAAAGAGCATGCAACTTTCCCTCAACACTTCAATACTGGATGAATTTACACAGCACCACAACATTATTCACCTGTAGACGGTTTGCTAACTTTACTTGCAAAAATTTAAATGCAGATAAATACATTAAACAGGGCGTTTGCCGGAAAATGGTTTCACTCCTGGCTCACAGTAAGCAGCTAACATTTGGTCAAGTGCATAACGGTTCAGCTACATTCAACAAAACTGCTAATCAAATAATTAATTCCACTTATTAGCTTAGCTAGTAAACAGAAATACTGACAGTACTATTTCTGGCATATACCTATCCACCTATCCACCTATGCATATCAATGAGCTAAGTAAGATGACTACTCTAAGTAAAATATGCTAATCGAAGTAGCCATCTAGCCGCTGTAATTTAGCATCTAGTCTAGATTAGCTAAACAGCTATCCAGCTACTAACCTGTCTTTCATCTCCATAGGAACTGACGACATCGTAGCTTTTATTTTTAAGCGCTAGCTGTGATGTAAGAATTTCTAGAGAGGTGCTGTCAGTAATATAATGACAATAACCAGCAAGCTAAAAGCATGTCTGTAATCCTTAGATCGGCTTTCCACGTTTCCATAGTAACAGCAAGGGGGACGCTTAAGCGTGGAAATCCTATCAGAGGAGTAGCGGTGCAACGTAAATAGTTGACGCGGTGAAAAGTTCACGCATTAACCTTAAACTCGCATGCGCGTGAGTTCGCGCATGCGCTGTATACTTACATGACACCGTTCCACAGCTTGTGTCACTGTGGTGCCGACACTCGCTTTTCGGCGAGGGATGATCACGTGACCCATGACGCATGACTCATTTCACTGTTTCGTTAAGGCAGCGAATCATCTGATCGGTTCGGTTTAATAAGTAACATCTGTTTTTTTAGTCCATTTATTATTAGCATTAGATTGTCTGGATTGTCTGCCATAAGTCCCTGTGAATGAGTTGTTATTATAAAGACACTATTCCAAAAGCATTAACATAAATCTGTGATTTGATTACAGCCAGCACTACTGTCACAGCTCTGCTGGAAATTAATCAATACCTTCTGATCAGTCAGAATCAAGAATTCAAGAGAGCTGTGGTATAAATAAGAATAAGATTAAGAATTCTAACAGCAGGTTAATGCAGACACCCACAGTCTAACCCCACATTTGTGTCATTGCTGGGGAAATTTTCACCAAGAAGCACAATCACCTGCTAAATATTTGAACTTTTCCTATGACTTATGGTTGCACAAGAACATATTCCACATGCACATCATACTTGATATTTTCCTAAACAGAACCAGGCAGTTTGATTAATTTTATTTTCAATCCACAGGAAGGAGTACATGCAGTGCTCAACACTTACAAAACAGTGATTGAATAATGTGAGCTGCTCGGAAAGAACAGACAGTAGAGGTATTGAATTGACAGTTTGTTAGTATCTACCATGTAGCTACACTACTGGCCAATTCATAAGATAACCATACCTATATAATAGACATACTTCACTAGATTTAATATATTTTGTATGTTAAAAAATAGTGTTACACTGTATTTTAATGTATTTTATATTATATATATATATTTTAAAGTCCCTGGGTGGGCCAGGGACTACAGATGAAAATGAAACTTTTGGGCTAACTCTAGTTCATTTACAGTACAGCTGATAGTGTTTATTAATGGGCACTGTCACTGACAAATAAATTAGTGAATAAATAAATAAAATCAATTTGTCTGGTAATCTCTTATACAAATGACCAATATATTCAGTGATATTTTACATTGCAACAAAGCAATCCTGAATATTAAAAGGCCTAAATTATGTTTCAGTTATACACACAGGTAGGAGATCCCCTGAATGTGTAATTAGAAAGACACTTGTAGGTAGTTGTGTCATTCACATAGTAAAATGTCTTATTGGGAAACAACACTCCATTCTCCAGAACATTCGGGTTAGGACATGTGGTATCCTAAAGAAATAAAGAGATACTTAAATAATGTAACTGTGTGAAAAAGACAACATGGCCTAGGAATAGTGAAGGTGGACTGCTGAAGAATTGTTTGTTGCTTACTCTTGCACACTGGCAGTTCTGTGGTGGGTGCAGGATGCCACCGGCCTCTTTTACAGTCACGTCTTTTCACAGGATGTGGATAATAACCCTCTGGGCAGATGTACCTCAGAATACTATGATCATTGTACATCTTGGAGAGGGTGAAGCTGCCTCCTGAGATAGCCAGATTACTTTTAGGGCACTGAGGCAAAGATGGAACACCTATACAGAAATGGATACATACATAATGATGCCAAAAATATTAAAAATCAGAAGAAAAAAAAAAATCAGAAGCACAGAGTGTTCATAACTTTCAACATCTGTGAAATCAGGTTTTTATTAGATGAGAATTAACACATCATGACAAGTTAATTCTTAAAGACTGACACCAGGAAATGCCAGCAAGTCAGTTGTTGGCATAATTTAGCATTTCACAGCAATTAAGTTATGTAAAATTTCTAATTACACAAGGACACCATGGAGATCTAATATTTTCAACTTTAACACCAAATTTATATGTTTACTTATCTTTTTTCCTAGCCTTATACAGTATAGTATACATTATGATACAGTACCAATTGGATAAAAATGTTTATACTGTTTTTATTAAAATAGAATAATTAAAATAGAATAATTTTAACAACATTGTACCATAATGGGAAATATTGAAACAATAGATGTATTCATAGAAAAAATTAAAACTAGTTTTAAAACATCAATCTGTATATCCGACAACTTAAACAAACATGTGGAACAAGATGCAAAACACGAAAAGTAAAAATACCCTCGTCATCAGCCTCACTCACACTTTCTCCATGTAGGGTTGCTCATCATTTTCCTCATCACTAAATGCCATCTCGTGCTCACTTTCATCCGCTGGGAGTGCTACCTCTGCTTTATACTTCTTTAAAGTTCAGTAGAACAATGAAGCATTCATCTTCCATACATAATAGAATAATGTACTATCATTCTAACATGGGTCCCTTGAGGACTAGAGGTTAGGTCTCCTGGCCAGGGAACCAACCCTGCGAACTAGGGCTGCACACGGCAGTGCACTCCCAGGGCTGTTGCCGGATACCTTTCCTGACACAACCCTCCCCAATTTTATCCGGGCTTGGTACCGGCACTGGGAGAGCACTGCCTTGTGCAACCCCAGGTCCAAATCAAATACGCGGACCAACGATCTGCTGTGGCGACCCCTAACGGGGGCAGCCGAAAATAGAAGAACTATTTGAAATATTTGGAAAAAAAAGAAAGAAAGAAAATATATAAATTTTTAAAAACAGTTAATTCATGGCTATAATGCAAAAACATTCAGATCATTCTAATTATGTTGCTTGCAAATGCAGTACTTACATAGCTACCTAATACTTTTGTTATGGCCTAGTGTGATTCCATTATGGTACTTTGTTATGGAAATTATATTTCCATAATTTTCTAACACACATTTATATATTTTTGATATAAAGTTATTCAAAGTATATCTTGACTTATCAATAAACATGGATCAACCTTTTATCTTAATGAAAACTGACTGGCACATTGGTTAAAGGTTCAAGTTTTACTAGGATCATATGGCCAATATTGTCATTTCTATTGGTTAGTATTGAGTCCTCCCCTCTTGATGAAGAATCATCTCAGAACATTAGTTGTTGTTTCTGATGCAGCAACAAGATTTTTTATGTTGCCTGGACTTACCATAGAAGTCTTGCCACATACTAAACTTGCCACATACTAAACAAATTAAGTATAATTCATAAAAATCAGTTGTCCTATGAGCAAACATTTTGTATGAAGTGGTATTCCATGAGGAACACATTGTGAATGTAAGACAAAAGTTGCAGAACTTACCAATATTAGTGGGCAGAGGCATATCACAAAAATAAATGTACTCCAGAGACCCATGTTGTCTTACTGTAAATTGATGACAAGTTTGAGAATAGTAGAGTTGTATTTACATGGCAGGAGCCAATTTGTTGTAAAGACAGAACTAACCCTATTTAGTCACAGTTTAACAGAGATCATTGACCAACAACTCAGTGACTTTTAACAGCACTGTTTACCCCTCAAGTTACCAGACAAAACAGTGAAACAACAGTGAAATGGGAGAAAATCACTTTTAAACATTCCATTCCAATTACATTTGTAAATTGATGCTACTTATGGAAAAAGAAAATTATTGGAAAATAAGTTTATAGTGAGTTTACAGGAAATGAGTTGATCTCTGTTCACTACATTGATGTTGAAGTAATCATTGATTAATTCACTCAGTTCTGTTCTGTTGGCTAAATGCCCCATATTTTTATTAGGTCATGAAAATATTTTAAACCTTTGACTGCTGTTATCTGTACAGAGTGTGTAGGTGCATTTGAGTGCAAGTAACAGTCACTGAGTGAGGAAATCACACTTTAAACTTTAAAAGGTTTTAAACGTCTTTTGGTAGTTTTTACTATGTCTTTACTAAATTGGCCAAAAAGTTGGCTCTTTTTTGGCCATTTGACAAATGTGGTAAAAGTGACATACATGAATTTGCTGTATGAAGTATCTCACTAGCTTTCATACTAAAAGGATGTACATTATGGTAAGAGTACAGCATTCTCTGGCTTCTGGGTTTTTTTTTCTCAGAAGGAAGAATAAAGCTCAGTGTACCTGAGATAAGAGGTCTATGTAGATGCAGATATGCCATTGCTGCAGTCTCCCTAAAAAACACACCAGTTGCCTACCTCCTTGGGGTAGGACATTTCCATTCTAATGCATGTAGCAAACTATTTATAAGTATCCATGCAGGTGACAGTTAGAAATTTGATCATGAGGGGTTAACTGTACTAGTCTGCATCTATTATTTTTAATTGAAAATAGAAAGGCTCTCTCTCTCTCTCTCTCTCTCTCTCTCTCTGTCTCAGACATACACGCACACATATACACACATGCATGTACACTAATAAGTTTAAGTAACTACATGAACTCTACATTAGACTATATTGATTGGAATCTGTATGGGACTATATAAGGTATTTGAAGGTTGTGACTCAGAATTCAGAAGTCATTTTATTCTTATATTAGTTATATTACACTGTTATTAGTTTCACTGTATGCATTACTATTAAAACCTGAGCTTTTATACTAGTTTTAAAAAAGGGTCTTTTTAGATGACTGCAACTGTACCCTGTAAGTACAAAAAAAATGTGACAATATGACAATATCACTTGTGCAACATTTATTCCTTGTAATCTATTTAAAAGGCATGTGTTGGAAGCACACAGTTGTATAGGATGTCTTTGTATGCTGTAGTATTACAATTTCCTTTCACTGGAACTAAGGGGCCCAAACATGTTCCAGCATGGCAATGCCCCTGTGCACAAAGGTTGGTGTGAAATAACTCGAGTGACCTGAACAGAGCCCTGACCTCAATCCTAATGAACACCTTTGGGATGATCTGGAATGCTGACTTTATCCCAGGCCTCCTCGTCTGACTTGGGGCTAAATGGGCAAATCCCCTGAACCACACTCCAAAATCTAGTGGAAAGCGTTCCCAGAAGACTGGAGGTTGTTATAACAGTAAATGGGGACTAAATCTGGAATATGATATTCAACAAGCACATATGAGTGTTATGGTCAGGTGTCCACACACCTTTGGCCATATAGTGTATATATTCAAATGTATTTATGCATATGACAATAAAACCCTTATAATATGTACCACAGTCATCGTTGTCTATACAATTAGCATTAATACATTAATACTTGCATATTAAAAAATGTTGTCTGGTATATTGTGACATGTATTTCAGTACACTGCAATCCATTTTAGTTTCATTCATTCATTCATCTTCTGTAAGCCCTTAGGTGGGTGGTAGAGCCGGAGCCTATCCCAGGAACAGTGGGTAGTACAGAAGGGGGAGTACACCCAGGATGGGATGCCAGTCCATCAGAAGGCAATATGTACACACATTCATTCCCAGCTAGGGGCAATTAAGTGTAGCTAATCTACCTAATGCTATGCCTTTGGGACATGGTAGGAAACCAGAAGACCTGTAGGAAACCCAGGCAAACACGGGTAGTACATGTGAAACTCAGCACAGACTGTAACCTGAGCGCAGGATCAAACTGGGGTATCTGGAGTTGGGAGGCGACAATGCTACCGTTTCTTTTGTTTGTTCTATAAGAGGAAAATATCTTGCATAGAATAAACTTTTCAGTTTTAAAACTGGTAAATGGCAGTGGCACCAGGACAGGATTCATTTTAATCACTAACTGATCTGCAGTAACTGATCTGCAGTGTTCTTTTGTAAATAAGTAATTATAATAATTGACTGAGACATGACAGTAATAAACCTACAAAATTTTATTGTCATACCATACTGTCCTTAATGTTGAATACATTGATGAGAAAATCTCTAACGGCATTAAGTAGGTATTAAGGAGAGAAGAAAACAGTAGATAATTAAATGTTTACAGAAAATGTAAATAGTCATCCATTGAACCTTTATAAAAAGTGTAAAGGTGTATCTATGGTCTCATTGCCAAGGTATTTTTTAAGGAAGTCTTGCACTTTTGGACTGAAGAGGTTTGTGTGGAAGTCTCTGGTTTCAGCAGGTTCCCCACCAGTAAGACATGTATCATTCAGACCCCAGCTGATGATTCCAAGCTGTTTATGATTAATCAATATTGTTATAAAACTTTTATCTGTGCACTGTGCTTCACATACAATAGTATTTAGGTTGGGCTCAATCATTTAATTTTCCAAATTATTATATTGCTATTCTGAGCCAGTTGCATGTGGACACTTAAACAATAAGCTAGATCAAACATGAATTTGAAGAGGAGAGATTTAACTCTGACCTGGATCAAACGATTCTTTTCCACAAATGTAGGACCGCCAGAGTCACCTGTTGAAAAATGTCATTAAAGTAAGGACATATTTTGACAAACTGATGTGAATTCTTTTCAGAATAGTAAAGGTTCATTACACTCATATAAGAAAGATTCAGTGTAATTAAATTTAAGGGGAACATGAAGAAGCATCTTCCATTATGCATACTAATATATTCCTACAGTATTAAATCTACAGTATATTTCATCTGTGTCTTGCAGGTTGTCCCTGAGTTGTATGCTAATAAAAACTCATGGCATATTACCTTTGCAAGTAACATCATCTATGTAATTTTTTGAAGGTCCGCCAGTGCATAAAAAGTTCTCTGTAATCATGTCCTTTGCAGTTTCTTTGTTGATGTTTAATATCTTTTCAGCCTGTTGAATACATTCATCTCTCTAAAGAAATGAGGAACCACAGCATGACATTAGCAACTTTGTGCACTGATATGTAAAAGACTGATTGGTGCCATATTTTAAACATGAATTAGCTTTGTATACAGTTGCGGCCAAAATGTACATACACCTAGGTTGAAGACATTCAAACGCTCCATATTTTGTGTTATGTTAAGTCAATTAGGGTATTTAATTTATTTTCATAATAGGAATTTTCAAAATAATAGCTAAGCGGAAGGTTTGTGTCAGCTTTTATTTATTATATCAGATTATCAGTGGGCCAAATATTGACATGCATTTTGTAAGTGTTTGCTGACATTGACTTTTAATTGTTTGAAATTTGATCAGACCCTTGACGTAGTCTTTCCCCGAGCTTCTCACAATACTTTGCTGGAAATTTTTCTCATTCCTTCTGACAGAATAGGTGTAACTCATTCAAGTTTGTGGGCCTCCTTACTCAGACGCCCTTTTTCAGTTCAGTCCACAAATTTTCTATAGGATTTAGGTCAGGGCTTTGTGGTGACCACTCCAATACTTTCACTTTGTTCTCATTAAGCCATTTTGTTACAACTTTAGAGGAATGCTTAGGATCATGGTTTTGTTCCATTTTTGTTTCATCTGGTGATGACCTGAAAACTTCAGTCTGACTTTTGATTTATGCAGGGGCTTCTTCTTTGCCCGACAGACTTTCAAGCCAATGGTGGATGTACATCCTTATACTTGATGCCTCCAACTCTGTCAGCAGTTCCATTGTTGTTGTCTTTGGGTTCAGTTGAACCTTTTGGACCAAAGGTCATTCTTTCTGGGGAGTTAATTTGTGCCACTTTCGTGAATACTCCTGCGTCTCTGCGGTCCCATGATTTTTATATTTGCATACAATTGTTTGTACAGATGGTTGTGGTAAATTCAGTTGCTTGGAAATTGCATTTTTTCATGGTATGAAGAGCAAAAAGTCACTGGCTGTAAAGTAACTGGCCCTTAAATACTGGGAACTAGCCACAGGTGCACTCCCAATTAACTCCTAAATATGACAATTGGCCAATCAGAAGCTTCTAAAAGTCCTTACATAATTTTGTGCAATCTTCTAGACTGTTTAAAGAGACAGTCAACGTGGTGTATGTCGACTGCTGACCCACTGGAAGTCTGATAAAGTGATTAAATATAGATTTAAATCTTACCTCAGATGTAAACAAAGTAGATGCCCTAATTGATTTGCCAAAAGAGGTGTATGGTAAAGTGCAATGTATGCAGTTGTAAAAAACTGAGATTGAATATCTTTTGATTAAGTGTAAGTAAACTTTTTACCTCAGCTGTACAAAATACTGTGCAAAATATGGTGCATTTCATAATCTTGAGCAACTCCTGCTATATTACTCATATAATATGAAGATTGTTCAATCATTAAACAAACATTTAAAAAGTTATTTTAAACCAAGAGAATTAAAGATAACCAGCCATATAGATATTAAAATGAATAAAAAGAACAAAAATCCAGAAATGACAACAATAGCTAAGTGAAAATGTTTGTCAGTGAATCTCGTAATCACCTGAATATAAAATCTATAGGCCCAACTCTGTTACCAAATATCTTCCATTTTTTTAAAAAACATTACATAACAGCTTCGTGAATTTCAGACGTACAACACTACATATTTACCTGTTGCCCCTGCCGGATTTGGACATTTTGTTTTGGTGTTTTTTTGCTCTTTTCACTGTTAAGTGTTATGAAATTTGCCTTCACAAGATCACTGTTCAACAGCACTTCCTCTGTAAGAGAACAAATGGAAAGCTAAAATTAACCTGCGGATGCCTAAAGTGGTATAGTTGACTGCAATGCCTGTTTACACGTATATGCATTTTCTTCATAATACACCACTATGTACACCTGGTTTATTTTTAGGCTTTTATGCCTGTCTCTATGTGTATGATATACAGTATGTACATCAGCAAGAGTAGTGTTGCACTGAAAGATTAAAAGTTTTTTAACTCACTATGTTTTTCACATGTCGCATCATTGGCAGACAGTTGCAGAGCCCCATTCGTCTCCATAGTGCAGGGAATACAAATAGTTCTAGAATACACAGAGAATACCCAGTCAACACGTGAGATCATGCGATGATCACAGTGACATCACACGATCCTCATACGTGATACGTGAGCTCATTGTGAGGTCAAACGATCCTCACGCTGTGATCCTCACAGTGTGAGTAATACGTGAGCTCATTGTGAGGTCAAACGATCCTCACACTGTGATCCTCACAGTGTGAGTAATACGTGAGCTCATTATAAATTCAAAATTTTGAGCAGGTTTGAGGAAGTAGCTTAAATATTGTTCACCGGGGATAAGACCATCTACATCTTGGATAAGATTCCTAAAAATTTCGCACTTACAGCACACATTACATACATTGATGCAGAAACGCAGGTATGTTCTACATGTCTAAAGTATATAGAGAGATAAACCTTATAAACTCCTTATAAGCTCCTTGATTTCGAGTTTAACCTGCATGCACAATAAACTATAATACAATTTATTTACATTTATCCACAGAAAGGATTTTGCAGGTTTTATTTTTTTTAAAGATCGGGAAAGGTCCTCGAGCTGGGATTCGAAATCAAGATACCCGTAGCTCATGACGCTGTTAGTCGGCGCTCTGCCCACAGGGCTATCGGCGCCGACAAGCATGTGAAGGTTTTAATAAAATGTTATTTATCAATGGAGCCACGGTAAGTTCGACCGTCAGCAAACTCCGGCTGTGCGTCATGCATCAGTAAAGTTCGATTCAGTTCGGTTACTTTTGTCACTATTGTGATTTACATTTGTGTCAGAGACTTTCGACCGTGGAATTGCTGTTTTGTTCTGGAGAAATGATGAGTGCTTTCTTTAATTGCTATTCACATACGCTGATATGATATTATAATGCCAATATGCACTGTGGCCTGGCCCCGTGTTAGCAAATTAGCCAGGTACACGTGTTAGCGATGTACATGTGAACCAGCCATACAGCTCAGATGTAGAATTAGTTAAGCCAGGAACACACTACACGACTGTAAGGCTGATTATGAATGTAATTTGATACTTACAACTGATCACACCCAAACGCATTAGAGCCAGTTGCATTCAGTCGGTGTTTACAGTCAGCATTTAAAATCATAAGTGTGTTCAGTTCAGTCTTACAATGTTTAAATGTAAAGTCAAGACCAGTAGTTGTTAGCAACTCATTGCAATGTCATATTGTTCTCTGTGTTTCAGGATCTGTCAAGAATTTCCAAGGGAAAAAGGAAATACAAGTTAAGAAGCGAAAAGGAGTCACCAAAACAACAGCAGAAGCAGAATGTGTCCGTCAAATTGAAATTTTTGTGTCAAATGCAAACACCAGGTTGAAAAGAAATCAAAATAAACATGGAAACTGAATTGTATAAATACTTTGAATGAAATAAAAGATTAACTTCTACATGATGTTTGTGATATTACTTACTTAGAGAACTTTTAGATCACAGTGAACTCACACTAAATTAAGAGAATGAGTTTAACACAGTGATATGACGGTGGTCTCACATGGTGACCTCACATTGACCATAGTATGAGCACACAGTGAGTGAGTGCGCTGTGCAGTTACACTTTTAGCTCGCTGTGACCTCACACTGTGACCACATCATGAGTATCCTGGGAGCTCATGGTGAGATCACTGTGAGATCAAATTGTTGACTGGGTGCGGAGTTATGAGAACTGTAGTCTCTCATTCTTAACAGTCACATTTGGTAAAGTGCTGTAAATATATATATATATATATATATATATATATTTATTTATTTTTATTTTTTTTAACTTTATTTGTAATTCTGCATTATACTCGCATAAGTCTCTGTCATAAGAGTCAGCTGGTAAATTTCTGTAAGTCAATTAAATAAGTTGTTAAGGAGTTGTGCGTGTTTATTTCTCATGTTCACTGATTAAAGTGGACAAAATTGCTTTTATCCAATAAGAAACTGGATTAGCATAAATTCCTCACCTGAGGTCAGGACTGACTTTCACACTTTTCTTTAACTGAATGAGAGCCACATCATATTCATAATACTCTGATATTCCCACTGCCTCCTTCTTTCGGGTATTGTACTCAGGATGAGGTTCGAAACGCTCCACCTCTAGTGATCTGGTGTCTAATCAGAACAAAAGAAACAATTACTGAACATTACACAGTTTTTCTATATTCATCCAGTTTCTTGAAAAGAGCTATATGTGTAACAGCCAGGGAAAGCCCTTGATATGGTATAATTTTGCCACTTTCTACTATATATAGTTCTGACAACTACAAGCATTCCTGACCTGAAATAAGTCACTCTTTTGCATCTTATCTCAACCTCAAGGAAAGTTCACCCCAATTCACCCCAATTGTGAAAATGGAGAAAACTGTATTTAAAGTTTCCATTTGATCTGTGATGCAGAAGCATCACAGAAATTTTATACTTATGGTTTCTTGAAGTTAAGGTGTCAAGTGTTTTAGGAGATTTTAGCCAAATCCTGATTTCCCAGAATGCAGTGGGAAATCAGTGACGTGTGACAGGTTTTCCCAGACCACCATACACAAGTGTGTGCTGCAATTGCATATAATACCTTTAGCATTGGGTGCCGAAAGTAGAATTCTTTCAGGACTATCATCAAACCTGAAGCAATGGGCAGCAGTTAGAATAAACCTGGGAGTGACTAATGATCCTATACAGTTTGACTGGCCATTGTCATGCTGTTAAGAACAGAAAAAAGAATCATGCTTACAATTTTCAGCTACAATATCATTATAAATGTAGAGATGCCAAGATATAAAAGACTGACATCAACTGAACTCCACACCATTTATGCTATAAGACATTTATGTTTATTACATATCACATCAATTCCAGATTTAAAAAATCTTGATAGCAGTCATGTGATACTGGCAATTTGGGGAGAAAATGGGGGGAAATATAAAAACAAATCTTACAGTTATCTTTATCTGTATCAGCCAGGGGTATGTGAGGCGCATACTTGATTTAATCTCTAAGTCATAGTAGTCTTTGTAGAGTCCACACAGAGACACACTAGTGCTCTCATCTAAGGCGGAAAAGCATATAGCAAAATGCACACACACACACACACACACACACACACACACACACACACACACACACACACACGCCCACACAATGTAATTCGCAGATAGAAAGAAACATCATGTAAATTTTGCTGATTTTAGACACAAGTAAAAAAAAATAAATACCAATCATTTCATCTAATGTCTCTCCAACTTTGTTCATGTCTGGAAGTACGAAAAAAAACTTCTCGCCGTTTTCTCTTTTTGTCACCCACTCGTCAATTTTCTCTTTCTCAACATCCGAACCCACTCCAAATGCATACATATCTGTAACATAACCAAGTGTGTATTAGAATATGCACATAGAATTTTAATTACTTATATTTTTATAAAGCTTGCCTATTGACATTTAACCTTAAAAAACATTTAGCTGCTTCTTGGCCCAGGTCACTGCTCGTGTATGAAGAGCAAGGAGCCAATACAAAAAAATTTTACCTTGCAGCAGAATTAAATAATTTCAGAATTGTATATTGAACAATGTACATATACATGTCATGTACGTATCTTCACTGTTAGTATAAATGGATCTTGAGAAACTTTTATGTTTTGCTCACCAAGATATTCCTCCCATTTTTTTTGATCTCCTCTGTATATTGTTTGCTTGATTTCCTCAACAACAGGTTTGGGGTTTCCTCCCATATTGGCAATACCTGTAGACATAATGAAATATGGAGCACTGTAAATAATAAGAATAAGAATAAGAATAATTAGAATTATAATAATAAAAATTCATGTGGAATGTAACATTGAATCATCATCATGGAATTTTCTTACAAAGGTGGGATTAATACCATCAGTGAACATGATTATGACGTGCTGTGTCTTGTTAAAGGCTGCCTTATTTTCTTTCTCGAAACTGATGCTGGCCAGTATAGCTTCATAAGCTTTGCGAATGTTGGTTCCTGTTTTCTGTCCTTTATCTGCCAATTTTAAACAAACAACATATTAAACCAGGATGATACAATACACAGTTTTCAAAATGTTTTTTCTGCAATTAATTTTAAAAAAATCACTTAGCTGATTAACAAATTACTTACATGCTTGCAAAAAAATAATAAAAATTGGTAACATTTTATTTGTTTATTTTTCTATAGACTGTCATCAAACCGCCTTCTTAGCAATAATATTGTCACATAATGTTTATCTGTCTGTTAAGAACAATGTTTCGATGGGTCCACATGAACTGAATTTAAAATTATGATAGGACCAGGGATGGATTGGTACTACACATTAAAAGCTATAAACGGGATCCTCCAAATATAGTAAAAAGCAAAGGGACAAGTTAAAAGTTTATAGATCATCTACTAAACAACAAGCAACCATAAATTGTTGACATATAGTTTAGGATTTGTTGATAGGCTGGTTTATGACAATCTCCAGTTGACTATCCAAATAATTATCAACTATTTATATAGTTTGTTTATTAAATAATGAACTTAGACTAATTAGAACTATCCACATTTAGTTTAGATTTAGGCTTAGAATAAACTCCATCCATTTAACAACCATGTATGTGAGACAGAGATTACACTGATTTTTAGTAGCGCTTCTCCAGGTCAAAACTCACCATCATATTTATAACGGTCTAACAATGTGAGAATGTCCACTAACTTTGTTGCATTACCCCTCTTGTAATCAGTAATACTAACAATTTTTGTCACATCTGTGGCAAAAATGATGATTTCATAATTTGGAGAGACCTCATAATAGCTTATCTGTTGGAAGAAAAAAAAAGATGAAATAAAAGAGCAATCAAGATTGAACACTCAGGCATAACCATTCAGACCTGTCACAGGAAATGAGTGACAGCCATACACTATAAAATGTGAATATTACTAGATTACAAGGTGCTTTAAAACAAAATCACAAGTACGGAGTTGACTGTAATGAGTACAAAATTCAGGCGCTATTTACCCATTGATTTAAAAATATTTTAAAAATTTTCTCTTAACTGCATCTCAATTGTTAAAACCTAAAATTTTAAGTTTTATTCGAATATACCTTTGTTATGAGCTTCTTAATGACCTCCTTTGCCTTATTAAAATCTTTTTCATCTATGCTGTCAGATGCGTCCAGGGCAATGTAGATGTCAAGTCTTCCTCCCTGGTCCAAACGTATTTTCTTTCCAGCTTGACCTGAAATTTTAAAAATGAACAGCTATTTATTACTCAGTATAAAACCATGTCATTTACAGTCACTTTCTAAAATGGAAAGGAAATTGGGACTTGTGCAGTCCTACTGTACCTGATTCCTCATGCAAGGTTACAGTAGTCTTTAGAGAACTGCTAAAAGCCTCCGCTACTTCTCCAGGAGTGTCGTACGTGAAATCAGCTAAAATGAAGAAAAGAGGACTATATCCAAGTACCACCAAGCTGACATCAGGCAAACCAAATATGATCCTGTATTACAGTATTTCAATGCTATAGAAATTTGGAGTGCACTCTAATGTGTGTGTCTGTGGTACTATGAGGATGCTCACCATAGCACTCCGGCTCTTTCCCTGACCAATAGCCTCCATCTTGACACACACGCACTTTGGAACCTATTAGTTTTAGACCCTTATCACAGGTGTAGGTAACTTTGTCATCAATGTTGAAAATGTGACCTTGTCTGCTGGCCCCAGGTGGAGTGCCAGGGTCTGGGCAGTGATCAGCTGTGGGTTGGGTATATATTATTATAAGATCTGGCTGGCATTCTCATAATGATTTCATCAGAACTGTATGAGAATTAATTAATTACTTGACAGTGGTGAAGCTCATTACTTACTGTTACGACTACAGATTGGTGTGCCACCACTCCACTTCCCATTGGCCTGACACACACGGGTGGGAGATCCTCGAAATGTGTAATCAGAATGACACCTATAGGTGGTTGTGTCATTTACGGAGTAAACCTTATTAAAAGGTTGCACAACTCCATTCTCCAGAACATTTGGATTAGGACATGTGACCTCTGAAAGAGTCAGGGAGATACTGAAATAATGCAGCTGTGTGTAAAGGACAGTTTAGTGAAGGTGGGCTGCTGCAGAATGGTTTGTTACTTACTCTTGCACACTGGAGGTCTTGTGCTGACTTTGGGAAACCACTGGCCTCTGTCACATTCACGCTTTTTTACAGGATGTGGATAAAAACCTTCTGGGCAGATGTATCTCAGTATACTACCATCATTATACAATTTGGAGAGGATGTATCTGCCCCCAGTGATATCTAGATTACTGTTAGGGCACTGAGAATCAGCCGGAGCAGCTACACAGGAACAGACAATTGAGTAATACATGAAGGGAAGATACTCAAAAAACAAAGGTGTTTTCAGTAGTTTTTCTATATGTAAAATTCAGGATTCAAAAGAGGTTTTATCTGACATAACTCAACAACAAAGTAAACATTAAAAGGTAAGCAGGGCAGAACGGTATTCATAAACCATTTTATGTTTTTGTACTATTCTTTATTATACATTTAGATAGTTTAAACATTTACTTCACTACAATTAAAAGAAATCAACTCTGGGTTTTTTTTTTTTTACCTCCTTTTATTTGTCAACTAGTTTACAAATGAGCAATATTTTAAACTGCAGTAAACTTAGAGAAAAATATCTATAATTAATTTGTGATTGTAATTTCATAGTAATTGTTAAAGATTACATATATTGAAGATTGAATATACTCATTTAAATTTTTAATGCTTAGCTCCTTTAGTGTAGATATATTTTAATTTCGTTATTCCAAGTAAATTTTTGAGTGCTAGATAATAATATTTCCTCACCTTATCTCCTACTCAGAGTGTAATATATAATAAATATAGTATATTTGCCCTTATAGAAGGGGATAAGTGTAAACATAAAATAAGCATGAAAACATTCCGATTGTAAAGACAAAGTCAATAATCTTACCGTATAGAAAGGAGAATTGGCTTAAAATCACCAAAAAGTATGAACTCCAAAAAAGCACAGACTGCATGTTGCCTTTTCAACCTTACTTGAAAAATAAAAGAAAAATAAGGAACTAGCAGGTAGAGGCACACTTATAAAGCGGGGGCTGAATGGGTCACGTGGAGGGCAGAACCATATGGTCACTGTTTAACCCCAAGTCAAATAAAGAGGATCGTTGACCAACAATGTATAAAGTGATTATCAGTATTTTTTTTTCAGGTCATGTCAGGGAGCAAAATGAAACGTGAAAATAAAAACGTATAAATAATTCAATGATAAAAATATGTGTACATCTCATTGGAAAGTAGTATGACTGAGGTGCAACGAAGCAAATGAAACTTCAGTGCAATAAAAAATTTTTAAAAATTTCTCAAATTTTGTATTTATTGTAGGAATCACAAAAGATGTGAAAGTACAAAGGTTAGACAAGCATTGGTTCCAGTGTCTCTAGAACAATTTGGCTAGGCAGCAAGTCAAAATCTAGCTAATGGTAAATACTGGTTATTTACAGGATATTTTACTTCAGATTATTTCTTATAATCAAATTATAGAGTATTAGTCACGCATATGACCAGCAAACTTAGCATGAATGATGTTTTCTGGCAGAATGGCATAGTTGCTTTAAAATGAAAATCATCTTCTAACTGTTTTAGATAAGTATGCTACTTTTCACATGAAAACCTGATATCAACTTGATTTCATCAGTTAAATATATATTAATATTTTGGTACATTTAAAAGTAGCAACAATTTTACTCAATTTTTTGCTGAATACCTTCACTTTTAATAGAATTGAGATTTCGACCTATTATAATATAATTTCCCATATAAATGCCTTCAGTGGACACCATTCATCACCATTAGCCATCAAAGTTCTTCTCCAATATACACAAGTGATAGCAAGTGTGTATACTTGGCCTTTAATTACCATAGTCCTCCTTGCACAGAAAGCAAGCAGGTCATATCTATAATAAAATGAAGAGCAGTACGGGTACTGTCATCAACCTATACTTCTGCTCCTCAAAACCTGTGCCGTCCTACTTCTTAGGGGCTCTTTACAGATTACAGTAAAGATTTGACTGTGGGTGTATATGTAAACAGACCATAAATGTGACCATATGTAAATAGAACAGCACTCCCTCTCCCAGGATGGCATTTGGGTTGTTTTAGCTAGACTACATCCTGACTTATGCACCTGAAGACCACATTTAAGGCTGTCAACTATATGCTTTCCTAGGACATTTTAATGTAATTATATAATTACAGAGCTTGGGTTACTATCTGTGCATGTGTGAGTTTTGCATGCTGTCCCTGTGTCCATGTGGGTTTCTTCCAGGTTCTCCATTTTCCTCCCACCTCCCAAAAACATGCAGGTAGGTGGACTGCCTATGCTAAATTGCCTTTAGGTGTAAATGGGTGTGCAAATGTATATGTACCTGGTGTAATGGAATCTAGAGTGTATTCCAGCCTTGCCTGGGATTGGCTCCAGATTCGCAGTTAATGAAGCTGAATGAATGAATGATCACTAATCTGAATTTAGCTAAATCCATTCTGTACATGTCCTGTGGCAAGGAAGACTGTCATTGGGAGGATAGGAATCCTTTTAATTAAACTCCTTTAAGTGTCTCTAGTAGTAGTTTTCTAAGAAAACTGATTATGTGTATTTAATTTCTTCTTAAAGGAAAAAGTTTTACTCAGTGACCTTTCACCTTAGTTATAATGTGCCTGCATGCAATTTTGAATGGTGTCAACTTAGATGATGGCCAATCAGTAGTTAAAGAGATGATAGCACCAGTAGTTCATATAAAAAAAAAATACTGAATTATTTTTAGGATTAAGTTATTGTTTAAGGGTTAAATGTAAAATAAAAAAAAAATGATGATTTAACATTTACTTATTCTTCTGATTGGTCATTTTAACTAGAGTTGTTCCTACAGTGCATGGGTGTGGGTCTTGTGAATTTCAGGAAACTATTGTTGAAATATGCTGACACAGCTTGCAAGGTTAGCACAAGAAAATATGCTGAGTGACTTGGTTTTGCAATGTAAAGGAACTTCCACCTCTGCATTTCAAAATTAAATTCTTTCCTTTTTTACAAAATAGTACTTGTTACACATCAACACTACTGAGAGATTGATAAGACACCTAGTAGTATCCACCAGGAAAAACAAAAAAAACAATAAATTGCATGAAAACTAATTTCATAAAAATAAAAAATCTAATGATCATGGTGGTAATCTTACACTGTAAGAAAAAAGTACATGGTTACCTCTTGAAAACATGAGCACATGTTTACACACTGATTTATCTACCAAATGGTGAATTAAAAATGTTATTAACAGCAAAGACACCCTGAAAAGTTAGGTGAACTCTTGCGAAAAATACACACAGAAAAAAAAGTCCACACACACACACACACAATCACGCATGCACACACACAAATCTCATCCTAATTCCCATAATCAACACAATCCTGTGCCAGTTGTTGATAAAGAGTTCTCGTAAGTTTGTTGTGCAGACTGAAGTACAAAGTCCAGGAATCTTTGGGGTTAATAGTATTTCCCATTATTAACAGGATTACTCAACAACAGCACAAAAGTGACTCGGGCAAAATGTAACTCACAGAGATACATGTGCATTTGAATACTCCAAAAGCAAATCCTAGATGAGCAACATAGAGCATAGAACATACATGATAATAATTATTATCAAATCGTATTTATTCATTACTCAGGGAATTTACAGAAGACTGAGGTCATTTAGAAGAATCTGTGATCTATGCTTTCCACTAGATTTTGAAGTGTGGCATTCAGCCACAAGAGCGTTAGTGAGATCAGGCACTGATGTTGGGGCGAGGAGACCTGATACACAGTCAGCGTTCCAGTTCATCCCAGAGGTGCTCAGTGGGGTTGAGTTCAGGGCTCTGTGCAGGCCACTTGAGTTCTTCCATAAAATCTTGGCAAACCATGTCTTCATGGAGCTCACTTTGTACACAGGGGCATTGTCATGACAGGTTTGGGCCTGTTAGTTCCAGTGAAGGGAAATCTTAATGCAGTATACAGTATACAAAGACATTCTAGACAATTGTGTGCTTCCAACTTTGTGACAACAGTTTGGGGAAGAACCACATATGGGTGTGGATTTTGGCCATGGTCTAAAACTAATATATATATATATATATATATACATATACATACACTATAGGTTGTACTACATATTCTAATGGTTTAGGAAAATTGTTAATTAAATATCCATGCATGCTCTCATCGGTTGCAACATTTTAAAGTACCCTTAATGCTCGCAAGGTTTTTAAAGGCTTATTTTTGTTTAAAGTGTCACTACCGTGACAACCTTCAAAATGGATATCAGGTGAGTTGATAACCATACTAGCATATGTTTTCCTACTATGTCAGTTAAAAGTTACATTTTCTTCCATCACACTCTCTATACTAGAAAGTATACTTTCTATATTAAATTCTAAGTATGTGCCCTGAAAAATGTGCTTAGCCAATAAATTTCACTTTAATTATCAAAACATGTTCAGGTCACTCGTCCTCTGCAGCTCCATTCTCACTTACGTGTGATGATGATAATCGAAAGGAGAAGTCATATGGTGTTGTTTTTCTGTAAATAGATTAGGTTATAAATATAGAGGTAGGCAGGGTGTGTTTCAGTGGAATTGCGATTTTTCTCCCTTTTCACATTTAGTGCAAAGCAGACTTTAAAATGCTAGAACCGTATGCAAAATAGAAACATATTTTGGTTCAGGAAAGGCTGTAGTTTTCAGAACATCCCAAGAGATCAGCAGAATGTGAAATACTCAAATGTCATGGTCAAAGTTACTGACATCACATTTTCCCCATTCTGATGTTTGATGTCAACATTAATTGAATCTCTTGGCCTGTAGCCGCATGATTTTATGCTTTGCTTGGATTGGATAATTGAATGAAAGATCAGGTGTACAGGTGTTCCTAATAAAGTGGTTGGTGAGTGCATTCAGTGCATTCCATGTTTCATAACTCCATCTGTAAAACTACATGTACTAAATGAAACGTATCTTAAATATATTTTCAGTGCTAATTTACTTTTTGCTTGTTTACATTTGGTGGCCAAAACAAAAACATGAGAGTTTAGCAGATTTTAATAAAGTGTTCGACTTTGTTTCATATGCAACTGTCGGATTTGCGAGACGTTTGGAGAGTGAGGAGATAATTGCTCAGGAAATGAGCAGAAAGTGCAATTTACTTGCGGAATGTGATAGTCTCACATGCCAAGTTTTCAGTGCTATTATTAAAAACTCCTACAGCAAAATTAGTTCTTATTGAGGTTTTTGATAGGAGGGTAGACTTTGATTCATATGCAATTTATATCTTTGTGAGATATTTTGAGAATGAGGAGACAATGCATCAGGAAGTAATCAGAAAGGGAACTTTGCCAATGATGGTCTGAGACATAGCCATTACTTTATTATTATTATCCATCCCATCCATCCATTTTCCATACCGCTTATCCTAAATAGGGTCGCAGGGGAGCCTGGAGCTCAGGGAACAAGCCTTGTCCCAGAGAACAAGGCAGGGGACACCCTGGACGGGGTGCCAACCCATCACAGGACACAATCGCACACACGCTCATACCACAGAAATGCTAGTCTGCCTACAATACATGTCTTTAGACTGGGGGAGGAAACCGGAGTGCCCAGAGGATACCCCTGAAGCACAGGGAGAACATGCAAGGACCATGCACACAGAGCAAATGCGGGATTCAAACCTCCAACCTGGAGGTGGGAGGCAAACATGCCAACCACTAAGTCACCATGCGCCCTCACTTGTATTTTGATAGTGTGGTACACTGTGTCTCATATGTGACTGTTGTGATGCTTTGAGAATGAGATCTTTTCCCATTTTTATTCAAAGCCTTTAGTCTTGTACGAGTGATATTAGAGCGCTTAAGGCGCCATCTACAAGCGGCAGACTGTAATTACTGAACCTTTGAAGGCGAAGAGGAAATCTGAAAAAGCATGTGGTTAGGCTGTACATGATGCGCACGCGCCAATATTTTGAAACAGAGCGCGCGCTGAAGCTGTGACAGGTCTCACTACTACACGCTGTGCACCTTTCACAAGTGAGTATTCTTCAGATCATATATGCGAACCTAGGCTAAGACAGCAGTGCAGATTAGGTCAGATGAAATCTCTATAATAGCCCGGTTTATTTTTATAGCTTTTTATGGATAAAATTAAATTGAAATTATTTGTTCCAGGTTTTGTAGCCTAAGGTGAGATTATTATGCTTATGCTTAATAATAATAGGAGTTGAAACAAAATAAACACGTGGACAGTTTATTATGCTTACTGAAGCTGTATGTATTGCATCGGTGGTCAAGAGCAGCGTAATAAACATTCATAATAATGGGTTTCACTTTGCGATTTGGCGGCAAAATATGCGTGAAAGAGCGCGCGCGTTTTCACGCACAGCACTTTAAGAATTAAATAAATACTCAGAAGAAGGACTAAGTGTACGTTCATATCCACATAAGCTGTCTGTGTGCCTATTAACCAGATTTTGTCACATTTGATCATATATCAAGATATTAACATATTTCCCTATAGTCAACTGCATGAAATGAAATTATGGTCATGTATATATATTATATACACATATACTATATACATATATTTTATTACGTATATATATCAATACAGGTCCATGTTCCATGCATATATGTTGTGTATATACAAAATATATCACAAAGATTATATTTAGGTTGATCAGGAAGAGGAACCGCGGCATCAATAGCAGCGAGATATACTTATGGAAGGCCATTGAGGTCAATACATAGCATTTTACATTATCTGTTACTGTAAGCTTGTCGTTATACTGTACATGCTGGCTTTAAAGATGAGTAGTGACTCCAAGGTATGTTTGTGTAACTGATTTGTACATAATACTGCTATTTCATAATTTCTTGATGTAGCCTTATGTTTATGTTTTATTGATTTTGTTTAATTTATTTGTGTCTCTCGATAACTTGACAGGTTACTTTGTTGTTTCAACTGTGATACAACATTGAATCAAAATTCAGAAATGGCAGGACAAAATGCAATATTCATAATGCACTAAGGGTGTAACGATGTATCATGACAATGCACTGCGATGCAAAATGTTTCATGAAAATGTGCGATTCAAATCGTGCAAATCATCATACTGTTAATTATGCATCTAATGCAATTGTAATGTTTGAACACGAGAGGTCTCGATTTGCATTTTATGTAATATGGTTACACAGCCACGTTATTGCAGTTAAAAAGAGCTCTTCAGGACCTTTCAAATGACACCAGCCCTGCACCACTGCGATCTATGGTGCCCAAGAAAGAAGTTTTGGAACTCGTGCATTTTAGCCAACTTTGGAGCTCTATTTCCAGTTAAATTTATGCCTCAGACACTGCTATGGAGCCCATTATGTTTCAATGGATCATTTTTCCCAGATCAGCGAGTTTGCTTATTCAATCAAATTTTGAGGAGAATTTATAAATTATTTATTTATTTTTAAGACATGGTGAACCTGTAGAAAATTTGTGTTTACTATATTAAACCTCTGTTCATAGCATTTTTTTAAAATTTAGTTCGTTTTATACAGACAGAAATGCACATTGATCTGCATAGTTTATGGTTCAGAAATAAAAAATAGAGTCTTTTCAGTCATAATTTTTTTTGTTCAAAATAAATCAAATTGAATTGAATCGAATGTAGCGTTACACTCCCTAGAATGCACGGTCAGTTCAATGTGGGTTTCCTCCTACCTCCTAAAAAACATGCAACAGGTGGACTGGCTATGCTAAATTGCTGCTAAGTGTAAATGAGTGTGTGTGTGTAGGTGTGCCCCATGCGTGTCCTGTGATAGACCAGCTTCTCATTAAGGATGTGCTTCCACCTTGAACTCAGGGCTCCTGGGATAGGCTGGGATAGTTCCTGGGCCAATACAATATTTTTATATATTTATTATCAGATTAATGTACAAAAATACATTTAGCTTAAGAAATTAATGTCTTGAGGTAAGAGCTGCAAAATTTGCACATATATTGGCCCTAATGGCATACAATGGCTACGTCATCACGATGCACATGTTGTATGCAAAGTGAAACAACCTTGCCACGTTTCAGTGTGTAACCACGTGTGTAACTCAGAGGCAACTTGAATTGACTAAATTGACATCTGAATCTCTTACCCAAGGTAAGATACTATTTTAGGTAGCATCACCTACACTCACTATTCTTATCATAAACATTCTTATCCATATTTTGATTTGAATAGATAAGCTGTAGTTTAACTTGCTTGAATAGTTTTAAGTGGTTAAATGAGGTTTTGGGGTGTGGGCATGTTCGATCCTGTACTGATTTTATTTAGATTATTTTGAGTGGTATTTACATTTTTTCTGCTTGTTTTTGACAATGAATTGCTTTTTGTGTTAGGTTAAGGTCTATCTTAGAGTGTATTCTACCAACGTAATGTTGATTCATCTACAAATCCTCACAGAATCACATTTTATCACATTTTAGTTAACAAATAAAACAGAATTGGTCTGAATAATGTTAAATGTTTAAGCAGTCTTTTAGAACACAGCCGGTCTATCAAGATTAACAGGCGGTGTCCATGAATGAATAGCAATTAGTTCCAGGAATTGAGGAAGTAGTGTGTTCAAGATCTTCGTGGCAACGTGGTTCTTATAGAATTGTCTTATAGAAATGGGAAGGTATGAGCGAACTGCTTATGCTGGATTAGTAGTGTAAAGGTCTATGTATTAGAAGAGGCAGTTGGTCTATATACTAGAGTGAAAAAGATAGGTAACTTAGACATTTGAAGAAAACGTTTCACTGGTTGGTAATTCATATAGCAAGGAGCTGAACTATCTAAGCTGTAACAAATGTGTCAACGTCTGAACTACAACAGATATAAACCAGATTACTCATTTATTCATTTCCTCATCTTATTTTATGGACTACAATGAAGCTACAATGAAGTTCATTTGAATGTACTGCAAGGGAGTTATAACCACAGGGAATAACCACAGAAAAGGGTAGGAGTGGTGAGAATATCGTTGGGGAGAAGGTGGGGTTGGGAATGTAGTTTTATATAGTCTTGAAGCCCGTTTTTATTTTCCTGTTATTGTAATAGTAAGTTTTGTAATGTCTTCAGGATGGAGGGAGACATCTGGAGACATATCAAGCTGTCTTATTAACCTCGAGAGAGAGAAAAGACTAGTGAGGAAACTGTTTATAGCTGCTGTAAGTGATAACAGGAACTGTAGGAGCTATAAACTTACATCTATGAAATTATTAGATAATATATCAATCTTTTCATTATATGATTGGTTTCAGTGTCTGTTTCAATATATGGTTCTGTATTCTGTGTTCCCTCCCGGGTAGCCAGGTTGCCTTTGCTACTTCCTGTGGGCAGCCATTTTAAACAGGAATTGTGGTGGTAATGGGGTGCAGGAAAGGAGACAGTTTTTTGACCTACACTGGAGAGTACCTCTGAATGGCCTAACTCCCTTATTTTTAGCTTTGTGAATTCCTTATTCCAATAAAATGTCAAGATTTTCTTTACTTGTTGCGAGTAGCATCAAATACCCTGTCCCACATGGAAGTGGCTACATTACACTGAAATGAAGTCATTACAGCTAACAACTTGTTTTGTATTTTATAAACAACATTATAAAATATAACTGAAAATGGATAAAAGTATGACATTCTGTAAGAAATAAAAAAAAAATGCAACTGAAAATAATCAACTTCAGGGTTTCCTATGACAGCACATTATCCGTCGTGTTTTACTCCGTACTTAGCCTACTATAAGATTTTATATGGGCAATGAGAATTTGGTAATAAACATCTAGGTCCATAATTTTGAACTAATTTCCTTTCATATCATTCTATTTATTACTGAAGGTTTCTTTTCTCTGTTTGTCTTTAGGCAAAACTGGTGGATAAAAATGCTGTGTGGATCAGATAACAGGTGGGTCTTATGCTTATACTCATAATCCACATTTTGGTTTTAGAATTCGAGAGATTTATGACTAAGTAAAACTAACTACCCTAATACTAAACTAAGTTGCTTTTTCTTTGACAGAGGCCTCGTGGCCATCATCTTTTTCATACTGGGCATGGGAACACTTCTTCCATGGAATTTTTTCATCACTGCCTTCGATGTAAGAACCTGAGAGGTTTTCTGAGAGAGTACATTCTGCTTTTTATGTCTGCACAAAGTTTTTTTTTTTTTTTGTTGTTGCAGAAATCTATATCACTCATATGTTGTCTTTCACAGTATTTCAACGAACGGCTAAATACAACAACGTCAAGCAATGTTTCGGAATCTGACCGGACAGATCCGTATATGTTCGACAACATGTGTGTGCTGCTTTCCCAGCTACCTTTGCTGTTGTTCACATTCCTGAACTCATTTCTCTACCAGCAGTAAGTACATATTCACATGTTCATGTTCAGTATTAGGGACACAACATATAAGAAAAAAAAAGGTCAAACTGACTACTGACTACTTTGGAGTGTGTGCAATGTGATGTCTCTTTATTTTGCAGTATTCCAGAAAGGATGAGGATAGCTGGCAGTATGGTGTTCATTTTACTGCTCTTCATCCTCACAGCCACTTTAGTGAAAGTTAAAATGGAACAGGATCTTTTCTTCTCCATCACAATGGCAACCATCTGGTTCATCAACAGTATGTCTTGCCATTATGGCAATACAAATAATACAAATAAATAAAAATACAAATAAATAGATATAGCTAGCATTACGTAAAAGTTGTCAGTGCTGTGATAATTGGAAACGTCTCTGCTTATAGTGTTTGGGGCAGTGCTTCAGGGCAGTCTCTTTGGTCTGGTTGGGAAGTTTCCCCCAAAATATAGCTCATGGTTTATGAGTGGCCAGGCCATGGCTGGCATCTTCTCTGCAGTCGCCATGTTGATGTCAATGATCTGTGAGTATCACTGAGCTCCATTTGCACTATATGAATTTACATTCCACGCGAAACAATTCCACGTGAAACAATTAATGTGTTATTGTGGATCCTTAATGAAAGGGTTTTTTTTACTGAGTTTGCCTTGTATCTTCAGCTAAAACAGACAACGAGAGTGCGGCTTTAGGCTACTTCATCACTCCCTGTGCTGCCACACTCCTCACACTGTGCTGTTACTCAGTGCTGCCTCACCTGGTATGTTCCATCATTACTGCTTTCTTAGTTCATGAAAACATTTAGAGTGTTATAAGACAGTGGTTGTCAAAGTGGAGTCAGGGGATCCCAGTGGTCTATGAAGCATAGCCAGGGAGTCTGTGAGATATACAGTATACTGTACATACATACATACATACATACATACACACACACACACACACACATATTAGGGGTGGAACGGTACACAGAAGCCACGGTTCGGTACGTACCTCGGTTTTGGGGTAACGGTTCGATACGGGGTTCGGTACAACAGGAATAAGCAACAAATCCCCAGTGCTTGCTTTTTTTCTGTTTATTTTGAACAGGCAGTAGTGTTTGATCACACTCAGCTCCAGAATGAAAAATAAAACTTTTTAATTAGGAGACTATATATTAAACTTTCAAAAGGTTAAGCCCAACCCTCTCCTAAAACAACAGAAAAACATTAAATGCGCATTAAATTTAAGCTTCAATAAACTTTAAAACCGAAATCTCTTTTAATGGAAATGCTTCAAAATAAATAAGGCATCCAAATAAAAGGCTTCAGATTTATTCTATTTTCAAGTTCGTGTGGCGGTAACAACGTCACCTGCCGTTGAGAAACCGTGTGTATAGAGAAGGGACGACAGACTGCCGGATGTGCGCACGAGATGGGACAGTGTAACGCGGCTCGAGCACGTTTAATAAATACTGGAAGCCGGGATCCTCTTCTGCTGTATATGGGCGCATTGCAGATGAAATGTATATGCCAGCTGCCTCCGTAATAGCTTTGGTCCTGTCTGCTCTCACATCTAAAGGCTGCTTAAAAGCTGCCGGGATTAGTTGTTGCACTGCTGTAGTCTTTTTTCTGCCTAACTCCGGTGACTGGCACATCTGGATGATGTCGTCTGATATGTGTTAGCATATTGGTCGTATTTCCACTCACGTACCGTACAGCTGCCTTTCAACGCCGACACGCCGTCACCGTCCTATCTACGACTCGCTCTCCTTTACTGCCGTACTTCACAGGAAACCCGAAACTTTCCCACACTACGGATTTAAAACAAGCAGGCGGGTCTTCGAGGAGCTCTTGTGTGCTGGCTGAACTTGCCATTCTTGTTTTGGATTGGTGTGGAGCAGATCTCTTCTTCTGCTTTTCCCTGTTGTGACAGTTAGCGGTGCATTATCGCGCGTGCCCCCTTCCGGGCGCCTGTGACTGTATTCGTCGCCGGAGTGCATGAACCGGACCGTGACGGCTCGGGACGAATACATGTACCGTTCCACCCCTAATATATATGCATACATATATCAGCCATAACATTAAAACCAACTGCCTAATATAGTGTGTGTGTGTGTGTGGCACAACACACCGATCAGCCATAACATTAAGACCACTGACAGGTCAAGTGAATAACATGGATTAACTCGTTACTGTCAGTTCAGACTAATATTTGAGTTGTTTGGATTATATTCAAGGGAGGGCTGGGATATTCATTTTACAGTTAAACGGCTCATCTGCATCCAAAACGTTTGAGAACCCATGTTATAAGATGTAATCTAATCATGTTTATCTTAATAAGTTCCACGCTTTACAGCACAGACACACACCTTAGTCACATAGATGTTAGCAATTGATTCATTCTAAACTTGTGTTATAATGTATTGTATTTATTATAATCTTTTTTTTTTCCAGAAATTTGCTGGAGTATATTTAGAAGATGGAACTAGAAGTAAAGAGACTATGCCAGATTTGGATCTAAAACAAAAGGGTTGGTGTCAGACATTGCCAAATAATAAATCTGCATTGTTCATTTTTAATAAAAGTTACTTTTAGTAACTTTTGAGACTTGAGGGACTTTCATGTTGTAAATGTTTTTTTGTCTGTTGCTGTAGCGAATGTGACCTTGGTCAAAGTGAATCCCACTGATTCTGACTACACTCCACACTGCACTGGAAAGAGCATGTTAACTGACCCTGAAGCTGAAGCCTTCAAGACTGTGGATAAAGCAGAGAAACAAGAAGAAAAGTCACCAGTGTTGGCAGTGTTTAAAAAGGTACATTAAAAAAAAAAAAACTTTTATATAATGATACACATGCTGCTGTAAGAGTATATAAATCCTGCAGGTCCCTTAGATCCACGGGTTCAGATCAGCTGGTAGTACCTAGAATCCACATTAAACACCGTGAAGCAGCATTTAGTTTTATGCTGCTCAAAACTGGAAACAGCTCCCAGAAGATGTTAGATGTGCCACAAATGTAGCTATTTTTAAATGTAGATTAAAAACATTTCTTTTTTTCGTTGTAGTGTCTTTTATATTCTTCAATTTATTTGCAATGCACTTTGAATTGCCTTGTGTATGGAATGTGCTATATAAATAAACTTGCCTTGCCTAGAGAGCGATGTGGATAATGCTGAAGACACCTTATCTTATTGATTACATATTAGATTAAATGCAAAGGAGATGATAACCAATGCATTGGTATACTTAATATAGTATAAAATGTCAAAATTTAACCATGTAAAGCACATCCAGCCAACGCTACTGCTCAACACTTTCACACTACCCAGAATTCACAGCAGATCCGTAGTGTAGCAACCACAACTGCACAGTGCATGCGAACACGTCTCATAGCGCTTAACTAAAACCATCTAGTAGTAGGCTTTTTTACAACGTTTTTAAATATCCGAAGGCTAGTTACCGTAAACTGCTGTGTATACAGTATATAGACTCCCATTACGGCTCTCACAAAAATGGTCATATGACCCAGGCAGAATTTGAGTTTGACACTCCTGTGGAAGAAATTTAATAAATTATATATATATATATATATATATATATATATATATATATATATATATATATATATATATATATATAATTAATTGTATCCAGAACACCAAATCTATGCCAATAATTTGAGCTTTATTGCAATTTCTCAGCTGGAGAGATGAGCGTACACACACAGTTTACCTCCACTCATCTCTACCTATTAACACAGGTGAACAGTTTATATACTGGTTTGAGAGGCAGTTACACAAACTTGCAGACCTTCACTCAGCATCCCTCCACATCAATACACACATACCAAAGTCCACATCCTGCTCAGCACCCTTCCATGTCAAAACACACACACCAAAGTCCACTTACACACACAAAATGCATTAACCATGCAAATGATTTGTTTCTGTAGTACTAATGATTTATTTATTGATCGGCTTTTAACTCTCGGGTGGATGAATGCCTTTTATTCCCACGCCCCTGTTGTAAAGGGTTTTTCCAGGCTATCACACAGTTTGTATTTGTAATATTCAATATGGGTAATGTTCTTACTCAGAAAAAATTTTTTTCTTTCTTTTTTTTTAGATTTGGGTGATGGCCTTGTGTGTGACGTGTGTTTTCGCCGTCACATTGTCAGTTTTTCCAGCAATCACTGTGTTGGTGAAGCCAAATGACCTGTTTACAGGAACACTGGGTAGGCCTCTATTACAACACACTCTGCTGGACAAGTACTAAAGAAGAAACCAGAGTAAAGCATGAATTCAATTTCTCTTTTCATCTCTCTCTCACACAGCTGATATTTTTACACCCCTCTGTTGTTTCATGGTCTTCAATGTGATGGACTGGATTGGCCGAAGTGTCACATCCATTTTTCAGTGGGTAAGACAGAAAGATTTGACCTTTTAAGGCTATGCATACACTACATGTAAAATTAGATTTCAATGTTCACCACTCATATCAGAGGTTTCTTCAGTTCTACTGACTGGTAGGGAATTCCTGCTATTCATTTCAATTGAATTTTATTTCTGTAGCACTTTCAACAATAGACATTCAACATAAAATTCAAAATTCATATGTAGATTTAGATCCCAATCAAGCAAGCCAGAGGAAATAGTATCATGGGGGGAAAAAAACCCTCGATATGATATGGAAGAAACCTAGAGGAAGCAGACTCAAATGGGAACCTTCTCTTCTGTCTGTCACCTGATAAGTGGATTATGAGTCATTAGTGTGTAGAGGTTTAGAAAATTAAAGTCAAAAGAGCATTAGAGTAGTTCTCAAAAGATGTTCACTATGAACATA
>CM040989.1:5335570-5367649 GCA_022985145.1 Pangasius djambal | reverse complement strand
TATTTTGAGCAGAAGCCCTGAGATGAGCACAGGACAGTCTTTATAAAAGTCTTTATAAAAATATTTCAACAAGCTATGAGTGCAAATATGTGGGGGAAAAAACCTTAAAAGCCTGTCGTTACTCAAATCGGTCTTTCGTCAAAACTGCAACAAGATTCAGCAGGAACACTAAGAGGTAGAAAATAAGAAAACAAGGAGAACACTGCTGTTCACTATGTGGTGCGGGTTTCAGAAAAGTCAAGTGGCTTTATTGTAATTCCTCTAATCACAGACAGATGTAACTTTAGAAACAAAATCTAACTCTCGTAGAATCACACTGCTACAATTAACATGAACAAGTCAGACAACAAAATCAAAAAATACAGACAATAGACAATACATTAACAAATGATACAGCACAGGAGATTGCTTTAAGACTACGTGAGAAGCCCGGCCTCCCCTAAGATTTCATTAAAATGCGGCAATAGAATGGTTTTATATTAATGTAGTAATGTGTCTATATTAATCGCTGCAGTATCAAACTCTACTGAACAGTAGTATTGCTACTAGTATACTCTGTTAATAGTCCTCTGTTATACTCTCGTGTAAACTGTTTGAGTGGAGTGAGTTGATTAGGGTAGCAGAGTGAAGTGATATGTTGTGGCATTGCGATAAGGCAGAGCTGCTTAGGAGTCTAATGGCCTGTGGGAAGTAACTCTTCATGAATCTGGGAGATGTGGCCAGATGCTCTGTAGCCTTCTTCCAGATGGGAGAAGTGAGAGGGATCCTTCCTTATACACCACTTAGTGCAGATGTCTCTGATGGCTGGAAAAACTGACCAACTTGACCAACTCTTTCAGTACTCCTCAGTAAACATCGCAGTGTTGTGTATTTCAAACCCAGCAACTTGAAGGACAATATATTTGAAGGACCAGACATCTAAGCACAAGAAAAGCAAACATTGTACAAACGGTGTCCAAAACGGCAGGAACCAACAAGAGTAAAACTGTATTTTGTATTTTTTTTTTTTTTTTCAACACATGCTCTACATGTTCCTCCTTACTCTTAATGCATTTTCTCAGCCATTGTATCATATATCTGTATCATAATTGCTCAACACATTCCCATTACTTCCTGACTTTCCGCATATTTGCAGTCCAGTATAGAGGGGAATGTGTAAATTTGTGCGTGGAGGAAACAATATAGTCCACAGTTCAGCACACTTGAAGGAGACTTGTCTAATGACAATAATGCATACAGTGAAGGCAACTGCTTTAAGAGAGGCGTAAAGGAGGCCCTCTCTCTCAAATTGGAGCAAGCACCTTTGAATCAAATGTCACAATCTCCTAGTTTGTTAACAGTAGGAATTCCCCAACATTCAGCAGAACTGATGCTGAGTGGTGAAATGTGAAAAGTCCACTCACCAAGAGTTACTGCTATTAGATAAGTAAGGAATAAAACAAGACATTGTTATAGAAGTGGATAATATATTAATGATAGTAAATGCACATATCTTGTATTCACTCTCTACTATCTTTCCATAATGTCTTGCACCACAGAAGTAGCCTGATAGTGTTTTGTTATACTGCACAGCCCTTGTATTGGTGTAATGACAATAAGACTGAACTGAACAGAATAAACCTGTGATTTGAATTACACATCACAGTGGTATAATGTTAGTTTGTGCACATCTAACCATGAATTTGCTCCTGTCAGAAAGTAATAATTGCTATCTGTGGTTGTAGCCCAGAAAGGACAGCTGTCTTTTCCCGATCCTTGTGGCAGCTCGTATGATCTTCATTCCTGCGCTCATGTTGTGCAACATTCCATCTCGCACCTATCTATCAAGTCATTTCAAACATGAATTTGCCTACATAGTCATCATGTCACTGTTTGCCATGACAAATGGATATTTTGCCTGTCTCTCCATGTCCTATGCGCCACAGTAAGTAATACTACACATCACAGTTCTATCTTAAAGCATAATCAGTTAAAATCCATAATTTAATAGGTTAGTTCAATAGAACTGTTGTCTAAAATGAAACACTATATGGCCAACTATTTGTGGACACCTGACCATCACACCCGTATGTGGTTCTTCCCCAGACTGTTGCCACAAAGTTGGAAGCACACAATTGTAAAGGATGTCTTTGTATGCCATAGCATTATGATTTCCCTTCTTTGGAACTAAGGGGCCCAAACCTGTTCCAGCATAACAATGCCCCTGTGCACAAAGCAAGCTCCATGAAGACATGGTTTGCCAAGGCTGGAGTGGAAGAACTCGAGTGGTCTGCACAGAGCCCTGACCTCAGCCCCACTGAACACCTTTGGGATGAATTGGATCGCTGATTGCATCCAACATCAGTACCTGACTTCACTAATGCTCTTGTGGCTGAATGGCCAGAAATTCCCACAGCCACACTCCCAAAGCCTAGTGGAAAGCCTTCCCTGAAGAGTGGAACTTATTATAACAGAAAAGGGGGGACTAAATCCGGAATGGGATTTTTAAAAAAAAAGCACATATTGGTGTGATGGTCAAGTGTCCACAAACCTTTGGCCATATAGTGCATTTTTTATTAATTGTGTTTTAATCAGAATACTAGTAGTGTACACTGATTAGTAGTATAATCCTCACTCATTTCTTGCTCACTAGGTTGGTGAGGTCGAAGGATGCAGAGACTGCTGGGGCTTTGATGACCTTTTTCCTGGCTTTGGGACTGTCACTTGGAGGTGCACTCTCATTTGTCTTGAAAAAACTGCTATAGTTTTCAGTGATTGCTCACTGGTCATGTTACTGCTATTTGAGAATCTATTCTACTTTTGTGTTGTGCTTTAATCTAAAAGTAGGAAACGTTGCTGTGGTTTGATTCAGGGCAAATTTTGATGATATTCTAACAAACATTTCTGGCACTGTTAGCACAGTAATTCAACTTCAAAAATACTTGCAAAATTACACTGCAATATTTATTCATCGTTGTGGACAGCTAGTACATCAAGGACCATAATAATTTCTTCAAACTGATGATTACACTTCACCCAGGTGTATCATGTAGTCTTGATGTTGGTCAAGAGTAATCAGATAATGTATGGTGGTGTAACAATTAAATGGCACCCCATTAACATTATCCATTATTGTGTGAAATTTTTTTTTATTCTTTGTTATGGGTGTATGTTTTTTACTTTAGTAAAAAAGTTTTGTTTGTTATTTTAGTCAGTGTTTTGAATAAACTTTGCACTATATAACTTTATTGTATTTTTTTTAAAGCAGCTTTTTTACACTTTTAATGATTTTATCCTCCGTGTGGGTTGTACTGTATTCATTTGAATCAAGGTGTTTTATGTTTTTTCACATTTTTCTAATAAAACTGTCATGCATTCACTACGTGTTACTGTTGTCTAGAAGTTGTTAGATCTCCTACTCACTCTAAAGTTTGTTTGTGTCTTTGTCTTCCCTCCAGCAGAGTCGATGTCCACAGTATAACATCAGATCACCTCACTGTAGTGTTATAGTTAAATAAACAAATATTGTTCTGTACAAGAATCTGAAGGAGACCATCAGCATCTCATTTTATGAGAAATGACTGATGCTGCACTGGCCAGTTGTGCTCTGACCTGCTCCATGATCTCACACAGCAGTTTATACTCTACACTTCACCCCCTAAAATAATGATTTAGGAAAGGCATATATTTATTCAGCCACTACACATTGACAAATTTTAATCTGATTAGCACATAACCTGGAAAGAATGCGCTGTCTGCTTAGCCTGTGCCACAATGAAAAAAATTAATTAGCCTATGCTTTTATTGTAAATAAAATTTTTTGAATGTAGTCTTTTTTCTTTTGGTTAAAAATGTTAAAAATGTTCAACCACATTAGATAAATTGCTTAATTTTAAAATATGTATTTAGAAATACACAGCATTGGTTATTTTTATAATTAAATAATAATAAATAAATAAGTCAATACTTATATGCACTCACCATCCACTTTATCAGGAACACCTGCTCATTCATGCAGTCATCTAATCAGCCAATCATGTGGCAGCAGCACAATGCATAAAATTATGCAGATACAGTCAAGAGCTTCAGTTAATGTTCACACCAAACATCAGCATGAAGAAAAAGTATGATCTCTGTGGTTTTGATCATGGCATGGATACTGGTACCAGATGAGATGGTTTGAATATTTCAGAAACTGAAACAGAAACAGTCTCTACAGTTTACACAGAATGGTGTGAACAAAACAAAAATATATTGCGTGAGCAACAGTTCTGTGGAAACACCATGTCGACAAGAGAGGGCAGAGGAAAATGGCCAGATTGGTTCGAGCTGCCAGGAAGGATATAACAACTCATATAAACACTCTTTCCAACAGTGGTGAGAAGAAAAGCATCTCAGCACGCACGAAACATGGAACCATTTGGTGGATGGGCTACAACAGCGAAGACCACATCAGATTCCACTCCTGTCAGTCAAGAACTAGAATCTGAGGCTATCATGGGCACAGGCTCTCCCAAATTGGACACTTGAAGATTAAAGGGGGGAACAAATCACCTGGTCTTTTTCCAGTCTTCAGCCTACAGCCCACCACTCACAGGATGCTTTTTGTTTTTCGCACCATTCTGTATAAATGCTAGAGACTGTTGTGTGTGAACATCCCAGAAGATCAGCAGTTTCTGAAATATTCAAACCAGCCCATCAAGCACCAACAACCATGCCACGGTTAAAGTCGCAGAGATCACACTTTTCCCCCATTCTGATGGTTGTTGTGAACGTTAACTGAAGCTCTTGACCTGTATCTGCAGGAGTTTATGCATTGTGCTGCTGCCACATGATTGGCTGATTGGATCACTGCAAAAAATGAGCAGGTGTACCTAATAAAATGCACATTTTTATATAAATTATTTGTACTAAATTTATATTTCCTTAAATGTTTACTTTCATTTCCTTTAAAACTGCCATGTTTCACACGTTTCTTATGTTTCACAGATGCTGATCAAGGAGTGTTCCTGATTTTAGGTAGTAGACATTGGAACAGCTTACCCAGCAAAATGGACGATGTTCGCAAGCCTTTTTCTTTACACTCTGCTTGTACAGCCGACCAAAATATCCTCTGTAAATAGTTTTCTATGCACTAATTTCTGCTACCTCTCTACAAATGCAAACACACACCAATGTAGTTTTTATAAATGTATTTAATTTAGTTTTACAAGATTAGAGAAGGACTACAAAGACAAAAAGATTTGACATTTTTTGCTGGGACAGTAGCAAAAGAAGTAAACCAATCTCAGTAAAAGTGGTAGCATTTAGCTCAACTAAAGCATACTCCCTGAATAATTATTTCCTGACCTAAATTAATCACAAGCAATGATTTGTGTTCAAACCACACTTACAAACTGACGCATGCTGTTCAAATGACAGCTTATACACATCATCAGTGAAAGAAATATGAAGTAAAAGCTGCAATACATCATGGACAATGAGGAAACAATAATTTTGAACTATCAAAACTGACATCACTCACGGACTGTTCAACTGTAAATTCAGAAGAGGTTGGACTCAACTATTTAATGAGGAGTTATAAGAATGTCTCAAAAGTCAGACACTCCGGTCCAGTCAGAACTCCGGGTACCCAACTGACTCCTTCTGAAAGGTTTTTAAACAAATGTTTTGAAGTTGTTTAAATTTCTGCATCAGTCCTCATACGCAACCCTGGTCCTGAGTACTTTCTGAAAGTGAACTCTAAAAGCATCGTTCCCTGACGCATGTGTTTAAAACTGGAGATGTACAGAATCTTTAAAGGTCAGGGTGATGGGGCAGGTGAAGTGTTGAGTTTGCGAGCAGGGATAGGTTTGAGTGGGACAGTGGCGCACTGGTTACTCACCTACCAGGCGACAGCCCCACCTCTTGCCTTTTGGATTGCACTGCGCCCCCCTTAAAGCTGTGCTGTCTTCTTAACAGTTCAAAGCACAGCCAGGGAACCTCAGTTGTGAGCGTGTGTGCGCACATCTCGTCTCGTCTTACTGAAAATGCTTAAAAGAAACACGAAATGCCACAGAACAAGCCAACAATTCAATTTCCCCTGATCTCACATGTTCCCATTTTCTTTATAAAGGATTTTTGTGAGCAGATTTCTTGTAAGACACTGTCATAACTTCTGGCCTCAAAAAGAATGCAAAGGTAATGGTAACTTCTGAATGGATGTGCCACTGGGGCTTTAACCAATGTTTATTTAAAAAAACAAACAAACAAAAAAAAACAAACAAACAAAAAAAAACACATTTGCAGACAACCAAACCAAGATCACGTGGGGTACTTTGTGTGCCTGAGCTAGATGACTTGGTTTCTCTGCTTGTAAAAACTGTCATTTTATCTAACCCTAAGCTGTGGCACTACTACAGCCCCATCATTTTTTTGTTCAGGTTCTTCAGCCAGAAGATGGATCTGAGCTGAGTTGGAGCAGGAGATGATTTAGGGGAAGTGGTGTATGGTCAAGGTGCAAGCGTGATTGGGGCCAGAGGGCTTTACCTTTCTGGGGAGTGCATCCATGCCACTGTGGGACTCTAATTCTCTTCCCCCGTCATGTGCAACTTGGCGTCCTGAGGCCCGGGAGCCATTTTAGCTGTAGTTAGCGAAAAGGGAAAATGTGGCTGGAAGAACAGTACGAGTAACCATTCATGCACTATTTCTAGCAAAAATTTTACAGACATTTAGCGTTAATGTGTGGAAGCCTGATGCACTATAAAGAGCTACCCTTCCATCACCATTCCACTAAATGTTAAGAGTGAAAACAATGACCACTCCAATATAATATCTGCCTTTTGAGTCTTGTAAACATCAGGGCCTGGATACATTTAGGAGGCATTGCAAGTTTTCTATCAGGTCTCTTTCAGAAATGTGTTAATTATACACAACAAAGGCAACCCCCTAACATAATACACTGAAAAACACAAATGGTAATACGTAATCTAATTATTGCAGGTCATTTCAATCTGTTGCCTATTATGTTACAAGAGGTTTGCTGTATCCAGGCCTATAGAGGTCAGTGAGACCATGTTGTGCATGTGTGTGTTTGTGTTTGTGCGAGTACCCCACCATCTCTCAGCGTTGGAATGAAAGACTGAAGACAGTCTGAGGTGCATTCTAAAGGAAAGAGGACATAAGATCATTAAATAAAGAGAGATTTCTCTGCCTTTTTTTCATTACAATCATTTTACTGAGGTCTGTAAAGCACACTGAAGGAATGCTACAACATTCTCCATAACATCTGAAGCCAAACCCCTACAATAATAACCAATGAGCTCTCGCTTGCAATTTATGCACATCTGTGAAGAAATTGTGTTGGCAGCCTGCATATTCATTTATTAAAACATTACATGTCAGATGTTATGAAAACCTCATGTAGACTCCTTCCTCTAGTATCTAAGTTAGATAGGCAGGTTTGAATCAAATGAAAACAATCACTTGAACAAAAAGTATCAAATATACTGCTTTTTCGGGAACCTCATTGGAAAGGAGGAGAGCCAATTAAATTTTATATTGAACTGAGTTTAATTCAAACTGCCTAAAAACCTTTATCCACCAGTTTATCACATTTCCTTTTGAACAAAAATACATCAGATATTTATATTCACTGTATTTTATTCTCAAACTCAAATCAACTGGAGGCCTAATGCAATAGACCTTACAACCTCAAAATCAAACCAACTAAATGAGCAACTACATGTACTGTCATGAAAAAGTGGGGAATCAAAAGCTTTAGAGGAAAGAAACAAATAATTGCAAGGGGCTTAAAGGGGGGGGGGGACTTTGCGGTCTTGGACCAAAATAAAAAATAAAAAAATAATAATTTGAGTCATTTGAGAGATTAATCATCACTAGCCGCCTGAACACATTATTTTGTCCATGTAAAAGAGGGATACAAAGCTAGGAATGGCAGTTTATTCCTTTATAGTCCTGCAGGCTATACAAAAGGCATCTCCAACCCAGAGTCAATAAAGATATGGAAAAAACAAGAAAACAACTAAGTATTAAGTATGAGTATACACTAGTCAAAAGTCAGATTTTTTTTTTCTGGCTGATGAATGCTAGATAGACTAACAAACACTAGCCATCCATTTTGTAGCCTAGCCTCATTCCAACAGATGAATTTTATAATCGGAGTTGAGGTTCGTGCTGAGAGCAGGTCATGCCGTATTGTGCCCTCAGGCTGTGCCTAATGGGCTGAAACACATCAAGTTCTATTGTATTATTTAGCCGATATTGATGCCGTACGTCTCTGCCCAAATCCCACCCATTTGATACAGAAGGTGATCTGATGTATGTTAATGTGTGGCTCTGTTGCAAGTGAAAATGTTTTCTCTCAACAATCTGGCATATTCAAAGACATACACGCGCACACGCACACACACTCAACCATCATCCACACAGGTCCACTCTGTATTTCAAATTCCCACTACTGTCCTCATGCAACAATCATCAGTATTGGTTCCTTAAAAAAGTCTGTAGTTGCATACAACTACAGCACATAAATCTTGAAAATAATTAACCAATCCTCCACCAATCAGCCAAATGTTAAGTTCTGTGCTCAAAACTGTTTCATCCGCTGTCTATGAGAAATTCACAAGGCTCCTGGAAAAGGCTGGTGTCAGATTAGGCACAACAAATTTGTTTAAACCTATAATGTAAGAGGTCTAATTAATAGACTAATGAAACAATAACACAAGTTTGGTGCATAAAGCCAGTGGAAAGATTTAATGCATCCCTATCCTTATCACTTATAAACAAGGACCAACACTGCCACACACATTCAGCACTGTCAAGTACACAACAAGCACGCACACACACGCTCATACACACACACACGTGAGGTGTTGAGCTCTATCGGTATGTGGGCTCTGGCATGTGGTGGTGGGAGTAGTCAGGATTGCGGAGGTGGGGATCCTTGTGTGGTGGAGGTGGCTCATACGCTCTTGGAGATGCGCCGGTTCCAGGAGCCGCCAAGTGATTTGCATCCATCGGCCCTGAAGGTGGCATGGGCATGGTGGGCATCTGGGGTGGCGGGGGTGGCGGTGGTGGTGGATAGTAGTACTGGTACTGTTGATACTGTTGGTACTGCTGGTACTGTTGATATTGTTGGTACTGCTGGACATACTCTGCATAACACCTAGTACAAAAAGACACAGGGGAGAAAAAAAAAAATCTGCTGCTTAGTGTGCAGAAGTAAACAACGATTTATTATTGGTCTTCTACACAGCTACACTACACTTTTCATGTCCTAAAGGTTTTTCAGGATGGACATTACAACATATTTTGTAGCATGTTTATAAGATGAAATCCTTCATCTTCAAACAGGTAGGCATTTAAAGTAAACAATTATTTTAATTCCCTTTTTGTTCTTTCAAACAAACCTTAGGACTAAGTTTCATATACTATATGGCCAAAAGTATGTGGACACACATGCTTTCTGAACATCCCATTCCAGATTTAATCCCCCCTTTGCTTTTATAAAAACCTCCTATCTTCTGGAAAGGCTTTCCACTAGATTTTGGAGTGTGGCTGTGCGAATTTGTCCATTCAGCCACAAAGGCATTAGTGAGGTCAGGTACTGATGTTGGGTGAGGAGGTCTGGGGTGCAGTCAGCGTTCCAGTTCATCCCAAAGGTGTTCAGTGGGGTTGAAGTCAGGGCTCTGTGCAGGACACTCGAGTTCTTCCACTCCAACCTTGGCAAACCATGTGCGTGTGCACAGGGGCATTGTCATACTGGAACAGGTTTGGGCCCCTTAGCTCCAAAGAAGGGAAATCTTAACTACATGCTACAGCATACAAAGACATTCTAAACAATTGTGTGCTTCCAACTTTGTGGCAACAGTTTGGGGAAGAACCACATACGGGTGTGATGGTCAGGTGTCCACAAACATTTGGCCATTGGGTATTTTTCTATTTACTAATCATGAGCTTGAATTTTTTGCATTCTCCAATTTATTAAACATAACTGGCTAATATTGAAGAGCTTAGCTAAATGGCTAACATTTTGATTTCTACTGACTCTATTGACTCTACTGGCTATTTGTTTGCACGATCTGGTGGCATATCAACTTTTGTTTATATTCAGTATTTAAAAATACATTTTTATCGTCTTATTTTTATTCAAAGATTTAGAAATGTGAAAGAATGTGTGTGTAAAATATATGAAATCGACAAAACGTAATATTTGAAAATGCAATAGCTTTTCTGATGATATATGCACAACAAAAATATCTGTTTTGTAAATTGGCTGAATAATGAAAGTAATTTTAATTATGATTTTAGCCAGAGGATAAGACTAAACCTAACCCTATTGTCAAAAGTATTTCTTTAAAAGACATGCCATGTATCCCAGTACCAAACTTTCCATGCAAAGACCAAATTCATTACTGCACGCTGGTACCTCGCAATAGGGTCTCCCTCTTTAATAGCAGGTAGTTCGGGTCCTCCAGGTGGTGTGGGCAGCAGAGCACGGCGTTTGGGTCTCGCCGCACTGATGGGCTGAGGAACAGGGTCAGGCAGCAGAGCAGAACGTCTCACTGGGCTCCTGTCCCGGTCTGATTTATAAATCGCCTGCTGCTCAGCCAACACTTGCTGGCCCTGCTCGATGAACCGCTGCCGAGCGGCTTCAAATACGGCTTGCGGGTCAGGCTCCGCCCCACCCATGGTCCCATAAGCAGGGCCTGCATAGGAGGAGTTTGTTCCATAGGCAGGGTTCATGGCTGTGGTGGCTGATGGTGCCTCTCCTGCAGCTGGGTAGCCTGAATCATCTGTACTCTGGCCAATGACCTGATCAGCCACAGAACCGTACACCTGACTTGCCAGGGCACCGTAAACTGCAGCACTCACTGGCTTGCCATCCGAACCGCTGGCTTCAGTCAGACCTTTTAGAGCTGCATATGTCGGATCAGAGGTGTTGGTGTTAAAGAAAGAGTTGTGCACGCTCTGTTGTACTTGAATAGGAAGTCCAGCAGCAGCGGCGGCTGCAGCAGCAAGCACGGCTGCCTGACTCTGGTGGTGCTCCATGGGCGGCCTGGTGGGACACTCACCTGCGAAGTGTCCCTGTGTCCCGCAACGTGCACACGGCACCTTGGATATGGCAGCTGGTTTGGTTTGCTGGACTTTTGAGAGTTCCACAGAAAGTGGACGACCCATGTAGGAGGTCCCATGGAGGGCCTCGATGGCGTTCTCTGCATTCTCTTGATGCTCCATGTGTACAAATGTGTAACCTACTGAGGAGTTGGGTTTGGCTGCAACAGAGAACACAGAAAAGAAAACAAAAAGCAATATTAGAAAAACAGTACTCTGAAGGTTAATCACACCAGGTGAGCATATGAGAGACAATCAATTAAAATCATATGAGAAGCAGAAAACAACTGAAACAAAACATTTCAACAAAGGCAGCATACTTTTCACTTTTTCACACTCCAAGACGTTGCCAAAACGAGAGAACAGTTCGTGCAGTTCGTCAGTAGTGCACAGAGCACTCAGGTTCCCCACATATACTTTGATAGAGTTCTGAGGCCTTCCTCGAGACTCTTCAACAACAAGGGTGCGACCTCGAAACTCTATACCATTCAGACCACGGATGGCACAGTCAGCAGCCCCTTCTCCCTGCAGATGGACAAAGGCAAACTGCCTCAGTAAAGTAATGGTCTCCAGCTTTCCATAAGGGGCAAAAAGTGCTATTAGGTCATCTTGTGTTGTTTCCAATGCCAGATTCCCAACAAAGAGCTTCACCACACTGCTGTCGTCCATTGCAGCCAAGCAAAAAAAACCTAGAAATGGGGAACATGGCTCATTTTTCTACTTCTTTGTACAGCACAACCTAGATCTAATACAAGATGTTATAATAGAGATATTAGCCTGGCATTTCTGTTGTGCAACCAGTAATGAAGAAAACCTAAGAGCACTTTGGTATCGCTGGTGACGTAGAACCTACAAGAGGAACAGATTATTAATATCTTTTGGATAAACAGCTCATATAGGAAGGATCACAGGAAGATTCTCACATGTCGATGCAAAATCAAACAAAATCAGCACTGGTTATATTTTATGCAGCTGCGTGCTGTAGCAGCAGCATCACTAAAAAGGACAGCAAAACTCAAAGGCTCAGAACCTTGGCTCTCTCGTTCATGGTGAAAGGGAGGAATTTTGGCCATACTCTCAGATATCGTGAGAAAAACACTCCCACCCAGTCCATGAAACAATCACCACTGAGCAGAAGACTACCCCAGATTCTGTGCAGAAAGGAGCAATTTCACAGATACTGTCTGTCTGCATGCGTCATACCTTTTAAACTTTACTTCACCATTCTAAACATGGATGATAAACTTGCACTCTTCCTGTACTTTCCTCAGACACTGACGTACAAATGTCAGCTCCCCATTATTTCCCCAGTTACTTTACATATGTTGTCATGTTTTAAGGTGTGTGTGTGTGTGTATATATATATATATATATATATATATATATATATATATATATATATATATATATATATATATGTATGTGTGTGTGTGTGCACGCAAAGAAATGCTGTAGAGCATTTATAAAAAAATAAAATAAAAAAAAAAACTGTTGTAAAAAGCATTTCACTGCAAATCATTATTGTGTATGGTTATGAATGTGACAATTAAAATTTGAATTTGGAAAGAAAAAAAAAAAACAGTAGTCTCAGGTGCAGTGTGTGCAGGTTTATAAGGAAATGAGCTGTAAGTGTTACTGAGCATCTTGCAGAAGCAGCCGCAGTTCTTCTGGAGACTCTGACTGTTGCACTCGCTTCTTATTTTTGCAGCGAAACCCAGCAGCCTTCATTATGTTTTTTTTTTTTTTGTCTGAAAAGTGTCTCTTATGTAATCTGCTGCTTTCTTTCTCTACAAATATTTTCATGTAACATTTAATTTTGTGCTGGAAAACTAATGTTTGGAAATCTAAAATGTTTTTGTACTGAATCAATAATGTAGAAGTCATAAAATAAAAAAAATATAAAGTTTGTACTTTAAAAAAAGGGGGGGGCTAAGACTTTTGCACAGTACTGTGCGTGTATATGTATGTAGGTATATACACAGTATATATAAATATAGTAAATTTAAGTGTTAAAACAACATATGTAACGTAACTGGAAAATAATTATATTATATATATATATATATATATATATATATATATATATATATATATACACAGTTGATATTGCAATTAAGCCTTTCAAGAAGTTTTTTCAATAACTGTACTTGAATAACGAGATATAAAAAGTAAATAATTAATAAATATTAATATAATAAATAAATAATAAAGGAACTAAAAAAGGCAGCTGATTCCTCACAAATAACGTCATAGCAGTAAACCCGCCACAAACCCGACAAACCTTCAAATTAGCTTCTAGGTAACAGGCTACTACAGGCTAACTAGCTTGATTGTCTTTTCTGGTAATTCGCGAAAAAGACTCGTTTGCTGAAGTTATTATAGCTAACATAAAACATTCTTCATTAACGAGAGCTCTTCGCTTAAAGCTTTAAACAGCTATAACTGATTTTTAATTTTTTTTTTTTTACAATGTAAACCCGCTAGACGCGCCGTGGATTATTAGCAATCTGTAGCTAGCATTTCTAGCAATTTCTATGAAGGAAATGGTACATAAATAGGCTACCAATCCAAAGAACTACACCCACTCTATGAAAACTAGTTATAAAAATCACCCAAGACGAAGTATAATTCAAAAATATCAAACTGAAATAACAAAAAAACTTCACATACAGCACAGACGTGTGCTAGTTAATTAGCTACCATCTTACCTAACTCCGCACGGAATGCTTCATATCCGAGTTCCGGTTGGCGGATGTTGCTCCTCATACAAGTCCGTGTTGATACAAATAACAGCAGTAGGTAGAGGTCCGGCCCTGACTGACATGGCGTTGCATACAGTCAGGTCCATAAGTATTTGGACACTGACACCATTTTCCTAACTTAGCCTCTGTAGACCACCACAATGGATTTGAAACTAAGCAGTCAACATGTGACTGAAGTGTAGACTTTCAGCTTTAATTCAAGGGGTTTAAAAAAATATTGCATTAACCATGCTCAGATTCTGTCAAATGCCGCAAAAAGACCCCTGAAGGCCTGATATGGTCTTCTGCTGTTGTAGCCCATCCACCTCAAAGTTTGATATTTTGTTTATGTTGAGATGCTTTTCTGTTCACCACGGGTTGTAAAGAGTGATTATTAAGAGTGATTACTATAACCTTCCTTACAGCTTGAACTAATCTGGCCATTTTCCTGTGACCTCTCTTATCAACAAGCCGTTTCCACCCACAGAACTGTCACTCACTCAGTGTTTTTTGTTTTTGACACATTTCTGTGTAAATCTAGAGACTGTTGTGTGTGAAAATCCCAGGAGGTCAGCAGTTTATGAAATACTCAAACCAGCCCTTCTGGTACCAACATCCATGCCACAATCAGTCATAGAGATCACAATTTTTCTTTGTTCTGATGTCTGATATGAACATTAACTGAAGCTTTGACCTGTGTCTTTTTTTTTTTTATTGCGCTGCTGCCACATGATTGGCTGATTAGATAACTGCATGAATAACTGAATAAAGTGGACGGTAAGTATATCTTACAACAGAAATGTGTATCTTACAACACACATTTACAAGTTCCCTTTGTTTGCTATTTAATATATTAGAGGAAATTGATTAGATTTATTTCAGAGTATTTGCCTTAAAACAACATTATTGCAGCCAATGACTACATTTAAACTAGCACAAAAAAAAAACACCAATGGACTTGCTTTTTTCCACCTGAAACCTCATTCCCAAACCCTGGCTGGGGACAAGTCCCTACTCTCTCACTCACTTTAATTAACTGCTTATTCTTGTCAGGGTCACAGTGGAGCCGGAGCCCATCTCAGGAACACTGGGCTTGAGGCAGGAATACACCCTGGATGGGACCCCAGTCCATCTCAGAGCCCCATGCACACACACACACACATACACACACACATATTTAGACTCTCATTCATAGCGAGTGAAAATTTCTTCACATGTTTTTGGGAAGTTGGAGGAAACTGGAGAAACTCAGACAGTAAACCAGGCTCAGGCTCAGATTTTATCCCCATTTTGTAATTGTTTAGCACTATTAAGATTTTTTACAAAATATCAAGTGTCAAGTATAAACCAGGCTCCTCTGGTTCATGTCGGGGCGTATCACACCACCCCAGCGTGGATTGTTTTTCTATAACATGACACTTCCCAATAGAGCAGAAAGTGCAATGACTAGTCCTTCGGTTTTTAGTCACACCAGGAGTTCCCCAACCTTTATGGGCAAATGACCCCAAATAGACATTATGAATTTTCTGTGACCCCAAGCCTTGACTGCTCTACAGTTTTTTTTCCAGATTAATAATTTAGGACAACTGTAACATTTGAACATTTTATTATGTTAGTAAAATATGTGTAACATCACAACTCAAGTCACAACTCTAGCCTGCTCTTATAATCCAAACACACTGACTGCATTACTGAGTTATATCTAACACAGTAAGCTGATGTACAAAAATAATCTAGTTCTCAGACTCCATGTCCAATAAAAGTTTTTATTTTAGGTGACAAGGCCTTTATTATAACTTTGAATCTCAGATTTCACAGCTCCACACTAGGACTCATCAGTTTTAGGTAGAAATCTTGAGTGCTGAAATGTCTTTGAGTTTATAACACAAGTCCAGAGGCTTATATTTACACCTATAATACTTCTGGTGTGTGTATTTTAATTATTGAGGATAATGCCTGTTATCGCATGCAGCCATTTAACATTATCTGGAATCTAGTTAGCAGACAATAAGCTAGCGATCTTTAAAAAAAAAAAACATTGTACAACTGTACATCTAATTCAATTAAGTTACAAACAAAACAGTGCTTGTTTAATATGTAATTAATGCTTACATATATATATATATATATATATATATATATATATATATATATATATATATATATATGTACAGTTATGTAATAAACTCATAACAGATATGTAATTAACTCTTACATAGATATAGAGCTTAGCTTATTCGAAGCTAGATAACTTCGGTACTGGAAGCACTGGAACTTGCTAGCCTGCTAGCTTTAGTCATTTGTTTGCTCCTTTGCACACTACCAGACAAATGAGTAAATAAATAAAGGTACAAAATAAAGTATAAAGTTATCTCAATGTAAAACATTCTCATCTCAAACATGAGCTTATTACAAGTCATAGGAGACACTGTACTTTCCACATGAACCCCCAACTGATAATGACTTTGGGTGAAAGTCAAATGGCTCCACATTTAGCATCAGGTTCACTATGTACAGTGTACAAGATTATCTATTTGTTTTTGATATTATTTAATAAGGTCAATTTGCAGTCAGCCTTGGTTCGAAAGCCTTGTGGCCAATTAACATTCAAGGTCACAGACTGTTGAAACACTTCATAACCACAGAACAGAGTCACTCAGAGTATTATAAGTGGGAATTATTGCAACTTGGCCTGTTCAGTTTTTGTGTACAGACAGGATTAAAACCAGTTTTTCTATACTGATAGTTCAAGCTATTTCTTTTTGGAGTGTGAGCTTGGGCTTAGTTTACTAAATTACTTGGGACTCATGCTCCCAGCTGGTCTCAACTGTGCCATGTTTACTGGTTTGGTTAGAAAATTTGGATAGAATTCAGAATCTGGTGACGCAACAATGACACGAGTGAATAAGATCCTATTATTGCATCACAATCTGTCCCAATAATCTGTACCTGCAAAAGAGAAATCTCTTCAGACAGCGATTAGCAGCGATAAGCAGTGATAGCGATTAGCAGTGATGAGCAGCGATCAGCAGTGATAAGCAGCGATAAGCAGTGATAGCGATTAGCAGTGATAAGCAGCGATCAGCAGTGATAAGCAGCAATCAGCAGTGATAGCGATTAGCAGTGATAAGCAGCAATCAGCAGTGATAGCGATTAGCAGTGATAAGCAGCAATCAGCAGTGATAAGCAGCGATCAGCAGCGATAAGCAGCGATCAGCAGCTGCAAACATCGTGATAATTTGTACTTCACATCTCTGGTAAGAAGCCTTTTAATAATTTTTTCATTTATAATGTAAAAAAAATCTATATTTATTTAATGCTAATATTACACAGAACAATACCTTGACTGTTTATTATTGTTATACTTTAATTTTATTAATATACTGATAAGATTAAGAATTTCTAGGCCTTTACGTTTTAAGATTCCCCCGATTTCTGTGGAGAAATGTACTTTCTAGTGCACTTATACTAAGGTTTGTCTGTTTAAAACAGTAGGTTTGTGTGTTGGTTGGCCTGCTAAATATTCAGTTGGCAGTTCAGTTGGTGTTATTGCTTTTCTCCACCACTTAAAACCAGATTTGTTTTATTTTTTTTTTTTTTTTTTTGCTTTAGTTGAAACGAACATGAATTCTATGATGGCTGCACTGTATGTGGGGGATCTGCACTCCGATGTGACAGAGCCCATGCTTGTGGAGAAATTCAGTCCTGCAGGACCCATTCACTCCATCCGACTCTGCAGGGACAGGAAGACAGGCTCCTCACTCGGCTACGCATACATCAACTTTCAGCATCGGGTCGATGGTAATACAAACCATACAAAACAAAAGAGAGACATATATTCCATATATCCATATATATTCCATATTTCTGCATTTTTTGCCTTTTACTATTTTATTAAACTGGTAAGGCCAAGTTATGTGCCTTATATGACATGCAGTTTTGTTCAAAACTATATTTTTTATAAGAGTTGTTTATTTTCTTAGAATAAATACTACAGTTAAAGGTTAGGTTTCTCTCATATTTTCAGTGTGAGACTAATTAACCAGAAAGATATTTTTCCATAACCTTTTTCACCCATCTTTACCAAGGGTGCCAATAATTCTGGATATGACTGTATATACATGTGTTAGACACCTAGCCTTTTTATTGAAATTAATTCACTTTTGTTTCCTCAGCTGAGCGAGCACTGGAAGAGCTTAATTTTGAGCTCCTTATGGGGCAGCCCATGCGCATCATGTGGTCTCAGAGGGATTCATCCCTGAGGAAGACCGGCATTGGAAACCTGTTCATCAAGAACCTGGACAAGTCGATTGACAGCATGGCCCTTTTTGACACCTTCTCCATCTTTGGGAAGGTCCTGTCGTGCAAGGTTCGGGCTTTGAACTGTTAGTCTGAATAGTATCTGTGTAGTATGATTAACAATTAGTCCTGTATTAGCTCTGTTTGATATTAATTCTGTGTGTTGACACGACGTGTCTCTCCTGAAGGTTGTACGTTATGAGAAGGGGTCAAAAGGGTACGGCTATGTCCACTACAAGTCTGCCGACGCAGCGGATTTGGCGATGGAGAGGCTCAACGGCAAACTGCTGAACGGCTGTAAAGTGTAAGCCATGTGTAAATGATGACTTTTTATCAGCCTGTGTTCAAATGTAAGATTTCTTTTGACATTTTCCCTTTTGAGGGTCATATGAGGGTATTTCAGTCAACATCAAGTTGTAATTTTGGTGGCATTGGCATAAAGACTAACAACTGTGTTTAGATAAAGGCTCTAAGAGTACTGTTGTGTTATAGGCTCATTGAACACTTTAAGTCCCGTGAGGAGCGCAAGGTTGAGAAGGGCCCCCGTCCCCAAGTCCTCACCAACATCTACATCAAAAACTTTGGTGACGAAATGAACAACAAGGAGCTGAAAGACATCTTCAGCAAGTTCGGTGAGGATCCTTAATAGAGTTTTATGAGTTATATGCATTAACGTAAACATAACGAGATATGCACTTGAACATGAAATAAACACTATGAAAAAGTTTTGTTAGAACATACTCTAAAGTTCGGACGGAGCCTTAAAATTGTTGGTGTGTGTGTTCCAGGTCCTGTGGTGAGTGTTCGAGTTATGACCGACGAGAATGGGAAGTCCAGAAGATTTGGCTTCGTGAGATTTGAGAGGCATGAGGATGCGCAGAGGGTGAGTGTACACAGCAGCCAAGTGTACTAGTGTACAACCTTGTGGAAAGTTTCCTTAAAGCAGGAAAAACAGTGATGAATGGTGTGTGTGTTTGTGTGTGTTTGTGTGCATGTTCAGGCTGTTGATGAGATGAACGGTAAAGAGCTGAACGGAAACAAGGTGTACGTGGGCCAAGCGCAGAATAAAGTAGAGAGACAGGCTGAACTCAAGCACAAGTATGAGCAGGTAAACACAAACAGACACACACACACACACACACACATGCACACACAGGATTCTGACTCTGCCCTCTCTGCTGTAGGGTCTGAACCTCTACGTGAAGAACCTGGATGGTAGTGTGGATGACGAGCATCTGCGCACTGAGTTCTCACCATTTGGAACCATAATCAACGCGAAGGTCACTTACTAATCATTTACTAATAATCCCTACATTTTATTCCTTTTCCAATAATGGTGTCTTCCAATTACTGACTCTGAAGGGTGTATCTAGTATGAAAAGTTTCCATAGCTTGGCACTGCTATATGTATGGAGGTAATAAAAAACGGAACCTTGACGCTAACAAAACATAGCATGTCCTCTTCCTGTTTTGTGATATTCAATGATATTTGGGGGCGTACACTCAGTACTGGTTTTCTGTCATGGTTAGCCACAATAGCATCTTTATCCTAATGCGTCTTCTCACTGTCCACTACAGGTGATGATGGAGAATGGCCGCTCCAAAGGCTTTGGCTTTGTGCGCTTCTCGTCTCCTGAGGAAGCCATGAATGCCATAAAGTGGATGAATGGCAGGATGTGGGGCAGGAAGGCACTATATGTGGGTGTGGCTCAGCGCAAAGAGGAGCGCCGGGCTTATCTTGCCCATCAGAACATCCAGACGATGGCGAGCATGCAGGTTGGTGTTAACGCAGTACAGAACATCTACCAACACCTAAAATGATTCAAAATTTTACTTAAAGGGTCTCTGGCTATAAAAGATTGAATAACCCTGGCTTTAAGCTACTCTAGCTAATACTTCTGAGTTACCACATGAGGATAGCATAGCTAACTGCAAACTGTGATCTGGATCTGAGAGAAACAAGATGAAAAAGTGTGTTAATGGCTGTGTGTATGTGTGTGTTACAGACTCAGAACCTGGCTCCCAATTATGCAAGCAGCCAGCTGGTTCAGATGACTTTTCCTCATTGTACTATGCAGACCATCCAGCCTCAATGTGAGCCACAGCTGTCTGATTGTATATCACTGTTACATTTGATACACAGTGTGTGTTCGAATCTCTCAATGGCTTCTGTGCAGCCTGTAACTATATGTATTCATTTGGTGCTTATTTTTGGCTCATATTATCTTATTGTCTTTATGTAGATGTCCACCATATGCCCAGTGTAGTCCAGAATATGCCTGAAGTGATTCAATTTGCAACAACGCATCAGCAGACCTATGGCATCTTCACACTAACAACCAGTCAGGTGCCATGTCTGGATGAAGTGTGTACAAACACAACTACACCCACAGCTGCAGATTCTATTCCTGTGGCAGATACAGTTCCAGCTGTAGATACAGTGCCAGCTCTAGATACGGTTATAGCTGTAGATACAGTGCCAGCTGTAGATACGGTTATAGCTGTAGATACAGTGCCAGCTGTAGATACGGTTATAGCTGTGGACACAGTGCCAGCTGTAGATACGGTTATAGCTGTGGATACAGTGCCAGCTTTAGATACAGTTATAGCTGTGGATACCGTGCCAGCTGTAGATACGGTTACAGCTGTGGATACCGTGCCAGCTGTAGATACGGTTACAGCTGTGGATACCATGCCAGCTGTAGACATGGTTATACCTGTGGATACCATCCCAGCTGTAGATACGGTTATACCTGTGGATACCATGCCAGCTGTAGATACGGTTATACCTGTGGATACCATGCCAGCTGTAGATTCGGTTACACCTGTGGATACCGTGCCAGCTGTAGATACGGTTATACCTGTGGATACTGTGCCAGCTGTAGATACGGTTATAGCTGTGGATACTGTGCCAGCTGTAGATACGGTTATAGCTGTGGATACCGTGCCAGCTGTAGATACGGTTACAGCTGTGGCCACAGTGCCAACTGTAAATACGGTTATAGCTGTGGATACCGTGCCAGCTGTAGACACGGCTATAGCTGTTGATGCTGTTCAAACTGTAGATACAGTTGCAAATGCAAATACTGTTCCAGCTGTAGATACTGTGCCAGGTCTAGTTCCTGCTGCAGGTACAGGTCCAGCTCCAGCTGACGATGCAGCTCCAGAACCAGCTGCAGCTGAGGTTCCAGCTTCAGCTGCAGATGAAGATACAACTTCTTCTACATCTACAGCATCTGTAAGTGAAGTGCAGAAGGACAAAGATACAACTGAAAAACAAAACACAGAGAAGCCCTTGGATGGACACACACACACACACACACACACACACACACACACACACACAAAATAATACTATTCTGCATGCTTAATGCTACAATATAATAATAATAATAATAATAATAATAATAATAATATTCAGTGTTCCCAGGATGTACCCATATATCCACCAGCTGGGAAGGTGCTGACTATTTACATGTTGGAATCCGCACCGGTAGACGACCAGATCCAGATGGCGCGTGAGTCTCACACTCATATATACACATAAATATGCCTCATATACACTCCTGCTCTGCAGCACAACACTTTAATGCACATTTCTGATTTCCCCAAATGTTTCTTTGTGTGGACTGAAACTTCTACAAGCACCTGCTTTTAACTCCTCTTGCTTTACACATTAATGGTACATAGAAAGGGTCTGGTGCCTGAACCCCATTCATGAGACTATTCACTTTATCACTATTCCCTCTCCCTCTCAAACACACTTCTCACACACACTCTCTCTCTCTCCCTGTCTGTCTGCAGATGATTATATGTTACCGCTGGTCAAGAAAATCCACCCGACTCTGGCCAATAAGATCACCTGGATGCTTTTGGAGGGCGAGAACAACTATGAGATCATGAACATGATCGGAGATCCTGAGCTCCTGCGTGGCAGGGTGTGTATACACACACACACATACACACATTATTACTATTTTTTTTCAAGTGTTTCACTCCCCTATTCAATCTTTATTTGCATATCACTTTAATTTACACACATGATATATGCATATATGTGTGTGGGGTTTTTTTGTAGGTGGATGAAATGGACGCTCTCCTGAAGGCAAGAGAAGCTGGTCACAAGCCGGTGAGGATCTTTAATGAAAACCGGTTATGATAAACTGATAATCGGTTATGTGATACACAACAATATTTTGTATTCGATTTGTATTTATCACATTACAGTTTGCACAGTTTAGACAGGAATAAAAAGTACAAAAGTCATATGAAATTCTTAAGTTGTAGAGTTCCATCAACAAAGCAGTCTCTCTCTCTCAGACACACACACACACACACACACACTGTGTGGTTGTGACGAACACACATACTGCGTAGACTAAAACCACTCTGCATTTTTCTTTCAGGAAACCTTGAAGATGTTTTACAACAACAACAGTAAGAAGAAGAAGAAGAGAAAGAAGAAATAAACATTCCAACCAACAATTCATACCATAATATATTTTATAACACATTGCATAATGTGGTCTGGGTCTTGATTATTGTCATTTTAATTAGAAATTAAAGAGAAAACTTTTGTAAATGTATTAAGTCAAGAGTGTTAAAATCGTAAGTATTAGCTAAGAAGAATATTAATAATCGATTGTGGTTTATATAATACATAAGTTTTAGGATTTACTTGAACTAACTACAACAGTGTGTGAGTGAGTGTGTGTTATTATACACTCTGCCATGGAGCTTGCGAGAGGGTGCATGAAACGGGTAAATTTAAATGTCTGCAAGGAACATTTTCCTGAAAACCAATAACAAATTGAGGTCACGGAGTCAAAACCTCATTCTGTTAAGGAGAATATATGCTAAATGGTTAAGAAGCTGTGATAAAGGACAGAGGTCTAACTGCAGCCAGATACAATGTCTTTGGCATTGTTTAACTGCCCACGCTTAATGAGGCTTTGTCGGAAAAAGAGGGATTATTCTTTAAATAGTGTTTTGCCAAATCTGAGAATAACTTCTTGAATAAATCAAGATCCCCGTAGTTATCTCAGAAATCTGAAATTATATAAAATCTATATCTTTACGAACAACTTGCATTATTATTAATCTTAACTCTTAGTATGACCTAATTTGGATAAATCTGGATAAATTAAAAGAGCAATTTTAAATGAAACATTTTAACCTTATTGGTTACTCAGTACCTGTTTCTATATTTCCAAACATTTTATATCCAAACTAAACAGCCCATTACTGTTTAGTTGGAGGAGTAGCTTTTACATGACACATCTTCCTAAGCCATTCATTTTCCTTAATATTTTGGCACTCAAATAATGCAGCTCTACTGTATGTTACTGTGTACTATTTAGTGGGGATGTATGAACTTATTGTGACTTAGGAAAATAATTTGGCCTGTTTTCCCACATTTCCTCCCATTAAATTAACTATACATGAAATGAGATCTTCAAATACTTCAGTTTGCGATAGAGAGAAAAGATGGAGAGCACAACACAACAATAATATAGATTCCTACAAATCCAACTTCCAAGTTTTCAAAAGATGATCAGACAGTTTATCCGGGTTTAGAGTAGAACATTTTATTAACCCAACACAACTGGATATTTGCTCAGACTCCTTTAGCTGCCCTAAACAGAAATCTAGCTGCAGGCAAAATACAGTACGGAAAATATATCAGGTTCTGTTTAGGTGTGTGATGGTTTTTTGTGGGTTCCAGCATATGTGGATGTGGACAGGAATGAGACTATGGTAGCAAAAGAAGATTGATTTGCAAATACTTATGAGCATGCCAGAGGCAAAATCCAGTGCTACTCATAATGTACAATCATCATGCCAAGATTGCAATGATGATTGTAACTACAAATATACATTATTTATTATAAGTTATTAATAATTAGTTATAATTATACAACATCAGCAGCAGCAATACTACTACTACTACTACTACTACTACTACTACTAATAATAATAATAATAATTTGCATTATTGAAGGGAGAATTTTGGCTGTAGGATTTACGGTTCTCAAGATGTGGGCCAAAATGTAAATGCTTGCGCCACCATTAGGCCCAGTCTGGTCATCTCACTTTGCTGAGTAGTGGTTAAGATATTTCATCTACCTAAAAGGTTTTAGGCTGCACGGTTTGTATTAGCAGAGAAAAATAAGAAGAAGAACTTTTATCAGTAGTAGTAGTAGGAGTAGTAGCATTAGTAATAGTAGTAGTATGAGTAGTAACAGCAGTAGTAGTAGGAGTAGTAGTAGGAGTAGTTGCAGTAGTAGTAGCAGCAGTAGTAGTAGGAGTAGTAGTAGTAGCAGTAGCAGTAGTAGTAGTAGCAGTAGCAGTAGTAGTAGTAGCAGTAGCAGTAGTAGGAGTAGTAGCAGCAGTAGTAGCAGTAATAGTAGTAGTAGCAGCAGTAGCAGTAGCATTGCTGCGCTCCCTCCACTGGCTTCCTGTAGCTGCCCGCATCAGATTTAAAACACTGATGGTCGCCTACAAAGCCAAAAACGGACCAGCACCCACTTATGTGGTGGTGGAATGAACTTCCTTTAGATGTCCGAACAGCTGAGTCACTGGCAGTCTTCAAACGACGTCTAAAGACTTACCTCTTCATAAAGTACTTAAGTTAGCACTCACACACACACACACACAAAAAACTCCCCAACAGAGTTTTGGGCTGATAGTATTCCTAGTTTGTGACCTAGTGAGCCAATATCAGAATGTATTTTTGATAGACTTCAAAGCACTATTGTAAGTCGCTCTGGATAAGGGCATCTGCCAAATGCCATAAATGTAAATGTAGTAGCAGTAGCAGTAGTAATAGTAGTAGTAGGAGTAGTAGCAGCAGTAGTAGTAATAGTAGGAGTAGTAGTAGTAGCAGTAGCAATAGTAGTAGCAGCAGTAGTAGTAATAGTAGGAGTAGTAGTAGTAGCAGTAGCAATAGTAGTAGAAGTAATAGTAGTAGTAGCCTCATAATCTCAGGGCTGTGGGTTTGAGCTCCACGCTGGTCACTAAACCCAGCCACTGGAGTGGCACAAGCTAGCCTGTGCCCAAGCCAGGATAAAATGGAGGGCTGCTTCAGGAAGGGCATCCGGTGTAAAAACCTGGCTGTGCCAAATCAAATATGCGGATCATAAACCGGATTTCCAAATGGAGATTCGCTGTGGCGACCCCTAACGGGAGCAGCCGGAAGGTTATTATGATTAGTAAAGCGACACAGGAAGCACCTAACATGAAACATTAATCCCCGCAAACTAGCTGCTGAGCCATAATCCTAAAACCCATTATCGAAGTTTACTCGCAAAGGACCCTGACCCTCGCCTTTACTGACGCCAGTTTTGCTCTGAACTTGACCCATCGTCCAGCTCACAACAACGAGAACAACAACAACAACAATAATAATAATAATAATAATAATAATAATAATAATAATAATAATGCCCACAAGGTGTAGGCTACCTTCAAGGTTAAACCATGCGCATGCGCACATGACTTCAGCAAAGCCCAGGAACTTTTGGTTTGCCCATTCACAAAGATCAGAGTGGAAAGCACGCAGAGGAAGGCGCAGTGTGAATAATGCCTGAATCACAGTTTCACACAGTGTGGGGAAAGAAGCTGGACGACATCTTCTCCCAAACGTGGAAGAAGAACTAACCTGCCGATTTTCCCTGTGAGAAAAAAAGAAACCAAGAATTAGTTTTAATATCCTGCTGTCCAGCTCATTTCATGGATCTGACAGCTTTGTGGCTCGAGGTAGTGTTTCAGCTACTGTAAGTGGAGAACACGAGGAGGTGGAAAGGTAAGTGGCTGCTTTCTTTTCACAGCTGGAAATCTCTGGCTTTTAACAGGTTAGGTCAGAGTCTTTAGTGTTGTTGATAAACTGAGCACTGTGTGTCAAACTTTTTTCTTCATACATACACCCAGTCAGAAACTTGCAGCTGCATCTCACTGCTTTATAAAGCACTTTCACGATTACAAATACACAACTGCAAAGCTTGGATGAGTTGTCTGTCCTGAAAATGAGGTGTGTGCTGACTGCAATTCATTACACACTCATGTGATCTTACAACACTGTTTTCCCTTTCCAACACCTGGAAAAATAGGACAGGATCAGCATAAGTCTACATTTTCTGGACATGTTGTTTATTTTAAGTCTGATTAGTGTCTTCTGGTGTGTCTTGATGTATAGTCATGAATATGTTTTTATACTAGAAATGACAAAAAGGAAGGAACTGTACCGTTCCTTGTTGCTGGGGTGGTACCCTCAAGCATACACCCTGTATACCTTTGTAGTATGTACAGTGTACCTTTAAAGCTTTACTCTAAAAGGTAATTATGGTCCAGTCATGTACCGTAAATCTTTACGTAGACTATTAAAGGTACTACGCCAGCGACAAGGAAAGGTACAATTAATACCCTTTTTTTTCGGAGAGTGTACCTAACCCAAACCAAATACTAAACCTTGAGTGAGTTAACAGTGCGGTATTTTAAACGGTTCCATGATACTACTTAAAGGCTCATGGCTGTTATGCAAAATTACCACAAACACCTCCAAAGCACATACTTATAGGCTTCCACCCCACCAAGCCTGGACTTGCTAGGCTCATTTACACACCCTATAAGTAGAACTGTGCTCTATGCCTCCTGCCTAAACACGAACTCTGTAATCTCTTCACATCTTTCTGAGGGTTTTTTTCTTCAAGTCGTAGCGCCAATTTCGAGAACATCTTTTAATTCTCTGTCTAGATGATTTTAAGAAAAGGCTGAACTATGTACATAGTATTGTATATAGAACTATAGTGTATTAAAATAAAATATGGTATAAATTATAGAAACATCTTAACAGAATATAAAATATACAACAAAAAGTAATGTTGTAAAACCTTTATAATGCATAACATGGTTAAGCAATGGACAACATTTAATTCTCTCCTATACCTCTCCGAAAGTCCTTTGTAAAATTCCGTGAGCTATAAAAGGTAGTAGTTTAAAGTGAGTCTGAAAGTTTTTTCAGATTAGTGTGTGTAAGTGGGTGGGAATGCCCAGTAGGATGTGTGGGCCAGTGTTGCTATAGCAGCCATCTGCTGCTAAAAAAGAGTATTCTTCACCAACCCACTCAGAGGCAGCCTATGCCAGGGGTACCCAAACTTTTTAACACTAGAAACTTTCTACTGATCAGTTCTCCTGTGTGCACCTACACTCTCACAAAAAGGGTAGCAAAAATATGCTCATTTGCTAGCTGAAAATCTGAAAGAAAAAAAAAAAAAGTTTAAATTACTGACGCAAAGTGCCATGAAACTACCAAAACTATCAGTATACACTACAAATTGATCAGTAGTTTATTTTATATTATAATAGTTTCAAATACGGTTTCATTTTGTTGCACATTGCCCAATTCTTATTTTGATTTCAGATTTAGTGAATGACTAGAACTGTGGAGAACCGCAATTATCAGTGTGACCGTTTGGTGCATACATACAGCATATTGTAATAATTATTTTTCTAAATAAATGCGGAATCTTTTACTTTGTGGATACCCTGTATATGCAAATGTTTTGTGTAGTTTTACATTATAACATAGGCTCACATCCTACAATGGATAACTTGTTCATGGTGTGAACGTTAAGCTTGGGTTTGACAGAAATGCTAATTTCATCATAAAAATATGAAAAATTACATTTCACATTTTTATGATGATATTAAAGATATGTTAGGACTGAGAATAGACAGGTTCAGTCAGAGAAGCCCAGTGCAGAAATGTTAGGAAATTAGTCAGGTCATGACAAATAGCACTCACATGACCAGGAGGAGGAATGAGCCCCAGGGGGAGTTTCCAAACACGAGTAAGAACAGGAGGTCAGCAAGAGAAATAAGGCACATGTTTGTGTAGAAAATAACCATTAATGGAAAAAGTTACACAATCCCTATGAGATGACTGGAAAATAGAATTAAAAAAGGTAGCGTATTTACTGAAAGGGAAGTTCAGAGAGTCAGAATGGTTCAGTTGTTCATTGTAGGCACTGCATTCACTACAGCTGAACATTTAATTAACAAAATGTTTAAACTGTTCATCTCAGGACCTAAATGGTTAGGATAAAAAAAAATGATCATTACATAAATTTATTAAAAAAAAAGTTCAATTTCATATCTGCTGCCCTTGTAAACATGCTTCATGCCTATCATATTATTAGAAAACTACGTCATTTTAGCATCACAAAATGAGAAATGTGTGTAAAGACATGTGTAAGCAAACTCATCCTGAGTTAAAAATAAATATATATTTTAGCACTTTTGAAATAGACTAATGTATTGTGCTCCACTATGTACACCATGTATAATTAGTAGTAGTAATAATGCTATTGTTGAAAAGATCAGAAACAGCCAGTTACATGTCTGAAAGCTTTCTAAATTAAATGAAAACCATTTCACCTTCGTCTTGGACATGACATCATTACACATTTGATCAATCAGAGTTACACCAGTAGGTGCCTTGAGTGTGAATTGCAGTCAAATTCGTTCTTTCATGAAAGTGGTAGAAATAACTAAGCATTCTTTGACTTCAGTGAGTTAAAGCAATTGTTTTGTATTTAAACTGGGCATTGCACCATTTCCATACATTCTTATCTACATTCAAATTACAGAATAGTTATTTCTTTGTATATAAATGTAATAAATTGTTTACAAATAATCTGCATTGGTGATGAGACGTTTTTATAGAATGCTCTTATAATAAGCCAAAACATTTGCCTGAGATTTCATCGAACTTCGTTGCGCAATGAACCATATAGGATTATTTTTTAATGGGCATTTCTTGAGACCTTAGATGTTTACTTGGACTGCCCAAGAAAAAGGAGAAGTGTGCTTGTGTGAGTCTCTTGCTTAGCTGTTGTTTAATATGTTTTAGATGCAGGAGGACCATGTGTATGACTATCCAGATGCCCATCCAGTAGGAGAGAAGAGGACATGTCCTCAGCGAGGCTCCTTGAAGAGCATCAGTGTGCTGGACCGCCTGCTGCTCACGTACCCCGTATGGCTGCAGCTGTCTATCAACTCAGCCACAGCACTTCACATCCTACAGCGTGAACCCCCAGGGGTGAGGAATACCCACTCACCAATTCGTACTGCCAAATGCTCTAATGCATTTTAGTCAGAATTAGTTCAAATTGGTCACAACCGCCAGAAAGGCTAAGGAGCTCTGCACTCCCATAGTTCTGGCGTCAACAAGAAACTCAGTCTTCATGTGGTTCCTTGAAAAAGGCTTCAGTTTCAAATAATATAAGGCTCACAAAGATTAAGAATCATGGACAAAATACAAAAAAAAAAAATTGTCAAATGTAATGTTTATTCCACATTTTCTAGACTTTCCTGGTGCGAAAGTCCAGTACATCCCAGAAGAAAATGCTGTGTCTCAGGCTAGCAGATGACAGTGTACCATCTTTTGTCAAACAGTTTGTCATCCGGGAGAAGGACTCAAGTGAGTAATATGATAAACAAGAGACACAACATGATGATCATACATATTTATGAATATTAATCCAATTGGACAGAGTTTGGTGTTGAACAATTACATTTGATGAATATGGATATTCACTAATTGTCATCCTTTACCCCCCAGCCTTCTCTTTGGAAAGCTCAGCTATAAGTTTCCCAGATCTTTGTCGACTCATTGCCTTCTACTGTGTCAGCCGGTATTAATCAGCTAATATCTGACAGTTCTTATTCAATTCTTTTTACTGTTTTTGTTCAAGCCATTTATGTATTTAACTTACTTTACATTAGGGATGTTCTTCCCTTCACTCTGGAGTTGCCAGAGGCCATAGCCAAGGCGTCATCCCACAAACAGTTGGAATCCATCTCTCATATGGGTGTGGGTAAGTACATGGTGGTTTTACTGTAGACTGTGGTCATCCGAGTCATTTAAAGACTGGAAACTCAGTTAGTAAATATAGATTGACACTATCATTACAACATAGGCTATGGTATGAGCATAGGTTATGTTTAGTTTCAGCATTGAAGCCCAGGTTGGACTATGATTAAGATATAAAAAATTGTCAAAACCTTCATTTTTAAGATCCTTTTAGTACTTTTGTACAGCATAACAATGAACATTAAAATGATTTGTTGCCATGTTTCATTCAGAGTTCTGGAGTTCCCAGTTAAACTTTCGTGGTCCTCGGAATGGTCCTCCACCAGTACATGATGCACCTGCACTCCCAAATCCTAAACCACAACACTCTACCGCATCTACTAGCACCAGTACAACATTGTTCCAGGAGTTCTGCCCAATTCACACCCGAAGTCCTTCTGAACTTGATTTGGGAGCAGGGCAGGGAGCTTTATGCTTCATCAACCCACTATTCCTACAAGAGCATCCCATTCGTGGTGCCATGCACAAGCGTCATCACTTTAAACGCAGCATAAAGGTTCGCGTCTCCACTGAAAACTCCAGTTCACTCTCACCCCCCGTCACCCCACCACCACCTCCACCACTACTTGCAAAAGCCAAGTGTAAAGGAAAGAATGTGCAGCAAAATGAAGTGGTTCAGACCAACGAGGAGGACAAGAACAATGATGAAGTTGTTGAGGGAGATTCAGATTATGTACAGCCTTGTCTTGCTCTCCCAAAGAAGACTTCTGCAATAGTCACCACGACCCTCTCTCCTACAGCTGAGGAGGAGGACTACCAGTTGCCCAAAGCACTTCTGCAGGTATAACACACTCTGCCCTCAATCACACTTTAGGATAAACACAAAACTTTCATCAGCATATAACTAACTACTGCACTTTAATTTTCTGAATATGATATTCCCTAAGCAAATGCAATGCAGAGCAAAGTTTCATTTGTATGGTTTATTTGCTTTACATCTTTTGCATGTATATATACACAGGCACAAAGAAAAATCACAGTGGAGAGTGAAGAGGAAAATGAGGATGAAGACATCGGACTAGTACTTGAGAAAAGAAAGGCACCATCCCTCACCGAGCTGGACAGCAGCAGCTCCCTTAGCAGTCTTGATGAGACTGAAGAGAGTCCTCAGAGGCCTTCCCTCACACGGGGCACTAGTAACCCTATCATCCCCTCTCCTCATCCTCCCCACCAGTCTGTTTCAGCTCTGCGAAAAATGAGTGCAGCCTTTGTGTCCTTCTTTGTGCCAGGGAAGAGAGTCATACGGCTGGTGGAAGACCTTTCTCATGACAGGCGTATGGCATTTGGGGCTCTGGTACAGGACTTCTTGAGGGAGCAAAGGGAAGTGTTGAAGCCACAGTGCCTGACAACCACTGTGGAGCTGCTGCAGGGTTTGCGTCTCTTTATCAACCAGGCTAAGGTGTTCCTCTTGGAGTGTGGAGAGCTTGAACCCCCCATTGAGACCCTAGTGCCTGAGGATGAGAAAGGTACACAGCACAGACTTCAAACAATTTTGGAAGTGCCTTTTATAAAACACATTACTTCTACGCTTCATGACAATAATCTAGGTGTGTCTATACATGTGTTTTTGCAGATCAGACACTGGAAAAAGCCCTGTTCCGCTGTGTACTAAAACCTCTGAAAGGACAGATTGATACAGCACTCTATAATGTGCGCGAACATGATGGCTCCTTTAAGAGGCTGGTCGAAAGTATGAAGAGAGCCAGGGATGCTTCACCACGAGACCTTTTTGGAGTACAGGTGGCTGTGCCTGATGCTCATGGCATTGAGAAGATAAAGCACAAAATGTCTCTAATGAGACGTGCCTATTCACCCATTGACAAAGTAGTTTTGCTCCTGCAGATCTGTAAGCTCATCTATAAAGCCATGAAGACCAATACTGGTGAGGATTGCTTGAAGTACTTGAATATCACTTCTGACTCACCTTGTGAATTTTTTCACTTGGACAGAATAGATCATTATAAATTATATATATATATATATATATATATATATATATATATATATATATAT
>CM040989.1:5303519-5333565 GCA_022985145.1 Pangasius djambal | reverse complement strand
TTTTTTTTTTTTTTTTTTTAAATGGTTTCCAATATAGTGTCACATCAAATGTTATGAATGCATGGCAGCAGCAAGACAATTAAGTGCTTATCGTATAATAATAAGGTTGTTTTTACATAATGGAACAAAAAGAGAGAACAAGAAAAGACTGAAAAATGTCAGATTTTTATTTGGTGGGAAATGCTTCCCTCGTCAGCAATCACAGTCTTCTTTTATTCTAAGTGCCTTCAAGAAAATCAAAGTCCAGTAAATCACTGATTTCCGAGGAAACATCCCTCTAAATTCGAATCTTGACTAGTCAGTTGATTATGTGATGTATTGCTGATCAGTACATAAAGATGATTACGCAGAGCTCATTTGTTAAAACATTCACACAAGTGCAACAGGTTTAGATTACATAAGTGCTTCTCCCACTCCGCCTTCACACAGCACATTTTCTCTCACCGATGCTTTAACACATATCCATCTGTGTGGGAAGCGTAGGCTGTGGTCCCATCTCAAATACAGAGGAGTGATTGCATATTCTAAATAAAAAACCTGACTTACTGACATTGGTGTACACAGAGCTGAGAGAAAAAGTAAGTTAACTGTTACGCTGTCTGTGGAAGAACAAGCAAAGCATTAAGCACTGTGAATGTGTATGCAGCAAATCTGATTTAACTGAGCTTCTGATATTTTTTTTTTGGCATTTTCCTACAATCACTTCCAAGATACCCTCTGCACCCTCTTACTATCTCATTTTATCATTTCTTTCTCTGATACAGTTTGCACCTGCAGGCTTATGGCAGTTATGTGAGAGACTGGCTCTCAGTTTGCAGTGCTCCCCTCAGCACCAGCAGTTTGTGTCTCTGGAGGCCATTTCCAGCAGCTGAGCCTCCAGTTCCTCAGCATCGTCAGTGAAGCGCTGGGAAAAAGACTGGATCAGTCCTGCAGCATTCGCCTCGTACTCCTCCAGTTCCACTGCCTCACCTGAAACACAACAAATAGTTCAATAGTAACACACAAGAATGCAACACAATGTTTGCTTTAAAAAAAAAAAAAAAAAAATTAAAGGGGGGGGGGGGGGGGGTGTTGGGCAGGAGGAGGCGTATGAAAAGTGTATGAGCATTTAATTAATTCCATGAACAGTGATACACTCCTAATCAGATTAGGGCTAGAAATTTCCATTTTATAGTTCTGGTTGTCAAACCTTTCAGTCTAAACGACCCTTGTTACTTGATGTATGAAAACGGGTCTAAAATACTGCATACGTGACATCTTTTAGTGCTTATGTTTTGGATTAAGTAAAACACTGTGACAAGAAAGCTGTGTTGTAAAGGGGATTTTGAAAGCAAGTAGCCTAAGCTATATACAGTCAGGTCTGGAAGTATTTGGACAATGACAGTTTTTGTGATTTTGCCTTTATACACCACCACAATGGATTTGAAATAAAACAACCAAGATGTGATCGAAGTGTAGACTTTCAGCTTTATTTTAAGAGGTTCCACAAAAATATGGCATTTACCATTTAGGAATTACAGCCATTTTCAGCAAAGTACCTCCATTTTCAGGGGCTCGAAGGTATTTGGACAAAGTGACATAATTGTAAATATAACCATAATTTTAATACTTTGATGAAAATCCTTTGCAGTCAGTGACTGCCTGAAGTCTGGAGCCCATGTTCTCTAAACTCAAATTCTGAGTTTCCTCCCTGGAGATGCTTTGCCAGGCCTTCACTGCAGCCACCTTCAGTTGCTGCTTGTTAGTGGGTCTTTCTGCCTTCAGTCGTGTCTTCAGTAAGTGAAAAGCATGCTCTATTGGGTTGAGATCAGGCGACTGACTTGGCCATTGAAGAATACTCCATTTCTTTGCCTTAAAGTCTTGAGTTGCTTTCGCAGTATGTTTAGGGTCATTATCCACCCGCACTGTGAAGCAGCATCCTATCAGTTTTGGAGCATTTGGCTGAATGTGAGCAGAATTCATCTTGCCTCAGAATTCATCTTGCTACTTCTGTCAGCAGTCACATCATCAATAAACACCTGTTCCATTGGCAGCCATACATGCCCATGCCATAACACTGCCTCCACCATGTTTGACACATGATGTGGGATACTTTGAAATCACGAGCTGTTCCTTTCTTTCACCATACTTTTCTCTTCCCATAATTCTGGTACAAGTTAATCTTGGTTTCATCAGTCCAAAGAATCTTATTCCAGAACATGGGAGGCTTTTTTAGATGTTTTCTGGCAAAGTCTAATCTGGCTTTCCTGTTCTTGAATGTTACCAGTGGTTTGCACCTTGTTGTAAGCCCTCTGTATTTACATTCATGAAGGCATCTCTTGATTGTAGATTTTGACAATGATACGCCTACCTTCTCCAGAGTATTCATGACTTCTGTTGATGTTGTGATGGGGTTTTTCTTCACCAAGGAAAGGATTCTGCGATCATCCACTTTAGTTGTCTTCCGAGGTCTTCCAGGCCTTTCGATGTTGTTGAGCTCACCAGTGCTTTCTTTCTTTTTAAGAATTTACTCAACTGTTGATTTGGCCACACTTAAGGTTTTTGCTATCTCGCTTATAGATTTATGTTGTTTTTTCAGTTTTTTTGCCTCCTTCACTTGCATTGAGATCTCCTTGGACTTAATATTGGTAGCTCCATTCGAACAGCTGCCAAATGCCAACTCAATACCTGATATCAACTCCAAACCTTTTGTCTTGAAGTAATGAGGGAATGGACCGCACCTGGTCAATTAACTTCTTGTCAATCAATTGTCCAAATACCTTTGAGCCCCTGAAAATGGAAGTTCTTTGCTTAAAATGGCTGTAATTCCTAAATGGTAAATGCCATATTTTTGTGGAACCTCTTAAAATAAAGCTGAAAGTCTACACTTCGATCACATCTTGATTGTTTTATTTCAAATCCATTGTGGTGGTGTATAAAGGCAAAATCACAAAAACTGTCATTGTCCAAATACTTCCGGACCTAACTGTATATAGTTATATATAAATATAAATAACATTATTTTTAAGCTGTGGATGCTTTTTTATTCTGTTTGTTGAAGTATAAAATTATAGACTCATTAATATGCGAATAGTTAATATTTTTAAGTAATTAAAATATGAATGCAACCTTCAGACAGGGGCAAATGCAGCAAGTTCTGGGCTTAAAAAGAGCACTGGTTAGCAGAATCAGGGAATTGGAGCAGTGAGAGCTGACCTTTGACTTGAGTGTTAGCCTGGACAAACATCTTGCGAGCTTCCTTGCGAAGCAGCACCGTCTCACGGAGTCGTAGGAAATTGTGAGTGCCATCAGCTGTCACTGCAGAGTAGCGGTCATACAACGCTCGGCCTCCCTCCACATCAGCCGTGGACTTGTGGACCTGGGGAAAATGGTTCCATTCACATCACAGACCTGATATTGTAACTTCTAGGTTCTTTGTTTCAAAGTCTCTAAAGCCCTGTCAGTGTCAGTCACTGAATAATAAATGCTTGTGGCACACAGCAGAAAATTAGGATTGCTGATTTGGTCTACCAATTTAATGAATCAATAGCAAGCAAGCTTGTGAGCTTAGTTAAAGTTTGTTAACTAGCTAATGTTGGGCATGATTTTTGACAGGTGCATTTAAACATGAGTTCCCTATATATGTTTTCTTTCTGCTTCATTGCATTTTACAGCCAATTTATTTCATTTCAAAGATTTACAAATCTGAAAGGGTAGAGATTTATAATGTACAACATAAAAGAAAAAGCTTTTTTCTGTGGATTTAAACGAAAAAGAACAATCATTTTATTCCTCAATCAGCTGAATAATTGTTATATATAAAATCATTATTTAAATACTGAGCCACACAATTGTGACCATGAATTTAGTCATTATCATTTAGCCCAAGGAGGAAAAAAAATGAATAAGTTCCTATTAACCTTGTGGGAAAATGTGATTTTGAAAAAAAAAAAAAAAAAGCTTTCATCAATTGGTTCCAACACTTCAGTAGTTGAAGTTGAAAATGAAACTACTGTGTGACCCAAAGGTATCCCACCACCTTGTACATAATCTACAGAATGGACATTGCATTCCATTATGTCCCATTTTTATTCTACATCTTTACACAGGACCTTTATAGTAGATCAAGTGACACGAACTGCACAAATAACAATCTTGGCATTAATGTACCTGCAGACTGCAGAGGAACTTCTGGATGGCACTCTTGCCCACTGTGTGAATCTTACTGCGGTCCAGCGTGATGAGGGCGTCAGGTTGGCCGTCCGCCCCTGTGGTCTCACTCAAGGTCACTAAGCCCTCTCCTGCTTCCAGCAGCACACGCAGGATCACAAAACGAGCCTGCATATGAGCCTACAACACATACAAAGACACACAGGAATGCACACAGTAAGACCCAAAGCTCAAGGGCTCTCAATAACTAGGAAAAGGATTTATAAAAGCCAAGACACATCCCACTAAATTCTGAATTTTTTCTGGTCAGGAAAAAATTTTTAAAAATCTAAATATGGTAGTCGGTATTTTTTTGGTCCCTTTAGTTGTTGATATAGACAAAATACAGTTTGTGTCCTGGGATGATGCCTTTGCAATGATTCTGATCCCTCTGTTAGGTCTGGGATATTTGTCTGCGAGTACACCCTCATGAAGGAGTGAGCAGTGTTTAATGCTGAAACCTTGTAATGCACTTTATAACCCGATTTAAGATTTTGTCTAATCACTTCATCTACGATCATGCAAATTTCCACTTGTGCAGCTTTTTATCTTATGTTAAAACCAAGTCAACAGCAGTCTACCTTTTCAAAAAAAAGGTTTCCATACTAGAGAGTTGCAGCTAATTAACTAGAAATGCAGTGTACTGGGATCTTATTATAGTTCTTGGTGTTATGTAACTGTTTTGGCAGTTTTGCTTGTAAAGGAGTCATGCCAATAAAGTGAAATAAATTAGAATTAAAATTGTTGCAAACCTGTCTCCAGCTCTTGCTCTCTGGTGTGTAAAACTCCAGGCCTAGCAGACCAGCACGAACCATGGTCAACCAGTTGACATACACTACCTCCTCTGCTGCTTCACCTTCATGGCCAAAGATGCTGCATTCAAGCACAGCAAACATCTCAGCTACATTACAGTGCACAAGATGAAATACTCGAATGTGTGTGGGGGTCAGCATTTACGTTACCTCAGCACCTGCTTGTTCAGACAGAGGTAGAGCCCCACACACTCTGCCCTACACTCCTCATATGACGAAGCGATGGTGGAGAACTTGCTGTCCCATGTCTCACTCCCTTTGTACCAGCTGGTAATCTAAACAAAGAAGTGCAGTTAAGCATCAATGCAGTCAAACCACTGTCATTTTAGCAACAGTGCAGTGGATTGGTTTTCAATCAAATGGCTACATTCGCTAGATTTGCTATACAAAGATTTTCCATCGGTCAGAAGTTTTGAAGTTATTCCAAATGTACATTCTTTGTTTAAAAGCATGACATGTAGGCTAAAACAAATTTCATTTAGGCATTTAGTGTCAACATTTTTGATAAGTCTAATGCAGGTGTAACAATATTAGCTCAGAATGTTACTGTAGTGTTCAAACGCCTTTCTTGGGATTATGTCCATGTCAGTGAAACGTTCTCAAAAATGTCCTTACTAAACAGAAAGAGGCGAAAAGAATCATTTATTTCTTGCATCATCTTCTTCCAAAATATTAGATGGATGCCCATCTCACACTCCATCAACATAATCACAATAAGTACAAACAGTTCAAAGAGGGAAAAACAATACATCTTTGCCAGACCGTAATCGGACATCTAGATTGATAACATAACTTGGCTAAAAGGGACAGACATGTTTATCAACCATATCAGGACCAACGTGAATTGTTCAGACAGATGTATTGTATGTGTGTATTTTTATCTGACGATTTGCTGTATATCAGGCCAATCTGGAGGTCTTTAGTTAGTCGGTGCTCATTATAATCATTTTAACATCTTTTAAAATGGGCAAACACCCCCCCTTTAACTTTTTAAAAGAGTTTTTAAAGTTAATTCTAATGCTACTGTCTGTATTAAAAGACCATTAGGCTGGTTATAAACACAGCCATTAACATCTACAGTTAAAAAGTTAGCAGAGTGAAGTTTAATAGACTCACCAATTCCCCAGTCTCTGGATTACAGACCTCAGCCTGATCAAAGTTGAATTTTCCTTTTTCATCCTACACACACACACACACACACACACACACACACACACACACACACACACACACACACACACACACAGATGTGAGGCCGTGAGCCACACACTAATCCCTATATTCTTTAGCTTTTCCATTTTCACAACACTAGGCCATATTGTAAGACACAACTCACTCACCTGCATGAAGAGTTTGCCACTGCCATGCCCCAGAAGCTCATGCAGCCCCACCTGCACCTCGAAAGAAGGTCCTTTCCACTTGATGTACAGATCCTGCAGGCATAAAAGAACAAGAGAACAAGTAAAATCATTATAAGGCCAAACCCTTGTACAATGCACTAATGTATAAATAACATTACAAAAAGAAAATCAATTGCATTTTAATGTACAATTTACTGTGAACAATACTGAGGGACTTTTAAATATATAAGGACATACAGCATATAAACTAGTGTACAAGGAGAAATATTTGCTATAATATTTTAGCAAGCATTGTGACTTACCTTGTCTTTTTCCTCCAAAAACGTGAGTTTCTCTTTTTGTGTTGCGTAGGCCACAGCCAGCACATTCCCAAGGGACACATTCTTAAAGCCTTCTGTTTGTCTAATATCATCATCTGGAAAAAGAGACAATGTTTACTATGGCAAAATATCTGCAAAATCCACTGGAAACTACACTGAATGGTGGAACTCACAGTTTGGAATGTTGATTCCTGCTGGGATGCCACTGCCGGCGAAGGTGAGCACATCCAGCGAGGTGAAATCAGGTTTGAGGAAGCGATCCTTTTCGAATGCAGCAGGCCACGGCAACTCGGGCAGCAAGACTTCGGCTGAGCTCACAAGCTGTGCAAACCGGGCACTCATCGCCTTATTCACCACGGCAACGAAACCTGGGGAGAGAGGGCAGAAATGTGAAGATGTAACAAGCTATCTGCAACACTAATCATGGATGTCTAGAGCAAAATGAGAATTTATACTTACCTTCAAACTCGCCTCTTGAACCAAATGGATCTCTGTAGCTCTCAATGAAGCCAATGTAACTATCAGGCAGAGGAATTTTGTGGTAAATTAGAGATTTATTTCATTTTATTTCAGAATACTTAAAACTCAAAAAAAATTATTTAGATTGAATAATGAATTGCTTTGACATGGCAGGCCCACAAAACAATATAATTAGGCCACACAAAAATGCAAAGAAGCACCAATACTTTTATCCTCATGAAAAAAGGTTTCTGTGTTTATGACAAATGGATACCACCCAACTCTATTTCTCTACAAGCTAGCGTAATAACAAGGTTGCACAAATTACTTTCCGGTAATTTGCATATTGGAACATGACTGGCTTTTATATTTTATGACGCAATAACACCTACCTCTGACATGTTCAGTTAAGAAGATTATCAAAGCATTCAAGTACATTTCCTCAAAAGGAGTAAATTAAATACATATTTTATAAACTCTGGTGTAACTTTGGTGTAATCTGATATGGAATCGGATATGGAATGACTCAAATGCAAAGCAATTGAGACGTATACTGCAGGCGAGTTTCAATTACACAGACCAAACTTTTTTCGCTCAATATTCACCTCTCTACAATAGGGCCCTTGTCTTTTATCCAGAAACGGGAGCCTTCTTTATGAGCATCCACAGACCCATAGGTGAAACTTCTTATATATTCCTCCAGCATTTGACTCTGGTTCTCATTGGCAGCGTAAGCCTATGCAAAAGGACACGGACAAGAGCAACAGTTACATTTCTCTAAGGTTCTAAAAGAGCTGGGTTATAGCAGTGAAAATATTTGCTTTACATAATCCACCTTAGCTTTTTCCAGGTTTTGGCTGACTTTCTCCATAAGATATGCATAGTCTCCCCTCTGAACAGAAAATGTAGCATCCTCAAAGTCATAAGTGCCACAGCAAGTCTCTCCCTCACCCTCAACTGCACAATCTGTACAATATAGTAAGGTAGGCATGAGAAAGAACCTCAGAGAAAAGCCAGAATAGCTCCATGAAGCAAGCAGATTCTCCCGACATGAGTTATATAAATTTGGAACGTTCAGTCTGCTTTTTTTATTTCCTCACCCTTCTTCACTGCAGAAGCAAGGCGCACCTCGTAGCAGCGTTTCCCTTCTGACTCCTTCTTAAACAAACGTGTGTTGTAGGCACTCAGGTTCTGGGGAGGGACAACATTACAAACTTGAGGGGTAGGCAATATGGTAAAAATAACCTATCGCAATATACATTGCATGTCAAGTATTACAATTAGGTTTGTTAAAGTGCTCGAACAAAAGCATCTACAGAAATAAATAAAAGGTACAACTGGTTTCAAGCTAAAAATGCACAATAGCATGCCAGTAAAATGCCAAAGAAAAACATCACAAAAATTTAAAAAAAAAAAAATAAAAAAAAAATGTTGCAGATATTAATAACTGTCTAAATATTGCACCTTGGAGTCTAGAAATTTCTGGGCCAGCTCTGCATCTTGTAAACAGCAGTTCCCTGAGAAGTATGTGGAGATCCCCTTTGAAAGACAAAATCATTCATTCTGTTGATTATACAAGACAGAGTTATCAAAAAGCCAGGAGGTTAACGTTTATTAGAGCAGACTTACTTCATCCCCGAGCCCAAGCTGTTTCTGCTTGTCTTCCAGGGAGTAGAGGAGGTGGGAGCAGCTGTTCCACAGAGCCTCCATCTCAGCAGGGTTGTCCTTATAGGCCTGGCTTTCCCACACCACTGCCTTAAACTTCTCCTGCACATGGAACAAAGACTCATAAATCATCATGTCCTTCAATACTCAATAGGCTATGACAGGATGCAGTTGTTGAAATGATATTCTTAAACTTAGTAATCGCTTCTGTACAGAAGTAATTGCAAAGGTTTGCAGACATTTAGTGTGTTGCGTATCACATATTAAAGGTTACACAATTTAAAATGAAATCAGTATGGCATGGGTGAATTCTCAGGTTATTGTCTGTGTGGAGTTTTGGTGTATGTTCTCCCCATGTCCACACGGTTTCCTCCGATTTCTGCCCACCTCCGAAAAGCATGGTTAGCTACTCTAAACTGCCCTAGGTGTGAATGTGTGTGAAAGAGAGTGTGTGTGTCGCCCTGCAATGGACTGCGTCCCATCTAGGGAGTTTTTCCTGCATTGCACACGGTGCTCCTGGAATAGGATCAGGATCCACCATGACTCTGACCAGCACAACGGATGGATAGGCATCTCACATTCTGAACAGGATATAAATATTCTCTAAAAACATTTCACACCCTGTTAATTATTACCACTTTGTTTATCTTCCGCATTTCTGCTTCAGCTTTTGGATCCTCTCAGTTATAATATCCCCCCAATTTGACCCATTTCTTTTAACTTTCCAGATGTTGTACAGCACCTTGACAAAGGATCTTGACAGAAAATTTTCTTGCTTAAATTTGCTATGGTGTTTATTATTGTATTGCTGTCAGATATACTCACGGACCCTTAACTTCTTGAATTTTTTTTTGTACATAATCTACGACAGATACACCACCAGCCTAACCAGTTTAAAGCAGTTAGCAAAGACAAATGAAAGGAAAATTGTATGAAGAAAGGAGAGATATATTTTCTTTTGGTTCCAGAAAGCATGAGGGAGGTAAACTCAACAGTATTAATATATCTAAAGTCATTGTTACTTTAATTAACAATCTGCATAATGAAAGAACGGTTACTAGTTGTAGATACTTTACCTTTGGCAAATTGGGGATGAACTTCGTGTCACCAAATGACTTGTAGTTTCCCATGTTTGCATAAAGCCCAGCAGCATACACAAGAAATGCCTGAGGCAAAAGAGAAACAAATATCGATCTTTGTGCTCACACTATATTACTTCTGAGACCACTGAAGTCCGTTCCTCACCTGGTATTCATCTGAGCTCAGGCCCGCTGCAGCTGCCACTGCATCCAGCTGTGCAGGCGTCTGCTTCCGGAAGATTCTCTGCAGGAGCACGTAGATGGATGGAGACTCTGGAGAGGTTTGCAGCAGAACCACCAGACCGCCATACCAAGCTGCCCGCGAGAGGTAATGTGCGTACAGCTGCTCTTTAGGTGACAGCAGCCGGAAGGCCTCGGCGCAATCCAGAACAGAGATCCCAATGTCATTGGGGAGGTAGTACTGAGAATCCACCATGCTGGTTTACAAGCAGTGTGCTCTTCTGACTGAACTCACAAGGGACTCTGCAGGAGAAATATAAACATGGGTGATTCAACATATCTACCCAAGAAAAAAAAAGGGTACTAAACTGTACCTTTCCTTGCCGTTGGGATGGCACCCTTATCTTTAGTTTCTTTAATATGTACAAAGGCATCTTTCTAGGTTAAATAAACATACAAAGGGGGTATGTTTGAGGGTACAACCCCAGTGACAAGGAATGGTAAAGTTATTCCCTTTTGCCTGAGAATTTAGGGGAGTTAATGCACAGGTCAAAGAAGGCCAAGAGGAATGATTAATAGAAACGGTTTGCTTCGAATCACTAAAACATCTATATGAAATAAACCAACAGAGCAACAAGATTAGTTTCTTTAGAACTCTGCTGTTCTCCATGGAAAGTGAAAGATCTCAAACCGAGGACCACAATGGAAATAAGCCGATGGCTTTTTTTGTGCATTTTATCCTCAACAATTTTGAAATGAGTACGAATTAGTCTTTTTGGACCTTTTTGTATTATGTTTTAATATTTTGTCAAATAAAACAAACAAACAAAAATAGATAGATAGATAGATAGATAGATAGATAAAGTACACAAAGTTTCTAGAGAAAATAGAACTTTTCGGGCATCTGTTGTGCAAGTGCTTCTGAGGCTGTAGGAGGTGAAATCAGTGGACGTTCCAGTCTGATTTTAGTCCAAGTGCTTTCAGCTAGCAGAAGTGCAGATGGAAGAGTCCAGTCGGTTGGAAAGTTGCACAATCGTCCTCATGCACTGAGACGTTCGAGGCTTGACGATAGTCATGATGGCAAGTTGGCAGTTGAAAACATTGATCTGAAGAAGATTCCAAGGAGTAAATACATGTACTTATGTAATTACAGAAGATGTGGTAAAACTTACACGAAGTACACAAAATTAAATGGTTTCGCCTCCTACAAGCTCAGAAGCACTTGCACAACTTATGTCTGAAAAGTTTGTGTACTTAACTTTTACCACATCGCTCTATCTATCTCTCTCTCTATCTATCCATCCATCCATCCATCCATCCATCCATGTCCACAGGCCACAGCACAGTTCTAAAGAAAACAATCTTCTTGCTTCTGTTTGTTCATTTCATATAGAGGTTTCTTTTAAACATTGCTTTTTTTCCCCCCTGAAAAACACCAAGAAACGTCCTTTTCTCTAGAAACCTTTGTATTTCTCTTAACTTTTGCCACATTTACAGTAATTCCCCAAGTACACAGACAGACAGAGAGATAAACAGCCAAATCCATCTGATAACAATCGACCTGGCCTTGCGCGTGGAATTTACTATTTGTCCTAAAATTTACTCTTCAAACCAAGGTTTCATTTTATAACTGAATTACATACCTAATGATGATGCCTAACCTGAAATGAATTACATACCTATATCTATTTCTAGACGGATATAAATTCTATCCCTTTGTAACGAATGTCTCGCATGCTTTAATAAACTACATGCTTATTTAGTAACGGATATGGACTTCTACTTTCAGTTTTCTCAAGGCTGACTAGTTTCAGCTAACAAAGCTAACACAGCTAGCTCAGCTCGCTAACTTAGCAGCTGTGCTGTTAGTATTTGTTACCGAATTAGCTGCACAGTAAGACGTCCAAAACACCTACTACCTAATCGCATTTTATCCATTCAAACAAAGCTTATTATCGTATAACAGCTACCCCATTTAAATGTATTTTGTACCTTAATTCTGCGTTCAAACCTGTCAAAATGCAACCTCACTCTACCCCGACTTCCGCTATTCATTCAATAAATGCCCCGCCTCGGAGCCAATCACGTGTGAGAAATAAAGACTGATTAGCATTTCAGCCAATCAGCAGAGTTTACGTCACATCGTGGGGCTGGATACTGTCTCTTTACTATCTCGTAATCTCAGCGATTAAATACATTAAAACACACACACACACACACACACACACACACATATTATTATTATTAACATATAATATTTTATATTGACATATTAAAACATATTTGACAATTATTTTTTATTAAAATAAACTTGAACTCAATATCTATATTGCACATTTCATTTATTTAATAATGCTACACAGGAAGGAGTTACAAATAGAAAAAGAGAAACAGGAATTAAGAGCTAAAAGTGAAAGAATACCAATGCAATTAAAACAAAATTTAAATAAAACAAGTTCAATTTAAAAAGAAGGAAGAGAAAAATTAGGCTATGTTAATAGAACTATAGATAAAATTAGCTAAACGCTAAAATGAAAATGATGACGCTATTTAGTATGCTAGGCTTGAGGGCCTAATGTGAATAGTTCCAGTTTTTAATAGTTTCTAATAGTTTTATAGTTCCAGATTATGGTCCATAAAAACAAAAGACTGCTGCCACTCTTTTTAAGTTTCATGCATGGAATGTGGAGAAGACTAGCACTGATCTGAAAGCACAGGCTGGAGCATAGTTTGTTAGACATGCAGATAGGTATAAAGGTGCTATACCATTAAGTGTAGTTAAAAGTGTATACCACAATATACCACAATGCCAAATGTACTAAACTAATTGTTTATTTCTTCTATAAACTGCTCTGACTCCAGACTGTTTCATTTTATAGACTTAATGATTTTGATTTACAGTTATCTCTGTGCATGTGCTCATCCTCTTTTTCCTTCTTGCTTCTCTTCACTGATTACTGAACAAGCTTACATTAAAATGCCATAACCCAAAGCTAATGCAGGACACATCTTCTAATTACTGCTATAATTTTACCATTCTGCACTGTGTCATAAGGTATCTAATACTGCCATCCATTTACTGTTTTTCCACTAAGCCATAAATGCCATAATGTATCTAATACTGCCATAATTTTACTATGTGAACAACTACTTACCTGTCCATGCTATCACTTCCACATACATATATCTATATCCTGTTATCCTGCTATGCTGAGCCAAGGCAACGTAATCTCGTTCTGTATACTGTATATTTACTGTATATTTGAATGACAATAAAGTCTGTCTATGTCTAAGTCTAAGTCTAATGTAACTGCGATCAGCTTACTGCAACTAGCAAGCTAATTTGGCTAGTATTATGAGTACTTTATATTTTATAAACTGCCAATTACCCTCATAAACTCATATTTATATAATGTTCTCTCATAAACTCAAACATTTTTATCATGGCTATGTCAGATGTTAATAATCTGCCTTATAATAATAAACCTATAATATTGTGCACTGCATATCGCGTAACGAAATCTAGACATAAACTCAGCTGCTCTGAGGTCAGTTGAGAACATATCACACTGTTGACTGGGTTATGGAATGTACCAGTACGTACCAGGCATGTTTTTCCACATAGTAGACTACATTCTTTCACTACATAATCAGTACAACACTGTTTCCTATGGGAAATATGGGAAGTTAAAAAAAATTAGAAACTATCAGTGTCTGGACCACAGTGCCTTCATAGCTAGTTAAGGCCATGGCTGTAACACTCAAATAAACATTTCTTTATAAACTTTTGTCAATTATGTGTTGAAATTTTATTTGTTACTTCAATCTGTTAGTCTGTACTTGATTGGTTGAAAAACATGGCCACCCTCATCACGAAACCTGAATGGTATGCCCATCTACCTAGCTTCTAGTATGCTATGCAACCTTATATGAATTTTCCACTTGCAAAGGAGTGTTCAGAATCCAGTGATCATACTTCGTGGCTACATCGCTTTGATTGTCTTCATAAAGCAGTTACTAAAGATACGCCTAGGGTGTCAGACTCCATTCCTGGAGAGCCACAGCACTGTAGAATTATAGGCGAGTTTAGACTTCTACATGATTTAACACAACAGATTCAACAGATTATTTTCATGGGCTGAATGCTGGTTGTTAAAAGTAGGAAACGTACTGTATATGTGTAGTTCCAGTTCCAGTTTATTTATTTATTTACAAATGCCTCAGATCAACAGTGTGTAGGTGGGGAGCTCTAGGACCCCTCATCAGAAATGGGTGTGAACATAAACATATCTATTGGTTAACCACATTACTGGCCAGCCAGCTGAAAGCATTCATATTCTTACTCTTCAAGTTTCAAGACTTAGTCAGAAGTCATAATGTAATGGTGCAACTTGAAGCAGTACTGAGGGATTTTTCTGACCAATAGCAAGGAAAGTCAGGCACAGAAAGTCAGTAAGCAGAAGAGGGTGAGGTAAGGACTTATGACTTGTTTGCAGAAATAATCCTTTTGTAATGTGGTAAAATACTCAGAACCGTGGGCCATGAAATGTTGAAAGAATTTGGACATTAACAGTGCATATTGAGGGGTGCAAATAATAAAGAAAAAAATACACTTAAATGAAAGTAAGTGAAAATTTAAGTCAAAATTTTAATTAAAAATAGAAGTAGTAAGTCAAATCAAATGAAAATCAAAATGTGTCGACAATTCAAATTTACTCATGTATTTAAAAATATTAAGTTGAAGTGTTTGAATTCAAACCCATTTCTAGTTCTTTTTTTGTTTGTTTAATTTAAGAAGAGCAACTGAGATTAATAAGCTGTCCTTGTGCAAAGATGATGGTTGTGGTAGCCATACAAAAGGGTATATATTTGTTTTAAATATAGTTAATCAATTAAGTTGAATGCACAGAAATGAGATTGACTGGATAGCAGAACAAAGAAAAGACAGTTAGATCACGATCTTTGATATTTGTAACAAGTACTTGTAAGTGTCTAAATAAAATGTTATTTTATATAAAAGCTTAAAAAAGAATGCGCATTTTCATATATGGGTATTTTCATGGAAATGAGTAAGAATACAAATATTTTTTTAAAATTATACTCAGGTATAAATCTCCTGAAATTAAACTTAACAAAGTATAAACGTATAAAGTATAAACTTAACAAAGTATTGTAACAAATTATAATTACTGAAGCACATTCCAGCACTGATTATATTTTATGAAATCAGATTATTTGGGTGGTGGACCATCCACTTACACTCCAAAGTTTTCTTTATCATCACTACATTGGCTATTGTGAATTTGTATATTATTTTTTTTATAATACAGAAATTTCATGTCCAGTTTTTCTATGCTCAGGTTAATACATTCACACATGGATTGCTTCAGGTTATATGAATTTAAGTATGGAACACTATTGGAATACTATTAAATATGGACATGTTGCATATTCTATTTATGATGTTGTTTCAGAATGACACAGAGGACAAACCCCCCTTAGTGAAGCTACACTTTGTATGAGGTTTAATGCTGTAATCAGGGAATGCAGGTCCCCAGTGTGGGAAGTGATAAGACAAAGTGACGCAGCTCTGACGTCCCAAAGCAAGCACTCGCACGCAAAATGAGCCTTGTAGTAACTACTTCTCTCCTCTCATTAACGTTGGTTAATGAGTGCCCCTGATTCTCAACTAAAAATATTCCAGTGGTTCCTAGTAACTTTATACTGAAGCATTTTGAAACTGTGATATAGACCTTTAGAGAATTTACAGAATTGTACATTCACATAATTAGTATATACATACATTAGACCTTCAGCAGCATGTGTATCCACTATGGATGACTGTATTATATTTGTTAATGTCATAGAGCAGTAGTTCTCAAATTGGGGTCCAAGGGACTCCTGGGGTCCGTGAAGAATAATCAGGAGGTCTGTGATTTTTTTATGCCTACAAATAATGTCAACTATGGCCTAATGTGTAGTGTAGTTGGACATTTAAGGAATAAGAAAGCTCTACAGCTCCAATTAGTAGCCAAAATATTACTGTGTCTCTGAATCCTGACACGATGCCACAGCCATCCGTGGCTGGGAGCCAAAGGAGCAAAATTGGTCATGCTCTCTGTATAGGAGAGATGGCATTGCTATCCCCTGTCAATCACAGTAAAACTAGCCAATAGCAAGCATCTGTGAGCTCAAGTATGTGGAAGAGGGTAGATCGCATATACTCAGAGTGTGTTACACTACCCTGTGACTTCAAAAAGATGCAGTTGGCTGGCTTCATATGTCTCAAAGGAAGCATGTGTTAGTCTTCACGCTCCAATGTTGGTAACTGTCTCATAATAAGGCTGGTGAGTAAGCACTGACAGAAATTAGCACTGACCAAATTGGGGAGAAAACTGGAAAAATAATTTTTTTTTAAATGTGTTCATGTTTTTGTCACACATGACTTTCTTTTTTTCAGAATGTGCTTAGAGTGTAGGAAGGCCCGGTCCCGTGTGGCAGCTCAGAGCAGACGGGAGAAAGAAAGCCAGCTGTTTAGAGAGTTAGCGGCCCTGCTGCCCTTGGCCCCGTATGAGGCAGATCAGCTGGATAAAGCATCTGTCATCAGAGTTACAATCTCCTGCCTGCACCTCAGAGCTATACTGGGCATTCCTGACTCCACTGCAGTAGGAGCTATGATGCAACCTGTCTCAGTAAGTCAGGGTAAGTGTAGAAAAGCTGCTGTTTGGGCAAATAACAGCTTTGAAGAAATCAGAACTTCACAATGGCAAGTGTTTTGCAGGGGAGCTGCCAGAATCAGTTGAGAAGTGGTTACTAGATACACTTGAAGGATTCCTGCTCTTAATGTCCTTGTGTGGCAAGATTATCTTCATCACAAAGGATGTCATCTCTCATATAGGAATCAAACAGGTAAAATAAGCTTGAATGCAATATATCACAATGTCATTATACATGTTGATGTCTGCCATTTTTATTAAATCAGGTATACCTACCATACACTCACTGGCATCTTTATTGGAACATCTGTTTACCTGCACTTTCATGCAATTATCCAATTAGCCAATCATGTGGCAGTAGTGCAATGCATAAAATCATACAGATACAGGTCAAAAGCTTCAGCTTCATGTTCATATCAAATATCAGAATGAGGTAAAAAATTTGATCGCAGTGACTTTGGTCATGCCTTTAAGAGGAATTTGAGGCAACAGTGGGCACAGGCTCACCAAAAATGGACAGCTGAAGATTCAAAAAACCTTGGCCTGGTCTTTTTCCAATCTTCAACTGCCCAGTTTCAGTAAGCCGGTGCCCACTGTAGTCTCAGATTTATGTTCTTGGCTGACAGGAGTGGAACCCAGTGTGGTCTTCTGTGGATTTAGCCCATCTACATCAAGGTTTAAGGTGTTCTGAGATGCTTTTCTGCTCATCATGCTTGTAAAGAATGGTTATTTAATTTACCATAGCCTTTCTGTCAGCTCAAACCAAATTGGCTATTCTCCTCTGACCTCCCTCATCCCTGCACCTGCATTCAAACCCTGTCTGTGCCTGATAAGCTCATGGCATATGTAAAATTACCCCATGTCTATTAGACCACCATAGGACCACCACTGAACAGATTATTTGTGGACCATTCTCAGCAGAGCAGTCACATGGATATAGTAGTACTAATAAAGTACAGGGTGTCCAAAAAGTCAGGAACCAATGACATTAAAACTACATATACTTAATTTTGTATTTATTTACAACATATGCCCTACATGTTCACCCTTACACATTTTCTCAGCCGTTGTATCATGTTTTTCCGGAGTTTGCTCCACATTTTTAGATCAGCATATTTGCTCAAAATATTCCCATTGGTTCCTGACTTTTCGGACACCCTGGAAATGCTGTGGGTTGTAAACACTATGTACACTTGCTGACCACCTATTCTGCTGGTCTGTCCCCTTAGAGACTATAGCTCATCTTTTCCCTGTTAGTCATCCTCCAACCCTTCTTTAGTGGTTGATGTCTGAGACTGATATTGGCTGGATATTTTTGGTTAGAAAACAATCCTTAAACATACAGTGACACTGAGTTCTTCAAAAATCTTGCTAAAAAAATCCAGCCACTAGTTGCCAAAACACAGGCCAAGCTCATAGACTATCTTTTCTTGCTGGTAGAAACAGTTTCTGAATTACCGCTATTAATGACCCATTGTAGATAAACTGTTTGAAAAAAACGAAAACAACGACGACAACAACAGTAAGGCAATTAGAAATCTCAAATATTTATTGATCAGTTTAGTCAAGTAATACGGAAGCTGGAAAATAACTTTTCAGTTGGCTAAGATAGTCTACAAGTTTGACTAGCTTGACCTGTGTTTTGGCAGCTGGTATTTGGTGAGACAAAGTTGGATTTTCCAACAGGAAACAAAACAACAAAGCTGTAGCGCCTGATAAACTCTTACTAATGTCGCACCCACTACCACGCCAGTGTCACTGCTGTGCTAAGGATGGTCCACCACCCAAAAATATCTTATCAGATGTGGTCTTGTGGGGGTCCCTTTACACAGATTAATGGGGTAGCAGGCCACTGAGGAATTGTGTACTGCAATAAATGGGCTACAATTAGTAACTATACAGTTATAAAATGAATTTACATGGTAGGTGTATCTAAGAAAATGGCAACTCAGTGAGCCATTGATGACATTTCTGATGTGATATATTCCAAATTTTGACTGTTGTCAGATTCAATCTTGTGGCATGTTCTTTATCACCTTATTTTAGAGATGGTTTATTTCTTCATTTCAGATGGATTTGATTGGCCGGAGTTTGTTTGATTTTATTCATCCCTCCGATCACAATGAGATCAAAGAGATTCTTACAAGCATAATAGGTAGGCATGCTATTAAGTCTTTCTTTTTCCCATCTAATATACAATGATTCAAATGGCAAATTAAATTGGACTTCACGTTGGTAACCCTAATACAATTGTTCTGCAACTTGAGGGAGTGAAGACCAGCAGAAGTGTGAGGTTTTCTTCCGAATCAAAGGTGCAGTCAAAAGCATGCTGACTCCCTGGCAGGTAACCCTCTTTCCCTGCCTATTAGATCCAAAAGGTAAATATTGGTATTTTTCCTGACAGCAGAATGAAGAAATTCCACCCCTCACTACTTGCTTTTGAATATCTGACCTGCCTTTGTGCCCACAGGTGATTCACTGCACTGGAAACAAAAGGTCATCATCTATTCCAGGATCCAGCTATCTGCTTCTCCTTTGCAGATCATTACCTGTACAAGAAGTCATTGAGATGGAGGCTCATCTGAATTTCAAAACATTCCTGAGCATCCACGAGCCAGACATGAAGTTCACCTACTGCCACTCTGGGTACTTACAGCGGCCAAGTTCATTATTATTTACACTCAATTCTTCAGGTTGCACTTCTCTCATGGTGCTTCTTTGGATTATCATGTATAGGGTCTTGGAACTGACTGGCTTTAGTGACATTGAGCTGTATGGTCAGTCTGTGTACCAGTACTATCATCCTTCTGATTGCCAGCATATCTTCAAGGCACACCTCTGTTGTAAGTAATGATGAATATATACAGCAAAAAAAATCTTAGCAAATGGAAATATCCTGAAGATTTCTGATTACTATAAATCAAATATTCAAGTATAGGATTATTGAGCCTATGTTCTAGACATTTTACTAACATTAAGCTTGAAAGGTGTTTTGGCAGATAAGTACTTAATTTCCAGAAATACTTGAAATGTGCCACACTGTCTGCCAATAGAATAAGACAATTTATTTTACATTTTCAAATTACAAAATGTATAGAAATAGGTTTAATGACAAATATCAGATTTCTCTATATTATTCAAGATTTGTCAACATTTGCTAATATGCTTTTGGATTGTGTCTGATGCTATCTTTCCTATATTTCCAGCATTTAAGAGTTCTGATACATCATTTGTAGGTGCTTAAAAAGTGGTTTATAACTGGTGGACAGTTGTTAAAGGTGTTTAAATGTTTTGGAAAGTATTCTCAAAGGGCCAGGTGTACACTGGGAAGTATCGGCTCCTACAGAAGCACGGTGGCTACGTTTGGGTAGAGACGGATGCCACAGTTGTGTACAACATTCACACAGGAAAGCCAGAGAGAATCGTGTGCATCAACTATATTCTAAGGTTTGAATTTGAATGCGTACTTGTAGCTATATGTGTGGCAGCCTGGGAAAACCTTCACATGGTGAATGTTCGACTACTATTTTCTACTACGTTCTGAAAACTATACGTTTAAAATATGTTTTCCTTTTGCACATTTCTCAACCACAAGTAAACATCTAGCATTTTGAAATCTGAAATCCAAAAGTAAAAAGGGAGAAAATTGGACATCATTGCAATTTCAGCCATAGCGACATCCAGTGGGTTTTCCCAAACCACCACACGTACTGCATCCACAAAAGGATTACTATTTAGCCAGTGTATAGGCTATCACAGCCACTAATCTCCCTCTGTCTGTCTTTAACTTCAGTGGAGTGGAGCTTCCAGATGTGGTGTTTTCACTGGAACAGACAGATTGCCTGCTGAATGCCTTCCATGCACCATACGCTTCGATGACATTTAAAGAGACCAATCAGGCAACATCTAAAACCACTGACAAGGACAGCTTTGTGGCCTCTCCCTGTGAGAGAGGTAAACCATCAGACATGATCAGATCCCATCAGTCAGCTTTATGATTGAAAAAGGCTCATTGTTAAATCATTGTTTTTTTTTCCAGACGAACCAACCAACAGCTGTACTGAGATTTTGCACAAGACTGCTTTGTGTGGCTCACTTTCCAACGTGAGTATGTGTACAACAATAACATTACTGGCTTTAGAAATCACACAGTACAAAGGGAGTGCAGCAGCTAAATGGAAGCTATAAATTTTAAATGCCAATGAATTCTTAATAATCAAGCCTGGAATGAACTTACATCGCTTTATCGCTTTAGGTAGCCTGGATACTTTACTTGTTTTTTTAACTGAATTTGACATGAATGAATGAATGAATCAATCAATCAATCAATCAGTCAATCTGAAAACTGATTATTGAAAGTCAATTTGTGAACCCTAATTTGAATATACTGGACATAAATACTTGATTTTTGAAAGCATAAATTTTAAAAAGTGATTGAACACTGAAATAAAACTATTTTGAATTTCAAGTAGATTCATTCAAAACAAATACAATTAGATGTGTTTTTTTTTTTAAGTAAGATATATCAGTGCTATGAACTCAGTGGTGTTTAAATTTCATCATTAAGAATTCAATGGCTTTTAAAATTCAAATCTGTGCCAAAATGGAGTGAAAACATTTTTGCTAATTATCTGATACAAGAAAATGCAACACTTATTTGGATAAAATTAATATCATTTAGGTTGGACCAAATTATTAAATTAACCATTTATACAATTTAATCATTTAAACAATTTATCAAATACAGATGTCCTTAGACTGTGACATTTGTGCGAAACAATGTGCTCACTTTTTTTTAGGACATGCGTGACCTGGATTTGGATAGTCTAGCCCCATACATTCCCACACATGAAGAGGACTTCCATTTAACTCCTATTTTAGATGGAGTGGCAAGTGATTCAGTATTAAACAGACACCCGCCCTCTCTCAGTGAGACATGGTTAACTCTGGACCAAACGCTGCCCACAGATTCAGAAGCAATCTGTTTCCACAGGTTTGTTTTTTTAGAAGCTGCTTGCAATGTGTAGGATTTATCCTCTTCTTTTCCATCATTCCTTTCCAATTTTCTCTTGATGCAGGCTAAATATAAACGAGAACCGTATGCTCAGTTCATCAAGCCAGTGGCATGAGAGCACACATGCAATGAACAAAAAACAACAGGTAATATAGCCATGATTATGATTTTGAACGTAATCGGACTGGATAATTAATTGCTAATTGAATATTTTACTGAATTAGGAGCGGTTTAAGAGCGATCACTGGACAGACGTCTCTCAACATCCCACTAAATCTTTCTCAGAAATTTTTGGTAAGACAAACATAAAACTTCGACATACAGTACAGTACAGTAATACTACCATATGTAGTCTTTAATTTCCAAAATGTAAACTTTCCATCATATGATCTCCTTCATTCTATCAGATGGAAGAACAGTCTGGACTTGCAGCCAGAGTTACGCAGAGCCAGTGCATTTGGCCTACAAATATGCCGAGCTCTCGTGGTGTCCTCCGGGATCTTCATCGCAACATAGCAACCAAACCACAGAGGAAAAAATGCCCTCAGTGTTAGTTAACTTGCCTGTACTGAGCAGGTGGGAATGTGAAGTGAATGCACCTCTGGGACCCACTTCACACTTGCTTCAAGGGACTGAACTCACCAACGTCCTGGATCAGGTTGCTTCATGGGGGTGCTGGTACTAATGAAGGCAACGCAGGAGCCTGTATAAATGTCTAAAATGTGCTTTGAGCCAGATGCATTACACTTCCACATTACAGTTACATTACGGGTGATTCCACAATTGGAGTGACATTTGTGTCCCGCTGATATTCCATTTACAAATATGCATTTAAAGGTAAAAGAGAATTCAGACATATAACTTAGCCATTCATAAAACCTGCCTCTATAGCACTTATGAAGCAGCATTTATTTATTTATTTATTTATTTATTGCTTGTCCCAACTCATTATAATTATACTTTACCTTGAAATGTTATCTGTAAAGTTCTTCAAAAAATCATATTATTTTGCATTAATGTGTGAATCCACTTAACATCTCATGCTCCATGAGTCAGCCATTATAGGTTATGAAACATGTACATATTTGTGTCCACAACCCACAACCCTGTTACCTGAACAGATTCAACCCTATGAAATATTTGTAATATTCCACAAATCAAATTTTCAACAGGAATTTGCATCATCCGAATTTCCTGAAGATCAAGGGAAGAAGACATTTAAGCTGTTTCATTCTTTTCATTCATTATTTATGCTATTATTATGCTAGCTAATCACATTTTTTATATTTGCTAATTCTATGCTAAAATACCCTCAAACCTTTTAATTTCAAGTTCAATGTTCAAAAATGGAAAAAAAAAGTTTTGAATATTTTTTAATATTTTGAATAAGTTCAAGGGCTATATTGCACTGCATTGGGGAACCAACCATACATGCTGTAGTTTATGAAATTCCTATTTTTGTCTTATTTTGTTTAACCAGTCTTGTGAAATGTTTGGTATATATTAGCATTAGGTAATACACTTAGTGTTTAATGGTTGTGTTTAGTGTTGTCATATCGGGTAGTATTCCATATATTAGTGTATTGTCTAATATTAGTGTATTCCTCAGAATTCACAGTTTTGCATTGGTGTTGTGCTTTTATCCATCCGCTTTGTCAGAATATAACAGCCAGCAAGCATTATACAAATATGCCATGCAAATAAAATCAGGAATACACTAATAATGCTAGCTAGCTGTAGTGGTGTATTGCTCAAGGGAATGTATCCATCCCAAAGCATTTGGAGTCCTTCAAGGATAATATTTTCGAATTTGGCTGGAGTATTCCTTAAATGTGAACATGAAAAGTAATTAGTGTCAAACAAATTATGGCATTTGAAACTAATGATAGTCTTAATGGCTAGATATAGAGTATATGGCAATAGCAGATATTTATTCATACTATATGCTAACTTGTAGAACATCTGCAAGCTGGATTTACCTGCAGCAGAGTGTTTCCCCTCTCAGGGAGAGTTTCAAGTAGAATCCCCTTAGAAGGCTAAGAACCATTTTTCTAAGAGTATATGTAAACTATACAGTCATACACATGCTGGATACAAGCATGCTTACATCATATGCAATTTTTCTTTTCAGAGTTTGTGTTTCAGTAGACACTATGACATTTGATTCAAACATTATGGCCACATCACCCAAGTCATGTAGGCTTTATAAAAGTGCAAAACAAGCACAATAATAGTCCATGAAGTCGAGTTTAAAGCAACAGCTTTTAATGGAAAAAAGATTGAGACAATGAGATTTAAACATAGGACAATGTCTGTATACACACACACACACACACACACACACACACACACCCCCCCCCCCCCGGGTGACTACTTGATATTTGCTGAAGGGAAATTTTTTCAGATGATCCACTGTACAGGAATATGTTGATCACAGATGTTTCTACTTGGTAATGGTATTCCTGTAAAAAGAAAAATGTAAAACTGTGATAAAAATAATAAAAATATAATAAAAGTGTATATTTATTATTATATCTGTAGCAATAAAAAGAAATGGCAATACAGTGAAGAACCTATACACTCATAATTTGGAGTATTAGTTCCTTAGCTATTTTTTGGCTATTTTATCAGATAAGTGTGTCATGTCGGTATATAATTACTGAACATCTGTTGCTATGCAGCCCCACTCTACCCCATCCATCAATTCAAAGGGACCACTATTGATCTTCCACCCAAATATCATCTGGTCAGTGGCGGTCCTCCCTCACTAACAGTTTGGTACTCAGACCAGAGAGGGTAAATAAACTGAAAATCTATGAAAGTCGGTGAAAACTCTTCCCTTTCTGACCTAATATCTCTAGCCCTGCAGTTAGTCTCTCATCAGATCCACTTCCTGCAGCTAAATAATTTACATGAAGGCATGTGATTGGACAAGCTGCACTTGAGAATCTGTTACACAGCTTTTTTTCCATACTTTTAATCGGCTCTGCTACAGTGTCTTTTCAAAGTACTTGGTTCAGTCTGCTGAAATACTTTGCCAGGTCTGCACTTGAACTGCCGTCTGCCAGATGACAACAGCTGTAACAAACTGTGACTACCGTGTCAGTGTCCATCACACATAATAATATTAGTATGTGGTCAGTGGTAGTCCTATGATGGTCCCTTTCCAGTAGATAAAGCAAAGGGGGGTAGCAGCACAGCAGCAGACTACATTTGCTGGAACATGTGCCAATTAATATATGTGTGCATGTATGACAGGTGTACCTAATAAACTGGTAACTGTACAAACCCAACACATTGAAATTACTTACGCATTCATGCTCTTCCCACTACCACTGAGGACAATGTAGGGAGTTTTCTGGGACTTCTGTTTCTCCTGCAGCAGGGCCACAGTACCTAGAGGAGTGTCACTGCTACTCATCTTCTTCAGCAACTGTAAAATGAGACCCAGAATTCAGTCAATGTAATCACAGCATGAATAACAAACAAATGCAGCAACCCTGAATCCACTTCTTCTTCTGGCAAGATCCAGTTATGATACTAAACATAACAGATTTAAGTCCAAACTGCTTGGTAGGTGGCTGAAAGTACGTACCGCCTCCTCCTCCAGTTTTTTCATTCTTTTCTCAGTCTTCATCTTTCCAGACCCTTTGCCATGGAAACGATGGGATAGCTGTCTGAAAGCCTACATGGAGAAAGAACAATAAGCACATTGTGGGTAACAAGTGAGCCATTTGTTCTGGTAATTGCGCAATAACTGTATGCACAGACCTCTTTAGGGGTAAGCTTGCGCCCAGACTCATCCACGTATTCAATCTTAACATCTGGCTTATAGCCCTCTTTCTCTTTGAAGTCCTGTGTGAAGCCCCTGTATTCCTCTCTCCTACTGTATTTGTCATCAATGGCCCTGAACAGACGACGTGGACACAGACAAAGAGAATAAAAAAAAGACAAAAACATGGAAGTATATTAAGGATTAAGTCATGAAGGAACCAAATTCAGAAAGGAATCAACTTTTGCTCACATTTTATCTTCGATGCAGTAGTTGTCATTTGGCAGAGCTCCTTTAGGAGCGCGCACTCGAGCCACCTTCTGCACCTGAGTATCCAACAGCCCTGTGAAAAACAGAGTTAATGAAGCCTGTTAAAATAAAGATGATTAGTTTTAACCTATACAGAATGTAGTCAGCTTCAGCATTTACCTTTGTTCTTGCAGAGCAGCAAAGCAGCCGCGAGGCCAGAGTTAACGATGGGTTCTTCATCCAGAATGGTGGTTGAAGCAGTGGCAAACTATACAAAAAAATTAAAATGCTATATTTAAAGACAAGAATATATAATGTCTCTGTAATTCAGAAAACTCACAACAGCAAACTTAGGTTAGATTTAGGATATTTTGAAAGAATAACACTGCCAGTATGTAGTAAAGACTCACATCCGGCTGCTTCTGCTCCTCGTCCAGATTGACCGTGCTCCAGCCCACGTTATCGTCCATGTCTGAATCAGAGCCTCCAGCTCCATCTCGCTCTTCTTCCTGCTCAAAGTCCTGCACAAAACCCACCATACAAAAGCTAATCATGTAAATCAGCAAAGCTACGATGTATCCCAAAGAGAATTGAGGCTATTTCGGGTTCACATGAACAAGTTTCTCTGAATGCTGCAATGAAGAGCTATAAATGGTTCCTTCCTCTACACATTGTAAAATTACTGGATGTAATGTGTGTTTTTCTGCATCAGTGCCCACTGTTATGACAAGACATATAATCTAATCATTTAAAAGTACACCTACATACAAGCTTGTGCATGTATTGCATAGTGTAACTAGTGCAACCTGAAATCAAATCTGTTTTTTTTTTATTTATTTTTTTTTTTTTTAAACTTGTTAGTTCACGTCTTAGTGAGACTGAACACTGTACTAATCACTTCAATGGACAAAATTCTTAGCCCATACTTCCAGTAAAATGCAGCAACTTTTGCCGACTCTAAAAGGCTTCTACTTTTTGATTGTCATTAAAGAAGCGAGTGCAGGAGAAAGGTGTCGGGAGTTTTGTGTGATAGAAGAATATCAGTGAGAATCAAGGGGCAGGTGTACAGGACAGTGGTGAGAGCGGCCATGCTGTATGGTTTAGAGACAGTGTCACTGAGGAAGAGACAGGAGTCAGAGCTAGAGGTAGCAGAGCTGAAGATGTTGAGGTTCTCTTTGGGAGTGACGAGGTTGGACAGGATTAGGAATGAGTGGGACAGAGGGACAGCTCATGTTGGACGTTTGGGGGACAAAGTTAGGGAGGCCAGATTAAGATGGTTTGGACATGTTCAGAGGAGGGAGAGTGAGTATGTTGGTAGGAGAATGTTGGACATGGAGCTGCCAGGCAGGAGGCGAAGAGGTATATGGAGGTAATAAATGAGGATACAAAGCGAGTGGGTGCAAGTGTTGAGGATGCAGAAGATAGGGATAGGTGGAGAGTGATGATTCGCTGTGGCGACCCCTGAAGGGAAAAGCCGAAAGAAGAAGAAGAAGATTGATTATAATATTTTTTTTTTATTCTACAATCATTTTATGTCATGTTTCACTCCTCCCTCTAACACACCCAACGGTCATAGAGCGAAAACACGGAGATGCTTCCAGGAGTGAGCACAAAATTTGACCTCAGCATTTGAGTCACCATCTCCGCTCAGTCAGTCACAAAACATTTTTCATTTCAAACCAGATCCAAGAGCAATCCACTTAACACTGGCTTAGCACCAATGCATGACTTGTATTTACCATGATGTCCTCCTGGTCCTCTCGGTTTCCTGACAGGCCGTAGGTAGGAATGTCTCCCAGGGTGCGGCAGAACTCGGACGTGGCATTAAAGACGATGTTGTTTTTCTTGTCTGGGTCATCAGCGCCATCTTCTCCAGCTTTCCCCAGCACTTGCAGGTGTTCCACCACCTGGGATTGATTTACAAAAAGGGGACGAATTAGTAAAATTAAGGAGCCTCTGTTTATGTTCAAAAGGAAAGAACTCAAATTAATTAGGTGAAGCAAAAACATTAGTCAACCAAAACTATTTTGTAGACCATAAAATGGATTTTATATAGAATAAATTAATTGCTTGCCATGATTGCAAATGCAGAAAAAGCACACCTACGGTTGAATTCTAGGAATATGAAACCTACATGGTCTGCACTTGTTCCATAATAACTCCAAAGAGATTTTTTAACTCCCTCTGGCTTTTAAATGAACGCTTCATTTTAACTAGCATGTGCATTCAAATGAATTTCCCCATTAGCATTTAATCATAAAATCCAGATTTCATACAGTTTATGGTGAATGAAAGACACATGTTGACCTTTTCCCCTGAGTCTTTCAGCAGCTGCTTCTGTTTAAGCTTCCTCTGTTTCTCTAGTTGTTTCTGTAGCTCCAGCTCAGCCTCATCCTCTTCGATGGCTTCAGGCTCCGGTGGGACAAAATCATCTGAGAAAGTCAAACGTACACCAAGTTTCACTGAAACACACAGACACGCACAAAAAAAGCTGATCTTTTTCCACCCTGATTTAGAATGTTTCTCACCATCGTCGCTGATATCCATGTCAGCTGTCCGGATGTCATCAGACTGCTGCAGCGTGTCCGTTTTACTGCTGCCAGCATTCATACAAGAGTCTTCCATCTCCTCGTCTTCTTCCATCTGCCTCCTGCCTCGGCCTCGTGACCTGAGCGACGATGTCAAAGAGGATCAAGCAGAAATCATGTCAGACAGACTGCAATGCAGACGGACACAAAAAAAGAGCTCATTGAGGATGAGGAGGATGAAGAGGATGCGTAACCTGGAGCCAAAATCTGTGTTGCGAGAGTCGTCTGTAAGGAGGTCATCAGCCTTGAGGGGTTTCTCCTTCTTCCTGATTTTCTTTACACGCCGCTTGGTTTTCTTAAAACCCACCTGAAAACAGAACCATATGTGCTTTGGTATTAAACCAGTTACACACATAACAGAAACTGAAAATAAAAATAATAATACAATTACCTTGACTTTATTAATACAATCCTATCAAACGCTTACGCTTAACTCCAGTAACACACCTAGTGTCAACCATTACAGTGATTATGCTAATGCATCTCATGTGACCATAAAAGTCTATGATTTTGAACAGTGTTTTAGCCAATTTTCATAATCTAGTCTCTCTGTACAAACTGCCATGCATTCTGGGAAAAATAGCCAAGGAATGTTGTTGTTGATATGAAAAGACGCCATATAAAAAACAGCACCTACGATTCAACCCTACATGCTTTGCCTATGATCATTTCAAAACCTGGACACTTCACAGCACACATTCATGTGCAAAAAATAAAAGGCGTTCGTGACTTGTCGCCTCCTAACATCACCGCAGTATTAAAGCGTTTATAGAGGTTTCGAGTATCTGTGTGAGAGACAGGCTGACTAACCATCTCCTGTGGGGTGTAGTACTCCGAGGCCACAGCGAGAGCTGGCATGTCCAGAGACTGGGCCTGACTGCGCAGAGTCTCTTTGATGGCCTGCAGCTCGCGCTCTCTCTCCCCTGCAGCGCAGCCGCCAGCGCTCAGCCGGAAGCTCTTCTTCTTCTCGCCCTCTATCTCCTCGTCGTACTTCGACAGGACAGACTTTGGCTTGAACTGAAGTGATGGTGGAAATAGGACAAGTGTTAAGACTGCAGCACAGTTTTTATCTATGACATCTGCAGTGTATGGGGGATTATCAAAATCATTCGGAAATCTTCTCCAAGCTGTAAATTTCTCCTTCCAAGTTTAAGCTGAATTGTCAGACGGGTATATTGTAATGTTAGCAAGCTTTTAATACTTAGACAGCATCTGACACAATTAAGGAGGCTAACTCAGAAGATCACAGAGAATATAAGCTCTCAAAGAACTTAACAGGCGCAGTGGGAGTACAATACACTACAAAAACTGTAAAGCTACGAAACACTTTTTAGTTTTATACTTATAAAAAGAATTTAGCTTTCTCCAGTTGTTTAATCAAAATGAACCCCATTTCGAACTAAAATCATAACTCTAGAAACCAGTATTTTTTTTTCCCCCCATCACTTTCGAGTGCAAACCCTGATATCCTGAAACACCCAACTGACATTCAGTGTAGAAAAGGTTTAACCTGATACACAAAAATATGATCTGTGAAACAAAACATTGACCTGACCGTGACCATGTCGTCCACGCTCTCCTCCTCATCATAAGGTTTATAATCGGGCTTCTTCTTCTTAAGCTCCACGTTCTTCTCTGCTTTC
>CM040989.1:5276233-5303419 GCA_022985145.1 Pangasius djambal | reverse complement strand
AAAAAAAAAAAAAAAAAAAAAAAAAAAAAAAACCGCTCCACACTTACCTTTGTCTTGTAGAGTCAAAATGACCGTCTCCCCCTCTTTAAAGGATTCCATTTTGTGCTGTACGGCAAGACCTTTAAGATCCTTTGAACTGTAAGCCTCCTGAAAACAACATCATCTTATAAGACCCTGGGTTCGCCAAGCACAAAAAAACCCCTTATCACATATTAACTAATTAAAATGGTAAACAATGATTGTTATTAATAGCTAACAGCAGAGATTTAGGCTGAGTTTACCAACCTGTTTGCTTTGTGCAAACTCTTGTTCCACCAAGTTGCTGACACCAAACTCTTCATCCATCTCTTCCAGTAGCTTGGCCTAAGAAAGAGAAATTAAGAGCTATGACACCACACTGTAGCACAAAAACAAATCCTTTATAAACGACATGTCCTTTTGCCTTACCCTCTTCTCTGCCATCTCCTTCTCCTTCGCAAGTTTGCGACTCTTCTCCACCCAGGCTGCAGTGTCATCGAGCCATGGATCGTCATCTGCCAGCGTCTTTACTTTGCTGAAAAAGAGAGATGAACATCACGGGACAGTTAGATACTCAACTATAAATCAAAGAAGCTCTTTCGTGCCCTGTATTTAAGTTCTGAGATTCATACCCAAGTTTCTGATTGAGCAGACGTTTCTCTTTAAGAGCAGCCAACTTCTCCCTAATCTCATTCTGCTGCCTGATCTGTGCAGGGTTGATCACTTCAGCCAGCAGAGGCTCCTCCTTTGTGCCAAGTTCTGAGGAATTACAAAGGTTGGGTAAACAAAATGCATTTTCATAACAAAGATTTGTTAATGTGAAGTCGTTTCAGTGACACATTTCTCACCTTTTTTGGCCTCATTCAGCTCAAGGGGCTTCAGCCCCAGTTTAGCTCTCAGCTTACTGAAAAAGAGGGACAAGAGGAATGAGGTGTGTGTAGCTAACAAGAAATATCTGTGTACAAAATGATATTTTGGTGACGTACTTGGTCTCTTCAATGCTGAGTGAAGCATCGCCAGATGCTGATTTCGGTCCTGCATCTGCAAATGAAGTCAAATGGAAGAGGTTTGTTGTTAAAGAGAAACTAATCTCATTAACAGAGCAGCTGTAGTGTTAGATACTGAGCGATGCCGGTGTTTTAACAGTTTATCCTACCTTAGCACACGTTGTTGTAAGACAATACCGCAAGTAGGGTTGATACTACAACAACCTCCGTTTCTCAGCAAAGGGGATGTGGACTGCACTGAAAGCTCTTGAGTGTAAACCACTAGTGTTGCAAACATGTTTAAAACAGTATTTCCTACAAACTCGTTGGCGTATGTCAATCACCCGTAATGTGCAAATGCGTTCCCGACACAGCTCGTTTGCATTTAGTGACACCCTTAAACCTGCGTAAAAGTTCAGGGGCACAGAGAGCTGGGAGCACAAAATGAACGATGAGGGTAAAGGCTGAAAAACAGAAGTGGAAGTATTTTTGATTCACTGCTATGCCAATAAAAATATTTCATTATATTTAATATTAATAATGATAATAAGCGAGCGCTAAATCTTCCATCAGCTGACTCATTTGTTTATGGCTTTTGGCTCTGCGCAGCCAGACCTCCATTCTCTGTTTATACACCATTTCTTCTGTCGTAATTGAATGATTAGTTTTATTTGTCTTAATTTACGGGTTCGTGTATATTCTTATATAAATAAACATAATGCCAATAATATTAAGTGACTGATTTTCACAAAATGTTCTCGAAGGTATTCTTAGCCCCTGTCCTAGTGAACTAGCATGAAGATGTGTTTTTTGTGTTTAGAGACTCTTCCAGAAGTCGCTCTGGATAAGGGGGCGTCTGTTAAATGCAGTAAACGCAATAAAAATACGTTATTTAAACTCGTCTGTATATTCCATATACAAAAGTGCAGCAATCCGTGCAAGCGATATGGTGAAGTCGATCAAGTCGAGCTTTACATTAGCGAGTCATCTTATGTGTAAAAGTACACACACACGAGTAAGAGCATGAGTAGGTTACGAACGTTTTTTCCCCCCTGAATTTACAGAATTTTCATGAATACGGTTTGTGCATGAATCTGTTCGTACCCAGTTTGAGGTCAGTTGTAAGAGATTTTATGGAAAAATAATCCTCAAAAATATCTCTCTCAATAAGAACAATAATCTGTGGATTTGTTTCCTTTCGGTTTTTGTTACACAAGCCTAAAGAAGGATGTGCACATTTCTCATAACATGTTTTTTTTCCCACATTTTGGCTTGTGTGCTTTTAAATGGTTGATTATTACCGTGAAACCGTGATATTTCTACACCAGGTTATCATACCGTGAACATTCCAAACCGTAACACCCCTAACCACAAGCATTTTGGGCTGACTGATCTAGTTTATTACTGTGATCTTATCAGAAGACTACAGGTAGCCATTTTATGATCCGAAAATGCTTCCAGCATTAGAGTGCATGACAGAAGCATGAGTTTATGGACACGCCAGCGAAGTGCGCATGCGCAGTAGAACCTGGTAGGGCAATTTGTCCCAGCAGCAGTAGACTTATAGCATCTCTGCAACCTCACCTTCAGTCTCTTCATAGCTGGGATCTGCTTTCTCTTTCTTCACCCGCGGCTCTCCGCTGCTCTTCTCCCCTCTGCTCCTGCTCTCTTTCTCCGCAGCTCGACTGCTCCTGTCCCGGGAGCGGGATCTCTTCCTCTTCTCCTTCTCTTTCTCGCGTTCTTTATCCCTCTCCCGATCCTTGTGTCGATGCTTTTTGTGTTCCCGATGGCGCTCCTCCGGATCCCGATCCTTATCCTTATTCTTATCCTTATCCTTCTCTTTGTGTTTTTTAGACGACCCCATATCTAACTACAGGACGAGTTTAAATCTGGCTAGTTTATATCTGCGTACAGGCTAAAGCTAACTAGCTAAACTAATCAACCACTAAACTACTTAAAAGCGTTCTCGCTAAATCGAATAAGAATAAAAACTAACATTTGCTACACTTAATGCATGCACTTCACATTTAAATAACAAGCACGAAGCATTTTTTGTACCAAAATAATGTAGCCACACCAGCATAAATAATCGTCCACAAGTCGTCGTCCAATGCTGCGTTTGACCTTTGTGACTGTTTCCGGGTCAAATCTACTCCACAATGAATGTAAAACGTTCATCGCCTCTAGTGTCAAGGAGATGTATTGACGCCATTTTTTCCCTATAAAGGAAGGCATTAGTGGCTGTCACTTAATCACAAAGCAAAGACTGTGTCCTAAACTACACACTACTAAAAAACAGTAAACTGGTCGTAACCTACTTCATTACTGTACTATAAATTTGGGAATATTTCTACTTAATATTACTGAATATTTCTTGAGTCTGTCAACAGTATCTTTATTCCATGATATTTTAAAAGCAAATGGATACTTCAATGCCAATAAAATTTCCTTAGGCATGCCTAAATGCACCTTCCTTATACTTACTGCAATATTATTCCATGTCAGCCTGTTTTCGTTAAGAAAATATTCAGATGACTTTCTGCGAGTATTTCTTGGTTTTCCAATCAACAAAACAGTTTTTCAGAAGCGCTAATGTGAACTTCACCTAATAGAGCCGACTCAAAGAGCCGACTCAAAGATTTATCTCAGTTTTTTGTCAATCTCTTGTCTGTCAATCTCTCTCCACTTTTGTGAAATAACTATTTTTAGTCATTTATATTTAGACAAGGAAACTATTCGTCTACATTTTAACACTTACTGTAGACTTAGTGATTCGTCATAGGCTGAAAAAAATTACATTAGCTTCTGAGTTAACTAGCTTACCCCACTGCATAGTGTGTTGGAACTAGCTTAGCGCAACCTAAAACTTGTAAAGTGTTGGAACTAGCTTACTGTTACCTGACACTCACATACCATTGGAACTATGGCACTACCCAAACCTTATACAGTGTTGGAATTAGCTTATTGTTACCCAACACTTGTATGCCATTGGAACTAGCTTATCACTACCCTAAACTTATCCAGTGTTGGAACTAGCTTACCATTACCTCAAACTTGTAAAGTGTTGGAACTAGCTTACTGTTACCTGACACTTATATGCCATTGGAACTAGCTGAGCACCACCTAAAACTTGTAAAGTGTTGGAACTAGCTTACTGTTACCTGACACTTATATGCCATTGGAACTAGCTGAGCACCACCTAAAACTTGTAAAGTGTTGGAACTAGTTTACCGCTACCTAAAACTTGTAAAGTGTTGGAACTAGCTTACTGTTACCTGACACTTATATGCCATTGGAACTAGCTGAGCACCACCTAAAACTTGTAAAGTGTTGGAACTAGCTTACTGTTACCTGACACTTATATGCCATTGGAACTAGCTGAGCACCAACTAAAACTTGTAAAGTGTTGGACCTAGCTTACGGTTACCTGACACTTATATGCCATTGGAACTAGCTGAGCACCACCTAAAACTTATACAGTGTTGGAGCGAGTTTACTGTTACCCTAAACTTATATTCAGTAGTAACTAGCTCAGCTGTACCCAAAACTTATACAGTGTTTACTACTACTCAAAACTTATAGGCATTGGAACTAACTTACCACTACCCAAAATTTAAATACCTCTCCACTCTCCACTGCCAGAAACTTTTTTTTTCACTGTACTGAAATTAACTGTTTTAAATACATTTTAAAGTTTAAAATCCTCCCAGAAATCCTGTCAAGTTGGCTTGTGCCAGCTAGCAGTAAAGTGGAGTGAATGAAGAGTGGTAAGTAAATATAACATTATATTTAATGTTTTCATTTTAATTTTGAGTCCAGTATGCTTCACCATTAATGCTATGCTGATATTTAAGATAAATATTTAAGTAAAGAATAAGTGCTCTGATTTCCACAGATTATTCTATTATCCTAGTTGCTTTCCAGACATTGTTTTGGGATTCTGTTAGATTTCTTTTCTTTTTTTTTTTTTTGTAGTATTTTTGTACTATGCATGTAGACTATTTGATTTCGGAATGTGTTTTTGTGTATGTTTTGGGAATCATGCCTATAGCTTTAACATGTTAATGCTTTTTTAATGCAGAACTATTTACTCAAATGAAAACCAGAATTTGTTGGGAATGTAAGCAGTCACTAATCAGTATTCATTCATTCATTCTTCAGTAACTGCTTTATCCTGACCAGTTTCACGATGGATTCCATTTGGCACAAGGCAGGGATACACCGCATATGGGACACCAGTCCATTACAGGACAACCAACCAGCATTTCTAGTAAAATAAAACTAATACATAAAATAATAATAATAATAATAATAATAATAATAATAATAATAATAATAATGATAAAAACAACCAGTGAAGAAATAAACCTTTATTTCAAGATAAAATCTAGACTAAGAATAAATCTAAGTCTTAGAGAACATCACTGAACACAGGCAAAACACAACATAGATCTAATGGTATCTATGTTACAAAATTAATTATTTAAGATAATAAAATAACTCAGGGTTCATAAGCGAGTAGTCAAAATAGTCAAAGTGCTTTATGAGTTTCAGAAAGCAATCTAATAGAAAAATATATTTTACATAATTTATGATACCATATAAAATGCAAATCCTATTTATTTTAGAAAGAAAAAAATAATATGTCAAAACCCACAGTGCAAACACCTTACCAATTAAACTTAATAATGTTGAACTGATTTAAATTAATATAATGGTTTCTTTTTGTCTGTAGATGATATAGAAAGATGTTGCAAAGAAATATCAGATGTTTCTTACTACAAAAAGTCTGATTTTGGTAAATTTTTCAAAGTTATTAAAACATTATTAAAACCTTAGTCTGAGACCTTTTAGTTATTATATTAAAAACTTGCCACAAATGCCTTTACAATATATGATACAGTATATAACCCATAATAAAAGGCAGAAGTGGGTCGATATTGTACCATGTTGATATTACAGTTTCAGGATTTCTGGTTCGTTACTGCAATGGTTGGCAGGGAATCCTACCATGTCTCAGAACAAGAGGACTTTTTATAAAGTGAAGAAATCAAACAATATCAAAAAAACATGAAACTTTTATCCACATGGAAAATGCAAAACTGCATATGTTGCAATTATGTGATAAACCAAACATATTTTTATCAAAATAAATCTTTTATGCATAAATCTACAGCTTTTTTTTTTTCAGGAATAAATTGATTTGTAAATATATGCACAATAATGTACAACAGACAAATTGAAAACCATACATAGAAACCTCTGGAAAACAACATACCATTACAGTAAACAAAAATGGTTCATTCTATCATGACACAGTACTCATGCATAATGACTTCAGTAACCAGCATTAATAATCAAACCAAACAGACCACAGAGTGAACTATTTATTATGCAAATAATTACACTCCACTGATATTAAAATACCTGAAGGTAGATATTCAAATTTAATATTCTGGCTTGTTTTTAGAAAGACAGGGCTTTTTATATGTTGTATATAATATACAAATCAGAGAAAATCTTTCCATTACCCTCCTGTCTCTGCACTAGCACTCAGCAAGTGGAGCCTTTAGGTCTCTCCACAGTGTAAGCATCTCTTTGGGGCTGCGCTTATGCACCAGTAGTACTTTGCGGTAAGCACACGGCTTCTCTCTCTTGGCCTCAGGTAGATCGAAGGTCAAAAACTCAGGATGATGAGTAGGGGAAACACCTAGTCTCTGGAGACACATCCCCATGTACACATCATCAATGGGGAACAAACCGACCCAGTGTGAGACTACTCGCAGTCGCATGGCCAGAGCCACAGAGTACACCACTCCTCCTCCACCTGCATATGTTGGGTACACACCTTTATAAAAACTCTCAGGTATGTAATATTTAGCTGTGGGCTGGCGACTGGGCCAAGCATTAGTAATCACATCTCCTACAAGGAAATCATCCTTTACTTTCTTATTTGTCCCTTGTAGAGGAGCATGATGTACTTTTAAGTAGTCTAAGAGAGCACCGGTCCTAACAAAAACATCATCATCTCCTTTGAAGATGAAGTGGGCCTGTGGGCAGTGCACGGATAGCCAGTCCCAGAAAAGCACGTCCTTCAAGGTGAGGTTAAAGAAGGTGTCTCTGAAATCCCACTGCAGGATATCCTTATGAAGGCTGCTCTCTAGCTGTAAAAGTGCCTCAAGGTCCGGATGGGGCCCTGTTGATATGTCCTGCCTTCCAAGCAGGAAGACAGTGCGCACCTGCCACCTTTCTCCCCCTGCCTCTTCCTGTACCCAGCCAGTCTTCCCCCATGTCTCCCTAATGGCCTGCCTGTTCTCAAAGTTTCCCACCTGGGACTTGATTGCCATAAATAACATAGGGGCCTCTGTCTTGGTATCTTGTCCATGGCACAGGTCAGCCTGGTTCATCAGGAGGGTATAGTTCCGACAATGCATGGACAAGACAAAGTCTTTCATCTGCTCAGGCATAGTGTTAAAATCAGGCAGTTGAGATGCCCAGAGATGATTAGGTTTACATGGAGGAGAACTGTCATTTCCATGCCTGTTAGTACTTTCAGTGCCTGAACCCCTGCCTCCTGTGGTGTTACCTCTCAATATGGGATTGTTTTCTCTGTCCTTGAGGTGCTGAAGGCGGTTCCACAAAGCCCCCTCCACCAAACGCAGGTTCCAGAAAGCATTGAGTGGATGTGATGCAAGAGATCCAGAGTTTGACGATGCTCCAGGAGCTATGAAATGAAGAGGTAGAGGCTGAGGCTCGGGTGTGTAGGACATAGCGACAAATATGGTCACTATAATATACACCAAGAGATGACTCATCATCAAAAATGGAAGGAGACAAAGGCACAAGGCCCTTCCGCTACACCTGCACCGTGCCATGGACTAGGAACAAACACAAGAGAAAAGGGAATTTGAGAACTATGTTTTGCATATTCCAGAAAGAAAGATAAAAGGTAGACAGGTGGGCATGTTTATATACGTGGGTGCATTACATTTACATGTTCAAAATTCAAAGGCTTATAGATAAGGCTAAATCCAAATGCCCATTGTTAGCCAAGAAAATCTGTGTTTGTACCAAAGTAAGAACCATTATCAGAAAATCTCTTGGGGATTTAGTCTCTATAGCGTTGCCCCAGGGGGCTCATTATCTGTGCCTGACTGGGCATAGATTAGAGCACCTTGCACCCATGATATTTACATCATGTACCTCAAGAGCACATTTACCCAGCAGATGGAAACGTCTTGTTTACACATTCTCATTTGCTTTACTTAAAAATGTACACCAAACTAAAAGATCACAAATGGATGATCAATATCCTCGTCACTGGCCTGGGGATTTGGTTATTCGTGCAATGATTTTAAACCAACTCTCTTCCCACATATTTTCCAAAGCTCATTTCCATCACTTTAACCAGACATTCATAAAGCTCAAAACAGATTTCAGACAAACAAACAAACCCAAAGCTTTATCAGCAAGACATAACATCTTAGTATGTATAGTACCAAAGTTTATTTTAAATATCTCATTACCTCCAAATTGTGTGGTCCAATCACTTTGATCCTTTCAGGGAGAAGAATTTCCCTTGTTTTGGACTCCCTCTTGCATATCCACTGACACCCTTCTTCCACAATGCACCAGTTTCAAAAATGTTCTCATGTCAACTCCTGCGTTTTCATGAGAGCACAATACAACAGAACCAAACTTGCATTACTATTAGCTCCCATGACACAGATCCTTTCTCTGTATGCAGCTCAACCAAACAAAAGGACGAATTTGTCTCTTGAAATTGCAAGCAAGTGAACAGCTTCGGCAAGTAAGTAAATGTTTCCTGGCAATGTACATGGTTTCTCTGTTATAGTCTCATCCCCTTAACAGGTTTCCTCCCACATGAAAGGCGTGTTCAGGATGTGAACCTATCTGTATGGAGGCTACTTCATAAGTCCATTAACCTCATTGAAATGTAGTTTCTAGCATTAATTCAAACACATAATTTAGATATATAAAGATAATTTAGATATACATGATAAAGACATAAATAAAGTCAAATATAATCAAAAACTTAAATTAGGCCATTGGTATGTAAAACAAACCGTACCAATGCCTTTACATTACATTGTAGATGCTATGTAAATTATATATTTACATTGTAATTGTATATGATTATAATTGGTTATAATAATAATTAATTAATAATTGAGTTACCATACAGTGTAGAACTTTACCGTTTTAAATAAGCTTATGTAATTGTGAGTTCAAAGAAATGGGTTAAAAGTGAAGGAACAAGATGGGGAAAAGGTGAACGTGAGTGTGTAAAAGAAAGGCATATGAGAAGTGTTAGGGTACGTAAGGTCATTGTAGTCTGAGATATTTTGTTACACTATATTTAGGGTAGGAGAGATTCAGGCTACGGTGATATTTAAATACATTCTTTGTGTATAATAATGTTTACTGGATGTATTTAGTTGTACAGTGGAGTCCAAAAGTCTATTTCTATTTTGCGTTCTTTTCTAATTTAATACAACAGTTTTCATTACAAATTATATTATTGGCAACCACTTGAGTGAAAAGTAGAATCTTTGAAATATGTACATGAATTTCAGAGTTTTTAGTATTTGGTCCTCTTTTTGCTTTAATGACAGTGTGGACTCGAGCTGGCATGGACTCCACAAGTTTGTGCAAAACCTCATGATCCGTTTTAGATCAAATCCATCAGAGTGTCGTCTGAACACATGCTTCAATAGAAAAGATTAGGCATGAGGAGAATTTGACCTTGTGTACAAAGCAGTTAACATGGTCAATGTCACAAATTTGCTTACATTAGGGACAATAGGGACTAGAAATAGTGCAGGATCTTGAAAGTTAAATATTCAAGATATTCAACATTTACTTTCTTTGTTTAAATATTTCAAAACTCTAAAACCTTCTGTTTATTTCCAATTGAAAATGGATTTTCAATGTGGTCTCAGACTTTTGGACCCCACTGTATATATAAATGTTCCCAAGGTATTTCATTGTAGGAAGCTTTAACTAATCAAATTGTATAATTGTATAACTAGACAACGTGTATTCTCATAAAATGGCCATTGTAAAATAAAGCATGATGGCTTAAATACATAATTTAACTGCCTCTTGTTATGAAAAGAGCAAGAAAGTTGACATTTCTTTTGATTAATAAGCAAAACAACAAGGTTGATCCGTTGAGATTTGCATGATACAGTGCACTGTGCAGACAATAGGAGGTGGGAGTCCATGCGCTAGCAATATGCCTTTTGTTCTTCTACCCTGACTAGGGAGCCTGTTACTTCCTGTTTAGACATCATGACACACCTTTTGGTCAACCATGTCACGAGCTGCTGGCAATGTTATGATAAGGGCATTATTTACATAGCTAAAGAATAAAATTTCAGCCTGGAAAGCATTTTTATTGATAAGAAGGTTTCCATTTCATCACCTGTATCTTATAATCATATACATTTAGGTAAAGATCTAATAGCAGACCATTACGATAGTTAAGCACTTTATATACAATAAAATAATACTTTAAATTAAAAATATTAATAATACATTGATAGTGCACTATTGACATTAAATTTATAAATATAAAAAATACACCTTTTTTCAATTTTAATTTTAAATCCTATTGAACTGCCATTATGTTTTATATAGTTAGTAGCTTTCTCACTACATTACTGAAAACGAAGATGTCATGGCTTGAACCAGCACAGCAAAACTGACTTGGGTTTCACTATGAAATTGATTTCTGCTCTGCCAATATTAGCACATCCTTTCAGTTAACACCATTTAGCAAATTCATTTCTTTAAAGGCCCAAGCAAATCTTCTAACCAACACATTAAAGCCATCGGTCACGTGTATAAATATAAAATATTCCAGTTAACTAACATTAGAAGAGATGTCTCACACAGAATACATCCTATGCACATAGAGGTTTAGAACAATATGCAAGGTATTGTCCTATTTATGGCTTTAACAAGGTACCACCTTCAAAACCACTGCTGTCTCTCTCTCTCTCTCTCTCTCTCTCTCTCTCATCCATTCTCTCTCCAAACACTGTCCAACAGACATATCCTAAAAGCTCTTGTCCCAGTTTTTTTCCCCTTTCAGCCACTCTACCATTCTAGCACTGCTCTGTCATTCAAACACTGAAGTGGCCTGTGTCTAGGTGTTCAGAACAAGCTCCCGCCCCCACATCCTCTGGCACTGAATCAGTTTCACAGAGTCGATTGTATGTCATCAGCACCACCAAAGTGGGTGTCTGGATCCTGTAAGACAGCTGATCCTGAGCATCGTTCTGTAACTGTAGGTACCCTGTAACGGTAAAGCCATGCTAAAGTAGAACTCTACAGCCTATCGATTTAAGCCCCTCTGGGCACTAAACCACATCACTCAGCAAACACATATTAAAACGAACACTTATGTAACCACAGTGACTTCATTTGTCCGGGAAAAACTGCTGATCTGACAAACCTTACTGACCAGGCTATTCACGTCTGAAACGTCAGCTATGTTTATGAATGAGATATTAACTTTGGTAGTGGTCATATTTTAGCCAAAACATTTTAAACCAAATGTTAGTTGATTGAAATACTGTACATTTAACTAAAGCATTACAGTTTGTCATGAATTGTAGATAGAAAAAACAAGGACTGTGTAGTCTGCGTCACCCAGTAACAGCTTTGTCCTGGTCAACCTCTCCCAGGAAAACTGCGTGAGGCAGGAATACGTTCTAGATGGAACACCAGTTCATCATAAAGCACTATGCGCACACACTTTCACACCTTGGGGCTATTTAGCATATCCAATTCACTTACTGGCACGTTTTAGAGAAGTGGTAGGAAACCAGAGAACCCATGATCAGAACATGCAAAACTCAACAGTTAGTGACACGAACGACCTCTACTCTTACTTAATTCCATTTCCAAGAAAAACACTTTTTACTCCTTACCTTAAACGTACTAATTACAAATCACAAAGGTCTTTTCTTCTCTCATCCAGCCAATGTCTGTTCACAATACATCAATAGAATGGGCTCTAGCACTTTTTTTTTGCATTTTATTTGCATTTTGCTCACCTTTCAGTGTAGAGCATCCAATCAAATTCATCAATGTAGAAAGAGCTATCAGGTATCGAGCCAGTTTGCCTGCTGTGACCTACACTATATGGCCAAAAGTAGGTGGACACCTGACCATCACACATTTGATTTTTACCCAAACTTTCTTTGTTGCCACAAAGTAAGCACACACACAGGTGTCCTCATACATTTGGCCATATAGTGTGCTTAATTTCATCAGTTAAACATTTACTTTTCAAAACTTTTCTACATTAACAACTTTTTGACTTTACTTGCATACTTTCACTGCTAACTGAGTAAAAATTGGACACATTATCTACACTTTCACTTTAGTATAATTTCTTGCTCCTGTTTCCATCCCAGCATGTAGGGTTCAGTTTTATATAATCTAGAGGGTTAAATTTGCAAATTTATAGATCCTAGACTTTCTAATGAGGGTAACAGTTTAAGTATGTTTCTTAGCCTTTTTCTATGCATTTTTATGTTGTCTGATGACCTTTTTGCGTATGTCATTAAGCAATTTACTTACTGTACTAAAATTTGTGATCTTCAAAACAAGTTTTGGGTGAAGTCCATGGTTCCTCATCCTACCAGTCACATTTCATTGTTAAAACTACTCTGGCAAAGAAATCCAGACACAGTATATTGATGATTTACTGTAAAAAATGTATTTCAGCAAACCATTTTAGTTTTCCAGAGATTTCCGAATACATCATAAAGGTGGACAATTTTGTGGTAATATACACTGTTTTCTGCTCTTTCTTAAAGAGGTAAATCATCCACAAAGTCCTTACAAGTGATAATCAGTTTTCCATGACTGATTACCATTGTTACTTTAGAACAAGATCAGTCTCATAGTCACAGTAGATTTGAGTAAAAAAAAAAAAAGGAACAAAAGTCTTCCTCTAAATTCACAATGATAAAATCAACAAGGACCAAATGAATACACCACACCATCCAACCGCACACTATATAGTGTAGCGTGGTCACTGCTGGAGATGGAGGGGCAATGTAGAAAAAGCACACCATGCATTCAGATTATTCCAGTCATCCACAAGTACTTGTACACACCTCTATCAAAAAAGTCACCAAAAAAATTGTAATGATCAAACAAAAACATCGCCAACATATGAAAACAGAACATTGTCTCATTAGAATCATTATTTAGCAGTTTAGCAGAAAGTTTACATGTAAGGTATAAAGATACAGCAATGAAGTACAACACCGTTGTAAGGTTAGGTGGACCAACATTACTTCATCAAGGGAGGCAGGGAAGGTTAAGACACCAATAATGGGACGGCACTTAACACAATTCATCCTCCAAGGTGCTTTTTTCCCTCCAAAAACTGCCAGTTCATAAAACCTTAAATTTTTTTAATACTTAGCACAATATTGTAAAAAAAAAAAATTATAATAATAATAATAAAATAAATAAAGGGCATAACATACAAATAAATATAAAATCACAGAAATAGACACTGACTTTCAAGTTTGAGTAAATTATACACATAAATTTACATTTGGTTGTTCATTATTAGGTGCAAAAAAACATATGTAAGAGATCAATCAACACATAATAAAAAGTACACTTCAAATGGTTCCTATATGAACATTGCTCTTTAGAAATTTGCTCACAATATGTATCTTTTTTTCCCCCAATATCTGGATGAGCAAAACTCTGTGGTACTGACAAATGCACATCTATAATGAGGTTTGAATCTTTCTTTCTTTCTTTCATTCATTCATTCATCTTCAGTAATGGTGGATATAGCGCCTATCCCAGGAACGGTGGGAAAGATTTGGGAATACACCCTGAATGGGATGCCAGTCCATCAACAGACACCAGGCACACACATATTCACACCTAGGGGTAATTTAGAGTAGTCAATATACCTACCAGTTTTGGGGAGGTGGGAGGAAACTGGAGAATCCAGAGGAAACCCATGCAGACACAGAGACAATGTATGAAACTCTGGAGAGACAGTAACCCTAAGCTTACAAGCTCAGGAGCCAACCTGGAACCCTGGAACTGTGAGGTGGCAACATACGTAACCTGCATACACTGTGCCACTGTGCCACCAAGTTTAATGCACAGGCCTAAGGTTGGCATTTCAATTAAAAATGAAAGGAAACATTTTCCACATCATCTCTCCCCATTTCTCTCACAGACACAATGGACACTGCATGAATAAATTTGAACAATTTCAAGATATCGCAGTGTCAATTTCCTCTCCACTGTTAGGCGCTACATTGACTGGTACTATATCCTGACCTTAGTATTATAAGTTTCTACCTAGATTAAGTATGAATGAGAGAATATTATGAATTAATACTAAGGTCCCTATATACTATTCTGGCACCTATGCAGGGAGGAACCACTTGCAGTTGTACATGTATGTAAAAATACAAACAATGAGCAAAGAAGAATTACTTACTGTACAACAATACAACAAGTGCTAAAAGGAATATGTCAAGAAATATTATCAGTACAGATGTCTTAGAACTGTTATCCAAAGTACAAATATTCAAGTTTAAATGCTTTGTTGTCCTCAATATCTGAGTTTATCAGCAGCATCCGTGTCTAGACTGAGACTGGTCTGATCTCACAGAGCACTTTTAACTCACTCAGACACATTCAGTAAGCGTCACCAATTTCCTTTGCGAACAGGAATTTGCCTGGCCATACCAAATGAAGAAGCATTAAATCATTAAACAAAACCACGTTCATTTCAGTTAGCTTGTGAGAATCAAACATTTTGAGGCATACATACATACATATATACATACATACATACACACACACACACACAGCGTACACTTCACATTGTTTTTTTTTGCTCATATATTTAGTGGCTCCACGTCCTGGCCCAGCTGATTTGCACTGGAATGCAAAGTGGAAATCTCTGGGGAGAGTGACTTAGTTGTGACAGGGCAGTGGAGGGTGGAAGCGCATTGCTTCAGCCAGGCAGATAAAAGCTCAAAGACAGCAGACAAAATCCCCCCACCCCTGCGTGCCAAGACAGATGAAGGGAGACTTCAAGGACTAAGGCTGAAAACTAGACAATATTCAGGAAGAAGAAAGCTTATCACAGTGAACTGAACAAAGCCTGGTCTTTTTCACAGATTACACTCCAATATTTGAAAAGTTAGAATGGTGCATAGTATCATAAGAGCACTGTTCAAAATCTATAATCTAAGGAGAGAATGCAAACAATGGATCAGAGGGTAAGAGAGGAAGAATGAACCTGGTGGACATTTTCCATAGCTAATCATCAAAGGTAGATGGTTTGCCTCCTCTCCTGATTTATTCAAATGAATGCTATGAAAATGATTGGCATCAGAATCAAATAAGCAAAGCTGATTTAAATAGCAGTAAGGGTCAGTATCTAGATGGCAGGATTAAGCCAATACAATATATAATATACAAATAATATAAAGCTGTTGCTTACATTACTATTGCCTTTTAAAATGTATGTTTAACTGTATTTTCTAAAACCATTCATAAGACTATATTAACTATAACTAATTCACAATGTTGTTCCTGGTAGGTATGAACCTAATACCGTTTACATTAATTCAACATTTGCCAGTCATCTATGGGTGGAAAACTACTGGCAATAGTTTTGAGCTTGAGTCTAGATCCTACTGTACAAATAACTTAAAAAATATAACAAAACCCATTCATTTAAGCTATTGGCTTTTAAATTCAGAGTGACAAGCAGTAATTAAAATTAAACAATTTATTAAATTAACCTTGATGTTTGTTTCCTTCATACCAAAATGTAAAATGATGGACTTTTTCCTCATCTCTGATCATTCCCTTCTTGTTTTGCTCATATCACACCATTTGATTTAGTACCTTTAACACATAAAAACAAATATATACAAAGTGCTTAGAAAAATAAAATCTGTACTTGCACCTTCATGCCTGCAGAGATTTAAAAAATAGATAACAGTTCATAAATTCAATTAGAAAAGAAAAATCTAACAGAATCCATTAGTGTTTTTCAGTCCACCGTGTATTAAAAGCACAGTATTGTGACTCTCTCTCTCTCTCTCTCTCTCTCTCTCTCTCTCTCTCTCACTGTTTTGTTTCTCTCTGTCTGTGTGCATGAAAAAAAATGTTGCTTTTCATATTCACATCTGGTATCTCAGGTTCCATCTAAGATATCCATATAGCTGGAATAATTAAATTCAGTATCTCCTCCACTGTCCATACACTTCTATTGCACATTTCCCACACAGAGGTTTTTAAAAAGAATGTAAACCACAAATGTAGTAACACAAGTGGTAGATGATTCAAATGACAAAAATGTAAAATAAACCTTTGTGTGTGGTAATATTTGTCAGCAGCTAACTTGGCGTTAACTGGGATAAGAAAATAAGTGCATTGAACCCTCTACTGGGTAATATGTCTAGAAAAGTTCTGTGCACAGTGGAGAAGGTGTGAGAAATTTGCTACAGTTTTCGGGTCTGAGAAATTCATCACTTTGTGTCTTTTTCTGTGCTTGACAGTACATTTTTTTGCCCTTACGTTGCATTTTCTCCCTGCCTTCACTGTTTTATACATTGGTTATGTCAATGAGGGCAGGCTGATAATACGTAGAATGCAATAATAGTTATAATGTATTATTATGCAGTATTTAACATTATAAAACTTGGCACATTATTATGAGCACAGTATCACTGTGAGGTTGATTATACAAACACCCATTTGCCTACTTCTTTTTAAGTGCTATAATTATGCAATAGAAATACTCAAAAGAGTGGAAGTACATAATTTTTTAAATATTTCCTTAGCATACCCTACTGCATTTCCACCCAGATTATTTTTATTCAACCTTTTTTTTTTTTTTAAATGTCCACAATAAGCAAGTTGTAAATCTATGCTTTCTTTGTCTACCTCATTTATTTCTTATCCTTCCCTTTAAAAAAAATCTATTATTCTAGATTTTTTTAGACTTGTGTTTCCAGGCCACTCAGCTTAGGGGTGAGGATTCGAGGTGTAACACCAGAGTTGAGATCTCGCTCGAATTCCAGCAGCTGGCCCATGAAGTTGAGGTTGGGAGACACCACTGGTCTGCGACTCCGCACATATTTATAAGCGTCGGTCATGGTCATGAGGGTGTGCTTCATCAAGTAAGCAATGACAATAGTCGCTGAGCGAGACACGCCTGCTTGGCAGTGAATCAACACACCTCGGCCACTCTGGTGAGCCTCCTCTGAAAAAAAAAGGCATGTCAACATACATGCTACTCATTTACTGATTATCTCAATGGATTCTTCAGATTAAATTCACACAGTGACACACAAAAGAGGCACAGAGCCAAACACCAAAACATCCACAAAACTAGGCACAAAAGGCAAGATGGATCACTGTGGGACAAACAGACTATATCTATCCAAAAATCTACTCACCTATAAACTCAAAGACCTCCTCAAAATATTGTCTGAGATTCTGCTTGCTGTTGTCAGTAGCAGGTAGACGCTTGTAGCGTACCAGACCCGTGTCCAGGTGATAGAGGGGCAGGTGGGTGGTGACATTGACCACATAACTAATGTTCAGTCGGAGAAGCAGATCCAGGTCCTGAGCATCTCTCTCATTCCCCAAGAAAAGGAAAGGTAGAATGGGGCTGATCACCGCGTTCTCCACATCTGGAGTCATTACACTCTCATCCGACAGAGATGCAGGGAGGGAGGATGAGAGCGGAAGGGAGAGGTGCACTGACAGAGAAAAACAGAACCCTTTTCATTATCTTGTCCTCTGTGTGAAATAAGTGCACCTGTTGTGCAAGTGAGCTAGTAATTAGGAAAGCAAGTGGGAGGTTGTAAAAGAGAGAACATCATCCAAAAGACACTCCATAATATATGCTATTACTTTCATCCACGTTGCACATTATATTGAAATTGCATTAGCTCTGAATATGGCTTTGAGCATCCTGTTATGCTTACATAATTGTAATGACATACAAACAGCAGAAGGGATTAGAGCACAGAGAAAGTAGAGCAGAGGAACATGGAAAAATAGTTCTTGCATGTATTTACAGAACTTTGCAAGAATATAATATCATTTTACTGATTTTAATCAGTCATGTTTGTATTCACATCATCATGCTGCTCTATTCTCTTTTTATGTTTTCTTTTAACCACAGCTACAATCAGCAATCACTACTCTGTGGCTTTTTTTTTTTTTAAAGCAACACATTTCAAGAACACGTAAATGTGAAGTTGAGTTCCTTTCAGGCACAGGAAGATAAAAATGGGAACAAAATCATGATGTACTTACAAGAATCCTAAAAAACCCTCTTACCTCTCCTCTTCTCCTCTTCTTGCTCTCTATTGAATGAGTTAAGGACCAAATGGAGTGACTGAGCAGATGGTAAGGAGTGTCCACCCTCCCAATCTCTTCCTCTTGGTTTGGGCTTGATCAGGGTGCCAGGGGCTGATGGTGGAGGGGAGAAGGAGGGTGAAGACTCAGAAGTGAGAGAGCGATGGGAAGGGGAGCTTGGAAACATATCATCTAGACCATCATCATTTCCCATTCCAGCATCACCTTCTTTGTTAAACAGCCTTTTCAGAGAGTCTTGGCCTGGGTCCCTCTTGTTTCCTGACCCCATAAAGTCCAAAACTGCCATCTTGCCTTGCTGTAGACGCCGTCGTCCTGCATGGTCAGTCAGCTGAGAGCGGGTAAACTCTAGAAGATTACGGCAGTCTAGGATGACTGGGCTGGTTCCATTACTGGCACTCTGGTTATGGCCCATGTAAGAGTTTCCTGTTCCCATCCTCATCCCTACACTATGATGGTTAGGTTGGGTTTTAGAATGAGTCATCTTTTTTGCAAGTTCATCAGGCCAAATTGTGCGCACACTGTAATCGTCGTCATCATGTTGGTGCCCTCCCATGGTATGCACCCCAGCATTGTGGGAAAAGACAGGAGGCTTCCCTCTGTGAGGGTTAAAAGTCACTACTATAGGATCACTACTGCAGTAACTACAAGTAGAGCTACCAGCCTGGCTTGATTTGGGGTTGCAGCCACTGACACAATTTTGCAGTGCGCGCAAAGGGGCAGATGGAGAGAATGGGGCACAGGGTAGACAACCACCAACCAATTTTTTGCGAAAGGCAGCAGGACTCTCAAAACCTCCACCTTCCCCTGAACAGGATGCACAGCCCAGAGGCCTGAGAAGCCCTGTCTGGCACTCTGAGACAGTGCTGTTGGATGAAGAGGTGTTTGTGGTTGAAGCCGTGGACAGACACCCTCCTAACTTCTTCAATCCCATGGCACCGTCACCTACGTTGTTTGCACTTGCTCTTTGGCCTCGGGAAAACGAAGAAGATGAGCTTCCAGTACCCCCTTTGCAGCCAGCTGAGTGAGTTCTCCCTCCTCTACAGCACACCAGCCTCCAACAATCACAGTTGAATGGACGTGAAAAGTCAATAGTGCAAGTGTGATCTGGGCTAGGGAAGCCTTCACGAGAAGAGGTTGGAGATAGTGGCAAGCTGTGAAGTATCTGGGGGTGTGTTTCTCTGATACGTGAGGACCGGGTTTGACTGACTTGTGGGAAGGAAGATGGGGCCCAGAAGGGGACAGAGTTTGGGGTCACCTGATAGTGGGTGTTCAGGATGGAGGCATGGGTTGATGGGGTCGAGATAAGGTGATGGGATAGACTGTGGGGCTTGGGAGGCTGGTGGACAGTTCCCAGTTTGGAGTTTTCTTTGTTACCAACAGAAGGCACGTCCCTGTAGTTGGCAGTTGTAAAACGTGGATTTGATAACAACTCTTCCTCTTTTGTCCACCTGGATTTAGATTGTTGTCTTTGGGCTGGAACAAATTCCAACACCCCACCGGGTGACACTGTGAGGTTGTTCTGATAGTGATTATTATACTGCGCCTTGATCTGGTGCCTCTCAGTGGTGTCTGAAGGCTTTCCTCTGAATTTCCTGTCACTTTGCCCTGGAGCTAATTGTGAAGACACCCTCTGGGCTCTGCTCTCTCTGCTGCTTTCACCTCGAGTCAAGCTGCTACTGCACCTTTTGTCTGAATGTGTCCCTCCTTTGTCCACTGATACTTTAACGTCAATGTTATGAGTGTGTGTGTAAGGTCTGGGACCCAGAGTCACAGTCCCATTGCTGTGACAGTGACTAGGGATCCGGCTGCTGTCCTCTGTACTGCCACCTCTCTCGCCCTTGGCTCTTTGCCCATGGGGTAAGTGCCTGTGCCTGCATTCCAGGGACAAAGAGTTAGAGGGTGGATGGAGACGGGATGCAGGAAGTTGGGTGTGTGGTAAGCGGGGTGGAGGTTCGTTGCGGGTGGTAAGACGTGAGGAAGACTGAGAGGTGGCTGGTGGAGAGGCCACGCACAAGCCCAAGCTTTTAGGCCGCTGAATTACCACTATGCGCTCGTCAAGAGGGAGGGGAGGCATCTGGGGCTAGGCAGAGCTGCATGTTTGAAGATCAGAAAGAAAAAATAAATAAATGGCTGGTAATTCTGATATTCGATTTTATGTTATACATCATATTTATGTATTTGCTCAATGTTAGTCACATCACGCACAATTACAAAATTGCGATGAGTACCACACAGAAGCTAATCATAGCTTCTGTTTATCATCCACAACCTTCCTGTTAATTGGACACCAAGAAACAAACAAAAACAACAACAAAAAACAATCTATGTTATTATGTTATCTAGCATGCTGTCTCTTAAAAATCCACACCAAGTTATTATTTTTAGCAATGGCAACCAGTACCATTAGCAATCAGCATTATGTAATATCAGAGGTCTGTAGTGGATGGGAGAGAGAGAGAGAGAGAGAGAGAGAGAGAAAGAGAGTGGGGGGATGGAGGACTGGGAGAACAAATATAAGATATGACATAGTTGACTCAGCCACAGACCTTGTCTGAGGAACACTCATGCAAAACTGCACTTCAGATAAACACATACACTCCAGGACACAGTCATCACACCATGCGTTTAATCACACATGCATACGTCCACGCACTGAGCCTGGTGATGGTATCCTCATCCTCTTTCTTTTTTCAGCGTTGCCTTTTTCTGCCTGTGGTGAAGGGGGTGATGGTTACATTGACCCAAATTTTCTGATGTAACATATCACTTTGATCACACACCTCATATGTACTATCACCCAAAAAGTACATGTGTAATGGGTATTATTTATATCACACTGGAGAAAACTTTTGTAGCAACAGCATGTGCTTGCTTAGAAGCCTCTGTATGTTGACCAGGTACTGTGTATGCACACCAGCTCCAAAAGGTATCACCTTTCATAAGCAACTGTACTGTTTTTGTAATTCCTGTTAATTCTTGCCAGATATTCACAGATTTAACAGGACAACAAATTGCTGTGAAATTGGAACCTGGCTGGTCAGTCTTGTAGTGTGTGTATAATATGCAAGAAGAGCCAATTTTGTGATGATTTGTATCCATGTAGCCTTGTAGTAATGAGCACCACTAATGGTAACATTAACGATATCTAGCATTAGCTAGCTATATCTTACCTTGACTATTAAATGCTTGTCCATTACAAAGCTAGGTAGATTTTTTTAATCTAAAAAAATCTGTATTTTTGCATTTTCATCACTCTTTTGTTGACATTATCATATACAACAGTGCTGTTGAATGCTCTATTCTGATTAGTCAGAAGGTGTTGATCAATTTTCTTCAACAGCATGGCTCGGACAGCAGTTCCACACACAGGGTGGAGGTGGGATTCGAATTCCCAACCCCAGTGGGAACAATGCTAACCATTAAGCCATAATACAGACTAATGTGGTGGAATGTTTGATTGCATTTGTCTAGGTTACTTTTCTTTCTTTAATACAAGTCATGTTTACTATTGCAGCCCAGTGTGCAAATTAATGGAGTTTTTTTTCTAACATATTTTTTTCTATTGGTGTCTTGGTCATTTATCTCACTTAGAACTCCAGTACAATATAGCAATTTTCATTTATCCACATTTATCCACAGCACAATATATGAAAAGCATGTGCATGACTCCATTCCCTTCAGTGCTCCCTGTTGAAGTGACAATGTGAAAAATGTTTAAAAATAAAGAGACTGCCCAAAATTGCAAAATTTTGCTGGGAGCCTCTGGTGAATCTCTGATATCTCTTGTAGCAGAGGCTCATTTATTGATGTAGATATATCATGTTTCATCTTGCTTGGCTACAAGAACAATCTGGAGAAATATGGCAGAACTATCCCATGTCAAAACTGGTAAATGATTTTAAAAATGTAAATTCTCCTGATTATTTCAGTATACAATCAGTCACTTTTTTATTTTCATTATCACGGATACATTTCTCGTTTCTTTTCAAACAAAGTTATAATCAGAGAGCCAAATCAGTAATGGGATAACAATGCTGACAAAGCAAAGTAAATGTATGTATGTGTAAGGTTATTATTATGATCATTCTTATTATAGTTTTACTACTATACCCTTATAAGTAACAGCTTGTCAGAATAAACAGTTAATATAACACTGTACATAAAATGCACTTGTAAATTTAGGTCATTTCAAATCAGATTCAAAATCAGAGAAAATTTATAAAGGTACCAAATGTCTGGATATTTATTTATTTATTTAATTTTTTAAATTATTGTTTAAATGTTAAACGCTGGAAATGTAATTACTCAGTTTGGTATCTTCAGTTGATGTTGATCATTTGTATTGTTTATAGTATATTTGGGTTTTTTCTTTGTTGGTTTTCAAGATTTCACTAATCTTTACAATTTACGTTCTTGGACCATACCTCCACTTGAGATCTACTGTATCTACTTGAACTGATGTGACCTACTGAACAAATTCAGTAGATTTACTTTTGAAAACCAGGATTAATTTGTACGAGTTGGGTTTTTGGATGATGTACAGTACATTCACAGTTAGAAGTCACATATATAGTGTAAATTCACAGTGAGTTACAGTAAAGTGGATGCTGAGGTGCAGAGTAATTATGTGCTCCAGCTGCCTGTGAAAATATTGTGAAAGTAACACAGCACGGTGCATTTTGTTATTAACAAATAAAGACAAAACTGTTGACCTATAGATACAAAGAAAGGAAGGAAAAAATAAAGAAAGAAATTGCATTACACTCTATAGTAACATGTTGTCTATTATTATTTTTTTTTTTTGTCTTTATTAAAAATATTTCATTTTCAGCTATGTCCACTCACTGCAACTTTTTATCACTGAGCTTAAATCACTGAGTCTGCGTCAGTCTCAGGCCTACTCAGCATCCATGCTCATCCAGTTACTCAGATGCCGTAACTGCAGGTTACACATCATCCTGTTTGATTCTCTGCCTTTGTTCCTGCTTACTCTTCTGTAGCAGCACATGTCCAGATAACATGCACAGTAATGTGATAATGATAAATGAAGTGGAGACTGGAGAATGAAATCACTTAGCGCACCGTCACCCATCACTGCGCTCTGGATAACCAGCTGCGTTTGGCTCTCATCTTTGTGCGCGACTGGTCCTTTGTCCCTGGAACTACTATAACTGTCCTCCAAAAACTGACATGCAGTTTCGCTCAAGCTTATCCATATGCTTTACATGCACCAAATCCAGCACCAAAACGTTAGTCTATGTCCTGGTCAAAGACATGAATTGATTGGACTGGAGCCCAAAAGATGGATCATCTGGGAAAAACAGGAAACCAAAATGCCTGGTTAGGCCAGTACCGTCATGCATCCAGTAACAGATCTCTCTCTCTCTCTCTCTCTCTCTCTCTCTCTCCCTCTCTCTCTCTCTCTCTGGTTATTATGAGGAATATTCGACCTCAGGATGTTGCAAAATTTGTTGGAGCTGTGCTGGGAGTAGGCTATTCCAGCTGTGCGCTTATAAGCTTCTTTGCGAGAGGGGCTGATGTGATGTGATGTGAGGTGAATCTCTGGGATAAACAATAATCATAAGCAGTCATGCGGGACTGTAAATGCTTATATACCAAAAAAAATGCTCTTCTGCTATCATTTTTCGAATGAATGAAACCGGAGGCATGGCTATTTTCGTGGCTCAGACATGCAGGAATAGAAATAAAAGAAGCAATAAAAATACTCACGTTACTGGTAACCTACGTCCGCTGGATTGTCATTGTATTTCTCATTGACGCTCGTGCTTCTCTTGTGATAATTCCGCTCCGATGCATGCACGCTTACATTGCCAATCTAAAGCTGCGTGCTTGTAGGATCTTAAAAAACAAAACAAAGCACGCAGTAGCTGTTTTTATGCAGATCTCTCATTTACAGGTCGCACAGGAAGGATAGGCTGTTTGTGCACGGCATAAAAGCATGCAGTCACCGCGGTCGATTGTGTGAGCTCACAGCACAATTTCACTGGAGTCGCGCATCTTGTGCAACGTGCGTGCGTGCGCGCGCGCGTGCGCCTGTCTGTCTGTGTGTATGTGTGTGTATGTGCGTGTGCGTGCGTGCGCATGTGTGCGCGCGAAGGCGGGGTTTCCAAGTAGATGACATCATTCTGGCCCAATGGCAAACAAAACAACTGGAAGGAAATTGGGTGGGGGGTGGGGTCGTATTTTGTGCCCCTTCAACCATCTAACGCAAAAGCAGCCTAAGAATCCTGCCGTGTTATTTAATCGAGTTAACCGTCTTTATATACAAGCATCGATTCATTCTCTGTACCGCTTAACCTACACAGGGTCGTGGGGGCAACCTGGAGCCTACCCCAAGGACACGGGGGGGGGGGGGGGGGGGGGGGGGGGGGGGGGGGGGGGGGGGGCAAGGCGGGGGATACCCAAGCCGGGGTACCAACCCATCACGCACACAATCACGCACGCACAATTTGTAAATGCACATCAGCCTACAACGCGTGTCTTTGAACTGGGGGAGGAAACCGGAGTACCCAGAGGAAACTGGAGTACCTGGAGGAAACCTCTGAAGCACGGGGAGAACATGCAAGCTCTGCACACACAGGGCAGAGGTGGGAATCGAGTCCCCCACCATGCCACTCTTATATGCATAAGCATCAGTAATAAGGCACTGTATGCATTGTAACAATAGCTCCCAAAATGGGCTCCCTGATGTAAAACCAGTGGTTCTGCCATTAATTTAGCCTATTTATTCACATAAAAGTGTTGGAGATCATTATCAATCACTATCAAAGTTATTACTAGTATATATATATATATATATATATATATATACATATACACACACACAAAATATATTGTATAGTAGTATAGTATACTGTAGATATATACTATTTATTAGCCTAGTTGTTAAAGTGAATGGGTTGAAGTTCAGCATAACAATTATAAATAATGTAAATAATGTCAACGTGAATCTGACAGCCCTTTTAATAAAACTACCAAATGTTCTGTTTGATGCAAAATCTTATAATTGGCACTTTAACAGAATGTAACCGGTTTTGGTTATAAAGTTCAGCAATAAAGTTCTAATGGAACCAATAAATATGATTCCTTAAGGATTTGCCTAATGTGGTCAATATTTTAATAATTACATTATAATATATTCAAAAATCAAATAAATCAGATGCAATGATAAGGGTGTTTGTAGGTTTGTTTTATTTGAATTTATTTTACACTGGAAGTGGTTCCTGGTTGCAGAACTTTGGCCGTGTAGGCTTTAGTCAAAAGACCTAAGTTCACTCTTTAGGGAGAAAAAGTTAGATATAGAACCCTTAAAGGTTGAACCCTTTAACAAGCCTAAGTGTTTCCCTAACAGAGAAGGTTCCAAGTAGAACAATTTTAGAAAGCTAAGAACCCTTAACTATCCAAAAGAACCCTTAAGAACCCCCTTTTTTTTATATTTTAATCCAAGTGAGAGAACTTCAAGGGTGACATCAGACAGCTTTAGGGATAAAAAGATCAACCAATTTGACCAATTCGATTTCTCATTCTGAAACACATGACCAAATGCATATTTATCTTTGCTTCAAGCTCAAAAGGTTGCAGTAGGATACTTCAAGAGTTTATGTTATACTGTTCACACCAGCAGAGAGCAGCAAAGTGCATCATGTTAGCAGAATTAGTGAAACATAGAAGAACTGCATAAAGAAACGAACAAACTGGTTAATGATGGTGGGCTTCTGCGTTCTTCTTAATACTGCTCCTGCATTTTCGGTTCGTTCACAATACTCGCAATGCCAATATTTTAGAGAACAAGAGTTCCCAAAGATAAACATCACTGACAATCACACAGACACTATGTAGAAGAATACTGTCAAAGCCCCTCCATGCAAGCTGGAGAAAGACTTCAAACTATGTACACTGTCATACATACACAACTATGGAAGTAAGAAAATACCTAATTTATATAGAATTTATATAAGTAAATAAATGAATATTAGTAATAAGAAAACAACGAACCAACCAACCAACCAACCAACCAACCAAACAAACAAACACTAGTTAGAGGACAAGTTGCTGTCTCACTGTACTGACGAATGTAAACAATGCAAGACCCGCGATATTTCTAATTGGAAATGCTTCATAGCACTGAATGCAAGCCCATTAGCCCAACCAAAGCTGCAATCACATGAACTGTCCACTTTTCACTGGTGGACTATTAGGGAAAACACAAATCTAGATATCTGCAGATATCTGCAGTTAATGCATTTCCTCAAGCGGTTCACTAATAAACAAGATGATTTGCTTGAGTCATAACAACTTATTTTGTATGTTGTGAGACCAAAGCCACAGACACATCTATTAATGAGGACAAAGAAGTAGGGCAAATAATCAATTAGACATTGGTAATCACAGGGTAATGAAAATGGAAATGAAGAAATGTTGAGGAAACTCATTTGGAAACTTCTGGTAACTGGCTTGTACCTCACTCAATTCACTCACTCACTCATTCACTCACTTTTCACAGGCTTTTCCATATGAGACAGCCATTGGCACCCTATTAGGAGGGGACAGCAGTAATACAGAAGACTTGGGGACGGTGATGGAGTGTGTGGGGAGGGGGTGGAGATGGTGATGGTGTGTGTGGGGATGGGATAGGGATGGTGATGGACTCTGTGGGGACAGGGTAGGGATGGTGATGGAGTGTGTGGAGAGGGGTAGGGATGGTGATGGAGTGTGTGGAGAGGGG
>CM040989.1:5251137-5276133 GCA_022985145.1 Pangasius djambal | reverse complement strand
GAGGTCAGTGTTCAGGCCCTGGAGGAATGGGTTGAGGTCAGTGTTGGAGCATATGGGGATGGTATGTACCATGGTGCTTCTCATCAGTGACACTGTCTTTCTTTTTGCTGTTCAGTCCTCCACACGTCACACCTAAATCAGTGACAACAACCCTTCTGACTCAGGGCATTGTTTATGACAAAACTATGAGTCAGAACTTTAGGTTATGCCTGGAATCCTTTATTTAGGTAGCTTATGTTGGAGACCCCTAAAAAAGCTAGAAGCCTTTTCTCCATTACAGGAAGAAGTGCAGAATCATAATCTAGTTGTAATAGCATCTAATATGTAATATTTGCCTGTTGGAGCTTTTAAATTAATCTATATAAGACATGTTTCTGGAATTTTGTCATGCAAATCATACTGCTGCTTTATATCCAGTCTGATATATTGGATATGTCTGCACTCTGTAAATTCTCATCTATATCTATTGTTATTTATTTAGTTGTCGATTGTTGTTAATGTTGTTCCTCTGCTCTGACTCTGTAACTGCAATGTCTCCACATGTTTAAGTTTGATCTTCACCTGAGCCAAAACAGCACATCCCTGTAAATATGTAGATATAATTGTTAAATTGGATTAGTTGATTATCTTCTTTGTACAGTTAAATTGGTCAAATTATGTAAAGATAATGGATTAGGCTATGCCTGGAATTCTTTATTTAGATAATCTATGTTGGAGGTCCTTGGAATGACTACAAAGCTTCTTTCCATGGAAGGAAGAGCTAACAGACACTGTCACAAAGCAGCTTTAAGGAAATCCGGATGTAAAGACGTAGATTTAGATTCTTAATGAGAAAGCCAGATGTGACAGTGGCAAGGAAAAACTCCCTGAGAACTCATGAGGAAGATGTTCTGAGAGGAACCAGACGCAAAATGGAACCCGTCCTCTTCTGGGTGACACCCGATAGAAAAATTTCATTTTCTGCCAATAATATACTTTTAAGAAAAACATAAATATATATATATTTTTTTCCAAAACTATATGGAAATGTTCTGATTTAGGTTTCCAACTTTACTTTGCCTGTCTGCCTGCAAAGATCACAGTAGGCAAGGAGCCAGTTTAATTAACACAGCAGGAAATGCTGAAAGTTTTTTTTTTTACTCATGGGATGAGACAGAGACTGATGTGGATATTGCTGATAATCAAAGTGATTACACATTTCCCATTGAGAATTTATAATTCTTTATACCACAGCATGGTTGAATTCTCCAATCAGAGTGTGTGGATTAATTTTCTATAATGGTAAGACTCTGACAATAATTACAGCTGTTACATAAATGCTAGGGCATTTATATCAGGGCATTCGTTCTAGTATATTATTGTTTCTATAGTAACAACTGCTTCACAGAGATTTGTATGGCAGACGGTCCACGTAATCTAAGGCTAACAATAAATAATTTTAAACCGTGTAGCTATTTAACAAAGAGAAATTTATAATCATTGATATGGTTAAGTTTTCTGTTACGAGGCATTTATGTAACATTTATGAGAGGAGCCTCGAGAGTCAGTCATTTGTAACAGTTTTCAAAGTCAGTCTGTATCACACTACCATGGTGTGGATTATTTTCCCATAACAGCACAGTTACGATGTCTGTTATAATTAATCAATTAATTATTCCTTGCCGTAGTAATGCCTTTTGCCGTTAGTAGATTAGTTTAGAAACATAGAGGTAGGATGAGTGTCTTTCAGTGGAATTGGAATACAGTCTTTAAATGTGATTTTTTCCCTGAAAATGTGATTTTCACTTTTGGAGGTAACTAGACTTTACAATGCTATAACTTTACGCGTGACTGAGATAAATTTGTAGTTTTCAGAACTATATAGCAGAAAATGTCAAATTTCACCATCTGAATTGTTTTCTCAGGCCACCACATACACACTATATGGCCAAAATTATGTGGACACCTGACCATCACACTCACATGTAGGCATGACGATGGAAGAACATCTTTGGGATGAACTGGAACATCGACTGCACCCCAGGCTTCCTTGCTCTATATCAGTACCTAACCTCACTAATGCTCTTGTAGCTGAATGGGCAAATCCCTACAGCCACGCTCCCAAATCTAGTGGAAAGCCTTCCCAGAAGAGTAGAGATTATTATAGCAGCAAAGGGAGACTAAATCTGGAATGAGGGACGTTCAAAAAGCACATACGAGTGTGATTGGTCAAGTGTCCGCATACTTTTGACCATATAGTGTACTATATATACAGCAGGGATGTAAATCTCGGGGTATTGACGATACCATTGAATCTGCTATGATAAGATACGATACAATATGATACGATTTAGTAGCCTCTGATCGATAAGTGGCCAGCCTTGTTCAGAAACTGCGGTAGGCATACTGTTAATTCACGTTAATTCACGAATGATGATGACATAGTGAAGGACTATTTTAATGCTGCGTTTGAGGCGAAGTTGCAACTTGCAATTCCCCGCCTACAATCATTAAAATTTCCTTCCCCATTTACGTCTAAGTGATGTCAAATCAACATGAACGGTCACACTGTGAACAGTGTAAAGTTCCCCTTCTCTACTTTTTAAATTAGTTTAAAGCAGTACTTGCTTTAGATCACTTAATATACAGACACAGTTCTTGGTTAAATCCATAACACTGCTCGTACTAATCACTGTTTTGAGAAGGTAATCATCAACATTAAATTTATCACTAATGTTATCAGGCTAGCTTGTTGCTAATGCTATTTGCTATTGTCTGCTGGCTAAATTGTTGCTAACACTGCTCACTGTTGTCCGCTGTTGTTGCTGTGCTGCAATTTCAGTCCAAAATATTGCGTGAATGTTTGAACTGTAAAAGTGTGCCCTGCTGAAAAAAACCCAGTAGAAACCCTTTTTCTACTGGAATGGTTTTAATGGTTATAAAGGGAATTGTGTTGGTTTTAATGGAAACTGTATAATGGTCCCTGTGGGTCTCTACTGGTAATTTGTTGCCTTCTACTGGTGGCATGTTATGTCTAGTGGATACCATTAAGGACCAATAATGGTAATAATAATGGTTTTAATGGTTAGCTTATGGTTTGTAATGGTACTTGTAGTGGAAACCATTAGAATTTTTGTTATGGTTTCTATTGTTTTTTTCAGCAGGATGGATAAAGTAGCTTTTTACGAGCTTTACGTGCTCTGACAGAGCAAACAAAAGACACACTTCTATGGAGGCGTGCATGTTTTTTTTCCTTCACTTTGCATGCTGAACGTCCCCACCGAGGTAGAAAAGTACGTTATTACAACCTGAACATTACCACTTACAAGGCACTACGAATACAGCATAAGTATCAGAGTTCTGGGCAAATCAGCTTTCTAAACTATTTACGCATTAGTTAAAATATGATTTGTGATCAATTCTAATTTATAATAATCAATTTATACTAAATTATACTCCATGGGTGATCTATGTAGGATTGTAGCTTCGATTCATTTCAGTGGTTGCCTTGTAAATCGACGCATCGATCCAAATCGTCACATCGTTACACCCCTAAGTAATGGTGCGTTCAAGTCTTGTCAGAAAGATCGTATGTACGAGTCGAACGCACATGAATGCCACCACAGAGTCGTAATTATGGGTGGGAAACTCTGCATTTTCTTGAGTTGGGGGTGGAATCAATTGGATGCAATGTCTGCAGTTGACGTTAAATTAGTTAAACTTGAACAGGCACTTAGCAGTGCCAGGTCTCTGCCATGTCTCTGCACAAAATACGATAGCATTTTACAATTACGATATAATATAATCTGTAACAATTAAGTTTACAGTGGTTTCATAAATTGATTAAAAACCTAAAAAAAGCAAAACACACCTGATGTGCATTCTTTATTCTTGATTTTCTAGAAGTAGAGTTAAAAAAAAAGCTTGCTGTATTTTTTGTAGTTAATTAAGAAAAGGTACACCGCCATCTTGCGCCGACCAAAGTGACTTGAATGCACCTGACATCATAAATAAGACTTAACAACTCGTAAATACAACTTAACAGCTCGTACATACGAACTTCCCAACTCGGAAATATGAACCTCCCAACTTGTAAATATGAACTTCCCAAGTCGTAAATACGACGTAACAACTCGTAAATACGACTTAACAACTCGTAAATACGACTTAACAACTCATAAATATGAATCTCCCAACTCGTAAATATATCTTAACAACTCATAAATATGAATCTCCCAACTCGTAAATACGACTTAACAACTCGTAAATATGAATCTCCCAACTCGTAAATACCACTTAACAACTTGTTAATACGACGTAACAACTCGTAAATACGACTTAACAACTCGTAAATACGAACTTCCCAACTCGTAAATACGACTTAACAACTCGTAAATACGAACTTCCCAACTAGTAAATACGACTTAACAACTCGTAAATATGGATCTCCCAATTCGTAAATACGAACTTCCCAACTCATAAATACGACGCAACAACTTGTAAATATGCACTTCCCAACTCGTAATTACGACTTCCCATTCTTCGAATACGAACTTCCCGGGAGCACTTGAATGCACAGTAAGACTGTAAGCGCGTTAGAGATGGAGGGGCTTTTATATTGTAGTACCACCTGCGGCCGGAAGTGGGAGAGGCTTTTATATTGTAGCACCGCCTGCGGGCGGAAGTGGAAGAGTCGACTGGATTCACGCTGCTGTGTTGAAAGCAGACGGCGGAGCGGGTTCCGGGCGCTGCAGTAGCCGCCCAGCACTCAACTGCCTTCAGCAGTCATTCGGTTTCTAGCGTTTAGAAAGCTGCGTTTTCGGTGTACTCGTCGATCGAGTAGCTGCTGAACGCGCTCGCTGTCGGCGCCATTACTAACCCCCAGGCAGCGCACTGAAGCCGAGCGCTCAGCTAAATGCTGCTTTTTAGCAGCTGGTGAATGTAATATGAATTTCAGGCAACGCAGTCGGAGCTGCAGCGCCAGTCATCAAGGCATCGGTGTGACGCTGATGCGCGGTGATTATTAGCCAAACTGAACTCATCCTGATTACCGGGCTGTCAGGAATCAACCCTCGAGGGAAGCAGATATTCTCAGCGTAGAATGATAACATTATTTAGCGTTACGGGTTTTTTCCCCTCCGAGCACCGCGGATGTGAGCATCGACTAGTCGGTTAAAAGCAGGCGACATCATCGGCTAGCCTGTTAGCTACCTAGCTTTCTGACTTCCCCCAAACTTTTTGTACAGGTTTGTTTTTCTTGACTAACTGCTGCTTGATCTGAAATTCAGATTGTTCATGCTCACATGATCCACCATCATCTACAGCATCTACAATAGCTTCTTCCTGTATTTCATCGGAGCAGGGACCTGCTGGATTTTCTGGCCTAACTTGAAACCGAGTTTCAGTTTTTCAAGTTAGAAATCATCTTTTTTATTCAACTAACCAAGCTCTTTTATTTGATCTGTCAGTTAGATACACAAATTACACTATCGATTCCGTTTTGGTTGTACGGTACTCCTGGAAAAAAACACCACCACCACATTAGCATGCTTGCTAACTAGGATGAATGCTTAGTTGGCCTGCTGCAGTTATTTGTTACAGTTGCTAGTTCGCTAACTAGCAAACGGCGCGTTGAATAGAAGAGTCTGATATTTATCGTCTGATTTCAAAGGGGGAAAAGGGAAACTTCATGAACAGGGTAAAGCAGCACAGTATGACCTGACTAGCCCGGATCTGCAGCCAGGCTGAGCAAGCTCGCTAGCTGATCTGGCAGTGGACTTCGGACAGAAAAAAACACCACCACAGATGTCACTTTTGATTGAATTTTTAGAGCCGTGAACTCGTAAACAATTCGAAGATTGAAGATGACAACGCGGACTCCGATGCTATCAGTCATCGAGCATTCATCTAGCCAGGTAAGAAAGTCGTACTGTTGCTGGGACGGAAAAGAGAAAAGTTTGCTTACTTCCTGATGGCTTGCTAACACTCAGGAGCTAGCATGTGAGTGACGAACTAGCACGTATCTGCCTGACGAGCTGGCTGGCTTTTCAGGCTCTCTGTTTACCTACTTCATGAGAAAAGTCACTACTGACTAACTAAAGGACAAATAATTCTAGTTATATTTACATTCATGAACATTTCAGGTGTAGAAATGGCATTAAAAATGTCTCCCAACGCTTATACGCGAGTTCCTTTTACTGAGAGCTAGTTCTAGCCAATACACTTTTACAGACTGTTAAAACAACCTTAATACGAAGTTATTCCACATAAATTCTCTCAGTAATGTCCCAGAAATGTACTATATACATTTCTGAAGCCTTCTGAAGAGAGTATCACTTTTTGTGCTCGAGTTTGATTGGATATGACCGTATCCCAACACAAGGATAGATAATTAACCCTTTAAATCTACCACGACACTCTCACAGCCTGTAATAACAAGTTTAATAATCATTTATTCATCCCAGGGTCTATCAGTAAAGTCCCAAAATGTCAAACTTTCCATTTCTAGCTTAACTATTTAATATTTAAGTGTGTGAATATGTGAGAGTATCACTTCCTGTGTGTGAGTTTGACTGTATCATAACACAGGTACTGACAAATTATCCAGTGTTTTTGTGTAAAGTTGACTTGGTATTTTATTAAACCAGGGTTTGGAAAAAAAAGTGTAAAAGATGAAATTTTTTATATAAGTCTTTCAGGATTGCTTGTACAAAACACGACTTTCTCTAGCACGGTATTCTGTTCTAAACCTGCACCTGAAACAGCTTTTCTACTACGTACAATCCTGTTTCTAATCGAAATTATTATTGGACATTAGAAATTATTAATGGAAAAAAAGTTATTTTAGTGTTTGTACAGACGAGATAACCCAAATATAAACATATCCTGTTTTGGTGGATTATTTAGACATTAGTGTGTACCTGGTGAATGAGGAGTTTTTTATTTATTTATTTATTTATTTATTTTATTATAAATAAAGAAAGTAGTAGCTATTAACAAAATAGTAACTATTAACAAAATCCCAAATAATTCTAGTTATATTCACACTTAGAAACATTTTCAGGTGTGAAGACTTTAAAATGTCTCCTAACGCTTAGCTTTTGGTGCTGTCAAGCTACACGACACAGTCTTGTGTATCCGAGTTCTTCCTTTTTATTGAGAACTAGTTAACACTTTAGGTCTGCTTGTGCTTTAGGTCTACTTTCACAGCCGGTTACAAGCGAAATAATTATTTGTTTAACCTAAATTCTGTCTGCAAAGTCTGAAAAAGTCTGAGTTTCTATTTGCTGCTTAAGAATTTAATGTTTAAGTGCCTGAAAACATGAACGTGTCACTTTTTGTGCTTGAGACTGGTTAGCTTTTAGCTTTTCGTTTTACAGCTTTACTGACAAGTTAGCCAGTGGGTTTTCTGTAAATTGTTTGTTTGTTTGTGTGTGTGTGTGTGTGTGTGTGTGTAAAATTGGTGTTTTATTAAACCAAGGCTTGAAAAAGGTGTAAAAAATATATGTTTAAGGTTTTCAGGATTGCTTATTCAGAACATTCAATTTAATTTATATAGCACTTTTAACAAAGGACATTGCCATAAAGTAGCTTTACAAATTTTTTTTTTTACGTTTTACATTCTCCCTAATGAGCAAGCCAGAGGTGGCACTGGCAAGGAAAAACACCCCGAGAAAACATGAGGAAGAAAGCTTGAGCGAAACCCATCCTCATATGGATCGTGCGATTCTAAATCATTTCTCTTCTATAACTCTGTGTATATTATACAGTCAAGCAGTGCTAATTGTGTTGAAAGGCGCTTGAGAATTCATTTCTGTTTTCGTTAGACGTTTAACTTTGTCGTATTCAAGTGAAGCTGCCGATTGTTCAGTGATTGAGGCTTGAGCATAAACTGTTTTTGGTACGTGCAGTCTTTAGCCTGTCCAAGGAAGAACATCCACAAAACATGACTTTATCATGCACCCTTTATTATTCACTTCTTCACCTGCACCCATTGAAACGTCTTTACTACAACGTAAATCGTGTCTTATTTCTAATGTTTATTAGAGTTATTTTGTCTCACAGATGAGTCCAAGTTTGATCTGCTGACCCAAATATAAGCGTATCTCATTCTGATGGATTTTTTATGACGTGATTAGTTTTGTTGTTTGGGGTGTGGTGTAGTGTAATTAACATTCACTATGAATATGAATAGTTGAGACAACGAAGTGGCTGCTTGCGTAATCCTGTAACTTCCATTTTCCATTTAAAGTATCCCAGGTTCACGCCGAGGACGTGTTGGAATGAACAAGGAAGCAGGTTGTATTTAAACAGCCCTTATATTAGCCACGTAACCCTTTCCAGTGCACCACCAAACCAGTATGTACTTCTGCATCCCAATTCTGTCACCAAAAATAACATATTAAATTTCATATTCAAGCCTGAAACGTGCAACAAAGCAAATTTTTTTCCCGCAATCATAGCAGTGTTGAAGTGCTTTGATTTGTAGTGCTTGGTTATTTCATAAAGTAGTATATGAATAAACAGGAGCATTCTGCGTTTGTAAACGTCCAAACTGTCAAAAAGCAGCGAGGAAATAATCATGTTGTGCTCAGGGCTGTTTTGGTTTTCACCTCGCCTGAAGCTCAAGGAGCGTTTCAGCCCGTTTTGTTTTAAAACACAGCGACTGGACAAGTTTTGTGCTACAGCGAGTCCGTTTAAATCAATAGCCACGTTCGGGATTGGTTAGAAATCTTCACAGGAAGGGAAATTCCTTACTTTGGAAGCCAAGCTGGCTGATTGGGCATGTAGCAACATTTCAGTGCGTTTCTCACTTATGTAGCTAGACTAATGTTTACGACTGTGATCTGTCTGATCTTTGTCTGTTTCATGATTTGTCAAGTGTTGCAGAGATAACGCTCAGTGTGTTTGCAGTTGTCTGTTCACAGGGCGGGTACTCTGACTGAGCGCTGGATTTATAGCATGGAAATTTTTCCAGAATGATGATGATGATGGGAAATGATGAAATTACAAGTGTGTTTTTGCCAGCTAACTTTCCTACAGTTTAAGCGATATCTTTTACACATTCTTTGCTTCTGGTTTAGATTATGATGTTTCTGTGCTCAAGCTGAGATTGGAAACTTTCTAGGCTTCAGTTTCAGAGGAAGCATTTTCAGTGTTTAACTTGTAGATTGGGGAATTTTCTGTTAGGCAGTTGATTGGTGCTTTTTCTAGGCTTAAGTTTTAGTTTGGGAAGTTTCTCGACTGGGGTTTTAGGGAAAGTTCTAGATTTATGGTTTAGATAGAAAACTTAGGTCTAGAAATTTCCCTATCAGGAATCTAATGGGCTTATATTGTAGATTGGAAATCTGTTCTGTTTGATTGGTGTTTTTGTAGGTTTAGGTTTTAGATTGGGAATTTCTAGGCGTTTAGATTAAAAATGTAATTGATTTAAGAATTTTCTGTACTTAGGTTTTAGATTGGGAATTTTTCTAGGCTTAAATTTTAGATTGGGAATTTTTCATTTTTTCTGCCTGGAAGCACAGCGGAATATATCGGTGAAAGTAGATTTACTTTGTTGTTTACGATGTGCAGCTCCACAATATAATAATACTGTACTAGTGAACTTTTTTTCTTGATTCCTAAAGTCGCTGGGTGTCAAATTATTATTATTATTATTATTATTATTATTATTAAACATGAACTTATTTGTACAAACCAATAATCAATTTTAAAGCACGACGGCAGTCTGAATTAACATGAATGAATTAACAGTCCACATATAATTCATGCTTAATAACAATAACATGTAGGTATTTCCTCATACTGTTGTTTCACGAGGCAATATTTGCGTTTGTTTAGTTATTCATAGACGTATTCTCAGCCTCATCAGCCGGGACTAACATTTCCAGTTCAGCTGGGCGTGGACCAAGACACAGTGAAGCCTTGTGTGTGTTGTGATGGTTCTCAGTGACCTGCAATGCCTGTTGTTTCGTTTAAGACCTGTCTTCCACGAGGGCTGTTCTGATGCTGTTTTACCTTGGCACCTTGCTGTGTAATAATGCTGCTGTGAATCACAGATTTCCATCAAAACAACAGATTTCAGTACTGATGATCTTACAGGCGTCAGCGTATATGTATTTAAAAATAATTATTTATATAAATGTGTGGCGTTTTGTACGAAAACGGCTTTTCTGTAATTTGCTGAAATTAACCACTGCACTTCCAAACATGTCCATGTGCAGGGTCAACTAAAGTTCAAAACTTCTGTCAAACCCTGCGCTGCAAAACGTCAAGAAAGCCGATGAATCACCTGCTTGTTGACGTGACATTTTTGACCCCACGCTTTTCAAAAACCCTAGTTTCTAGCCGTTTTGTTGCTTCAGCACTGAGCACCGAAGCACAGAAAGTCTTTCACATGTTAAGCTCGATAAAATAATATCTCTTTGTATTATATTTAATTGTCGTTCCCTTCTTTTTAGTTTTGTAGTTGCATAAAAACAGACAGTAAAGTAAAGGTGTATAAAACCGACGCTGAGTAAAGTAAAGGTGTATAAAACCGACGCTGAGCCTTGCGTCCTGCGCCTGAGGAACAGAAACGTGGTGTTCGGTGATGGGGACGAGGGGGAGGAGACCAGGGGAGGGTTCAGCTGCTCTCTATTTGTGTTCTGGCTGCTACTGCCCTGCTCTGGAAATAGCCGTGGTGTGATATTAATACCCTGGTAATCGACAAGCTGGCTCACACATCTCTTTTATTTACCCCCGCTTGCTTATGCTACTGTACCCGTGTGTTTGCTTTCGATGATCTCAGCCTCCCTAGGCGCCTCTCTTTTTTTTCTTTTTTTTTTTTTTTTTCTTACGCCCTTCCAACATACTCTTTATGGACCTGCTAGAGCTTAGTTTTCATACAAGTACCAGACATCTGTGTTAGGTTTGGTGATCTTAAAGCCACTCGTCCGTGTCACGATTCAGGTCAGTTCCGATTTTCTTGGTGACTAAGAAGACAAGCTGCATGCGCTACATGCGGTTTCTTTTAAACTAAGTTGCGGGGGTGCGGCAGCGCCACAGTGACAAACTTGTGTGTACCAGCCGAGTTGTTTGTGTCTGTGTGTGTGTGTAAAGTCATATGTCATTGCGAGCTGCTGAGGTGTGTTTGGAAAAAGCGGCGCGTGAGACGAGAGGCGGCTGTAAGGCTGAAGTGCTCAGTGTGGGGTGGGTGGGGGGGTGGTTGTTCGGGGGGGGGGGGGGGGGGGGGGGGGGGGGGGGGGGGGGGGGGGGGGGGGGGGGGGGGGGGGGGGGGGGGGGGGGGGGGGGGGGGGGTGGTTGCGAGGCCTGTTTTGAACGGTGGATCGCTATGGCAACAGGAAAGTTCTAAGAGAGACGCTGAGAATTCATCGCTTTAGATCATAGCAACGCTGCCGTTCGTTTTTTCCTTTTTTTTTATGGCTGTTTGTACAGGGCCCACACTGAGGTGCTCAACATTTTCAGTTTGATAGACTGAGGCTTCGTCCACATGTGTTTTTGAAAATGTTGTAAATGTTTTTACTTCACCGTATACATGGACAGCGTTTTAGAAAATATCTCCATCTACACGAAAATGCAAAAACGGTTTGAAAACGCTCACATGAGCAATCCAACGCAGTAAAGACTCTTACAACAAATGCGTCTATAATAATGTTAAATACATGCGTATTGAGCAGTAAGTGCTGAAAAAAAACAAAAAACAAGCATTTATATATGCGGCCTGATGATGAGGTGGAACTACAGTTTAAGGTTGCACTTTGGGTCTTGTCCAGAATCTCCATTTGTAGTGTGGTTTGTAATGCCGGAGCGTTGGATTCAGGAGCAGTACAGCGCACGATAGGATCGGGACGACTGACGATAGTATCGGGCCGATTCGAAATATCGCTATAGCTTTTGTGTTGGACAATTCAAATGTCCAGCGTGGTGCCTGCAGCTTTGAGGTCAGCTTAAAATTGTATTTTGTATCTATTTTGAGCAACAGAAAAAAAGCTTTTTTTCTTTGATGCTTCTTGACTCTCATTGTCCGTACTGTCATACAGAGAAAACCGTGAATGTCTTCACTGTCAAAAAAATGAACAGGGGTTTAAATTAAGAAAACGAAACATGTTATTTATCAGGGCGACTTCTCTATACAAGAATTCGATAATTATCTCCGCTGGTGTTCACAGCGTGGTGATACAGCTAATCGCGTGTTAGGTTTATTTACAGTCCTGTAATTAATGGAAAAAAAAACTGACTCAATGATAATGCTAGCGACTAGCAGCTGTAATGATGTAACATGTACACGATGGCAGGTTACGGATGCCTGGCTACACTTCCTTCTTCCCCCCGAGTCAGCGTCGCTGCAGCCTGCACTGCTGTAACGCCATCTGCGATACTGTCGATAAGATGACTGGGTTTTTTTTTTTTCACACAATCTCACAAGCCTAATTGATTAACCACAAACCCGCGATTGGCACATGCAGGTTGTGTTGCGACGTCAGCGCTTTTCCTGTCCATGCGAACACGGTGAAAACGGGAGGTTCACACTTTCCCCATCTTTTCGAAGAGGTTTGTTTTCAGTGACCCAAAATGGAGAAGAAAACAAAACAGTTTTCCGAACTATTTTGTTTTCAAAGTCTTTTCCTGATACTGTTGACCATATTTTCCGTTAAGCTTTACAAAAAAAAATATATATTATTTTTAATGGATTGTGCCTTTAAAGTTCTTGTGCTAGTAATAATGTACTAGCAGTGTCCTTTTATTCAACATGTATGGTTTTGTCAATAACCACAGTCTTAAAAATCTTTTAAGCAATGTGATTATGTTCAAATCAGCCTGCATTCAGGAAAGTGCTGTTTTTTTGGAAAAAGAAAACACACTGCTCATGTAGCAGTAGAACGAACTGCTGTGTTTATTTCTTAAATATAATTCCATGTCATCAGTTTTGTCAAATGCAGACGTGGAAGTGCACGTTCAGCGTCGGTGCTCAGGGTGCATATTAACACTGCACAATGTGGATAAAAATAGCATGTTTCCTCGCTCGTATCTTTTAAAACAACCCGGTGAACCCGTGATGTCATGGTTAAACATTGCAATCGTTTGACCAAAATGAATCCTTGTTTTTATTTATTTTTTGGCTCACCCTAATGCCAGGCTTTCTCGAACCACCCACAGACGGCTTATCCGGAAGCCGTGTGATCGTTCGGACTGCTCAGAGAACATCATCATAATACTCTGGTTTGTGATGAGAGATTAGCGGACCTTATATTGTAGAGCCGTAGTGCATATTGCGTATTAAATCTGGTTAAGTGTGAGGGAGCTGCTGTAATTTTCAGATGGAGGCAGTGGGTGGATCCCATGTGTTGCTCTGCTTAGTGATGTGCGTGAAGAAAAGGAAGCTGAGATCTTGGCGCAAACTGGTTTTTCAACGAGACAGGTAGAGCTAGTTCATCTGTAGCTCATTAAACCTTCGCAACTTGTGGGCGTTTACTTTAATTCCACTGTAAGCTAGCTTTATTTTTCCACTGTAGTCCTTAAGACTGTAGCATCGACAGTGTAATTTGTTTGCTTGTGGTGATGGTTGTCGTATATCTTATAGATGTGTGTAGCTTGAAGAGAATTCCAGCAGGTTAATCTTTGGCAGAAGTGCTTGCCTTTCTGTCTGCTGAATGGGTGTGGCCCAGAGTAAACGTCTCTGCACTGAGTTGAGCAGATGTTGGGGAACCACAGCAGATGTTGCAGAACCACAGCATTGCTCGCTCCTTTCATCTTGCCATTCCGTTGGTTCTTTGAAAATGCTGTCAGGGTTGTATCAGGATATGACCTTAAAGACCTAAAGGGAGTGTGGTCAGGCTGATCTCAGGGTTTATCCTTATTACACAAAGTAACAATTAGGTGCAGATTAATGTTCTGTGATGATTCTTCACCATCAAACAAGCAAAAATGATGCATGAGAAGGAAAATAAACCTTTTGCTGAGCAGAATCAGCTATTGCTCAGATACTATACACTCACCGACCACTTTGGTTATTGGTGCCAGACGGGCTGGTTTGAGTATTTCAGAAACTGCTGATCTTCTGGAATTTCCATGTGCAGCTGTCTCTAGTGTTTACGCCGAATGGTGTCAAAAACATAAACCATCCTGTGAACGGCAATTCTGTGGCAGAAGCAGCTTGTTTTGAGGAAGGCTATGGTAACTCAAACAATCACTCTTTACAACCGTGGTGAGCAGAAAAGCATCTCAATATGTTCTACATGCCAAGCATTGAGGTGGGTTCAGCTACAGCAGAAGACGACCACATCGGGTTCCACTTCTGTCAGCCAAGAGCAGGAATCTGACGCTACAGTGGGCACTAAAAGTGGAAAACCATGGCCTGGTCTTTTTTTCGAATCTTCCCTTTTATAATTTCGGTCTTCAGGACAGAGGACTTTTTGCTTCTCAGTTTCTTTGTAACATGACAAGCTACATTTTTTAGTCTTAAAAATAGAAGGGGAAAAGAAGAGGCTGGTGAGGGAACGGCTGTTTATAGCTACTATTACGTAACTGATAACAGATTTTTACATAACAATACACAGGTATGGTGTTTATTAATAAATGGAGAATTGTAATAATTGGCAAATGGCTGTTGAGTAAGAGGAATAAAACTCTTAGTGATGTAGTGATATTGGAAAACAGTCAACTTCAGGTGGTAACTGTGGCGCTGATTCATGTTGGCCAGTTGATTGATTTCCTATAACAGCAAGTTCCAAGGATTTTATCCCCTACATGACAATACAATATCCGTAATGTAATAAATTACATTACATTACTTTTGGCTACATGAGCGTGTTTTAGAAGACCGGAGCTCTGTGCTTTTCAGAGAGTATGTGCATCTTGTCACTACTGTTTTAACCCTTACCAAATTAACTGTTATGATGGGGCGTTTTAAATTTATTTTTGCTCCAATTGTTTCATTTATTTTTGTGGGTGCAAACCAGTAACACTGCTGAACTGTAGCACGAATCATCTCCTCATACCTTATGAGCAAACTTAAATATCATGAACGATGCTGTGTAAAAGTCCTCGAGCGTCACTGCTCCGGGTGTGTGTTCACTTGGATGGGTTAAATGCAGAGCACAAATTCCGAGCATGGGTCACCATACTTGGCCGCAAGTCACTTCACTTCACTCACTTCACTTATATATTTTTTCACAATTTTTAAAAAATGTATCTTGAACATGAAAAACAAAAGTAAAGAAAATTTCCTCTGTACAGTATGTTGTTAATGACTATTTAAGCCGTTCCTGAATCAAAAAGACATCTCGGGATCATATAAACAGCTACAGGATCCTCTCGGAGGTGGAGGTGTTTTTGTGTACCGACCTGTATGAAAGCCAATCAGTGGAAAATCACCTTCTGAAAGCATGAATACAGCTATAAGGTTTCATTTGTATGCATGTCAGTGGGTGTTGTGTGAAGTGCAAAACATGGATTTAGTATTGTCCTGGTTTCTGTTTTTTCACCTAATGAACCAAAATGCTGGCGCTGTAAGCCACAGGGTTAATCTATTACCTACTACTTCTCAAACGTCTCTCCAGTAAGGTTAAAAATAAACTCTATTAACCACTCCAAATCCTGAGTTATCACAGACCAGCTAAAGTTGGCGTTATTTCAGTAACTAATCGGCTCTGACAGTTTCAGTTCTGTGTCTAAATATGAGCCCTGTTTCCGCTCAGACCTGAAATGACCTGGATCCAGTGTGAAAAAGTTGTTTCATGAGAAATCGCGAGAAAATTCTTTGATAGGATGCTAAGACTATTAGCTGCTTTTGTAAATATGTTACCTTGCAAATAGTGCTTATTTAGTGCAGTGTACCCTTTATTTTTTATCAGGGAAAAAGTGCCTTTTGTGTTGACGTGAAAAGAAAAATGAAACCTTACGCAATGTGCATGCTGTAAGTATAACAACCATCTAACTAGCCTAGCTTGCTGTCTAGATTAGGTGTCTAATTATCAGTAATAAACACCTGGCGATTATAACCATCTCGCCTGGTTGATGGTGTCTTATTTATGCCAGTATACCAGCCGCTAGTAACTTTTCCCACCCTAGCTGGCGTTTCCCTTTCACACGAAATTGAGCATGTGCTTCCTCTGAGACTCGTGCTATACCATGGACGTCGAGGATTGTCCGGGTTCGAACCTGCGATCTCCTGACCATACAGAGAATAGTTACATTTTTTAAATGCAGTTTTGTGATAATTGGGTTGTCATGACACCAACATTTTGACTTGGATATCAATAACAAGTGCAGTATCGTTATCTGATACTATAATACGATGACACAGAATCATTGTATAATGTTAATTGGACTGCGTTTAAACCCTTTTGAATTTCTTTTTCGCTTGTGTGTTGATTGTTTCTAGGTGCACAAGCTTACATAAGTAATCTCAATTGAGTTCTTCACCTACATGGTTTTAATTCATAATTGTAGGTTATGGGGCAAGACTATGATTTTTAAGGGTAGGTTAGCATGTGCCGTGTGACTTGTCTACTTGTAGTGTATTTAAATGTATTAACTTGAACGTATTTGTTTTCCCACATCGCTGTGTTGAAAAGGTATTGACATAAAATAAATTCATTCAGTCTTCAGTACGAGCTTTATCCTGATCAGGTTTGCGGTAGCTCCGGAGCCTATCCCGGGAAGACTGGGCATGAGGTGGGAATACATCTTTAATAGGATGCCACACATTTGCACATTTTTTTTTCAAACCAATTTATTGAGACTGCTTACTGGCATGGTTTTGGGAGACGGGAAGAAGCCGGAGAACCTGGAGGAAGCCTACACAGGCTCGGGTAGAACTTGCAAAGCTGCACACAGACAGGAGCCCGAGCTCAGGATCGAACCGGGGACCCTGGAGGTGTGAGGCAGTAATGCTCCCCATACCCAGATGCTGCCCATTATTGACATGAAATACAATTTATTGTTGAAAACAATGAAAAGGGATAAATATAGACTTCACCGAACCTGATTTACAAAAATTTGGCTGGTTGTTCATGCCAAGCAGGCCCTACATGGTTAGACCACAAATGTAACTTTAGTTTCTTCATACTCTCCTTGGCCGGTTAAACTGGTGAGAAGCTTTAGCATGATCTCTCTGAAGCAGTTCCATTGTCTCTTTTTTCCAGCTGTCTTGGCATGTCAGAGCTTGTGTGAAGTTGACTTCTTGCAGGGCTCTCTCTCTCTCTCTCTCTCTCTCTCTCTCTCTCTCTCTCTCTCTCTCTCTCTCTCTCGGGTACGCACAGCCAATCCTCCAGACAAACCCAGACACGTCGCTTCCGGACTCGTACATGGCTTTTGGATTACGTTGCCGGTATCTGTTTCTCTGCTGTTATAAGTCAACTTCCACAAATTACTCAACTTCCTGTTGTTTGGGGAAGCTGTCCCTCAGTGCCTGGACCCCCAGAGAGCCTAGCATGTGTGTCCTATTTTAGGCTCTCTCCTGGTTATCCTCTGTAACTATCCTCTGAGTCATTCATCCACACTATCAACATGTAGGCTTTTGCTTTAAAGTGTGGCAGAGAATTTCGCAAGGTGAGGTTAACTTTTGGTGGTCAAAATGGACAAGGAACGTGTGGTTCAGATGGTCTCGGATGTACGCTGCCATCGCTGGATATGCTTGCTCATAGACATTACAATTATGAAATTGCAAAAATGGAATTGAGCAGTGACCAAGTGTGTTGAAAAATCAAATCGATTTTATAATTTAAATAGCAACTAGGTTTGTTGCGGCTTTGTGGTGAGTTATGGTGTATGAGCAGACGATTAGCTCACTGTTGGAATTTCATAAGATTACAGATTAAAATGGACTTCCGTCTATTACTGTCTACCTGTCCTTTTTTTTTTTTTTTTTTTGTGGACCCAATCTAGTTCCTTACTACAGTGGTACTCATCCCTTTTGTGTCTGGCTACGACTTCCCGAAAAATTTCACAACCTCTTCCTCTGGACTCGCCTTAAATCATACTACAACGAGCTCCATATCTCTGAGCAGGGGATGTGGCTGCCCTGAAAACCCTTAGGCTGCGCAATCTGTTACTGTTGTAAACATATTACGTTGTTACCTCTGCTGCTACTTCTAGCATGTTCGTAAATGTTTCATGCAGAACAGCTTTAAAAAGCACAGAAGAACATGCCATTGCTGACCAGAACCTAGCGACTTTTAGTCTAACTTTTAGCTTATAACAATGACAACGTGACAGATCCTGACAGCGTAAAAGATTTGTATGGAAAAGTCATTCTCCAAAATAAGAATAGAAGTACAGGGGACTTGACATTTGTTTTCTTTTTTTTTTGTTACAAAAACTGTTACACCCCTATGCTTAACCGTATTCCTGATAAAGCTTTCCATAGCCATAGTATATTATGAGCCAGCTTCATGAGGGAGCTTCATCCAGGAGACATTTGAGCTTTTGTTAGCTCCTTTTCCTAGGTTTTTAAATGAAAACTACTTGTTTGTGAATACAGTTAAGTAAAAACTACAGTAAATTTAAATATTACCATTTACATTAGTCTTAGAAGCCAACTGTGTTCAAACATTTGACCGGCAGTGTGTTAATAGGTGTTTCTTTTGCGTTTGGTAATGTGTCTAAGCAGCTGTGGAGTGTTTTGCTGTGGTGAGTTCTGTAATTATATGTTTGCTCAGAGAAAGATGAGAGCAGTTTGTCCGGTGTCTGACGTTCGCTTCACATCTCTTCTGCTGAGCGCTGATGACCGCAGATTTACGGCTGTGTGAACGGCGCTTCCTGTCCCTCTGGGTAATTCTGCTCCCCTCCTCCCTCTTGTCTAGTTAAAGAACGGTCAGTTGGAAGGTGCGGTGCCTGCGCCCTGTGGCTGCTCCTGACGTGTTTGCGACAGCGTTTAGACATAGGGGCATAATTTAGTCTAGCTTCTGAGCGAGGAATCGTGTGGCTGTGGTGAAGGTCAGAGCTGTGTGAGAACGGCATTGCTGTCTCGCTGCAGCTTTTCTGCGCACTGCGAGATACACGCCACGCTGCAGTACTGCAAATACTGTCACAGCACACCAAAAGAAGTGAGGATCAGGTTCCTTTCTAGTGAGGAGCCACTTCTGTGTTTGTGTGAGGGGAAGATGACAAAAGGTTTCTCGTCCTCGTATAATGCTTCACTGACATTTATTGAATCTCTTAACTGCTCCTTTGGCTCCTACATGTGCTGAAAGTCTCAGCAGCTAGTGTGTGTTATCTGTGTGTGTGTGTGTGTGTGTGTGTGTGTGTTACAGGTTTCACTGTTGTGCAATAACTGACTATCATTGGAAGACATTGCCTGCGTTTAGCACTCTTAAGATGTTGCCCTGCTGTGAACCTTGTAAGAGGAAAAAACACTTCTCTTTGCTGTATGCTTGCTGCAAGCGGATAATTACAGCAATCTTAAGAACGGCCCACTGCACAGACAAACTCGTCATATTACAGAACTAGCCTGCGTGCAGGGTTTTACAACGCAGAAACATGAGTAAAATGATACTGTTGTATTTAAGTGTTTATACATAACTGAGTAAAATATTGTTTTCCCCTAAAAGCAGATCATAAATACATTAGATAGATGATTAAAATTCTAAATATACATTTTTGTCAAGAGAAGACTGTATTTCAGACTTCTTTTCTTCTAAATGACATGCTGTCTAAAACCAGAAATGAGGCAACATGGCCTTTTTAGGCAAATGACTGTCATCATAAACTAGCCTGCTACTCCCACAACATATAATCTGCAAACCTATGAAACATGCACATAAGTCTTAATATGTTTCAACCTGAATGAATGGAGTGGAGCGCAGCGCACCTGGTTAACGTAGTTTAGTTCGTTAATTTATGCATGATGTGTATGTGCAAAGTATTTCTAATTCTTTTAATGGCTAGATTTCACTGCATTTCGATTAATTCACCAGACAGAGCGCTAGGCTTGTGTGATATAACGATTTATTCGTCTCTACACGATATTACACTGCCACAATATCCGTTGTTTACTCGGATTATATTATATACCCAGACCTGCCAATCTTGGCGCCTTTTGTGTAGGAGCAGCACAGTTTAATATCAGAGTAGTATACTAGTGTACTAGTATGAATTATCACTCGCCAGTCTTTTTCTCCTCAATAAAATGGGAGCGGATCCAATCAAGATATAAATGGAAGTAATAATGTCGGCCACAGACATCTGACAACTGATTTGTAAAATAGTTATATCGAAAATATGCTTTTTTTTGTTTTGTTTTAAATTTTCTTATTGCCACTGCCACCAAGCAGTTCCCGACCACACGGCTGATATTGTTACACCCTCCTGTAGTCTCAGACCTGAAATGGTTGCTCAAAATTGCTCATTTTCCTGTCTTTTTTTAGGCTAACAGTTCTGGACAATTAAATCATTTATCAAGATTTTTTTTAACGGTAGATTGTGAGTAGGGAAAGATTTATATTGCACAAGCCTAGCCAGCAAACACTGAGCAGGTGTTATGTTTGTCAGAGGTTGTAAAGCCTTCTGTAAAATGGAGGGGAGTCAGACTGCCTGAGTATTGTGCACTCTATAGTGCAAAACTGACATGATCAATATTGCTGACTTTGTGCACTAGAGTTTTAAAAAGATTTCCAGGGAGATTTCTGAGATTACTATTTTTTTTTTCCCCCTTTAAATTACGCATTAGGTTGACTGAGCATTTCATTGGAACAGCTTCTTTTTAAACTGTGCACTGATCAGAACAATAGCACGTCTGTCCATGTTTGCGCTCACCTCACCTGCTAACATTGTCCTCGCACTGTGGTTACAGTGAGCTCAGGTGAGAGCAGGGGACTACAATCAGCACACTGTTTCTCAATGAGTGCTCCAGCCTGACCGAGATATCGATTGGTTGATAAAATCAGCCAGTGTTAAGGCTCAGCAGCTCCATCAGCGTCGGCGCGAATCACAAATAAATAATAAAGAACAAATAATCCCTTTTGCATAGGAAAATTGCATTCATTGAACAGCACTTCTTGAACTTTTTTTTTGGTCTAAGGCCCATTTTCTGGGTAGAAAATGAATCCCCTTTAATTATTTGACCAAATCGGATTTAGTACAAAAGAAACAATTACCAAAAAATAAAGAAAGCCATGAATTCTTTGAGAAGTATGGCTTCAGAAATGAATAAACTCTATTTTGACTAAATGCACTACGGTGCAAATTGAGCGGCACAAAGGTGTTTACGCGTGCCATCTACAAACGTTAGCAAAGGACCAGTTCTGCATGTGAGACTTCTAGCTTTCTCTAGAGAGTCTGGTACATTTTCATCACGCAAGAACTGCCCAGTTTCACATGAAGATGCTGTGACTGACATTGCAGATATCCAGCCATGTTTACTTGATACTGTTTTAAAATCAAACTTTTACAGATGTGATACTGTGAACTTTTGTAAATTTCAGTTCAGTGAGTAAAAATCTTGCTCTGAAAATGTTGTGGTGTCGAGCATTTCAGTGGAAATTGGTGTATGGGAGCCAGGCTTTCAGGACAGAGGAAATTCCGTTTTCTTGGTAACATGACAAGCTTTGGTTTTTTTGTTTTTTTTTTGGGTGTTATAAATGTGGAGAAAGAAAACAAAGGCTTTACAGGGAAAGACCGTACGCTTGCTATAACATAGTGATAACAGGAACCAGCTTGTTCCACTGATGTTTCGTAACATTTTCTTTAACTACAAGCGGTTAAAAAGACATGATATAATGTTTATTAATACATTAGTAAATTGTAGTTCTTTTTTCTCTGTCTCCTGTCTGGGCTTCTTCAGTCGAGTCTCTCTCTCTCTCTCTCTCTCTCTCTCTCTGTGCTCTCTTTTCTCTGTTCTCTGTTTCCTCACCACAGTCTTCTTTTCTTTCTCTCCCCCTCCCTTCCTCTGATGTGTGTCTCTGCTCGGTAGTGTAGTCAGACTGAGCCTGGTGACAGTCCAATAAGCATTACATAAGCTCTTTCAGGGTTATTATTAACCACAAGGCTCTGTTCTCTGCAGGTTTCACCGATTCTGTCCACTGTCTGGTGGAAAATGAATCGGAACAGTATTAACCAGAAAGAACTTGGCAGGATAAGGTCGTGTTGTGTTTGTTTTGCAGGCTCACACCGACTCTAAGGCCGGCGGTCGCTCCAACATGCCCCGTGGCCGCAACTCGCTGGCCACTGCAGCTGACGAGCAGCCGCACATCGGTAAATACCGGCTGCTGAAGACCATCGGAAAGGGAAATTTCGCAAAGGTCAAACTGGCTCGGCATGTTCTCACTGGCAAAGAGGTGACGATCGAACTGCTTTTACTGCTTTCTCTGAATCTGTGAAATAGAAAGTGTATAGCTTTGGAACTGTGTCGTGCTTGTTGTAATGCACAGGGATTAAAAATCGGACATTTTTTTTATATATACATATACACTGTTGTGTTTTGTACACTATAGACGACTTGATTTTTTTTTTTTTTTTTTTTTGGGGGGTCATGTTATTTACTGGTCACTTAACAATCTCTAGAGGCTGCCAGTTCCTCAGCCCTCCCACAATGCCTCTACTGGGCAGTCTAAATTCTTTTTTTTTTTTTTTTTTTTTTTTTTTTTTTTTTTTTTTTTTTTTTTTTTTCTTTCTCTTTTTTCTTCTTTTTCTTTTTTGCTCATCCAGTCTCTCTGCACGACGAAGTGGCTCATTTAACACTTCACAGTTCACACTCAGTACATCACCACTGCTATAGTTTTAGATCCACTGCTTGTTAATTTGCGAATGCCTGACCCTCTGGTGTCTGACTCTCCATACTGACACAACACACAACCACACAGGGCCTATGGAATGACAGAGTAGAAGAAAAAAGAGAAACTTGTGTGTGTACTTATTGCTTGTGCACCACTCTGTAATCACCATGTGGTGTGCTGAATTGTTTCCTGATGATGTTAGATTGTGATCTCTGCTAGGACCAGTCAAGGCTGAAGTCAGGCAACAGTTTAAGATCTTTACTTCAAGTCCCGCTCTGTTTATTTGGTGGTCTTGTCATCGGTTTCCTTGTGTATACGTGTTTAATCTTGAGGACAATTTCCTCAAGAACACCAAGAAACCTTCTTTCCACTCCTTCCACTAACATTTTATGCCGTTGCGTCATGTAATGAGGTAGATAAAGGCATCAGAGGTCCCTCCTCTTGGAACACAATGTTGTAAATTCTTTGAATTTTATTTTTAATATTAAAAATAACTTCTAACTCGTATATTCAGGTGGCTGTAAAAATCATAGACAAGACTCAGCTCAACTCCTCCAGTCTCCAGAAGGTGAGGCCATCTTCAGTGTTTGAACTTGTTTTAATTATGCACCTTTTGCACTTCTAAAACAGAACAAACCTTTTCGAGTATATCCGTTGTTTAGCAGTACACGCCTCAACTTCCTCACATTAGACCCTTGCTCATTAGAGCTTCTCTCATTCATCCTGGAAATGCTCGACTTTGATTTCGCTCAAGGCCAAAGAGGCGAGCTAATTACACCAAATTAGGCTCAAATACTTCCTGAGTACAAGTTATATGATGTATCTGCTGTACATCAAGCGTGAACTCTGTCTCGTTCACAGCTCTTTCGGGAAGTGAGGATCATGAAGCTGTTGAATCACCCAAATATCGGTGAGCTTTACTTACAAGTCAACTGGTTCAAGCTCGAATTTCTGGTTTGCCTGCAGAGTGTTTGTCCTTCATCAGTCTTTTTTTTCCGATTGTCAGTTTTTTTTTTCCTGTGTCAGTATATCATGTGAATAACTTGAAGTCATAAAAAGTTTGACTGCCATAACATGTATTACCTGTTTTTCTTAACCAGTCTTTGACTTTTTTGTTTCCCTCTTATGAATTCTTGTCCATAGTGAAATTGTTTGAGGTGATAGAAACGGAGAAGACACTTTACCTGGTTATGGAGTACGCCAGTGGAGGTTCGAGTTTTAATCATTTCAAATCCATGTAGAATTGTAGATTCATTTTATGTTGCCTTTTCATGTTTCGCATTTAATAATGCTCCAAGTCTATGGAGAAAATTCATGGAGAGACATACTACTTTTAATTTGTGACTCGTGTTTATTGGGGGGAAAAAACCTTCACTGAGTCGCTTTATCTCTTGATTTAATGAAAAACAATCAGCAGGGACTCGCTTTTTAAAAGCAATCCGAACCAGTGCATTGCGTTTCACTGAGCGATTCTGTTTCAGATAGAAAATGGATCGTAGCAGTGAAAGAAGGTCCGATGCAATCCACAAACTGTATTGGTTTTCATAAGTGACATGCAGAAAACGTTCCACACTGAAAAGCAAAACCTTCACTGCATTGCTCTTACATCGCTTGATCTCGTTAGTGAAAACAATCAGCTGGGGGATTTTTATTTATTTAATTAATTAATTAATTACTTAATGAAATGTTGAGTTCGTGTCAGAAGTGAACACGATTTCTTAGTCGCATTTCACTTTCATCAGTGTGTGGAAGTCATGCCACACTGAAATGCAATCTGCATAACCGTTTGTGTATTGTATTTCATGTTTTGTTTTTTTTTCCTTTTCTTCCTGCCGGTGTAATTGCTTTTCACTCTGGCATGAAATCTTCTCCATAGAAATCCTATGTTTGTTATAGAACTGGTTTAGAAATTGTTATTAGGCCTTTTTAAAATAAAAGTTGGATGCCCCTTCAGTTCATTCTGATAACATTATCGCTAGCACTCGCTGTGTGTTTTGCCCCAAATGGTATACATCTGTACTGAATAGAACGGCAAAAGAGTGCACATAATTATGTTATAAAATAAAGTAATGTTGAAGCAGTGTCCGTGCTTAGGGTGGCGGTTTGGGAAGCAACGTGGTGTCAGGTGAAACTTGTCAAAGGACGCATTGTGCGCTGTAGGTTATTCTCAGGTACTTTTCTGTTCGCTTTTCTGGCTTTCGAATCTCGAAGAGTACAATTTCCCTGGCTGTGAGGGGGAAAAACCTTTTGCACACAGTGACACAATGATCTTTTTTTTTTTTTTTTTTTTTTTTTTTAATGA
>CM040989.1:5223492-5241266 GCA_022985145.1 Pangasius djambal | reverse complement strand
CTTTGTGCAGTGGGGAAAAAGTCCTCCAGTTTATTTGCTTTAGTGAGATGTTTCAAGTTTGTCTTTGTGGTGAATGACTAAGAATAATGATCTAACCAAACTAGGCCATTGCAAAGCCCAGCCTGCATTATCAACACCATGTAACAACATCGTGCTGAAGTTTTTGTTGTAATTCCGTGTCCCTTCAGCCAGCCATCCATCCCTCCATGAGCTTGTCTCTAACATGTGCACTTCACACTCCTCTCCCGCCCCCCTGTGTGGGGGTTCAAGGAGGGGGTTTGTGGATGTTTCTTCCCCCAGCTTGAGCACACCAGGGTCCCGCGCCTCTACCGCCTCGGCAGCTGCTGTTCTAACTTCCTCTTCTTCTTCCCGCCCCCGCCACCACAAGTCCCTGTCCACATCGGCCCACCCCAACTCCCCAGACCTCCATGCACATCGGCCCAGGCAAGTGGCAGCACAGCTTCCATGCTGGGCTGGAGCCAAAGAGCAGACCTGCTCAAAACATAAGGATCTTCAGATAACAGAGATGATGATATTCTCTATTACTTGACTGACTGTTTATACCTTTGCTTTGTTGTCAGTAATAGAATGCTCAAAGTGTGCAGGAAATGCTTTCCAGTTTTTGACACCAGAACACCACTTGCTCCTTATCTCAGGAACCCCTTTCATACTGAATTTTCTCCACCTTTCACAAAGATTTAACATGTTTCCTGTTTTATTATAACTCCATGCTTCTTGCTTCATGCTTCACATCTCACCCTCATTCCCAACCGACGAATCCAGTCGGAAGTTGCACTTTCACACTGGTTATAGTGCTGCTTCTCTCTTCGAATCCTGCTCCTGTTCTCGTGAACGCGGTAGCGATGGTCTCGGATCAGTGTAAAAGTGCATTTTCCGCTCATCTCTAACAGCACTTGTGATGTGGTTTGAGGTTTGGCATCAGACAGCAGTATGTTACAGTTCTCCTCCCACACACACGTCAGTGCCTGCCGCCTCGACACTCTGCCTCAGAGTGCAGCCCTCTATCAGCCTGCGTCCGTCTGAATGCACTCTTTCTCATGAGAAAAATCTCAGTACACTCTCACACACACAACACAGATGTACTGCTAACATCATCTTCATTCAGCATGCACATTCTAAATTACGCACATACTGTATGTCAGCATTGTGCTACACTTAAGTCTAGTACACTAGCGGAGTATGGTTACAGCTCTGCATGATGGTACGTGAATCCTTTCCTCATCAAATGGCTGTCTTCAGTTTTAATTCAGACCACACTAACAAGTTTGATGGTTAATGGAATGGGACTTCTGTGACTCGGCACTAAAATGCATGCGAGTGGTTTGAACACGGTAAGTGAAGGTTTATGCACATGGCTGCTAACAACTTGAATCTCTGGCCTGGCATGGATTTAAGATACTGCCCAGGCTGCATGCCTGGTTTTTATTTTATTCTGTTTGTCTTTGAATACTGAAATTCTTTAGTCAATAAATATTTAATGAAATTCAAAGGAATGAAATTCAACATGGTAGTATTGTAGAAAAGCTACATTTACTAGCACAGGTTTTCTAAAATATTGCCATTTTACAATTTTATTGTTTATTGTTTTTTATGCTGGAATTTAAGAAGTTACTTAGGACTTGATCACTTAGTTGGTTAAGCAGAACAATACACAGCCATTTTTTAGCTCAATATGTGGCCATTACTTCATTCAAAACAATTTATTATTATAAAATTCAAATTCACATGAAAAAGGAGGATCCGATGAAACACGCAATTGCTCCTGCGCATTTTTGCGAGCGTGCACCAAATCCTTATTTCAGAGCAAAAATACGAGACCTGTACTAAAGCCTCTCGACTTATAGCGTCATCTCAGGAGCGCCGCATGTCCACTTGTGACTTGCGGGAGTTTAAGTGAATGTGTGTGTGAGGTGCTATCAAAATTAAGAAGATTTATTAGTCAGGAAGTCAAAAGAGAAAATGGTGTCAGGATGTTATAAGCCACAAAGTAGTGTAATGATTGCCCAAGTTTATTTTTGGAACACATGAGGCTAACGGAATTGGAGCTGTTTGCTCATTTTTAGAGTATAATTAGTATTAAAGGTGCTGAACCTATGCAGTGTAAGGATGTTTTAATGAGTTAGAGCGGTATCTGACCTATGCAATATCCTAACAAACAAGCTGACAGAAATGGAGCCCCCCCCCCCCCCCCCTTTTTTTTTTTTTTTTTTTTTTGCAAGCAAGTGTTGGCCAGGCTCATATTCAGAGACCCCCATGCCAATGCTCTCAGATTCCAATACACCTGAAATGAGCGATTTGGGAAAAACTCTATATCATAAAATGATTAAAAAGGGAATAAAGCAACATTCTGTATCAGATGTATCATATACATCTTGTATATGTAAATTTATACAAAAAATATATATTAGTATAATTGTTAGTAATTTCACCTTTTTTTTGTACTATTTTATGCTGCTTGGATTAATTCAGAGACATCATTGAGGGAAGTTGTTAAAATTTTGAACGCAAAAGAGTTAGGCTTCAATCAGCCTAACTGATGCATCATGTGCTGTGTAATTATTAAAAAAATTGTTGTCAGTTAAAGCAGCATGATTTATAAATAAATTATATTATATATTATATATATTAAACTGAAAATGATAGATTTTTAATAAGGCAAAAGTTTGAATTATGTGTTTTTTTTGTTTGTTTTTTTTTTAAATATATGACTGGGGTGGATGATGTGACAAACTTCATATCAAGATATTTGAAGACATTTCTACAATACACTATCATTCAGGATTTCTAACAAACTTTAAAAAAAAAAAAAAGTAAAAATATATTACATTAGCAGTTCAGTTGTACTTTCAACATTGACAAAAAAAAATTATTTAATACTGAAAAAGGGTAATTTTTAAAAACATTTTGCAGTTTTAAAGATTCAAAATTTTTACACCAAATCAGCTGCTTCCAGTGTGAGAAAATCAGATGATAATATGCACGGCCACACTAATAAACTAATAAACTAATCTTGATCGCATCTACCAAATGTCTATTTTCAAAAACAGCACTGTTCCACAAAGAGTTCCAGTGGTGTCTCCCTCAACCAACAACATAAGCAACTCCACGGTAGCAGACCGCACCAACTTCCCCAGAGGGGTGACGAGCAGAAGCACTTTCCACGCAGGCCAACAGAGAGCCTCACGCGACCAGCACGCCTCAACCTACAACGGGCCCCCAGCCTCCCCGTCGCTCTCTCACGGGAACAGCCAGGTCCGTCGCACTGGTACTGGCATCTTCAGCAAATTCACCTCCAAATTTGTGCGCAGGTGAGTTCAAAACACTGGAGATGGATTGGCTTTATTGCATTTACTGGTTATAAAATGTTTATGCACATTAGGGGGATGAGGAAAAAAACGTGACTCCAGATTTCTGGGAGAAGTTTTTGCTTCAAAATTTGAAAAATTGGAACATTTCAAACAGATTTAACATCAAGACAACATGAAGGTACTTTAGATCTTTTTACTGAACACAACAAGCTAACTGTGACAAAATGAGCTAGTTGAGCAAATTTGGAATAAGGAAGTAAATGCCTCCTTTAATGCAAATGGTTAATAGCTGGACTAAACAGTGCTGCATTCATTTTCGGCCTGCTATTCCGACAACTGCACCATAAGTTCTCCGTTACCTTGTGTGAGTGCCTCTTGAACACTGGCGCAGAAGGTGAAGCAGGTTCAGTGCTTATTTGTGGGATTTTTCTCCCAGAGGAATGATGAAGTTGAAGGCTGTTGCCAGGCAGAGTTGTCAGGGAATCTCCACAGGTGCTTTACACAGTTAAAAAAAAAAAAAAAAAAATCAGGAGAGGGCAATGAGACCTTCAGTGGCCATCTGTATCCTCGTCCGCAATCAGGACACAAAACTCTTTCCCTCTGACAAGCTGCTGGAGCTGGTGCGGGTTTAGGGAGTCAGCATACCTTTAGGATGCTGTTTAAGAGCCGAACAGTTGTCTTTTAAAGTAGCCGTTTCCTCCTTTGTTAGTATTAATGTTAGCTGTGTAGTATCCATTCAGTTTGTTTGGATCCTCCACTGTTCCCCAGTGGACTTTGTGCTGTCACAACCTACCAGTCTCACACACTCCGCTCATGGGCCACAGAGCATCTGTTTGTATACTTTTCTGTCCACAACCTTCAGTATCTTGAAGGTTACAGTCTGACTGGCTCTCAGCACTTCCATGTTTGCTCCCCAAGATTTAGTCACCTGCCAATTCCCACCCACAAACTAGCTCTCCCCATCATACAACAGCTACTAACTGGGTACAGTGAAGGCTAGCACGTGCTTCCTCAGTGACACGTGAAACCAGCCAACCACGTCTTTTCCAGCTGCCGCTCATGCTGCATCACAAGGCAATGTAACTCAGAGGAGAGTGCCATCTGCCTTTTTCCTGATACGTGGGCTCCCAGACGCCAGTGATTGGCCACCAAGAGAGCAGGGACAGATTTTTCCCTTCGCTTCAAATTTAGCTTGAAGTCGTTGGTGTTGAGTGAAGATGCGAGATAAACCTGTGTGTTTGCTGATGGACTATGGGAAAAGGTGTGGCGTTGGTTGTCCATCACTAAAATTGCCTTTTCCTGTGGAAACAGATGATTCTTGGCCATGTTTATTGAACTTTTTAGAAATCTGGCTCGTGAGACTATCCTTAACTTAGCCAGGCCAGTGATACCAAACTGAAATGACTTCATGTAGACTTCGAGTAGTATTTCCATTTCAGATCTATATAAAGAATGGTAGACAAAGCTGTTTTTCAGTGTAGACCGAGGACAAGGCCGTCTTTAAAAGCGGTATTGAAGCGAGGCATGGTTGTTGGCAGTGGAGGTCTTTATCACCTTATTCCAAAGTCACATCAGTACTAGCTCACTTTGTCCAAGTATTGAGAAGAAATGCTGGCTCAAATCTTTCAAGATGTTTCACAGTGTGCATCTTTTAAATTTTGCTGGATCATTATTGTGGGCATTGTGGGATGAGAGGAGCTCCTTTCAAAGTTCACCCATTTGGCCTGTTGACTTTGCAGTTACTCCCTTCTTTCAGGACAAGCTGGTTTGGAGTGGCACAGATATCTGTGGCTAAGAACTGGTCCCTCGTAATGATGGGCTCTTGGAGCAGGGATGGGTTTCACTGTGAGAAATGCCATAATGGATCTAACCATGATCATGGACACCCCCCACCCCCACCCCCCGCCCCCTCTTTTAATCTCATTAATCTTTGTAATCCTCCCAAGAACCTCAATGTTTAAGATTTATCCATTTTTCATTACTACAGAATTCCAGCTATAATAACATTATTGCTTAATGTGACCCCTGTTCTGTGCCCTCCCTCCAGTTAACCCTTAACTGCTCTCATGTCAGCTCAGTTCACCTGACAGGCCACCTGGGATTTTATGTCTTTCTTAATACTTTTTTTTTTTTTCAGATTTGCTATGTTTTTTCTTCACATTTGAGAACACTTTTTTCTTCCCCACCTTTTTTTTTTTTCCTTGTAGAAATCTCTCATTCAGATTCCCCAGAAGGTAGGCAACACCAAAACCCTTGAATCATCGCAAAAACGTTTTTTTGTGCTCTTTTTTCCTTCTGTGGTCTTTCAGTGCAAGGGATGTTATTTTTTGTGAATATATCATACATCTCTCTACGGTTTTGCCTTTCACTAATGCCCTGCGTCCATTGCCCAGCTCGCTCCTTCTCCAGTCTTTTCCTCCTCCCTTCGCTTCTCCTCCCTTAGTGAATAACTCTGATCCCTTTTCCATTCACATCTCACCCTTTTGTTGGGGCTGTTGACTCCGGTCACTGTTTGTTGTGCCTCAGACCTCATGAATAGGTCTCCTTGTGTCATAGTCTGTGCTGATTTCATGCAAATCTCCTACAATGCAGTTAAGTAACTACAATGACCGACTCCTCCAAGTCGAACATGCTTCAGACGAAAACGCACTCTGAAATCTGACAAACCTAGTTCTGTGTTTTTTTACTGAAGTGTCCTAATGGCTGAACTAAACTACCTGTATGGGAGCTGATGTGCTGCTTTTGTCTGTGTTCTGGCCTCGTCTTGTCTGCCCTGGGTGTATTCACCTTCTCAACCTCTCGGAGTCAGTATGCATGCACCTCACTACGGTTCCTTATGCAGCTGCCAGTAGGGAATACACACATTTAGGAAAAATTAATGCTCTGAAGGGATGTGATGTTATGCATATTAATATTCAGTTCTTTTCGATACAGGGTTTGTAAGACACTGAATGAAATACAGTTAGATTTTAGGCTATAACATACTGATAATCGGAAGGCTTTCTATGGTTCTGTGGTTCCACTCATGATATTTCTAAAGGAGAACAATGAATGCAAGCCTGAACTGGAACAACCCAAATTATGGCATAGCCCTGTTTGGGGAAGCACTGCAGTTTATACGTAAGGAATAAAACACTTCAGTTCATGCTGTTATAGGAAATTAATCAACGATAGGGTGGTGGTGTGTGACATGATGCGAAGCGGAGGGCCATTACCACCCCAAAGTTGATACACCACACTAAATTGCCAACACTAACAATTTTTTTAAATTTATTAAACAATGACACATCATACTTTATCGGTTTACAGTTATGTTTAATGTTGACGACTGTCCAATGAAACAAGTTTGTTCCTGTTATTACTTAGGTTATAGCAGCTAGAAACGGTTCCCTCACTTTTCTCTGTCATGAAGTTAAGAAGGCCAGAAAAAAAATAAAAATCACGTGATATTAGGCCCTGTTCACACCTGGCATTAACATGTGTCCTGGGTGATTGGATCACAAATGGCCAGTGCTAAGTACAGGTGTGAACAGGGACAAATGCATCTCGAAGACACATCGTGATCCGATCACTCAAACCACATTCAGAGGTGGTCTGGGACGCATATGGCCACATCACATTTGTTGTGTAAACGCGAATGCGTCTCGCTGTGTCCCAGACAGCAATGACAGACCAACAAATCGACTGCTTCATTGCCCTAGCCGGAAAATACCTGATCATTACGAGCCAGGCTGGAAGCGGTAGAGCTCTCTGCCGCTAGGCTAATGGGTAAAGAGGACTCTATAACAGCAGGCACGAAAGCAGCAGCTTTTCATAGCTTCATTCGTTCTCATCTCATCTCTCATTCAATTTTAAGTTTCGTTAGCAAACTACGCAATTCAAATGTCTGAGACAGTCTGTAAAGGTACACGAGAGATGATTTGTAGTACACTTCTGCCTGAAAATAACTACAGCTAAAGACTGATGTAATAAATGTGCATGACAGCCTTTCAAGTGGTCACTGAAGACGCGTTCCTAATGCCAGGCTTTAACGGCTGTGAGTCTCGGCTGTCCACTTCTGATCCAGAGTGCACGTTAACGCCAGGTGTGAACGGGGCAAACCACAAAGCAAAAACTTCTCTATTCTGAAGACTTTATTGTGTCAGAAAACAGCTTTACAAACACTTTAGAGACTCCTTAGTATAAACCTGTGATTTGAATGCCTTCTGACCAATCAGATTTGAGAATTCAGCAGTGCTGTGGTATAATATTATCATAAAGATTAGTTCTAATGAGAAGAAGTTTTTACTTAGAACAAAGGTAAATAGTTTCTAGTGCTGTTTGAGTGGAAAACTTTATAAATTACTGGATTTTTTGAAACATCCTAGCTTAAGTTTTAGTTCTTGGTTAATTGCTCTAAAATTAGTGGTTAAATTGTGTGTGTGTGTGTGTGTGTGTGTGTGTGTGTGTGTGTGTGTGTGTAAGTGAGGGAAGGGGTGTGTGCTACTCCTTGAAGGTCGGAGGGTTTGAGACAGGAGGCTCTCCTGTATATGTGGTGGAGGGACTGTTGCAGCAATGCTTTCTGGCTTACGCTTCCCCATTCTCTGCAGTGAGGAAATGGAAGTGGTTCCCCACTTGACATCTGTTTGTGCTGAAATGTTTATTGCCCTTTTATTCTCTTCGTTCCTAAGACTGCTAATTCTTATTTAAATCACTGTTGAAGCAAATGTCTAGACCATGCTAAGCTTTTAGTTGTAGTACAAAATGAGTTCTTGTTGATTTAAGATTAGCCTGGTAACCTATTAAAATTGTATGATTATACTCAGAGTGGGTCTAATATTAAAGTACCCCTGAAAATGTCATTTTTAAGCCATTTATATTTATATATAGACTCCTATTCTTTAAAAATATTTTCCACAATCTTCTCTATGCTCTTAGCGTCTAGCGCGCAGGTTCTGTAGCTAAAAGTTTCAGATTGCGATGTTGTCCTCTACAAATTTACATATCAGACCATGATACGTTTACATTTTATGACATCACAAACTAAACTCGTATGCAACGCCACTCAGATTTGTTCTTCATGCAAGTACGCAAATTATATGCAAGTTTATTTTGTCAAATAGTGTTTTTTTTTATTTTTTTTTTTATTAATTAAGTTTGTTTGAGTCATATATATTTCCCTGTGAGATCAAGTGTTTTTGAGTCAGAGGGTAGTTTTTAGGGCTGTGTCCACCCCTAAAGTTCAGCCAAATACCAGTCTCTATCATGAAAATCAGCCACTCAAGTGTTAACCATTTAAATTAGCTTTTTCGTGTTCAGAGGTACTTTAATATTATTCAAATACTAGTATTTGAAGAATCTAAACTCTTTTCAGGAGCCTGTAGCCAGAGGTAGTAATACAGGTGTTAGTTCTGTTAAATGGCCAGTGACAAGAACATGAAAAGTGATTAATAGACTAAACTTGTGCCGGTTTTCTTTGAGGAGTCCGTATGAGGGAGAGGGTCGAGATGAGGCCAGCAGGTGAGGACATCAATTAAGTAATGATCATTACAATGTTTAAACATGATCGATACACTGGGTGTAATTGGTTATAGCTCTTAATTTGTCTCTAAGAATTAATGAATAATTTCTAACACATTTTAATGAAATAGAATTGAAGTTTGACATTGTCTTTGTGTGCCTCCCAAGAGAATCCCTTGGATCTATAGCCTTGCAGAGTTCTTACCCTTGATTAGTAAATTTCACCCAGCTAACCACCAGTAGATAAGCATTAGTACTAGTCAATTCAAGGATTTTAGTGTATACTTTTGTTTTGTTTGTTTTTTTTTGGTATGTTTTTTCAAATTCATTTTTGTAAAAAGGATGCCAAAGTGGTTTGACTGCATTGTAGCTCTGCATCATAATATCACATTTTATTTTTGAGTTAATCATGTTTCCCTGTGTACAAGTCAGATCGTAATGTCTGTGTTCTTATAAGTATGTGAGCTTTGCTTCAGTGGATGAGGTTGTGCAGACCTAAATGAACTATGTTTACTGTGTCTTTGCTAATTTGTCCTTCTTTCATTCACCTTCTCCTTTGTTTGTCTCCCCTCATCACCTCTACCCAAGACCCATGTTGAGCACTGCAGAAAAGCTGGAGAAAGGCACCCAGGGATCAGCGGGGGATGAGAACAGGGACTCAGTGTCATCCTCCTCTCCTGTGTCCAGCACGCCCTCGTCCACCCAGTCCTCCAAGGACATCAAGCCGCGTTCGCTGCGCTTCACCTGGAGCATGAAGACCACTTCGTCCATGGAGCCCAACGAGATGATGAAGGAGATCCGGAAAGTTCTGGACTCCAACAGCTGCGATTATGAGCTGCGCGAGCGTTTCATGCTGCTCTGCAAGTCAGGGAATCCTTCACGTGATGACTTCGTTCAGTGGGAGATGGAGGTGTGCAAGCTGCCCCGGCTCTCCCTCAACGGCGTGCGCTTCAAACGCATCTCGGGCACCTCCATTGCCTTCAAGAACATCGCCTCCAAGATTGCCAACGAGCTTAAGCTGTGAGCGTTGAAACATGATTTGGGGATGAAGCCAATACCGAATTGTGGCAGATGTGAGAGCTGTAGCCCAGATGTGCATTAGGAGAAGATGGACAAAGTGGCGCCATCAGAAGCGGGGACAGTGAAGAGTTTAAAGACTGTAAATGAAGCAGGATGGATAGCACAGTTTGGTGGGGGAGGTTGGTGTGTGTGTGTGTGTGTGTGTGTGTGTGTGTGTATAGATGTTTTGAGGGCCGCCTTGATTTATTTTTTTTTATTATTATTATTTTATTTTATTTTTTTTTTTGTGGGAGGTGTTTCCTTGGTTTGGGTTTTCTGTCCCCACATCACCCCCCACCCCACCTGTATTTTGTTGTCATATTTTATTTGTGGCGATTTTGTTTTGTTTCCAGTTTTGTGGTTTCTCCTTGCTCCTCAGTCATTTTCTGTTTAAAGAGTATAGTGATGGAGGAAGGATGTTTATGTAATTATTGAACTGAAAGTGTTTGCTGGTGATTCTTATACTACAAACTCGAACCAGCAACTGTCTCAACACGCTGTAATCCCCCATCCCCCACGTTACTTGATTTTCTTACTTCCAGTTTCAAATTACTGTTTGTGAACAGAGAGGTAGATTGGTGGTTTTGACACTGAATGTACAGCACGCTTAGTGATGGGTAACTGAGACTGAAGTACTACGCACATTTAGTAGAGCCATAGTGAAATCTGAATATTCACTCATCTTGCTGTGGTTCACATTCTCAGCCTCCACACTCACGTGTACATCACAGTAACGTGTCTTATCTTATCTGATCTGATACGAAAGTGCAGACTTGAACCCTCAGTGCTCTGGAGGTGAATCACCTCTCTGCACTCTAAGCCCAGACAATTAGGTTTTTTTTCTTTTCCTCTTCCTGCTGCACGGTTCATGTCCAAAACTAATTAAGGGCCAATTAAGTAATTATTGGTGGATTGTAGTGTAATTAAGAGTTGCTGGTTGGTTTCAATGTGCTGCACTGGAATGAGTCTGTGTTTTGTTGCCTTTTTTCTGGAGAAGATTATATTATAAGAATAAAAAAGTTGGATGATTTGTCGTCTCTTGTTTTGCAAGAACTTTTGCTTTTCAACTAAATGCTACTGTTGTGTTTCATGTGTTTCAGTGACATCAGGTGTGGCATGTTAATGAAACGTTATTCATCACTGAACAAATGCTATACCATTACCTCAGGAAATGTGCTTTTTCTTTCTTCTTCTTTTTTTTTTTTTTTTTTTTTTTTTTTTTTTTTTTTTTTTTTTTTTTTTTTTTTTTTTTTTTTTTTTTTTTTTTTTTTTTTTTTTTTTTTTTTTTTTTTAAAGTCACACTGGACCTCATTTATGAAGCTGGATATGCACGATTTTATTCATAAATCTTCATTTGTAAAACACAGGAGCAGTAACACATGAAATGTTGCCTTCATTAAAAAAAAAAAAAGGTGGATTACTTGAAGACACTCAAATTTAAACCTTGACTGTTAGGCTTCAAATCATGTAATTGCCCTGAGTTATTTCAAATTTATATAAAGATTGAGTTGTCAATAAATAGCTTTTATTTCAATTTCTCACCTGAATTTAATGAATATTATGTGGAATTGATGCCTTGAAAGAAAGCAATCTAAACTATATCCATAAATTAAGACAAATAAGATGAGCCTATACAATTAGGACAAAAGAAATGGCACCCTGTAAAAGGAGGAAGAATAAAGCAGGCCTAAAAAAATATGAACGATTCAGCACTTAATGCTCAATATGGTGGCTCAATATGTTCACAAAGCTCTGCCTCCAGGATCTTATGTGGTCTGTCTCTCTCTCTCTCTATATATATATATATATATATTAGTGTGTGTGTGTGTGTGTGTGTGTCTGTCTATCAAATGACTGACTGGAGGCACATCCAAACACAAACGAGCATTCTGGACCAGAAGTCAGTCAGGGTAACTGGTTTTCTCAGCAACTTAATAAACGTTTGTTAAGGCCATGGCTTAACCCATTGTTCTTATCATGTACTACATATCTTCCAGGTTATGTGTATGAGTAAAGAATAAAAAAAAAAATCCACTATTGCACCTTTAAGCCAAAGACCACACATTATTCACGCCATCTTGTCAATTTGTCAATCCGTTTCTGGAATGTGGGTCTGTCCTCTTTTAAGTAGAGGAGCCTGGTCTTTTAGGACTGAAAATAACTGCCTCTGGGAGTGTTGCCAAGATGGTCGCCGAGTGGACAGACTTCACTACGAGGGCTTTGCCTGGCCCTACCACGTAACCATGGCAACCAGCAGTCTGCTATAGATAGGAAAGTAGAACCACTTTAAAAAGCTAAAACTTTTTTTTTTTTTTTTTTTTAAACATCATACCCTACTTTAGCGTCACGGTCGGATATGTGTCTGACCTAATGAAGCCCAACTGAAAAGCTATGAAAAAATCAGACTTGTGGCAATGTGGAAATTTCAACATGAAAAAGTGTAATACCTGTGTCACCCCGTGTGGCTATCTTTATAGTTAGGACTTTAGTTTCTGTTTTTCAAAGTTGTTGCCAAAATGCAGACTAAATATGTTAAATATAAAGTTACTGGTAGAAAAAAAAAAGGTTGTGCGCATGTGTTTCCGCCCGGTTTCGAACCGGGGACCTTTCGCGTGTGAGGCGAACGTGATAACCACTACACTACGGAAACTGCGATGTAGTATGGTGTTTTTTTTTTAGTTTTTGAGTAGCTCCGAATATGATTCTATACCTATGCATTAGTGAAGTTTATACCATATATATGTGTGGAAATGTGGGTAAGATACAGGACGGTTTTATTGCCATTTGTAAAGCGAGTTGTTATTTATATATGGAGACTACAAAAAAAGGAGTTTGTCGAGCCGCGTTATTGGAACAGCAAATATAAATGTAACAACATATCAAATTTTTCCTCCTCTGCTCTTCTGCGACCGTGTTTAAGTTAAAAACAGCAAGTCAAACCAATACATTTCAGTTGCAGGGTGCAAATGAGGGGCCCACCACTAGAGAGCGATAGCCAAATGTAAGCAATCAACTTAAGGTGAATTTTATCTCTTTGGACACAGCGAGCTTGAGCCGAGTGTTCCGGAAATTTGGGAGTCGACTCCGATGATTCCATTTAAAGAGTCGATTCTTAATCATAATAATAATAATACTCAGGGTTTGAAATGAACTTTTTCACTCACCAGGCAATTTGGCTACTAAAGTTTTAAGTTACCGGCCATTCAGAACTTCTCCTAGCCAAAAAAAATTATTTGTTTTGTGCTTTTCCAACGCATATGTCCGGCAGTCCTCACAGTACATTATCTGATTTGTGGAGTCATAGACGAGCCATTCGCGCACAGTTTTCCACTTGGTATTAAAACTTCTGCTTTTCTTTTCTTGGTCTCCTTCGCTGTTTGGGGCGACATTTCTTTTTACGCTGGGGTTAGTAACCCCAGGCAAATATCGCCACATTATTACAGTATGTTCGAGTCCAGAGTTGTATCGAGTCTAGCGCGCCGTTATTTGTTGCATAGTGACGGGTGTGTTCAAGTAAGCCAGATATGCGCACATTCTGCGCAATAATGCTGTATTTAGTATACATTATGGCTCACGAGTTGAGTATTTGCGCTAAAACTGCGCAGATTTCCCTTACATGAGCTTTATCAGGAAATTTCAAACTCTATTCTATCAAATACTATTTTGATTGACAGTAGATTTAGAGGTGTCAATCTTGATATATTAACTTTATATCACCTTAGGCCAGTAGACGAGGTTGAATCAGATCAAAGCATAGGTGTCGATTCATGTGTCATGATTCCCGTGAATGGAGAATCGACTCATTTGAAGGTCGATTCTCAGCCCTATAGCTAATGAAATACTGACAACAAGGAACCAGTGGGGATTTGTTGTAGTCTTGCTTTGGCGGTAAGTTTTCATGTGTTTGATCTACTGAATGCTTTCGTTATGTTGATATGCAATATACAAATAATTTCCATTTACTCCGTACATACATACATACATATATTTACTGACTTTACTGAAGCTAGACAGCTAAACTAGCTGGAATTCGTTTAGACTTAATAAGTTAGTCGTTGGTCTGTTGGTTTATGCTATTCATACAAGTTTTAATCACGTGAACAGCTTAGTTACAGTAGTGAGACGTTGTAACTGTATATTCTTGGTAGTTTGTGATAGCCAGACTGTAGCTAACACGATAGCTATAGCACAATAGCAATAGCTTTATGTTAGCTGTACGCTAGCTTGAGCATTAGACCTGCTCTCAGTTGTTTTAATGTGATTTTTTTTTTAAAAATTCGTTTATGGTAGAGCTCTTGGGCTGAAATGAGCAGCGTCGTGTGTGGAAAAATAAGAAACGTTAAGTTTTGTCAAGCTTTTTTGCTGTGTTGTGGTCTCTATCTCTTCACCAAGAGGCCATTTTATATCTATTTATTATGGGTTCATAAGACTGTACGTGGCGGAGACTACGTGCACTAAATAAATCACTTTTTACCAGTGGGGAAGCTGTTTGTTTCGTTTAGGAGTGGGAGATGTGGCAAGAATATAATATCGCGAGTCTTCGACATCAAAAGAAATCGTCAGGAGTTATCTCTCCAGCCATTTTGTGGGGGAAAAAAAAATACAGTTAACCCTGTGTTGCCAGCTCTTTTCAGGGGAACGTCGCTAATCCATGCTCAAGAAGTCACCACATGACGTCATTTGGCTTATCAAAACGCATTACATGAAAAAGGAAGATTTTGTGAAGATACTTGGAATAAAACAGAATAGACTCGAATAAAGTTTTATCCGAACAGAAAATAATACATTATAGGTTTTTTTTTCTTATAAAAATATTGTTTTTTTTTTTTTGTCATGGCACCCCAAGAGCCATGTTGCTAACGTCTGCTCAAAAAGTCAGTATATTTGTTTCGAGGGTCTTTTTTGAAATAAAGATCAGTAACAGGGTCTAAAACAGGGGTTCGTTTCAGTGACCAGCAGGTTTTCATTCCATTCAGGATCCACACCTGATTCCACCTGTTTAATCAGTTGATCCTGGCTTTCAGGACACTCAGGTGTAGCTTTTTCATGGCTGGAATGAAAACCTGAACCCACACCGGATAAGATTTGACACCGCAGATCTAAAAAGTCTCCACATTTTGTGACAGTCACCAAGTAGGCAATGCTGTTAACACTGTTTGGTGAAAGTTTGATGTTATTTCTGTCTGTTATCTGTTTTTGCTTTTAGGGACTGCTTCCAGTTGCTAAGGAACCTGCTTAACCTGTCCAAAGTCCAACAGCCCCATTGCAACCACCAAAAATGGTGAAGATATTTGTTGGTAATGTAGCTTCAGCAACCACAGAAGCAGAGCTGCGTGCATTGTTTGAACAACACGGTGTTGTGTCGGACTGTGACATCCTGAAGAACTATGGCTTTGTGCACATGGATGAGGAGGATGCAGCCCAGAAAGCGGTTGCTGCTTTGCACAAGCATGTGCTCAATGGCTCGCGCATCACCGTTGAGTACGCCACCACCAAGGTGCGCAACGCCACCAAGATCTACGTGGGCAACGTGCCTGAGGGTGTCACAGCTTCCAAAATCAAGGAGCTCTTCCAGCCATATGGCAAGGTGGTGGAGTGTGATATTGTGAAGAATTATGCATTTGTTCATATGCAGAGGGAAAACGAGGCCTTGGAGGCCATCAGGGAGCTTAATCATACAAAATTGGAGGATCAAAAAATCTTTGTGTCCCTCTCTCGCAGTAATCAAGCCAAAAATAGCAGAGGAGATGACTATTTCCCCCCTCCTCCCCATCACTATCCACCCCATCCGCACCATCCTCCTTACCTGCCCCCACGCCCTCCACTCGGTGATTTCTATCCGCCTCGGGGTCGTCTTCCGCCACCTCCACTCCCACCGCCACCTCCTCGATCCTACTATGAGCGCGAAGCATATGAGAGGGGTGTTCGGCATGACCCGTATGCCGCAGCCCCGCATTTTTATGACCGGGACCCCTATGAGCGGCGCCCTCCGCCTCCGCAGCGACCCCCCTCGCCTCCCGTTGCCCCTCGCTACTACCGAGAGCGCAGCCCTCTGGGCAGTCGTCGGTCTCTGCTGCCTCCGCCGCCCCCACCGCCACCGCCTCCTAGCTACATGCGCGGCTATGCCCGCGGTGCTTCAGGCGCCGCACTTCCTCCCCCGTCCTCCGCCGCGGCCTCTGGCTATCAGCGATACTCGCTCGGCTCAGGCTTTGATAAAGATGATTACATGGAGGACAAGTACAGCAATGGCTTCGGCCGTGGCTACTAAGCTTGCTTTGTCCAGAAAGTCTGTACGTCTCCCTTTTTGTATAAGGCAAGCTAATAAACAGGGACATATCTGCAGGAATTAGGAAATATTGTATGATGCTTGTAGCTAATTCTCACAATGGGTTTAGCGCAGCTAATATTCTGTCAACTTAGTGTAATAGAAAATTGTCAAATGCTGATTAAAATTAGAATTTAGACAGGTTTTTATAGTGTATAAAGGTTGTAGGTGTTATCACTTTGCGTATCTTTGCAAGATGGAAGATTTGATTTCTTCAAATTTTCTTTTAATTAAGTGGCATGTTTTGCATGTGTGTCACTTTAGATTGTGAGGGACTGCCTAGTGCTAATGAGTGCGTTGTTATCGTTGATATTATTCTTTGTTATAGGGGCTTAACGTGCTCCTTATTTAAATTAATCCTAGCCCACACCAGCATGGTTACATTTTTGTACAACATTTAGGCATATGTTATTTCATTTGATTTTTCTTAAAGCATGGTATATGACTTGCATGACTAAGAAAAGTAAGGCTCTAAATTGAGGTTGAAGAACATTCATATGGATGGCATTGATACAGACTTATTTATGTTGCGTTCCATAGTTGGGACCCGAATAAAAAGAGGAGGAAGAGGGAGGATGTTATTAAATATGTGGTAGTGGGCGAAGCCGGGGGACACCAACTGATCATCAAATCGCATCTTAACAGCCGCCCGAGCACAACATCGACTCGGCACGCAACGCTTTGGAAACAACGTCGCCTCCTAGGAAAAGCAGCGTCAACTAAAGGAAACTCGGGAAAACAAATGACCATCCGCTACATAAAACAAAAACTACTACTACATAGTCGGTATTGCTCCTATAAAATTGTGGTCAGCCCATTAATCGTTCACACAGACTTTGTAGCCTTTCTTGATATTCAAGACGTTTTAACATTTCGATACACTGGGCATGCTTGTGATTAAAACTATTACCAAAACCCAAATATTGTAGCCTATCCTACGTGTGATGGTGTTTCCCTACGTTCATTTTGTTAAAGCCTTTGTTAAAATGTACCTCTGAAAACCTATTATCTCGACTGTGGATGCAAACCGATGTCTTATAAATGGTTGAGCTCTTTAACAGGTGTCCGAACGCAAGTCGATTTCTGTGCTTGGTGTGGTTACTTTAAAAAGAAATTTAGTTGTGCTAGCAGTCGCTGTCTCTCCAGCCGTTTAAATAAAACATCGACTGATCTGACTACCGTTTTTTCCGTTGTGCCGTTTTTTTCCCCCTCCTGAGTATCGCACACATTTCCTGTTTTTTTCGCACCCGTTATCACTCGTTTCGTTCAAGTGACCTTTTGACCTGACCTCTCTCTTGCAAATAAAGCCAAGAAATTGGCTAATAATAAATGGTCTAGTAGGGGCCAATAGTACTCCAAATGTTCCACCTCACGTTCTGCTATTACTCTACTGCCCTGCCTTGATCCCTGGCCAAAAGTTCCATACATATATTTGCATTATTACAAGTGTTTGTAGCTAACTGTGTTGCCATACATGAAATACAGGTAAGTTAAATACACAGGTAAGTAATACTGGAAAGAATGTTTGGTTTTGTTAAAAACATTTTCCTGTTTTTTTTTTT
>CM040989.1:5150055-5223392 GCA_022985145.1 Pangasius djambal | reverse complement strand
AGCCAATTTGACTAACCATTAATGGAAGTCTGGTCCAAAATCCTTTCCATAGAGCTATCTGGCCAAAGGTATATGGACACCTGACCATTGATCATCCCATTCCAAAACCATGGGCATTAATATTGAGTTTTCCCACTTTGCTGTCATAACAGCCTCCACTCCTCTGGGGAGGCTTTTCATTAGATTTTGGACCATGGTTGTGGGGATATGCTCATTCAGCCACATTAGTGAGGTCAGGCATTGATGTTGGGCAAGGAGGCCTGGGTGCAATCAGCATTCCAGTTCATCCCAAAGGTGTTCAGTGGGGTTGAGGTGCAGGCCACTCGAGTTCTTACACTACAACCTTAGCACACCATGTCTTAAGGGACCTCACTTTGTGCATAGGGGCATTGTCATGCTGGAACATGTTTGGGCCCCTTAGTTCCAGTGAAGTGAAACTGTAATACTACAGCATACGAAGACATTCTAGACAATTGTGTGCTTTCAACTTTGTGGCAACATTTTTGGGAAGAACCGCATATGGGTGTGAAAGTCAGGTGCCCACATACTTTTTTTTGGGTTATATATACCCACACACTAATTTTATGCCTCACACCGAATCCAGTGTAAGTAGTGATTTTGGTGTTGGTTTACGCCAAAGCCACACCCCGAAACAAGCAATCTGCTTAGGCTAGAATGCCTGTCAGTCATGTTTTCTGTCAGTGTGAAAGCTCACACTCTTGCAACAGGATTCAGATAAGTAGAGACAACCTGTTGGCCTAATTGGTTGGATGTTGGTAGTCCACGTAAGGATGTTTTGGTTTACAGAACCGGGCCAGCCAGAGCAGCTGTTTAGTTTGCAACTTTGCCAGATATTACAATTCTCACTTGCATGTACACCGATCAGCCATACTGCCTAATATTGTGTAGGTCCCCCTTGTGCCACCAAAACAGCTCTCACCCGTTAAGGCATGGACTCCACAAGACCTCTGAAGGTGTGCTATTGTATCTGGCACCAAGATGTTAGCAGCAGATACTTTAAGTCCTATAAATTGCGAGGTGGGTCCTCCATGGAGGGACTTGTTTGTCCAGCACATCCTACAGATACTCGATCGTACTGAGATCTGGGGAATTTGGAGGCCAAGTCAACACCTTGAACTTTGTCACGTTCTTCAAACCATTCCTGAACAATTTTTTGCAGTGTGGCAGGGTACATTATCCCGTTGAAAGAGGCATTTGTGGTATTTGTCAAAGTAACATCAATATGCAGGCCAGGATCCAAGGTTTCCCAGTAGAACATTGCCCTGAGCATCACACTGCCTCCGCCAGCTTGCCTTCTTCCCATAGTGCATCCTGGTGCCATCTCTTCCCCTGGTAAGTGACGCACACTCACATGGCTGTCCACATGATGTAGAAGAAAACGTGATTCATCAGACCAGGCCACCTTCTTCCATTGCGCCATCGTACAGTTCTGATGCTCACATGCCCATAGTAGGCACTTTCAGCATTGGACAGGGGTCAGCATGGGAACTCTGATGCAGCAAGCTTCAAATGCCCTGTGTGTTCTGACACGTTTCTATCATAGCCAGCATTAACTTTTTCAGCATTTTGTGCTACAGTAGCTCTTTTGTGGGATCGGACCAGACAGGCTAGCCTTCACTCCCCACGCGCATCAGTGAGCCTTGGGCACCCATGACCCTGTCGCCGGTTCACCGGTTGTCCTTCCGTGGACCACTTTTGGTAGGTACCACTGCACCCTGGGAACACCCCACAAAACCTGCCATTTTGGAGATGCTCTGACCCAGTCGTCTAGCCATCACAATTTGGTCCTTATCATAGTCGCTTAGAGCCTTACATTGCCCATTTGTCCTCCCTCCAGCACATCAACTTCAAGAACTGACTGTTCACGTGCTGCCTAATGTATCTCACCCTTTGACAGGTGCCACTGTAACGAGATAATCCATGTTATTCACGTCACCTCTCAGTGGTTTTAATGTTATGGCTGATTGGTATAATGTAAATAAAGTAAAGGAAACCTCCTCTACCTTCATGTAACGTCTCGGACTAACGTCTCATGCCATTGTGGTTTACACTCCTGCTGTTAGCACTTTAAGAGTGTTCTTCACCTAATATGCTTAATGAGATGGGAGGCTACAGAGCGAGAAATCTGAGATCACTCTTTAATACAGAATCTGTCTGGATCTTCCTTGGTCTTATGTTCTTTTTTTGTGGACTCTGCTCTTTAGCTCAGCCCACAACCATTCAGTGGAGTGTAGTTCAGGGAACTGGGATGGTCATGCCAGAAGATTGATTCTGTGGTCATTGAACCATTTTTGTGTGAATTTGGACATGTTTTAGATCAGTGTCCTGCTGAAAGATGCAACTATGACACAGTTGTAGCTTCTTGGCAAATGCGGTCAAATGTTCATTTAAAATATACTTCATGAAGTTTATGACACCATGTACCTTAACATGGTGCCCAGGGCCCAGGACCCTACTTAACAGTGGGGATTCAGTTCTTTTCTGTATAACCACCCTTCTTTTTTTTTTTTACTCCAAACCCACATTGAGATTTACCAGAAAACTCTATATTTGTCTCATCTGACCATAGAACCCAGTTCCAGTCAAAGTTCCAGTAGTGTCTACTGAACTCCAGGCACTTACATTTGTGGTTAGATGAAAGAAAAGGCTTTAATCTGGCATGCCTTCCAAATAACTTCTCATGGAGGTGGTGTCTAATTGGAGATTTGGTGACTCCAACATGCTGCCATCTTCTGCAAATCTCCAGCCGTGATGCCTCTCTATAACTATAACCATAACCAGCGTTCTGTGTATGTATGAGGAGTTAAATACAGTTCCTTCATCTTTCAGGCAAGATCATTATAACTCCGGTAGTTTTAATCTCCTTACATAACCCTGAAAGTGGATATGGTTATTTTCAGGCATGTAGCTATTTTTTATAGCCATTGCCTGATTTATGAAGGTCAACACACTTTTCTTAATTTATTTTGTATTCTCTAATCCTCCCCCTGTTGATGAATGACTAAGAGATTTTGGCTTCTGTTATCTCAGAAAAACAGGAAGTCATGGATGACTGCTGAAGAGTTCTTAAACATTCAGGTGAACATAAAGTAAAATATAAATGTGAAGACCCCTCTTTATTTTTTATTCTTATGTATTTCTAGGAATGCCCATAATAGTGAGATATGGTATTTTTATTTGAGTTCAGCATGCGGTTTGATACGGCATCAGCCATTCCCTGTTGACATTCATTGATGAAACATGGAGTCATTCATAGAAATGGGGTCAACTCCACTCTTCCTTGTAACCTAGGAATTCCTTAGTAATAGTTTCTCTTGGTGGTTTCTTGAATAGGCTTTAAGGTGACTGCTTAGTTACTTGTTACTTTCAATGGTAAAATATTTTAATTGTAAAAAATAATGGTGCAATAGTGAATATAGATTATGCCTGCTATCTTACAGAAGCTCGTAGAAGGTTGTTTGAAGCCTGTCTATGAAGTTTTATACATTTATGGATTTCTTTCTGGGTGAAACAGATTATCATTAATCGATAGTTGTATTTGCCTTATAACTTTAGTACAAAACTGAAGAGTAAAATTTCAGACACCAAACATGTTTTGGCTGATTGTATTTGGAAAAGATGGAAAATTGTGTAAATTACATGTATTATTTTAAGAATATCAACTGATTCAGTGTATCAGTTACCTCATAAAAACATTGTTCTACTAATGAATCTAAATTACAGTATAAAAGATAAGTGTTTTTATAATAAACCAGTAACTTATTGCACAGGCATGTACTGGCCAAACCAGACTACCAGGTTTCTAAAAACATAATCTCTCTGCAAATTTGTCCATGGTTTACCAATGCCTTGAAGAGCTCTCTTTAAGTGCTAGCTATCTGATATGATCCTTTACAGTGACATTTTCTAAACAGGTTGATCATGGACACTAATGTGTACTAGAACTCTACAAAGTCAAATCAGATTATCATCCATCTATAAATGTATGGATATTTTGGCAATAAATTGTTCTGTTTTTATATTTGGAGATTTCAGACTTTATTGTCCCTACTTCAGAATCAGGGAAGGTACTAGACTTGAAATTAAGGATTGTTTCCCCACAGAATTTCAAAAGGATTTTTATAAATAGGAGCTTGGATGCACATGTTCTGGCCTTAAGCTGTGCAATGCAAATTTATTGCCATTCTAGGTTCTTTGGTTACTAGGTGAAAAACAAAATCCAATATAAATTGCAAAATTTAACCAAGAGCAATATTATTTTAAAAAATTGAACTGAACAATCATTTCTTTTTTCTTTGTCCTCAGTTAACCAACATGTCTTTAACAAACATGTCTCCTGTAAATTTACAGGGTGTGTCTGTTCATGTATGGAACATGTGAATAAAGACAGCTGTATTATTATGTGCTGGATGTCTTCTGTATTTTTACAAAAAAGATGTGCATTATTAGTCTGTTAATTCTCGTTTGTACTTCAGTTCAATAGCAGTGAGCTTTTACGTCATTCTAGCTGAAAGTTCTGACTCCTGCTCTAGGCCTGTGTGTGGTTCTAGCATTGTACACCATTGTATCCTGATAAGCAGTTCTTGTGCTTCCAGAAGCAGTTGGGTGAAGTGTTTCAGTCAAGGCCAGATCATTTTTATACCACAGTGCATCAGTACTGAGAGGTCCCATTCTGGGAGTTTCATGATGAATCCCCTTAATAATGTCATTCGGGGCAGTTGGAGCACCTGTAGCAGTACAGACATTGGAAGGTAGCAGAATAAATGTTCTGAGTTGCCATGCTCTTTCACTGTGGGAAAAAATGTATTGTACAGGTACATTATGTTCCTCAAGGTACAATGTGTAAGCTTTCTCAAAGGCTCATTTAAGTAACTTCAAAAAGTTATCATTGTAAACTTCATTAGGTAGAATAAATACCATAGATGTGGTGTTGAGCATACCATTATTTTAGATCCCCCCCTTGTTAAGTAGGCTATGACTTCTTTGGGTTACTTTAATTAAATGGGTTTTATCCAAAGCTCAGTAACTTAAATAATGTAAACTTCTATCTACCTGCATTTTTTAATGGAATGTTCTGAATCTCTATTATAGCACAGAGCATCTAGTTTGGGTTCAATGGGTGAAATGCTAAATAGCTCCAGTAAATTAAACTGTTGGTTCATATTTGCCTAGTGTGTCTAATATTTGAATAGTTGGACTGGGTTCATAAAATAAATGACTTTACTGAACACAAGGGAGTAAGGGGATTGATACATACATACATACATACACACACACTGGAAGCATTTCTGTGTCACAGCTCCAGGGGTCCTTGTTTGATCTTGAGCTTGGGTTACTGTTTCCCATGTTCTCCGTCTGTCTCAAAAACATCCCACACAGGTGGACTGGCTATTCTAAATTGGCCCCTGGTGTGAATGTGTGTGCATGGTGCCCTGTTATGGACTGGCATCCCATCCAGGGTGTATTCCCACCTCAGATCCAGTGGATAAGCTCCAGAAACCGGGATAAAGCTGGTACAGATAATGAATGGAAGGGGTTGCTACTGCAAAAAAGTTAAAAAAGCATTTGCCTAAACCTATTGAGTTCTTCGAGTCACTCACCACAGTAGTCCACAGGTTCCCAATCCTTGCCCATGAGAATCCCCTGTCCTGCACAGTTTAGTATTCTCCCTGTACTCCTGATTCAACTGATCAGCCACGTAACAGGCCTTCCTGTGTTGAAGTGGGTTTGTTAGAGCAGGGAAAACACTGAACTGTGCAGGACAGGACCAGGGTTGGGCACATGGGAATAAATTCCTATCAATGCTTAAGATCTTGGATAAAGTCATAATAAAAAAAAAAAATTAAAAAAAGGCTGCACAGAAAAACATTAATTACCCCACCCCCTTCACAATCCTTAACGATACTGAGTGCCCTCCTGTGGCCAGAGGACGCGTTGCAATTAAGCACCCGGAAGCCATTCGCCGGAAGTTCCTGCATGGTTTAAAAGTGAAGCGGGATTTTGGATTAGTCCTGAATTTTACCCTGTTTACATAAGACGTAAGTATCTATGTTGCTTTGCTAGTCTGAGATAAGATAAAGATCAACACAAACAGGGAAAACCTTTCTAGCTATTATTTGTCTAGAAAGCAGCATTAGAAAAACGTGTGTGTGTGTGTGTGAGAGAGAGAGAGAGAGAGAGAGACTGCAGCACTACAATTTGTTCCAGTTTTTTGTTAAAGTAATAGTTTTTTTTTTAATATAAAGAAAACAGATGTTTATTTAACATGTACAGAAGGAGTCTCCAGTGTGAGCACCTTGTAACCCTCAGAGATAAAGCTGTGATTTTTCAAACATGGCACAGTCTTTCAGACAGAAGAGTTTACACTTTGTGCTTTCTCAGTGACATGACACTTGGGTTTTTTTCTTATTAAATTGTTTTGCAGACATTCCACAACATTAAATGTAACTATAAATGGATAAAATGTACTACAACTGACACAACACCTGCTTAACACCAAACACTTAGATAGCAAAGCAGAAAACAAGCAAAAAAAAAAAATCATTCACACCTGTAAATAATCGCACACACACACACACACTGGAGCCTACTGTTTTGTCCAAAGCTTTAAAAATCGTGGATGTAAACACTGGTCAGGAGGAAAAAAAAAAAAAAAAGCAAAGCCACTCAGTTTACTCACTCATTTAATGGGGTTTCTTTCAGCAAATTTTGGTGGTTAATTCTGCTACAACAAGGCAAGCCAGTAAGTCATAAACTGTTAACCAGCTGGTTAGCAGGTGTACTAAACTATTAGCACTCACCTGACACCTGAGTTCAGTGTTGAGTGAGACGAGGTAAAACAAAACAAAACAAAAAAAACAATTCTGAGAGCTTTGTCCTGTTTAATTCTTTCTTCGCATTTAGACTCCACTTTCACATTTATAATCGAAAGATATTCTGGTATTTTTTTTATGCCTGCTTTGCTGTGAGAAACAATTTTTAAAAAATCTTTGTTTTATCCAAAGATGTTTAATAGACATTATCATTGTTAAGCACACCAACAGTAAATCCAAGCAGCAAACATTTTGTAGGCATTGACACCGTTTTAAGGGCTCTTATTGGGGATTAGAAATGATAGGAAAACTACTTTACAGTAATGCACTGAGAATTCATTCGTTCATCCAGTCCACAGAACATAAGGCAGCTTTCTTTTTGAAAGACTCAAATTTATCTTAACAAATCAATACAAAAACATACCGCAAATAACATTTAATTGTCAGACATCAAAATGAAAAAAATGATAGCACATGGGTTCTTTGTGCTTACACATTTAATGGCGCTTTTATGAATCACTGTGTGTAAAAGCCTACAACTGCATGTGCTCTGCACTCACCATGTAATGAGAGGACTGGGCTTGTGCGTCTCACTGCATCTTATCAAAGTCAGGAGATCTAGACGAAAGTGTGCATCTCATCTCTAAACTAGATCACCACATGCCTGCAAGGCCATAGAAACCTGCATCCCACTAAACAAGTTGTAGCAAAAGGTTGGGTTTGTTGGTTTAATCAGGTCCATGTATTGCATTTCACGTAATATTGTCATGAGCAAGCCCGGTCTATCCACGTTGGGTTGAGGAACATTCATTTCTATGATTTTTTGTAAATATTACATGTATTACATGCAAATATCTGTAATTATTATAAACACTCGTTACCATTGTATATGATCATAGTTTTCACAAAGTTTTGATATTAATCGATGCCACAGTATGTGCTCCAGCAGTAGGCTACAGACTGATACATTGCCCATGGGTGTAGATTTTGGGCATACACAAAAAATATAGCATGAATATTGTATTTTGTCGTGTTTCTAGCTAGAACACTTGACCATGCCACACACAAATACTTATTTTTGTTTTAAATAGCAGCGTCTGGTGGAAAGGCGTTTTTGATTAACATGAGCAAGTGGACTGGTGCCGCTGCAGTCTGGCGTAAAGTGAGCTTACAACGAGCGCCAGATTAAATGAGATTTTAAAAAGAATAATCTGACGGTTTTAATTATTATTAAATTTTGCATAAAGTTTACATGCATTGAACTACACTAAGAATAAGGGGTGGCCCTTTCCTCATCTCAGGAAAACCCACATGGAGTCGTGACCCCAAGGTTGAGAACCTAAAGATATACTAAGTTCCTTAATTTTGTCTTCCTTGATGAACCTATTTTCAGATGCAGTCCACTGTGAGTGAAGTTGCTCTCAACTCTGGAACACAGATTCCTCTCTTGGGTCTGGGCACATACAAGCTGCACACTTATGGAGCGCTGTACAAGTCCCTCAGTGCTGCTCTTGATGCAGGCTATCGTGCCTTTGATACTGCTGCAGCATACGGCAACGAAGGTCATCTAGGGCAAGTCATCAGGGAACTCCTGCCCAAGCATGGCCTTGTGCGTTCAGACGTGTTCCTCATCAGCAAGCTTGGACCAGAAGACCATGGTCCCAGAGCCAAAGAGGGCTGCTTGAGGAGTCTGCAACAGCTGGGTTGTGAATACATAGACCTGTATCTGGTGCACTGGCCTGGAATTGTGGGTTTAGAACCAACAGATCCCCTTCATGCCAAGTATCGCTCGCAGACTTGGGCTATCCTGGAGGGACTCTATGATAGTGGGAAGTTCAAGGCCATAGGGGTCTCGAACTACACTGCAAGACATCTTTTAGAGCTGCTAGAAAGCTGCCGTGTGCCTCCAGCAGTGCTGCAGATGGAGTGTCACCCGAAACTTGTTCAAAGACAACTCAGGGACATATGCAAAGAGGCAGGCGTTCACTTCCAAGCGTACTCTTCTCTCGGAAAGGGTGCACTCCTGGAGGATCCGGAGGTGAAGGACGTGGCTGAGAACTGCGGACGAACCCCAGCTCAGGTGTTACTCCGGTGGGCCGTTCAGCAGGGCATCTCTGTTCTGCCTCGCTCATCGCAGCCACAAAGCGTTCAAGAAAACAGCAGAATCTTTGACTTTGAGCTGAGCGAAAAAGACATGCAGAGACTTTGTGCCCTAAACTGTGAAACTAGGTATTGTACGAGAGATTCAACCTCTATTCAGTAATAAAGTTGTTATAAAAATATTTCTGTAATTGCGTGATGGAAATGCCTGATATGCCTCTCTAACTTTGAAGCCCAGTTTAAAAGTGCCCTCTGTATTAAGCTGGCTATGGTTGCTTGTATTACTTTTGTAAAGTGCCCCTGGTCTGTATTTTAATAAAATTATTTTTGTTGCTCAGCTTGTCACAGTGCTGTTGAGTATAGTTCAAAGTTTTAAAACGGTATAAGATTAGACACTGTGAAGTAAACTGTGGGTAAACTCAGCAGCAGATATTGAAAATAAAATATTCTAGGTCTATTAATCTCAGTTAATTGTAAAATGTCACTATGAGATTTTTAAAATGTCAAATCTCTGATAACTGGTTACATAAAAACTGAAATTTATGGAATTCAAAATTTTATTTTTGATCACAAATAATAAATTAAACAAGATACAAACAGAACAAATCATTATACAAACAGTTTCATCACAATATATGTAATGCAGTATAAATTCTTACCAAGAGCTTGTGAAAAAGACAAGAAATACAAACACATTTCAAGTAAGGCATCAACAAAATGCCTGATAGTTTCAAGACCAGCTTACACAGCATTTGGGTTGTCCATCTGTAATGATTTGCTTAACCACAGGTTTGGCAGGAACTCTCTGTTCTTTTGCATACAAAGCAATTTAACCCAAGCTGCTGAAGTCCAGTGCTGTGTTTATAAAAGGCCAAAGACAACCACCAGTTCTTCCATAAGGAAATATGTACATGAAAAGGTGTGAAATCCAAAAGCAAAAGCATAACATTCCATAAACACATTATGCACTCAGAACTCCAGTTGATGTCTTATTAAATTGGAAACAGTAACAAAAGCAACAGCAATTGCTGTGATAAAAGAAAACCCTGAGACGAACCTGACTGAATTAGACCAATACCCGCATCATTATTAACCACCACTACACACGATTTTCACAGGCTGCTTCAGTGACTTTTGGAGTGCTTGGAATATATTTACATTTTACCAAAATTCCTCAAAAACCTTTAATAAGACAAATGTTTAAAACTCACCATATATATATATATATATATATATATATATATATATATATATATATGTGTGTGTGTGTGTGTGTATGTATGTATATATATATATATTCATTTATAAAAGACGTCAGAACAATATATCACATTTCTTACCAAATATTAATTTAAAGGGTACAAATTAATAAATAATTCATAAATATTTAGGGGTTGAATTTATTATTAGTACATGTAAGATTGTCCATAAATATCACAGATTGTCAGTTAAGATTGTCAAATTTTTTAAAAACAATTCTTTACATCAGGTATTGCAGTGGTCAAACGTTTTAGCACCTTTCTCCTTTATTTTCACTGACAATATTTAAAAAAAAAAAATCTAAATAGGAGTTTGGTCAAGCACTTTGATTAAAAGGCCATACTGGTGACAAACATGACCAGCCTTCGTCTTGACTGTTGCTTCACTTTTCTCTCTGTTTTAACTGTGTGGGATTTTATTCTCTTCCCTCCTCTTCTCTAGCTCCCCAAAGGAAGGAGAACCACCCACGTTTGGGTTGCTTCTGCGACACTTTCCCAGGACTGTTCACTCTCCTTATGTCCTGGCAACATCAAGACATAAAGAATAAATAAACACACAGGGGAAAACACACAGCTTTGCTCAGACAAACCTTCTGGTGGTTGTCCGAGTGCGATATTTAGTTTTATTTGTTCAGAGTGTCCGTTATGTACTCATAAGTCATGCATCATTAATATCCCTTCTAATGATTAGTATTGAAACTCACCCCTCTATCCAGCCAGGTGTCAAATTCATCACTCATCCTCCTCAGCTGTCGTCCATACTTCTTAGCTTTCCACAGTGCAGCGGGTGCAGATTGGGATCGGCCTCGGAATGGGGCTCCATCTGAAGCTCCTCCGCTCTCTTCAGCTGAAATTCCATCCTGGAGCTCAGCATCTTCCCAGCGGCTCACCGTGTACACCTGAGATTCAGAGTAGAGCCGCACTCGACCTCCGACCCCTGAAACCACACCAGAGTGAGCGAGAGTTTAGAATAACATTGATGATTTGCAATCTTAGACTTGAAAACATCTTTTTTAGCCTTTAATTCCACCATTGACAACAGAAACTTTAAAATGTTGCTATAAAAAGAGATTTATTTCTCTTATAACACAGCAATTTTTAAATTGTAAGCTAACAAGTTAGCTCTATCACTTATGTTATAGCAGCTATAAATAATCATTCCCTTACCAGCCTCAATTTTTTCATAAAATAAAAACAAACAAAACAAAAAAAAAAACATGCAAACCGAGAAACCGGTCATCTGAAACTGGAAAGCACAAAGTCCCCTGTCCTGAAGATTTTCTCATGGTGGAAAAACCATTACAAAGCACCGATATTGGAGACTCCTACCATAAAAGATAAATAAACTAAACTTACAGACACCATATCAATGACTATACTCTGCATCTTTGTTAATGAACCATTCTTTTTACTCGGTTTATCAGCATGTCCGCAATACGAGTCCTGTGAAAGAACTGCTACTAAAGAAACAATACCATATAAGAAAGAAAATATTAATAGAAACCTGTGATTTGAATTATAGCTAGCAATACTGTCCGAGTTACTGTTAGAGAAAATTAATCAACACCTTCTGACGAATTTGAGAATTCACCATCATCAATTGATTTTATATGGATATTTTTTTTACATTTTTATGTTGGTGGTGTTATATGACCAGAGCCCGCACCTGAGAAAGATGATGTCTACAATCAATCATGTTATATATATATACACACCATATTTTGTACAAATGACCTTTAAAAGATCTACTAACAATATTTTATTAGGATTTTAGTGCCACGCTGATATCGTCCTCACATCAGACAGAAATGTGAACAGCCACAATCATGATAGATAGATAGATAGATAGATAGATAGATAGATAGATAGGGATAACACTTTATCATCTAAGCTTCATATAGTCTTTAGGACTTTGTGAGTGTAAGGCACACTTGGTGATGTCTTACTTGGAGGGTCAATATTCTCGATTGTCTCTGACCATCTTGATTCATTGTCATCCAAAGGTCTGGCATCTCCTCTTACACTGTGTGCACACTTGTCCATTGTGAAACCTGGTGGCAATGAATTATTACAGGTTCACCTGTTAGTCATGTCATGTATTGAACAGTATTAACTGACATTAAACTGAGTCAGTGAGGAAATAAAAATGTCCAGCATCACTGGAGTTGATCTGACTCTGCAAGCTTGTAGGTTTCATGCAGACTGACATGAGCTCTGCTCTAACTGCCTCACAACTCAGCTTCATGTGGAAGCTTAAAATGACCTCAAAAGCTGTCAAGAAAGAAAAAATAAATCACAAAAGTTACCTGTAATTCTTGATGAATTCCAGAACAAGTGATTCAGAATTGTTCCTCCTCCTTCACTTCCTATTCTGGTGTTTATTACTTTTGTATATCCTTCCTTTTCGAAATTAAAATGAGCTTTCCTCAGTCTCAGTAGGTATTGATTGCTCATGGCACGCGACACACCCAAATAACAAAAGCTGACATTCCTAGCTAATCTGCAAGTTTCAAATCCAACGACGCTCTCCCGATTTCTAATGCTGACATCACTGAAATATAAAAATAAAGAGCAAAACACATCGCCTTACGCGACATCTAGTCAAAATGATTGTCTTCGCCGAGTGTCTTAAACAGTACCACTGTCTAATTTCTCATCCACTCTTGTCTTTTGAAGCAGCGTGTATGATCTCATATCACCTCGGGTTTATTGTTGTTGTCTGTGTACAGTAGTGTAAGGTTTCACCTCCCAGCCAATCAGGTGCGAGGAGGCTTTCTGGCTCAGCCAATCAGAGGCCGCTGCTAGGCTGTTTTTTTTTTTTTTTTTTTTTTTTTTTTTTTGCGCGGCTGTTCTGTGAGACGTCACTGTTGCGATAGGGCTGTACCAGCTCGCGCTGTCCTGCCGCTTGTTTACCTTCTGAGCTTATAAAACACACAAAGGCAAAAAAAAAAAAAAAAAAGAGTAAGAAAATAATTCGCTTCGTCACTCGACAGGGTGATGATTCGCTTCGACCCCACGAAGGGGTATCTAATCAAATGATGGGAAATGTATAAGAATATTTTCAAATTATCATTATTAAATTCCCCTCAGTTTCATATTCTTCCTAACACGCCTAGCTCTTACTGAACATAGGTTTTCCTGAACACCATTTTGGATTCTAGCTACTAAATGACCAACAAATTTGAGAACATAAGCCTATAACAAGCCTGCGGTGGAATTTAGAGACACAACATGATCTTTTTTTCTTCTCTAGATGGCGACAAAGGACATTTTAACATATTTATTCGTCTACAACGTCCATGCATCCATCCATCCAGTTTCCGTACCGCTTATCCTACACAGGGTCGCGGGGAGCCTGGAGCCTTTCCCAGGGGACTCGGGGCACAAGGCAGGGGACACGCTGGATGGGTTGCCAAGCCATCACAGGGCACAATCACAGACACACTCACACACTATGAACAATTTCAGCCCGCGGCACATGTCTTTGGACTGGGGAGGAAACCAGAGTACCCAGAGGAAACCCCTGAAGCACGGGGAGTACATGCAGACTCCACACACACACACACACACACACACACACACACACACAGTGGAGGCGGGAATCGAACCCCCAGTCCTGGAGGTGCGAGGCAAACATGCTAATCTCACAGCCTTGTCTGCAACTCATTATTCAAATCTCTACTCAACTTCAATACAGGTTCTAAAACATGGAGTGGCAAAGAGAGGACAAGAGCACACACAATTTTTGCACTGCTTATTTATGTAAAGATCATGGATGCATTTGAAAGATGCTCTATATGGCCAAAAGTATGTGGACACCTGAGCATCACACCCATATGTGGTTCTTCCCCAGATTGTTGCCAAAAAGTTGGACGAACACAATTGTCCAGAATGTCTTTGTATGCTGTAGCATTAAGATTTCCCTTCACTGGAACTAAGAGGCACAAACCTGTTCCAGCATGACAATGCCCCTGTGCACACAAAGTGAGATCCAGGAAGACATAGTTTGTCAAAGTTGGAGTGGAAGAACTCTAGTGGCCTGTACAGATCCCTGACCTCAACCCCACTGAACATCTTTGGGATGAACTGGAACGCCGACTGTAAACCAGGCCTCCTCACCCAACATCAGTGCCTGACCTCACTAATGCTCCTATGACTGAATGGGCAGAAATTCCCACAGCCAAATTCTCCAAATTCTAATGGAAAGCCTTCCCAAAAGAGTGGAGGCTGTTATAACAGCAAAGAGGGGACCAACTTTGGAATGGGATGTTCAACAAGCACATATGGTTATGATGGTGAGGTGTAAACATACTTTTGGCCATTATAGTATATTTTATTCTTGGTGCAGTAAGAACGGTAACACGTGGCAATACTGTATTGGCTTGTAAGTTGTCCAGTTAATAAAACTCAGGGGATTTGGTTAAAACAGGGTGGAAGAGTGTGTGGTGTAGCCACCTTACAGCTCCAGGATCCCTGGTTTGATCCTGAACTCGGGTTACTATCTGTGTGAAGTTTCTGTGCATGTTCTGTCCATTTGACATGGGTTTGCTCCAGGCTCTCTGGTTTCCCTCCACGTCCCAAAAACATGCCGGTAGGTGGACTCGCTACTCTACCTTTCCCCTAGTTGTGAATGTGTGCGCATGGTGCCCTGTGATGGACTGGTGTCCCATCCGTTCTATAGTCCAGCCTCACACATGTTGTTCCCAGGAAAGGCTCCAGATTCACTGCAATCCTGACCATGATAAAATGGTTATGGAAGATAAATGAATGAATGATTTGCTTAAAATCCTACACTTATTATTACATTGATTATTGTTTTATTTTGTACCACGCCTCTACTAAAATGCTCGCTGCAAGGCAAATCATAGGTTTATATTAATGCACTCTTTCTAATATGTAATTGTTTCTAAAGTAATAAGTCATTCACAGGGACTTGGTGACAGCTGTGTTAAAAAAGAGAAGCTGATAAGGAAATGTTTTTATCACATAAATGATAACAGGAACTAACTTCACGGCTGTATGACAGTATTATGGAACTATAAATATATATTAAAAGTATGATGTGTCATTCTTTAATAAACAGGAAATGGTTAGCGGTGGCATATAGTGGTGGTATAAGAGAAATAAAACGTGCTATTGGACAATAATCAACTTCAGGGTAATAACAGTAACTCTGCATTGTGTAGGGTTGCATTACACCGCCCCATTGTTGATTATATTTCTACAACAGCAGCTCAGTCGTGTTTTATTCCTTACTTAATACGCAGCATTCATTTTGATTGTTCAGAAAGTGTTAATTAATGCTACAATTATTATTTTGTGTAATTATTCTTTAATCAAGCATTATGAACTAGATATAATGCAATAATTTTGCTTGAATATATAGTAAAAGACCTCTTTGGTCACAACTCTGCTTCAATATTAGATCCTAGAACTTCCTATGAAAAAATCTAGGTTTATTTTTCCAGGCAACTGGGACAAACACTCCTCTCAGCACTGCATATTCAGTGTGTGGAAAAAGTCCTCTCTCACCTCATACACACTACCGAACATCATTTTAGGCTACCACTTCATTTAGCAGTTAATATAAAGAATACTTAAGCACGATTACTTACTTTACAATGTAATTACAATGATTAATTGACTAATTACTTTTAATTTTCTACAAAGCTTGTAAATGTTTTAAAGGCATGATACTATGTCTACCATGTATGAGTTTGTAATGTGTGCACATCAGTTTTGCATTTTCTGAAATACTTGTGTTGTGTCATTAAAGAAATTTCTATATTTGATCTATAAGAGGTGACAAATTTCCATGATGAGTGTGATTGATTATATCCCATGCTGCTTTCTCACACACGCAGATCTGCAGAGTGTTCGAAACAAACTCAATACTAGCAAATACGTACTAAATTCTTGACATAATGAGCATGTAGCAGCTACGTGTGGCTAGGATGTGAAATAAACTAAAGTATGAGTAATTTTGTAACTTCTAAAAGAATGAATAAAAATGGGCTATAATTCCTTTTGAAAGTAAATGCTGACAGTTTATATGTATAAAATGGTCATAGAACTTTGCTAATTGTGTTAAGCTTGATGGAGGTTCTATTTTCAAAAATATTTATAACATCTATAATAAGCAATAGACAAGATGCACATGGAGGGACAGTATAGTAAATCATATATTATAAAATTCAATATTTATGGGGAATTCCTCAAAATTCAGGCCTTAGCAAACACAATAGTGGCTGAAGAGAATTTCTTTCATTATTAGCTTCTGATAAATACAAAAAGGAAAGGAAAAATGAAAAGGCACATGGCATTATAGTTCCAGTTGGAGCACCCTCATGGACATGGGGAGAACATGTGAAACAACACACATAGACAGTAACCTGAACTTGCCGCTGCGCTGCCCTCCATATAATAATGCCTTGCTCCTTACTGTATATTTTTTGTATTTTTATTGTCTTTGTAATTTATTGTTTGTTGCTCTTCTACCCAGTCTTTCTCATGAGGAAAAAACAAAATAAGAATTTCATTGTACCAAAGATCTTGAATAAGCTTGAAGAATATATAGAAATACTTATTTTATCAAAATATGCATGTCACACAAAATTTCTCTGAAAATACGTATATGTTCTGGTTATTTCGTCAGTAAAATGTCAGACTATCACGTATGATTTTTACAATCCAAACCTGTTAGTGTTGCAACAACAGAGAGCTCATTTTCTAAATTGTAGTCCTACCTGAGGAGTAGCAACAAGAGGGACTTGGGCTGGCTATTCCGTCCTTTGGCACGTCACATACAGTATACCCAAATGAATACAGTATCTCTAACTCTTCTGTATTCTGGGTCTCATAAGATCCTAGTTACGTAACTGTCTTGGCTGATTACATACAGTGTAAATTAAAAATTCTGTTATTTTATCTTTTTGCCAAACTATTCCTTTAACATTGCCACCTGGATGAATGACAGAATATGCGCAAATATGTACACAGTCACTGCATCTTTTCGTGCAGTGTCACTAGACAGCAGAATGAAGTTTAATGACAGTTTAATGAAATCTACAAGTCTTCCACTGTGGCACTTCTGTTCTCCTTGGTTCACTTCACATATTGAGCAGGTAAAACACACACCTGCGTTCTTTTCAGGATATATAAAACATTTTGATCATTGCCATAATGTAATTAACTCATAATGTTTCATTCTTTATCTATTTTTGTACCCATTTTTTGTTGTTTTGTCATTCTGTACTTTTGTCACACTCCCGGCTTCACCTCCTTTCTCTGGCCCTGAATGGTTACCGCCTCTTCATCAGCACCTTCATCTAATCCTTGTTAAGGGTTCATCTGAACTGCTACTTAGGGTGTATGCCAGGCTCTATTATTTGTTGATTATGACGATGAAGATGATGGTGATTATTATTATTATTATTATTATTATTATTATTATTGTTGTTGTTGTTGTTGTTGTTTTTATTGTTCAGACTTACTTCATTTACATTTGCAGCCTTCACATGCTATTTTGGAATGCACGCATTCACACTTGCGAAGAAATGGATTTGGTGGAATTCATATTCCTAATCGGATATAAAGTGTAATAACGTTACATTGTAAGTGTAACAACTAGTATTCCCTCCCAAGAGCCAGCTCTCCCCATCATACAAAGGCTACCAACTAGGGAGCATGAAGGCTAACAAATGCTTCCTCTGAGACAAGGAGGAAGAAGAAGCCAGCCAACTGCATCTTCTCAAAGTGCTACTCTTGCTGCATCACAGAGCAGTGTAACACACTCAGAGAAAAGCGCTATCTACCCTATTCTGCATACATGTGCTGGCAAATGCCCACGATTGAGAGGGATAGCATGCCATCCATCCCACAAGAGAGCACAGTCAGTTTTGATCCCTTGGCTTCTACCCATGCATGATGTGTCATTGTGGGGCTTTGATCTCACAATTTCCTGAGAATAGGGTGAATAGGGGGAGGTGGTAGCTCAGTGGTTAAGACGTTGGACTCCTGATCAGAAGGTTGAGTGTTCAAATCCCTGCACTGCCAAGCTACCACTGCTGGGCCCTTGAGCAAGGCCCTTAACCCTCAACTACTCAGTTGTATAAATGAGATAATTGTAAGTCGCTCTGGATAAGGGTGTCTGCCATAAATGTAAATAAATGTGAATGCTACTGTAGTGCCCTTCAAGGCCTTCTTCTTCTTAAAATGGCTCACATTCTAGTAGGACCAATAATTAGGCAATTAGATAAGAGTATTATATTAATACTCTTATTATAATACTATATAAGCGTACTGTAATAAGAGTATTCCACAACCTGACTATGTAGTTGCCTCTTTGCGTGTGTTTCAACTTAGGGTTATGGTGAAATAAGAATTGCATCCTTTTTTATACATCTACAGTACATATTTCATTGAACAATATGGAACTGAATAAATAGCTTTTGTTGTCACTCAAGATGGAAAGCAACACCCCAGAAAATGAGGACCAACAAAGTTCCAATGGCAATAAAACAGTCTGAAAAGTCTGAATAAATCAATAAGAGACAGAGCCAATATATTGGTTGTGCCAAAATCAATTGCTTGACTGCTTGTTAAGATGCACTAGTGAGCTTAGCAACAGCAAACAACCTGACAAACCACAGAAGAAGACCACACTTTCAATTCTTTCAGGGATGATACCAAACTGCTAAACTGTTCATTTAAAACAAGACCGGATGCAGATACAGATTAAGAGAAAGCAACCACAAAGAGAAGAAAAATAATCCAGCACAGACGCAGAGTGTTTAGCACGAGTCACACTGATATGCCTCAAAACTGCGAGGTTACAGGCTAGTAGTGGCATGGGAAAAAATCCTGTCAAATTGATCTCCTGAGAAAATACGAACAAGCGAGGGCAATGTAATTGGATTCTGTTTGACTGTTTGCCATAGAAATAAATGGTACAAATGCTAAGTCTGTCTTAACCCTAACCTTTACTGTGTTAGCCTTTCATATGAATTAAATTGCCCACATTGTAAAGATTTTCAAGAATGAAATGATGTCAACCCTAAAGCTATACCTCATCTCTGTGGCATGGGCAGGTATGGGTACCACTGGAACTGCGTTATTATAGTAATTGATAAAGTGACTGTAAATGACATCAACAAGATTTTTGTTACAGAAGGATACATAAGTGATTTATCTGCTTAAATATAACTAAATTCTTCGCAACTCAGTACATTCTTGCAGCAAGAGAGTGAACTCCAGTAAACAAGACTGGGCTATTTGGATATTTAATTATTAGAGTTCTGTGATTATAAACATATTTATGAATTTATTTTATTGTTTTATCTAATTTTCCCATAGCGTTTGGCATTTAGAAACTATAAATTGTTGCATTACACCCTGTCAGCATAGCCAGGGAAGATACTCTGTGTCTGGTGATGTTTTTGGATCACAGGCATTAGATAGTATTTGCAAGATTACTTAGGTTTATGACTATTTATTGTTCGCTTATTTGATAAAAAGGCTGTGATTCCTATCTGGATTACCAGTATAGATGTTAAGTTAAGGGTGACCTGATGTTTTATACTTCCCCACTGACACTGTTTCATTTCAAACCCAGTGTACTGTTGTACAAAACCAGTTTATTTCATAAAGACATGAGAAATAAATAACATATTGAAGCTACAAGCTACATTTGTTGGAAGTACATTGATCTGTAGTGTGGTAACTTCTTCAGTAACCTCAGTAAGAGTTTACAGGTCATGAGAAACTTCTTCATTGTAGTTGTTACACCTGCACTCATTCTCACCCACATAGTAACTTTTAATACTTTAATGATATTCCAATCCTTTTAAAGCCTGCTAAACCTGTGTGTGTTAAATGTGAGCTCTGGGATTAAACATTATTTTAACTTCTTTAGCACCAAGACACTTTTATTTTGTCACCATCGAACCATAAGCCTTGTTTGGCTTCCTCAGTCAGAGAAACGAGTTTGTTAAGAATATTTGTTAGAAAGACAGGAAAATGGGATACAGTGTCAGGCGTGGTATGGCATCCCTGGAGCACTGAGGATTAAGGGCCTTGCTTGAGGGCCTAATGGTGGCACTTTGGTGTTGCTATTACTTAAACTCCCAGACCTCCGATCAACAGCCCAGAACCTCAACCACTGATGTGTGACGACTGCCTGGTGTTGAGGATAAAAGATGTGTGTACAATAAAGCAATATAAAATGGCTGCTGCATATGAAAGCTAATACTGAACTAGTAAACCTAATAATTCCAGAGCGGAAAAAATACATGGGTTACTATGCGTAAGTATTATTTTTGGCATATTTATACTTTACTTGAATATTATTGAAGTTGAGTAGTTGTAGACTTAATTAAATTTCCAAGAAAGAAAGCTTACTTTTTCCTCCTTACATTTGTATTTAGACCTTCAAAGTACAATCAATGTTACAAATCTCAAAGTTGTGCAATACGTCAAACACTCAGGGCTTTAAGAATCTGCAGTTTTTCAGAAGTATTTATTGTACCTAGCCTACTAATAATTTTATTGGGGCAGTTGTGTACAGTGTTTTACTATCACAAATGTACCGATGTTATTGTGGGGAGGTGTGAATTGTTTGCCCAGCAGGGGGCTCACACCCCTCCCCTTTCCCATCGCCATGCTCACCAGCAGCTAACACAGAGTCACGATACTCTACACACAGAAACCCAACAGTGTCCTGACTAATCTTATAACAGACGTGGGGTGACAAAAATGTCTGATAAGTCAATTTCCACCGGTGGAATGGAATGCCAGGGTACTGTGAGAAAGGATTAAACACATTTACTTTTCATGCTTTAATGCTGGAGTACTTTTTTTTTTTTTACTTTCACTTGAGTACATTTTTTTGGCTGAATATGTCCACATTTAACTGAGATTTTGACACATCATCTGTACTTTCACTTAGGTATAATTTCTCAGTACTTTCTCCACCCCTGAATAACCCTGTGGTTTAATAGTTTTGCCACCAGTAGACCCAAGGCTATTAATTTGGGTTGACACAAGGGACAAACTGAGGGCACGGTGGTGCAGTAGTGGCATTGCTTCCTCAAAGATCCAGAATCCTCAGTTTGATTCTGCGCTTGTTTTAAATTTGCTAAATTGCTCCTATGTGTAAATGTGTGTGCATGGTGCCCTGCGATGGCCTGGCATCTCATCCAGGGTGTATTCCTGTCTCATGCCCAGTGTTTCTGTGATAGGCTCTGGATCCAACATGATCCTGACCAGGATAAAACGGATACTGAAGATGAATGAATGAATGAACAAGGGACAAACTGGATGCTTAACCAAGCATTACAGAACAAAATATTAGAAGATTTTTAAGAGGCCAAGCACCGAGAGTGTGTAGGCACCCTACTGGGATTGTTTGTTTTCCTCTTCTTCTTCTTATACTTCCACAAGGGAGTCAATGACAGCCCACAGAACTCTTTGTATGCTTTTTATGAAATTTGGCACAGTGATAGACGACATTCTTAGCTACCTTCACAGGAATTTTGGTGTACTCCAGTCAAGCCCACTCTAGTGCCACCAATAGGGAAAAGTTGGATATACTTTTACAATAATAACCCCATAATGGAATGTCGTAGAAACATGATTCCACGTTTCTCTAGATCTTTGGGTCAAGCCGAGTTCAACGGACACAATGATGTTTCTTCTTCTCCAACACATTTTTTTGCAGTTATCACCAAATTTGGCAGGCAACATCATAATATACAGGATGGATTGTCCATAACACACAAAAGAATTTGATGGCGAAAGCGTCAAACAGTAATCGAGTGCATATATATTAGAAACCGCGTGATGTATTTTGACCAAACTTCGTAGATCACTGACAGACATCATCGTAGACATCTCAAGTCTCTCCAAGAAATTTTCTCTAAATTCATCCTTAGATGTTATATTTTTCTATGTTTATGTTATGGATTTGTATTAAGTAATGGCAATATCCAGAATAGCAGCTAAACCAGGAATTATGCATTTTGGATATTGTTATCATTAGCCTGATAGTCACTGTGGGATGTTTTTGGGTCGGCTTATGTCTGTCGGACTAACTTGCTTCATCAGTGACTGATCCTGATGTGCTGTGGTTATTAGTGAGGGTCGCGAGCGCGATGCTGGAATGTGTCCCCTCCCTTCCCCTGTCTCTGCAGTCTCACTGCTGACTAACGGCGTTCCTGTGCTTCTCCGCTCCCTTCCACAGTAACGCAAGATGGGAAAAACCAGAGCTGCCATTTTACATCCTTGGCTTTCCAGTTATATTTCCAGACCAGAGTCCATCATCTTCATGGAAAGTGCGCGCCGCCGATGTTCATAGGAGCGCACCTTTAGCATTCTGCGCGCGTCCTCCTCCTGCCTGGCGCGTCACACCTCTTTCTCTCTCTCTCTCTCTCTCTCTCTCAATATCACAGAGAAACTGCGTTTGGCATTCAATGCTGGATGGAGAGCGTATTTTTTTGTTGCAAAAAGAAGTGCCAAGGAACCATTTTCATATTGAGGTGTTCTGGGGATGCCTAGCTCGCTTGGTGTCTCCAAACATTCAACAACTTTAGTGACAACCTCAGTGACCAAAATTTCGTTTTCTGGTATAGAATTGAATCAGAAGAGAGGCTTAGCGTGGGCAGGCTCTCTAGTGGCATTCAATATATATTTATATATATATATTTGGTTCCAATCACTTCCATGTCTTAGCTGAGGCACTCCATCTCTGCAGGGGCACTTTTTTTCCAGCCCTCCAGCTACATTTTGGAGATGTGCATTACTTTACTGTGCGTTTTGCTTGGTTAAAGCTCGGTTAAAGCGGGAAAAGCCACGCTCCTGAGACGTTGCGCAGCCGCGATGCGTTTCTGCGTGCTGAGTGACTGAACACGGAGGATCCTCACTGTGCACTTCACAGAGACTGGGCGCGAGCTCCAACCCGAAACCGTAAGTAACCCTCCATCAGATGACCACTGAGGTCCTTGTTATTGTCTGGTTACGAGATCATACTGAACGGAGTGCAGTGGTGCAATGGATGCGAATTCACGCGTTCATGTATTGACGTGTGAGCCACAAAGCTGGCATGCTTGAACTTTAAAAACGAACATGCTTTGTGGGCTTACATGAAGGGGCGTGTGTGTGTGCGTGTTGTGCATTTACATTTAACATATAACCCCCACCCCTTCTTTTTTTTTTTCTTATTTCTGAGTGGAATGAATTTATAAAGCATCTAATTCACGTGCCTTCCTTTGTTTACAGGAAGACAACATCCCCCTCCCAGTCCAGAGTTCCCGAAATGCATCTCTGATATTAAGAAAAATACTGTCTCTCCAGGTAACATCATCATGATCTATGAGTTTTTATCAGACACTGGTGCCCAGTCACACAATGACTTAAACTGGACACTTATAGTGTGAATAGTGTGAAATTTTAATGCATGTTATAACTAGCTAAAATGTTTTTTTTTTTTTTAAATGTAAGCTATGTAGAGCATTTCCCACTCATAAAGCCTGTGGCATTTCCAAAGTGGCTACATGCACTTAGGAGGCACCGTTCTCATGGAAACGCTCCTGTACTCCCACTATAGAAGCAGCCCACCTGCTTCAGATAAACGCATTCTGATGATAAAGATACACCAGCATTCTGTTAGATATCTACTGACAGATCTTCTGCATATGTTTAATGTTTCACCAAATATCAGTGTTGTAGGATTAGCTTACGTAGAAGAAAGACATTTGTGAGCATCCTCAGCTAACACGGAACATCATCAGAGCATTCAGTCGTGTATTTCAGAAGTTCTATGAAGGTTAGGCTGTGCGGGGAATAAAACACGATGTGGTGTGCTATTATAGGAAAATAATCAATGATAGGATAGTGTGATATGGTCCTACACTGAGCGGTGATCATGTTACCACCACGAAGTGGATTATTTTCCAATAACTCCATTTTATTGCTTTTACACTACAGCAATTTGCCAATGATTATAATTTGTCATTTATTAATAACTGACATGTCAAGCTGTTTACCATTTATTGTTACATTAATGTTATGGAAGCAAGTTAGTTCATGCTATCACTTACCTTATAGCAGCTATAAATGGTCGTTCCTTCACCAGGCTCTCATTTTTTCCCTCACTCTTGAACTCAATAAGACAAAACAATGCATCTTGTCATGTCACACAAAACCAGAAAGTCTAAACTCTTTAGAACTGACACCCAAGACTCCTTACATAAATGCTAAGCGTCTATTACAGAAAGTTTCACCATATCAACAATTATAAATAATGACACATTAAAAAATCTGTTTATTATTAGCCTTAGATTATGTGGCGCATCCTCCGTACAAGTTCCTGTGAATTAGCTGTTACTATAGAAACAACATATTATAACAAGTACATTAATATAAACCTGTGATCTAAAGTCAGAGATGCTGTTATAGAAGATTAATCATCACCTTCTGACCAATCAGATTCAAGACTTCAACAGCTCAACAGGTAAAATACCAAAATAACGTTCCTGCAAAAATTCTTAACATGTTGCATCGCAATGTTCTTAGAGCATTTCTTTCACAACACTTCTGCTAGACACAAACTAGCATTGGCAGCGATTTTGTAGGAACATTTATTAAGATTCCCAGAGAACTGACTGAATGTTCTTAGAGGCAAAAGTTCCTAGAATCATAACGTTCGGAAAATGTTTCATTAACGTAAAATTGTTACGTAGGTCACCTCCATGAATTAATGCAGTCATGAATATAAAGATGCACTATATTAGATCAAATATTCTGTCTTTCATTCTCAGCTGTGAAATGACTTGTGATACTCCTGATAAAAGTAACTGATAGAAGTAAGTTGTTTGGTCAAACTGTGATCTGCTAATCAGACTCCTTTCTGTTGATAATATTACCAGTTTAGCAGGATCAGTGAGGAAATAGGAACAGCTCCAACCATGTCTCTAACATCTCTAAAGTGACTCTAAAGAAGACAAATAATTCATACAGATCTTTGAGTAAACAGAGGAAAAAACACATAGTGGTCCCAGTATTCGCAATTCATTGTTATATTTTCCAAGCAGGGCAGTCTGTAGTCAGTTCAGCACCAACCAGCTTTCTTGTAAAGGTGGCCTCCTGATGTTAGAGCTCATAGTTTTGCAGGCTTCATGTCTTCCTTAATGTTAAGAACCATTACTCACAGCTTGAGCTAATCTTACTGTTTTTTAGCAGACTGAAAATAATCACAGTCTTGCTGTGGGCAGAATTCAAGAAGCGGTTCATTTCCAACACCGCAGCTTCCATTGTGTGCCGTCTCGGTCCTTCCAACAGCCTTTATAATGTATGGATTAAAATTTTTTTGCACAGTGTATGATTTGACAAAGCCCTGTATTACTTGCTGTTTGGAAGGACAAAAAGTCATCCAGCATAGCGTGCAATGAAGCTGAAGGGGAGAATCTTATAATGTAAGTAAGCGTAGATTTGATGGCAGTAAAGATAGGCGTGATGTGGTCCTGAAATGAAAAGAGGGTAATAAGCAGCATTCCAGGTGATTTTCGAGTCGACTGGATTGAAACGATTGCCAGAAAAAATGTAACTACAATCATCTTGGCATGATGCATGAACAAATATTTCACTACTATACCAGGAAAGAGAAGGTCAGAGTCTGAAAATATTGTGCAGGTGCAGGTAGGCAGCATGGATAGTAGAACTGATATGGAGCTCAAAGGATCTCTAAGGATCTTTTGGTTCTAGGATGACACCTAGACTTTTTACATTGGAAGAAAAGGGAACCATTGTGCTAGAGATGTCAGGGCTAGGGGATTTGGTGTGTGTGTGGATTTACTACCAATGAGAAGTATTTCAGATTTTTATCATGCACATTTTAGGACCATTCAGTCTGAGTCATCCTACTTTGAACGTACACCAGACAGGAGGTCTGGAGATATTAGGGGAAGGGCCAGTGACAAGGGGTTTGGTGGAGATGCAAAGCTGGATATCTTTGATATTGTGGTGTCTCATGTTACATCCAAGGGGAGCACTTCCAAGCAACTGGCCCTTTCATCAGGAGATCGTGAGTATAGATCCATGGCAATGTACAGCCATCTATGACCAGGAGTCAAGACAGCAGTACTGGCCATGCTTTTTGGGTGGGACGGATAACGTATCTCTCCCCCCATCAATCACAGTGACACCAGCCAATCAGGGGCTCAGGTATGCAAAAGAAGGTAGATAGCACTTTCCTTCATGTGTGTTACGTCTCACTGTGATGCTGCATGAGCAGCAGTTCAAAACAAATTAATAAGTTGGTTTCCTGTGCCTTGGAGGAAGCATGTGTTTGTCCCACCCTGTCCAGTTGGTAGCTGTCATGTGATAGGGAGTTAGCTAGTGGGTATTGGCAAGACCAAATTATGGAGAAAATGGGGGAGGAAAAGTTCAGCTGAGATCATTTGCTTAAATATGGGAATTATCTGTTAGATAAAATAAGTGAACACTCACACTTAACTAACCAAGGCTATGGTTTTAAGCTGATGTCAGAAGCACAGGTCGCCGTTTCTCTGTATGTGTATTTTGCTGTTGTGGTGTGTGTGGGTGTATATGTATATGTCTGTTTTTTTTTACCATCTCTTTTGTCTAATAGAGTGTGGTCATCTGGGGACAGCATATCGCTTCTAGATCAGCTTAGTCAGCATTTTTAGTCTATAGCTTGACACCCAAACCACTATATTTCTCTTCTGAGCTTTGTCTAAAGACCTATCTGCCCATTTGATGTTCCAACCCCATAAGGTCCAGTCAAGTGAGCCACGGACTGCAATTAAAATGTCCTTTACTTCATCAGTCTGGGCCAAAATGGTGCTATCATTCAAGTGGTACTCTCGATAATTGCCTTTTTTTTTTTTTTTTTTTTTTAAATATGATTTGAAATTGTTTTCACTTTGAAATTTGCCACTTTAATAACAAAAGCCTTTACAATCCTATGATTTATCCCTACATTGTCGAACATTTTGCAGTTTTTAAACTGTAATACAAATCCCAGACAAATGAACAAATCTCAGAAAGATCCATTGTGTGAAGAGCTCTGTTATTCTCAGCTAGAGCATTTGTGTGCACTTCTCAAACCAGCGCTATGTAGCCTAGCTCAATATTACAATACAGTCCATCAGCAGTGAATTGGATTAGCTCTCTTGTTTTCATGGTTTAATAGCTGCATGCTGCTTGCTGGTAGCATTTGTGTGTGAAGTTGCTGGAGCGTTGATCAGCAGACCTGGTGAACAATTCCTCTGCGTTCAGTGAATTATTTCCACTTGACTGGTGCTTGAATCTCTCCTGCATTCTCTCTCCCCTCTCATTTGCCCCCTTTCTTGACCCACATTTTATACATGTATATATGGTTTTGAACAGAAAACTGATTCTTTGTATCTTTGCATAATTATCTTTTCTCAGTTCTTGTAAACTGTAAACTGTAAAATTGTAAATTCACAGCTGGCCACTTAGAAAGCTCCATTAACAAAATATTTGTTGCTTATTGTTTTGGGAGCCTCCAGGAACAAACAATCGCTGGGCTTTCGTCTCATCTCAGAGCAGATATTGCATACTATTCGTCAAAGTCGGGTGCTCCTCAGCCGGCGCACAGAGGGGCAGAAAACAGCTTGACCCTTTTATCCTTTACAAGTGACTCACTTTGTTCTTTGGTTTTAAACCATCATAAACACAGCCTGCTTTTGCCTAGGAGCATTCCTCCAGGCTAGATGGACAGTGGCATAAACGATATTTGCAGTGCCGAGGAACAGCTTGGCATCTGGTAATAATAAGAGCAAATCTGCTACACGCATAAGGTGCTACATTGAAAATTCTGAATGTGTAAAAGGGAGCAATGTTTGCATGGCTGAAATTTGTTTATCCAAAAGAAAAATGCAAAAAAGCAGAGGGTGGTCATGGTTTTATACACTGCAAGCATAAATAGGCTTCTGGTTGCTATCCGTGGTGCTGAATCTACATGAGCTGGTTGGATGTTCCATGGAAAATAGTGTAGAATATTAAAATAGGAATAGAATATTTAAAATGTCTATTTCAAACTCTAGTGAAAAATAAAGAACATTAACAAATTCTGACTGAAAAAATACCACAGTTTGATGAGTCCTACCTAAGACCTGTACAGACATGTCTTAATATTCAGAACCTGTTTAATTGACATCCCTTCATGGTGCTCAATCAGAGCTATGTACATTGGTGCAAGCAGGGAAGACTAAAATGAATCAGCCATACATGTATAAACCTACCAAAGTGTAGAACAGTCACAGTATGATATACTTTCTAGTTTTGCTTTACCCTTGCTAGTTTTCTTTCACTTGCTAGGTTACTGACAATCCAAGAGACTGTTTATGGGGTAACATTTTAGATACATGGGAGGAGCAAGAAATAATAGTCTAGGGATTGGTGTGGATAACATTTATGCAAGCTGCACTTGGGTGGCAAGGTGATTCATTGGGTAGCGTGGCCTGTCTCACAGTACCCCCTGTGAGATCCTGAGCTCGATCCTGAGCTCGATCCTGAGCTCGAATTACTGTCTGTATGGAGTATCACATGTTCTACCCGTGTCCAAGTGGGTTTCCTCTGGGTTATCCTTGTGTCTATGTGGGTGTCCTCTGGGTTTCCTCCCACTGTCCACAAACATGCTGGTAGTTGGATTGGCCATGCTAAAGTGCCAAAGTGTGAATTAGTTCGTGAATTTGCGTGTGCACTGTGTATATTATAGATACACAAGACCAACCTACTCACAGAGCAAACAATGATTTATGTTGCCTGAGGCTTAACCAATGCAGTATAAGCGTAAGAATCTATTCTACCAAAAGTAAAGGTGGAATGAAATGTTCTTGTTCTGTGCTCTGTTGGGGTGAAATGATGTGTATGTCATGAACACTGTTTCACATCTACAAGTTAGTAACAATTTACCCAAATCAAGCATTACTTTATTCATCTTCATACACGATTTTCTAATCAGGGTTGCGATGGATCTAGAGGCTATCTCGGGAGCAGTGGGTGCAAGTTTTATGAAAAGTTATAAGTTAGTAGTTATACTTTTCATACAGCTTTATACACTCACCTGTACACAAGGAGTACCTGTACACCTGATTATACATGCAATTATACAATCAGCCAATCATATGGAAGCAGCACAATTCATAAAACCACTCCAATACAGGTCAAAAGCTTCAGGTAACGTTCACATCAAACATCAGAATGGGGAAAAATGTGACACTGACCATGGCATGGTTGTTGGATTATTTATTATTTATGTATTTATGTATTATTATTCATTTACTCCAATTGGATTATTGGAGTATTTCAGAAACCTTTGATCTTAAGCAACAGTTCTCAATGGATTTTCAAGCAAACAGTCTTTAGAGTTTACATATAAAGGTCCTAGCAGAATGACAAGAGTGGTTTGAGCTGACATGAAGTCTATGGTAACTGAAATAACCACTCTTTACAACTGTGGTGAGCAGAAAAGCATCTCAGAATGCACAACATGCTAAACAGGGAAAAGCAGGAATCTGAGGCTACAGTGGGCACATGCTCACTGAAACTGGGCAATTGAGAATTGGAAAAAGACGAGATGTTTTTCTTCACACATGCCCATGATTGTTCAAATTTGTACACATTGTTAATGAGATTTGTAGTATTTGGCATAAGCATAATAATTGTTCTGGTCCCACTGTTGACTGAGGCATTTGTAGGAGCATAGCCAGTCTGTGTAATGATCTAGTCACTCTTATTTGGGGCCAATCTGTCAACACGTTCACTGTAGATCAGTGTCTGTTGAGCACTGAGTTGACTGGGGAGTGGGAATGTGAAAGTGCCAGGACATCGATCTCCCTGCCTCACCTTGAGTGCAAGATGGAGTCAGAAGTCATTGCGTTCCATCACTATGCAGAGCATACTTAAAGAAGAGGCAGTGCCTTTCACCACTGCATTCTTATCTTCATATATCATTCATTCATTCTGTCTCCCTCTTCCTCTCCCCCTCTCTCTCTCTCTCTTCCTTGGGGTTAACAGATACAATATGTGCAGCATTTGTCCAACTTTGCTCTTCTCTCTTACTCTCCCTGAATGTAAATTAAGAAGTGCTATGCGTACTATGTGGGATACAGCACTGCCACACAGCTCTGTGAGTGTTTTTACACATGGCTGGGCAATCTCAGTGGGTCTGCGCAACATAATGCCACAGCCCCAAAAATACTGCTGCCCCACTCTGCAAACTTCAAACCCTTCAAACATCTTTTATCAGTGGTAAACTATCAGTGAGGATTGAGAGATCCAGCTTATTTGCAATTTTTCAGTGCCTTTCACCAATATCTGAAGCAGGTGAAATGAAGCCTGGTTTTAGCATAATGTTTTTAATTCCCAGATTAAGGCATTTTAATTTATACACCCATCCAGGGTGTATTCCCACTTTACATCTAGTGTTCCTGGGATAGACTTTGATTTTACCATGACCCTGACCAGGATAACGCATGAACGAATGAATGATTCTCTCAGTTGTAAAAATGACATTGAACTGTTCACAACAGACAAGTGCTGTGTTTTTATAATTTATCACTTTAACGAAGATCCAGTAGATCAGAAAGCAGGGTCGCTGTGGGGGGGGGACTGAAAATCTCCACCACTTCATATCACTTCTTGCTTAGCTAAGCACAGCTGTGCACCTGTAATTGCACAATTAAAGAAATGCAGATTCAAGAGGTGTACCAGGCGCAGATAGTGCTTTGAATCCCATAGAACAGAGTAGACACAATTAATCATATTTTATTGGGCTTCAAAGTGGCACGACAGAAAACTATTGGCCCTGCTGGGAAATTGGGAGTTCAAACCCTGACCATACCATGGCTATCCATGGGCAAGAGTCCAAGAGAGCAAAACTGCTGTGCTCGCTGGGTAGGAGGAATGGCATTACTCTCTCGTATTTTTTTCTAGTAGCTGTTGTATGATATGGGTGGGAATTGGTAAATTCACAATTTTGGAGAAAATGGGATTTTAAAAATGATTCTTAATTTATTTATTCTCTGATTTTTATGCCATCTTTCTCCCAATTTGCTCATTCCCATTCCCACTCACTACCTAGTTCTCTCCTATTGAATGACAGCTACCAACTAGGCAGAGCGAAGGCTAACGCATGCTTCCTCTGCCACTGCTTCTTTTTGAATTCCTGCTCATTCTACGTCACACGCCTTAACAGCTGAACACACTCAGAGGAAAGCACTAACTGGCCTCTTCCACATGATTGGCTAGTGCTGCTCTGCTTGGCAGGGTTGGATGTAAATTATAATGCTATTCTTCACACCAGGGCCAATTATTCTCTCTTGGATTCCGAGCCACACAGATGACTGCAGCATTGTTGAGGTATAACCTTGTGATCTCCTGGTGGTAAGGCAAAGCCTTTATGATCACAAATCATATTTTAAACACGACCACAATTTTTGGATTCTTTAGATTAATTTAAAAAAATGTACTGTGATATTGGTGAACTTAGAAAAGTGCTTTTTAACTGCCACTGAGGGCATATATTTGCACACCCCATTGTTTTTTAAAGGAAAATAAGAAAATGTACCTCTGTTTAAAAAAAAAAAACCCTCTAAAATGTTAAAAATGTAACACAGAAGAAACATTTGAGGGAATCCAAAAGCTGTTTGATACAAAAATATATGAAAGCCACTATATGCAAAACCTTTTTTCACTATTCACACCAACATACCATTGACCACTGTGGTGGCAAATTTTATTTATTGCTTTCTATTTAGAGTCAAATTGTATTTATATTATTTATATTTAGCATTTTAAACATTTATTTATGTGAAGGAATATGGGACTTAATGACCAGTATAAAATAAAATGCAGTTTCTGTTCATTCAAAATGACAAAATGGTAATGTGCAATAAAGCCAGTCTGCAAATTAGCTGAATAATTTTGATAACAGTGAATTGTGATAAAAGAGATAATTGGGCATGTAGCCCCAGTGTGGAGTTTGGCCTGGAAACAGTGCTGTGTGTGTGTGAATAAACCCACTGCACAAAAAGCTTGAAATGGTGAACCGATCGCCTGGTGGTGCTTTTGAACAGACAGCCACTTGTGTACAGGCACACACACCGAGGTGAATAGAAAATACCAGAGTAAATGCTTAGGGCAAATGTCACCATGCTGCAAGGAGCTGGATTTGGAAAAAAAAGAGAAACAGGTGTTACTTTTGGCTGGCAAATGCCACATGCAGCCAGTTGAAGGAGAGCAGCAGGTGACCTTTTCCAAAAGTGTTCAGCCCTGCCTTTAGGTGACCAGCTGGCGCTCAGGCATTTCGATTATAATGAGAACAAAAGTACAGAAAACAGGGACTCGGAGGGGATTGATATTGAGCTGGTTCATTTTTCGTTCAACAATGAAATGCCTGCTTGATGAAGACATTGACTGTGCTCCTGATATGATGACGGTGATTATGAAAATGAGTGCATGGCGGCAAATTTGCCTATTGAGAAAACTCACTTAACACACACTGTTCTTGTTGGGAGTATTCTGAACGGAGACAGCTGTGTCATTAAAGCCCACCTGAGCCGAACATTTATTACACAGTTCACAAAGTCCTTTTTCTCATATCTCACAGCAACACCTCAGCAGTAATGTGCCACCATCATTACACAGTCTTGCGATTGGTTTTGCAAATGCGCAATATTTTACTGAAGCTGTGAATGGGGGAGCTAAAGCATGCTGGCCAGAGGAAATGAAAGTGCAAGGTGGTCCAACAGTCAGCTCAACAGCCAGGTTCTGGTTAAAGGCCTAGCTATTTGCATGTTCAACACAGCTTATTATGATACATTTAAAGCACAGTCTTCTGCTGCAAGTTTTAAGAGCAGCTACCCTTCCTGTCTATGAATGCTGCATAGTGAGTGATGACCATTTCACTTCTGATTGATTCAGCCACTTGAATAAAACACATAGGCTGGGACAAAGATGTATTGCACGTCCAGCCAACCAGTCTTCTGTTATTTGAGACTACTCATATGAGATGCTAATAATTAGCATGTATAATCCCAGAGACATGTGGAGAATAACTAATAATTTGAGGAACTAATATACAGTAAATGCCTGACCATTTAAAAGCTGGCTCCAAAAGAGGTATGAAAATTGCAGCTAGGTACACTAGTTTAACTTAAGTTTGTTAACGCAAGTCAGTGTATGTCTGTCAGGCCATATATATATATATATATATATGTCATCCCCATTTCCTCTCTGTCTCTAAATCCCCCTGTTTAGTTGTTCTCATCCTCACCTCATCCAAAGTGCATGTAAAGAGCAAACATTCTGAGTTGGCTAGAGAATGAAAGAAAGCAAAGATTATGCTTGAACTCAGTTTTCTCTGCCAAAGTCATTCCTCATTTCCTCCTGTATAGCATTTATCAATGTAAATAGTGATTTTTTTTCTTTTTTAAAGGGAGAAAATGTAAACCAGACAATATTGTGAAGGGGTGTCAACGAATGTCACCTCATAATAATGGATTTTCTTACCTCTCACAATAATGGAAACAACCGAGTCACAAATATGACACAAACCCGTATAAATGTTCAGTTTGCATTATCTTGACAAGGTATATACTGCATACTCTGCATGACACACTATTTGAGAGCAGTCTGGTCTATTGATTCTATGCAATTCAGTATATAAGACCCCCCCCACAAAAAAACAAAAAAACATCCGGCTATTGATGGCCCTCCTAAGAGTTATTGTTGCTTTATGAAATTACCTGTCATATTATTCGCCTGTTTTCTCGCCAAGTACCCATCTTGGGTTCATATTGCTATTTCCAGTTTAGTGTGCACATGAAGGATATGGAACTTCCCCATTATCTGATCTCAACATGGTAAATGAATACACCCCTAATGATGAAATATAATGCGCGCCACATTAAAGTGCCATTAGAAAAGCCTGGCTTCCTTCCACCGCAATTACAGAGGGATACTGATGAGGGGCTGTTGTCGAGTCACAGGCAACTGACGAAAAGTATAGATAAGAAAAACTGTTTTTTTTTTGTTTTTTTTTTTGTCCTTAATATGGCGATGCAGCCAGAGGGAACAAGCTTCTGTTCTGTTGTTAAATACTTTGTTGACCTGGCTCAGTTGTTCTATTAAATGGCAAAGCTCAGCTCTAGCAGGCTGTGTTGTGTGAGTGTGTGTGTGTGTGTTACACCACAGTGTACCCCATTGATCCACTGGCTCTAATAGATTATCATTACTATGCTTGCACTGGTATTTATACTGTTTCAGGGAATGAAACGGACAAATAATTGCCTGCTTTTTCATATCAGCACTCTTGTCATGAATATGAAAAAAAGTATAATGCAAGTTCTGTTCTAGTGGAGCCCTTCAGACTAACAGATGGTTCACCTGGCCTTGGTGACACGACCAGGGGAAAACTGACATGCCATTTTATTTCACTTAAACCCTGCACTCTTGGTTAAACTCAGCTCTTGTGTGTGGTGGGAGCTCAATTACGATTGAGGGAATGCTACACAAACATTGACTGCTGGAGGATAAAGAAGAAGTGGGGTTGTTGGAGGTGCTATAATTATTGACTGCATTTTCTGGAAAATGTCCTCACAACCATTAAAAATCAAAATGCACACATACATTGCTGTCTGTTTTGAAACGCTTCAACCTGGTTTAGGATAGACAATATCACTTTGCTTCAGTGAAAGTGAGTGGGTTGCTTTAGTGCATTTTTGTAAATGTAAATTGAGAAAATGGGGAGAACAGTGCTTTAGGGAAGAGTGTGTAGAGAGGATTAATAGTAGCAGGAAGGTGGAGGTTACAAGAAGGGACATTACAGTGAAATAGATTCCCAGGGCAGTGAATGTGCATGGTTTCTGGGAATCAATTTGTTTTAAGAAATTCAGACTTACAACTTTATTCCTAAGGACATATTGTTATGAGGGGGTGTTTAATGCAAGAAATACTATTGAGGTTTGCCAGGCCTGGAGTCTAGAATACCGGAATTTAAAGCACACACTTTTCAGAAATAGACTCAGTCCTGTCAGTGCTGAGATTCAGTTAGTAATCATTTAGGGACTGCGCTTGATGCCATTTTTCTTTTTTTTGTCACCTCGATTCCCTGAGATAGCTTACCCAAGTATAAAGAGTCTACTTCGGATTCCACCGCCACCCCACAGCCCACAAAGCCCATTTCTTTTTGCATGCATTTTTTCCTCAGCAAAGAGATGTGGGTTCAACATGAACACAAATTCAGAGAAAGTGCTTAGAGGTATTCATTAACAGTGACAACATGATAATGGGGAAGTCCAGCCAGCTGTTCTGCCAGTCAGGAACGAGGTTCTGGTGGAAACAGAGAATCAAAATCTCGGAGAGTGAGAGGATCTTTATAGGACCATCGCTTGGGATTTACTCTTACCAGCTGTGTATCATCACTTCTTGCTAATGAGAATAATCAGTTTTGCCATCCTATTAGAATCATCCTACTGTACAGTATTAGTTTTTATTTCTTGAAACAAAAAGTAGTCCGCAGGCAAGGAGTGAAAACATTGAGAACTGGTCCATCGGAGTAGAAACATACCATCATGGAACATACCATCTTTCATTAAGCATAATTTATATTTTGTAACACTGGGGCTGGATGAGCATGTAAGTTACGACTAGTAAGTCAGGACTCACAGACAGAGAGGTGCTAGTGCAGGGCAACTGAAACAGGAGGACTAGACAATAAACATACCAAAAACATGGAATGAAAAGGCATAAACTAGGCAAATCAAAATTAGTGGGACAATATTATACGAAACTGTTCAGAGTTTAAAAAGGCATGTAATGATTGTGATCAGGGATGTGTAATCAGAAGCATGGGGTCATTCAGCTGACAGGGAGAAGCTGACTGGGGATCATGGGTAATGTAGTTACAGATAGCCTTTATGTAAGTGAAAGTGTAAGTGAAGTAGAGTACAGTACAGTGCAATCATTTTCTTCATATACCAAGAATTGTTAGGAAACTGGGGTCAGAACCATGATGTGGCCTATTTGGGGCAGTTGAGGATTAAGGGCCTTGCTCAAGGGCCCAACAGTGCTAGTTTGCCCATTCTGGGATTTAAACTCACAAAGTTCTGATGAGTAGCCTGACCTGAGCCACTACTGTCACTAAAAACGAACGACGCTGCTGATGTGACATAAGTATAAATAAGTCAATTATATTTATAAAGCACATTTAAAGCACTATGTTTTGACCAAAGAGCTATACGTAGCTATATGTAGTTTTCATTTATTTATTTATTTATTTACACTAATTACCGCTCTGCTGCTCTAGACATGAATCACAGAATATGTATTAAACCTTTCCCAAAAGCTATTGATTTAAGGTACGTTTTGAGTTTGGACTTAAGAAGGGATACAGCTCGAACATGTCTGCAAAAGCACTTTTTATTTTAGCCAGGTTTGAGGATCAGGAAGGTGTAAATGGAAGGGCCTTAAGGAAAGAATATGTAGAAGAGACTATGTCATATCTGCCATCTAAAAGAGTAGCTGTCTATTTATGGCTTTAATAACAAACCAATGCTTAAGCCAAGTTCTAAAGGGGAGCTAAAAACCATGGAAATGCAAGCCTTCTTCTTTTAAACCAATAGTATTCAGATGTGAAAGAGATGACAGGCTAATCTCAACACAGAGTGTGTTATAATAATCCGTGTGGAATTAAATAAAAGCATGGATGACTTCTTTGAGGTTATATCAGGTAAAAAACAATGGTTTAATTTTGGTGACAGGGAGAAGGGTTAATTATATCTGCTGGAGCTTGAAGTTTTTTTCCTCCCCATTTTCTTCCAATCATTGCCAATTTCCACCCATTAGCTAGTTCACCCCTATCATACAACAGCTAGGTGAAAAGTGAAGTGAGTCATCCCAACTTCTTAAACCTTGGCAGGTGTGTATGTAATCTGAACACTGTGTTCACATCAGGCTGTCATTAGGGAGAAGTTACACTCCTGCAGCTACAATTAAATAAAATGATCCCTAAAAACCATTGAGAAGAACCCTGTGGGGAAAAAAAACCCAGACGAATCTCATCTCTGGTGCCAGCAGGAAATGAAATATCTTCAGGTTGGTAAATGATTCCATAGCAAGCAATTCACTGTACTGATTTTCAGTAGCTTCTATCATTATAGCAAACAGTTTGACTTCATTTATGTTGCCTTCTCAACTGCAGGATGGTGAATTTAAACCAACTTTGCTACTAAGCTAATTTTGCACATTATTAAAAAAATGAACACAGAAGGTTTATTATTTATTCATAATATTATAAAACCTTGGCTCGGTATTCGTCAAAATGTCCATAATGGAATATTTAAATACAATTAAATGTAACCTGAACTTAAAATGTTAACTTACTTACAACCTCACAACCTTACTTGTAATCTTCAGAACCATATATTGTAGGAAATGTTCAAATTTCACTATGTAAGGGGCATGGAGATCTTAAAATGGACGATGGAAATAGCAGGACATTAGCATTTAAAACAACTGACTCAAAAGCCTAGCCGCCTAATATGTTAATTGTCCATTTATAAAACTAAACAAACAAACAAACAAATAATCGGGCTCTGCTAATACAATGTTCCTGTTAGCTAAGCAAGAATGGTAGCTAACTAGTTAAATTTACATGATAGCAGCCAAGAGGCGCTGAACTACACAACTTCCTATCAGCCCCAGCATGTCTCGTTTCACCTTGATTAGCACCACTATATAAGTTCCTGTTTTGCAGCGTCTCATTGTCAAGCTTTTGTTGTTGTCAAGTTCATAGTTTGCATGTTTTTGCCTTGTATCTCCTGTTCTGGTTTATGGGTGTTGTTTTTGCTGTTTTGGTTATTTGTTTATGCTTGACATAATTAAAATCTGCACAAATCCCTTGCATAAATTAGCTCGCTAGTAGCTGGCTGGTTTTAAGTAGTCTAGGTTAGGTTACCCTTCAGCTGAAACTGTCTGATCCAGCTAAATTATATCAGCTAGTTTAAATAAATAAATAAATAAATAAAAACTTATCAGCATTCACGTGTGTGTTGACAGCTGGCTGAATTCTTATACTCCACCTAGCTTTGATGCATATTTCCTGGGACAAATAAGATCAGATCACAATGCGAACAGAATGCAGACAAGAAAAAGAGCTGCTGTATACCAAATGTAAGTGCAAGGGAGAGATCAGATTGTTTGTTATACAAATATTGATATTCAGATGCTCAGTGCATGATAATGCAGAGGTAAATGAGGCTTGAAGAGATGCTAAAGATCAAATTGTTTATACAGGCTTCCTATCTTACTGTTTCATCCTATAGCCCACTAAATCATTATGGCATCCTAACTTCTCTAATTCTCTCTTTACCCTTTTACTAATTTGTACTTGCTCTCTCAATTATTCTCTTTAGCCTGAGCTAAACAAGAACACATACTCTCACATTTCCAGTCCTAATAACAACTACACAAGAACACATGCATTAATAATTGACAGCTTTTAAAGGCAGTTAGATTAAGAATGAAACACTTTTAAAATAACTGTAGATTTGTAAAACGTTACACCGTTTTGACTCAGGTTATTTATTTTAAACTCACACTCGCTATTACTGTAGAAGAGTGGTGTGAAATTGTTCAGTAGGGCATTAAGCAGGTCTGCATGTGCTGTATTTATTCATTTGGCAGGCGTTTTATGCAGCGCAAACACTGCAGCTTTCCACCAATTGACCAACATCCAGTGCAAAACACAGGACACACACACACACACACACACACTACTACCATTCAGTGTTACGAATACTGCTCACAGAGCCATCAGTCACTACAAGTGAAACAATTATGATACAATAATAATTATAGCCAGATCAAGTCCCATATTGGTTTCAAAACTAAAGACATCATCTTTTGTTTTTTTCAGAAAAGTACTGATGAAAGGAAGTGCTTCAGAAAATTGTATTCTCCTATTTGAAACCAAATACTATGCATGCAGTGCCTTTTATGCATCCCTAATAACAATATTTAAGTACATTAATAGCATTTAAAAGCCTTATTGCAAGAGAACTTATAATCCCATTGAGGCCTTGCTAGACTTTCCATATAATTTACATTTAATTTTCTTTGTTTTCTCCATATCTGTTTATTTAATCTATATAACCAAAATCTATATAATATTTCAGACTAAGCAAGTATATGTGTGGTGGTCTGGGAAAACCTGTCAGATGTTCATGTTCATGTTCATGTTCTGGAAAACAGAATTCTTCACTTCACTTCAGTGTTCCTATTATATATTGCCAATTTTCTTGTATTAAGAAACTAGTATTTTCTACTACTATTTTCAATTTTACTGCTTTTAGAAAGTGAATAAAGCATTAATTGAATTCTGTGGAACTTTGTGGTAACATCAGAGACAGTATCAACATGGCTGGAAGCCATTTGGGATTTGGCCTACCTCTGTTACCGAAACTGCTGTAAAGAATTATGATGAACAGCAACTGAAGCAACCTAAAAAAAAAAAAGTTCTTTTTTTGTTATTTTAGACCACCAATTATTATAAAGATTTGAAAAAGTGATTTCAAATCCATGTTTAAAACATCAGCTTGACAATCTATTTTGGGTTCAAGGGTTCAAGGGTTCAAGTAGATAGGGATCTGTCTAGTCTTGAAATAACAGCCCTGGGTGTTGACAACATTGTCTGAAACCATCTGCGTCAGTGTTCTCAGCAGTTGAGCTATGAGATGATGAGTACAACATTTTGAACCTCGTTTCCTCAGGAAATAATGTTAATTTGATGGACAAGGTTAGTCATTCTGTCTTTAAATAGGATCGGTGTGTTAATATAGTAAACTAAAACAGCATGCTAAATGCATCTCAAAGCAAATAATGCGAGCTACATATTCTGTGTGTAAGTACAAAGAATGTCAGTAATGTCAAGGTGCTCCCATTGTTTGTGTGTGTGTGTGTGTGTGTGTGTGTGTGTGTGTGTGTGTGAATATGTCAGTACCCCTGCAGGGAACCATCCTTGATCTGATTCATTATAATGGTGTACATGTTGTTACACAGTGTGTAACCTAATACGCTAATGCTTTTTCATGTTTTGTGTATGTGTGTGTGCACTGATGTACTTGTAAGCACTAAATATAAACATCTGAAAAGAAGTCAGTTTAAATTCAAATGCATGTGACATATTTTAGGATTATAAGGTGCTGTGAGTTACACAGCACAACAGTATACATATATAATTATTGCATTAGTGTAATTGTATTTTGCTTATTTGTTACCCCAGAACTTATGGAAGCACCACCAATAAACTAGCGCTAACACAACTATTGAAACTACAGTAGCTGCCTTAGCAGAAATTAGCATAGCCATAGCTTACAGTCACTGGACAAAGTAAATTACTAGGCTTCAGCATTAACCACTGATATATGATGTTCTTAACAATGCTTTCTTGCAATGCCTGAAACTAAAAAAGTTTAGCTGAAGGCAATGAAGTAGGAAAGGCGCTGAGTAAAGCACTTATATTATCGATGGAGTCAGTTTGTTCACAAAGTGAACCTATGAACCTGTCAATTGATTGAGCTGTGTTGATATTGAAGTGGCAGCTACAGCTGCAGGTATGTCGTAAGTAAGGAATAAAACATGACACAGTGTGCTGTTATAGGAAGACAATCAATGACAGGGTGGTGACTCAAAAGTTAAGGTTCCTGATGAGAAGGTAAATGGTCTGTACTTATATAGCGTCTTTTAACCTTCTACAGTTCTATAAAGCGCTTTACATTGTTTCTCATTCACCCATTCACACACACTCACATGCAAGGTGCTAGCCTGCCATCAGGAGCAACTTCAGTGTCTTGCCCGAGGACACTGCAGCATGCAAAGGGGCCAGGGATCAAACCACCAACCCTGCAAATAGCAGACAACCCACTCTACCACCGGAGCCACAGCCACCCCGAGGTCAGGGGTTCAAGCCCCAGCACTGCCAAGCTGCCACTGTTGGTCCCTTGAGTAAGGCCCTTCTAGGGATCCTGTATCATGGCTGATCCTGCATTCTAACCCCAACCTCCTAACAAGCTGGGTTATGCGGAGAAAAGAATTTCACTGTGCAATAATGTATATGTGACAAATAAAGGCTTCTTCTTCTTTGCCTTGGGCCGTTACCACACCGAGAAACCGCTAAGCCGTCCTTCCTGAAGGCTTTCACATGTCAGAAAAGTTAAAGTTAGACTCCTTAGAGTTTGAATAGGATTTCTTTTTCTTAAAGCACAATTTTTAGTGGCTGGTGATGTTATTTATCCCGTTTTCACATTGGCACCAGTAAATCACGTTACACGGGTTCACAGTGAATGGTGGAAAATTTAGTTTAGCGCTTGTTGCCATGGTTTCACTGGTTGTGCCAGAGTAATGCAATATGGCCACACTAACTACAGCACGCTACAGAACGTATGTGAAACCAGCCATCTGACCATCAATCAGCGGTCTACCGGTTAAATACGACACGTCTTGTATGTTTTTTTTTTTAAAACACAAATAATTTTTTTTTCTAAAAAATTTTTATTCCTGCTAAAATAAAAATTCTGGAGGGAACTTGCTTGCATCCATTCAGTTTATCACTGTCTAGTGTTGAAATAAACCGAAAGGTTTTGAGATTGCTGCCTCTTATGTGTGGCAAAAAAAACCAAAACCCTGCCATCATTCTGTTTTGAGTAAATCAGACACTGTAGTTGAACATCGTTTCGCTTGTCAGTGCATAAAGTTAAAGTTTGCTCAAGTTTTTCTTGTTACTCACCCTGCCCACTTCATGTCATTATTAGGTGCCATTGTTCCACTTCCTGTTGCTGTAGATTGCCAGCTGTCACTGAAAATCAGGGCTGGAAAATACTTCCGTAATTGATACTTCATTACTTTACTTAAGTACTATTTGGATGATTTGTGCTTTACTCAAATATTACTGAAATTGAATATTTGTACTCAAACTCAACTAAATTTACAAGACAAAACATTCTTTATACTCCTTAACATTTCATTTTGATCTTCAAAATACCTGTTAAAAATCTCAAATGCCATGACATATATTTCTTGACCAGTTGATTTGCCCATCAATTGTGTTCTCACTTATTTAAATTAGTACTCTTTTTTTAAAATGAAATTCACATCAATGTCAAATGAAACTTTGCACAAATATGCTAATTGGTCTTTGAACCAGTATTCTCTTTCACTTGAATGACAAAAAATTTATACACAATGGCATGATTCATTTGCTTCCAGTTTGGTTTTAAAAACAAAATAAAAATTTAGCCTCAATTCTTAAGAGGCATGTTGAGGAAAGTTTTAAGTTTGGCAAATTTGCTAGCTGGATTTGTTTGTTTGTCGCTAATGCTACATCATTAATTATAGCAGGGTTATTATAAATTAGCTAAGTAACAAAGCAAATTTTAGGTTTGTCTAAGTTAGCAGAATATTTTAAAAAAATATTTGATAAGATAAATTTGTAAAAATTATTTGAGAATTGTTGGTTTTTGCTCAGTTACAAATATTTTCTTTTACTCTTGAATACAGTAAAATAGAATTAGGGATCCAAAAATCTCTGCAAGTGTATGTACTTAGATTTTTGGATCCCTCCTTCTGCTTTAAATTGAGTAAGATATTGTCATGTTGAAAATATATGACATCCACCTGCGTTGTCCTGTCATGTCACTGATGCTATGAGTGCAGGGTTGAACAACAAAGTAACATAAATAGCAGACAGGATTTACGGAGGTGTGTCATATATTCTGGAGTGACGTGTAAGCAGGAAAGTGTGGTCTTTAAAATAAATTGTATGTTTTCTGCCCTCAAAATAACAGCCAAAGAAACTAAATTTTTTCCCTGTGCAGCTATGGTGTTAGGTTGAGGGTTTATGTTGCAAACAGGTGTGTCTAAGTGGGACAAGTGCATTAACCTTATTGAACTAGTGAGTTAATCCTAACATATAAATTAAAATTGAAGGTATTTTACTTACAACATCACAAACAGTGTGTTATTTGTTAAAACTGAGTTTTACAATGTAGCAGTGTTAGTCACGGGGCAGAAAGCAAGCTCTCCATGTAAATGTGTAAATGTGTGTGTATGTGTGTGTGTCGGGGGTGTTTGTACACCTCCTCAGAGGCTGGATTGCAATGGCTAACAGCCAGACTCACTAATTGAGGGGAGACTCCGCTGAGTGCCCACAGAGGATTATAACCAGAGAATTTAAATGCTGCTATTACTCTATGGTTGCATGCACGTTAATACGCGCACGCACACAGCATGCACACAATGTTGGGACTGCACTGACCCTATTGTATTGACAGTTAATGAGATGCATTTGTGCAGAGTGGCGAATAACAGTGCTGAGTTGGTACTTCACAGTGGTGTGTGTATATGTGTGTGTGTAGAGAGAAAGAGTGCGTGCAGGAATAATCCAATGCATTAGTCTAATCATACTTTTTTCTCACACCAAACATAAATCTTATAATTGTCAACAGATTATGCGCATTACATTGACTAAATCTCACACATCTTTCAGTATGAGCCCGTATAATGCTGCTAATCCCTAATCCCTCAGGCTGAAAACAGATCACATCGAAAAATTTGATTCAAAACAATTGGATTGTATCACCAACCCAAGCAAACAGATTTTCCTATTTAGATGTGAAGATGGTTTCTAGGGAGTTTTCAGCTGAAGGATGTTTATCCTCCGTGCCAAAAGCAGGGACTCGGTAGCTCCTATAAATCAACCCTGATTCGTTAAACCATGGAAATCATGTACAAATGCTTAGGCATCTGATCATGAAACTCTCTCATCGCATCAAAATGTATTTGTAATTGAACTGATGAATCGATTTCAGTCATGCGCTAACGAGATCCTGTCTATCATTCTCTTATTTACATATCATACTCATACCACGTGCCCTGAAGTAGCATCATATGCAGAACACTTACATGAAACTCTAATTTATACAGGTTTGCAGTAGTGAGTTAGTAGAAGGAAGGCTTGCAGTAGGCTTCAACCACCAATGATGGTATGAGCTTACTTGTGATCGTAAATGAAAATATGGAATTATTCTTGTTTTCTACTTGGTCTTTCACCTCAAGGTTTGATGTTTTGTGTGTTCTGAGATGCTTTTCATCTCACCATGGTTGTAAAGAGTGATTATTTGCGTTACTGTAGCCTTCCTGTCAGCTCAAACCATTAAACTCTAGAGACCATTCTGCATCAAAATCACAAGAGATCGGCGGTTTTTGAAATACTCAAAGCAGCCTATCTACCATCAACAAGTCACTGAGATCACATTTTTTCCCCATTCTGATGGACTGATGTTTGAAGTGAACATTAACTGAAGCTCTTGCCCTGTATCTGCATGGATTACTGTTAGGTTTAGTACTGTGTGATGCAAGGGTAGCGACCAAATAAAAAAAAAAAATAAAAAAAAATCATTCCCTAAATCAGATTGCTGTAGTTCAGGTTCATGATATTGTTTTATGGTTTAGCTGAAAGATGAAACTGATGAATCTCACTGCTTGTAGCAAGCTAACTAGATAACTTTTCCATCTTTGGCACTTCCCAGTGTGTGCCTCTCTGCTTTGTTACTATAACAACCAATGTAATGAGGACATTCGGACTAAAAAGAATCAGATTTAGGAAATCAGATTTGCTCGTCTGTGTGAACGAAGCCTAAGGGACGTTGTTTTTAGATCTGCAGCTGCCTCCACTGCTGCGACCAGTCTGCTCCAGCTCCGCCAATTAAAGCAATCATTAAAGCAATAGTCTGCCTGATAGATGCTTTCATAAGGCTTCAATGGCACCATGAGGAGCAGTGCACACCATCCAGGAGCCACTGAAGATAATAAACATAGTCTCGCAATTGTACTCCCATAGTTAAGTTCCCTATCTTTGGTCAGTTTAACCTGACTCATTGCTGACTGGTCTCTGAAGAGGAACTCCACTTAAGATGCCGGAAAACAGGATTTCTGGGAGATTAATAAACTCACAGTTGGATTTTAAGTAAGACACGCCTAGGTCGTTGACAGGCACACTGGCACAGAACTGGTGCCAGAGATGCTGGGAGCAATCCTGCCATTGCTATAAATAGCGTTAGCATCATGTGCAGCAGTAGTGGGGGAGCATGGCTTGCACTGACTGCAGGCATCATTCTGGGGACAGAAAGGAGGAGGAAATGAAGGACAAAAAAAAGTAATTCAGAGAAGGAGCTATGAGAATGTTGAGAGAAACAGATACAGAAACTGATAAGGATTTCAAGCAGACATCAGACATAATCAGCTCATGACAGTGTGACATTACTGACAGTGGCTCAGGGTTTAATCCCTTCAAACTGGCCCTGCTTCATCAAAGTTGTGTAGAATTGAGTGCATAGAATGGATCTGTGTGTTGCTCATTAAACTGTCATATGACATCAAAACTAGCATCAATTTCATCTCAAATAATGTGCTTCAGCTTCATGAATGCAAGCTCCTTCTCGCTAGTCCCTTATTTACATGCCATATGAATAGACCACGCCCCCTATTAACCCTCATATACATCTAATTAACTCGAATTAACATAAAGCATGCCCTAATTTATGCAAATGTTGTCATTGTCAGCAAATAAATGGAAAGTATTCAGTTGGGTACAGTTATCCAAGATCCGAGGAAATAAATTGAGTGGAGATAAATGAATTTCAGTGACGTTAGAGGTGCTTGTGTCTGAAGTTGCTGCAAATAACAAAGTTCTTTTTCTGGATGTCTGAAATAACTTTAAATAAAGTTAGCACAGTTTTAACTGAGGAAAAATGGTCTAATTTGTCTTTTGCAATACTTTGTGTTTTACTGAAACTAATGGTATCATGTATCATAATTACGCAAGTGTGCTCTGTTTCCGTCTCTAAAGCTTAGCATACTCACACAAAACTGAACCGTTTTTTCCTGCCTTACCTGCAGGTAGTGTTGTGAATTATTTATAGCTTGGTTTTTATTCATGTTAGTACTCAAATAGCTCAGATTAGACTGAAGGCAGATTTATATATATATATATATATATATATATATGAATATATATGTATGAATATATATGTATACATATACAGTACTGTGCAAAAGTCTTAGGCACATGCAAATAAATGCTGTAGAGCAAAGATGCCTTCAAAAATAATGAAACCAAATGTTTCTACATTAAAAAAAATACTATAAAGAGCATTAAACAGTACTAAATGAAACAAATTCAAAATTTGGTGTGACGATCCTTCTCTTAAAAAAAACAGTAGTCTCAGGTGCAGTGTGTGCAGTTTGATAAGGAAATGAGCTGTAAGTGTTACTGAGCATCTTGCAGAAGCAGCCGCAGCTCTTCTGGAGACTCTGACTGTTGCACTCGCTTCTTATTTTTGCAGCGAAACCCAGCAGCCTTCATTCTGTTTTTTTTGTCTGAAAAGTGTCTCTTATGTAATCTGCTGCTTTCTTTACTGACATACAAACATTTTTCTGTAACATTTAATTTGTGCCTGAAAACTAATGTTTGGAAATCTAAAATGTGTTTGTACTGAATCAATAATGTAGAAGTCGTAAAATAAAAATCCATAACAAAGTTTGCACTACTTTTGCACAGTACTGTATTTATATAAGGAGAGCCAAGTTTCCGTCATGAACAAATGTATAATATCCTGATATTCATATAAACATAACACTGAAAGAAGTGTACCAGGATGAAAAATGTTTTAGTCTTGATATGAAAATATATAAAAACAAACAACAACAACAACAACAACAACAATAATAATAATAATAATAATATTAACAATACTAATAATAATGATAATAATGATAATAATAATAATAACAACAATAATAATAATAATGATAATAATAATTCAGCCCTCTGCCTCCATGTAAGAGCTTCATGGTGTCTGAACATAAATGTGGCTATAAACGTGGCTCAATTAAAAGACTAATAAGCTTCTAAAGATCTACATCTGCTACTCTGATTCACATTTACAAATTTATTGACATTAAACCCCATTACCTGTATTTTAATATGAGGTTCCTGTGCACTCAGTTGTGATTATTAACGTGATTTGATTTTTATTGTTATTACTTAAATCACTCTACTTACTATATTTGCTATGATTAATAATGATATTGATTTTGATTATTTAAATGCAAATCAAGCTTATGAATGATGTACACACCGTACGACTAGGCTTCTCTGATATCGATTTCTTCCTGCTTGCGAGTTACCGTTTAAAATGATCGTGATATATTTTTTTAACTGGCCTGATCTGATAGCCTAGAAAAGACAGGAAAATGAGCCTTTCCACCATTCATGTTAAAGGATTGTATGCAAAGGGAGTAATATTATTGCTGCAGTCAGGAACTGTAGCAGTGGCATTTATGAAAACTCAGAAGGAGTTGGTGGAGATGGTGGCTTTTTAGGTGATTTTGCAGTAAGGCATATAAAAAAATTCTATATAATCCTGTTCCCAGTCGGTTGTCTAATGTCCACATGGCCGACATTTTCACGGCTGATCTGCTGTCCAGCGCAGAGGCGAAAAACAAACAAACCATCAAACAAACAAACAACATATTTAATCACTGCTGAATTATCATTAGTAATATATTTGTAAAGGACACTTCATTTAGATCTGACACTTCATTTTAGGCCTATTTAATCTTCTTCGGTCAAAATTCTCTGCCTTTTTGACTATTTTCAGCCGAAATTTTTCGACGACATCCCTAATAAATACTATTAACCGATGTTAACTATATACTTTTCTGATGTTAGGCTAAGTCAAACATACATAGATTTATTTTATTTCACATTAATGAACTCAAAACATTCTCCAATGTTAATATTAAAGAGTGCGAAACCCCTGTGCAGAACATTCCAGACTGAAATATTGACTGGCTCGTCACCTGTTTTAGTGGGGAGAAAAAGACTGCTCTTTCAGCATATTTTTGAGTACTCTGATGTTAAACTGAGGAGCTCCCCCATAAAATGTGTAAAGGTCTGGTAAAATAATATAATCGGAGTAAATGTCACTGGATATGCTGACATTGTAAAATTGTGTAGGGACGATTACATGGTAATATCGCACAAGCTCAACTCCGACCAGAAGTGAATTTGGTCATCCAGGTATGCCAAATATGAAACTGATGAATAAGGGAATTGACTGTACTTTGTATATGATTTGACCGTATGCAGTTTCTGCCAGCGGAGTGGAAATCGACTTTTCAATTAATATTAACAAATGAATTGTTCTATTGCCGCGAGTCTGTTATAAGATTACTCAGACCACTGTTGGGTTTCTGTATGTAGAGTATCGTGACTCCGTGTTTAGCTGCTGGTGAGCAGGGCGATGGGAAAGGGGAGGGGTGTGAGCCCCCTGCTGGGCAAACAATTCACACCTCCCCACAGTAACATTGGTACAGAGATGAAACAGACTGCACAGCTAAAGCTTTTTTGATAGTAAAACAACAACAACAACAGAAAAAAAACATTTAAACCTAGTAGGCCAGGTAGAAAAGAAATACTTTAAAAACTGTAAATTCTTAAAGCCCTGACTGTCTACTTTCGTATGAGCCATTACTCACTTCTGTGGATTGTGACATTACAAATGAATTCAGTGCTGAACATAGGCACCCCAGAACAGACGGAAATAACATTTTTGGGCCTCTCATAAAAAGAGTTAATAAGGGCCACTTTGTGTGACTTAGCGCTGACTAGGGAATGATAGATAAAGAGAAAAGTTCTGGGTCACTGAACAAACAGCCTGACTCACTACGCTGCTGGATAGGTAAGGCAGAAACTCAGAAATCACGGAAGTCCTAAGGGCCTGGAGTTTAGGATGGAGGTGTATTGGGTATGTATGAGTCAAAGAGACAACTGCAACGGTCACCCATACATGATTCAGGCTCTTATATAAGCATTATTGTGGTAATATTTTTCTAAGCCGCTTCTTGTGTGCAGTGCACCGTTTCAGTACGGGTCAGTGTTTCAGCTGACCAATGGATCCTGGGAGTTTGGTCAGAAAAGTACCAGCACGAGCAATGCTTTTATAGCAGAAATATAGTATTTGTTATTTGACCATACTTTCAACAACAATCAGTTGAAATAAAACTATTTAATTCGGTGTGTACAAAAACTAATTGAATTTCCGTAATTCAAATGCATACATCGGTTCCACATGACTGAATTGATTTACATTAATGAAGTTTGTTTTCGTACATCCAACATGATTTGATCATGTAATTTCAAAGCGCTGAATAAAATCGAAGCCTGCATGCTCACCCAAGCTGAGGATCGAACCCGGGTCACTTTAATCAACTTAACTTTAACACTGCAGACTAGTAGTTCATGTTAGGGCCGACATCCTTGCGAGATTTCATAGCGTAATTGGATTATGTTAATAGTACATGAATCGATCACGTTCACTCTACATAATTAAAACAAGTCATTAGAAACTTGTTTAAATTACATTTCGTATAAGCAAATAAATCATATTTTGATTAGAGACTTTTTAAGTATTTTTATGTAAACTATACATAATATGTTCTCTTAAATCTGACTGACTGAATATTCCCTTATTTCTTTCAGTATGGTGTTGATGAAATGTGAAAAACATGTTCATTTTCATCAATAATTTTGTTGCAGACATTGTAATCTTTTGAGCCAGTTCTTGATTTTAAAGGTGCATTAGAAAAACTCTCTTGGAGAGATCGATAGCTGCACACCACCAAGAGCAGAAAAAATGTTCCTGTGTTAAGTCATGAGCAGTTGTGACAGAGGCAATAACCCAAGACTGTAATCTAAAATTGATGAGATATTTATGCAATATTGATGTCTTCTACATTGTGACAAGTAATAAAAGCCTGCATATATGCTATGCAGTATGCGGAGATGGTTAGTAATTAGTTTTCTGTAATCAGCTTTTTCATTTAGAATTTATCAGTTGAGTACTTTAAAGATGTGTAATTTGATTCTGAGATAATTACATTTCTTCAATGTTTACTAAGATAATCTTTTCGTAAGTATATGTCTAAGATTTATGTACATATTTGCATATATCCAGCTCAGTAAAGTTGTACACTAAAATGATACTGTATTATTAGAGTCCCTTTGTATATGTACCATTAAGCAATTCATTTAAGATCCATAATATTGTGGGGTAAAAATTAAACTTTTTTTTTTTTTTTTTTTTTTTACAGTATGTTATTAGCAAATATGTTTTAATGATTTTTCAAAAAAAGACATGCCACAAAAGTGTTTTCTCTAAACAAATGTTTCTCGATTTCTCAATTCTTTGTGTTTTGTAAATCTGAATGTGCAATAAACTGCGAAAATAAAATTGCATTTATGATTACATGCGGTGTGCAAATGCCATATACTCAAAACATCAAAAATACATGATTTTCTAGGTGTTCTTTCAACAGGACATTCTAAAAATATAAACATGGTCTATGAAATCCTGAATATAAATTATGAAATTGTAGATCCAATAACGCATGTGCATCCAGGCACATGGTGAGCGCTAAATCCCCTCCTCCACTCCCAATTTAGCCCCAAATCTAAGGGTTCTAACAAAGCTGTTTCTATTGCTAAAAATAATTAAATAAATAAAGCATTATGGCAGGGCTTAATCAGAACAGCAAAATTAATCTCCAAAAAATGGAGAACAAGAAGGATGCATGCCTGTCACTTGATCCACAAATGCAATACTTCAAACTTATTTTAACCTAGATTATTTAATTATTTAACTTTTTTTAAAAACTAATTTCACACTTAAAATTTTCTTATTCTATTGGCAGATAATTTTGCATTTTTTCTAGAAATAAGATTCTTAAAAAATAGTATGTATAATAGTAAATGTTAAGAAAAAGGTTTAATAATCTTACATTTGGCTTACTGTTTATCATCTTATATTATAATATCGTTTTATATTATAATAGGAAATACTAGATGCATTTCACTATATTTAAAATATACTATATCACCAAAGTATGTGGACACTGACATATTGATCATGGGCATTAATAGTGAGTTTGTCCCCCGTTTGCTGTTATAATAACCTCCACTCTTCCGCAACAGCGCAAAGAGGTCAGACACTGATGTCAGGTGAGGAGGCATGGTGCACAGCTGTCATTCCAGTTCATCCCAAACGTGTTCAGTGGGGTTGAGGTCAGGGCTCTGTGCAGCACACTCGAATTCTTCTACATCAGCCTTGGCAAACCATGTCTTCATGGACCTCACATTGTGCACAAAGGCACTGTCGTGCTGGAACATGTTTGGGCTCAAACTCTTAGTTCCAGTGAAGGGAAATCTTAAAGCTACAGCATACAAAGACATTCTAGACAAGTGTGTGCTTCCAACTTTGTAGCAACAGTTTGGGGAAAATCCACATATGGGTGTGATGGTAAGGTGTCCACATACTTTTGGCCATATAGTGTATTTCCACTTGCTAAGAAGTCATTTTTTTGCAGTGTATCTTTGCTGGTATAGTAAAACACACATCTATCTTTGTGTATCTTTGCTTGGATAGTAAAACACACATAGACAGTGATCACAAATCTATGGCGTATGATACATACAATTGTCAATAACCAAAAGTATAAAGGTATTAACTGCCCTCATAGAGAAAGGTACAAATTTGATTTACATCTTAAGCAAGGCTAAGAATTGTAAGATGGTGAAAGGTATGTCATGCTGTCTCTGGTACAATGTGTCACTGAGTTTAAGGTATGCCATTTTTCCGTTCTTATACATTTCAGAGGTGGACATAGTGGGGCCGATTACCAGATTTTAGGAGCTGAATTCTGCTTTTGCTGGATTCCATTATCAATACAGCAACACCATGCGTCACCTCTGTCCCCCACATACCTCCACTCCCTTCCTGTCTGCTCTCCTCATCATCATCCTGAGTGTTATCCAGCTTTCTCAGGCCACCTCTGATGCATCCCACAGTATCCCAGGGAACTGTTCAGGGGAGTATAGCTGCTCTGAGGGCGTGGTACTCCCTGTATGGAACCCCCAGAACCCATCAGTGGGAGATAAGGTGGCACGTGCCATTGTCTATTTCGTTGCCCTCATCTACATGTTCCTGGGAATGTCCATCATTGCAGATCGCTTCATGTCCTCCATCGAGGTCATCACCTCACAAGAGAAGGAAATCACCATTAAGAAACCCAATGGAGAAACTACCACTGCCACGGTCCGCATCTGGAACGAGACGGTGTCCAACCTGACGTTGATGGCGTTGGGTTCTTCAGCACCGGAGATCCTGCTGTCTGTGATTGAAGTGTGTGGGCACAAGTTTGAAGCTGGTCATCTTGGCCCCAGCACCATAGTAGGCAGTGCTGCCTTCAACATGTTCATCATTATCGCTATCTGTGTCTACGTGGTGCCCGATGGTGAAGTGAGAAAGATAAAACACTTGAGGGTCTTTTTTGTGACAGCGGCCTGGAGTGTGTTTGCCTACATCTGGCTCTACCTGATCCTCTCTGTATTTTCCCCTGGCGTGGTGGAGGTCTGGGAAGCTGTGTTAACGTTCCTCTTCTTTCCCATTTGTGTGCTCCAAGCCTGGATCGCAGACCGCCGCTTGCTGTTCTACAAGTATGTTCACAAGCGCTACCGTGCCGACAAGAATCGTGGCATCATCATCGAAACGGAGGGTGATGGTATGTTCACAAAAATGGACATGGAGATGGATGGGCAGGGCACCAACTCTCACCACAAGGACATTCTGGATGGCATGCTTGCTGGTGTGGAGGAGGGAGGAGGCGGAGGAGGAGGAGGTGGAGAAGAAGAAGAGGCGCGAAGAGAAATGGCTCGTACGCTGAAGGAGCTGAAGCAAAGGCACCCTGAGAAGGACATGGAGCAGCTGATCGAAATGGCCAACTACCAGGTGTTGGTTCAGCAACAGAAGAGCAGGGCTTTCTACCGCATCCAGGCCACGCGCATGATGATCGGAGCAGGGAACATCCTGAAGAAGCATGCTGCAGACCAGGCCAGGAAAGTAGTGAGCTGCCACGAGGCCAACGCACAAGAAGAGGATCCTCACACCATCTACTTGGAGTTTGAGCCCTCTCACTACCAGTGCTTCGAGAACTGTGGTTCCCTCAAACTGGCTGTGGGCAGACATGGAGGAGACAGTGGCTGCACAGTAAAGGTGAGCATTAACATTAGTAAAACATTAATAAAAATCAGCTGTGCTCCAGTCACTTAATGACTGTTAAGAGAATACTGGCCCTGAAATCCACAGAAGCACTCTGGTGGCAAGAATGGTCTCTCATCTATTAGAGGATCACTGAATTTTAATGAAAACTTATGCAGATGAATTATATTACACTCACTTAGCATCATTTGTAATTCTCTAACTGAATTATCTTTCAGGCATTTTACTTACTAAGCACCAAATATTATGAATTTTAGGAAATAGAATGAATATCATGAAAATAAGATCAAATCGGTGATTCCGATATTTGCGTCTTTGTTTTATATATACATTACATATAGGGGTTATTTTTTGGTAATATACTTAAAACTGTGTCTTTTATTTAAAGAAAGGTTAGGGGGTATATGCAATAAACATTCACTGATCACTTTATTAGGAACACCTGTATACCTGCCCATTCATGCAAATTGTTGAAGACTGGAAAAAGACTGAATTTTTCCAATCTTCAGGTGTTCCTAATAAAATGAATGGTGAGTGTATTTCTCATGCATACATTTTGGTAGGCATTAATTACCTGCTGGGAAGGACGAGCATTGAATTTCTAAATTTCTCAAATTTTCTATGACCCAGAATCCCAGCAATGTTGTTGCTCCTGTATGAAAGCTCAAACACTGCTCCACCAGTTTCACATATTTCATTGCTTTAAAGTTTTTTGTTTTTTTTGTGGACTTGAACTGGATCATCTCAGCATCCACAGATCTGTGACTACAAAATCCTGTGCTGTACCTTTCCCCAGGTGGACTATCGAACTGAGGATGGCACGGCTAACGCTGGCTCTGATTATGAGTTTGCTGAGGGGACGCTGGTCTTCAAACCAGGTGAGACCATAAAGGAGCTGACAGTTGGGGTAATTGATGACGACATCTTCGAGGAAGACGAGCATTTCTATGTGCACCTCAGTAACCCACGTGTCGTTCATCGAGCCGAGGTCTCCATTCTCGATCCCAATGCTCCAGGCAATAGCCTTTTAGGCTCCGTCCCCATCCAGCCAAAAGCTGCACTGGGTGCTGCTTATACTGCCACAGTGACCATCTATGATGATGACCATGCGGGGATCTTCACATTCGAGAGCGCTTCAATGCGTGTGAGCGAGAGCGTGGGCATCATGCAGGTGAAGGTGCACAGAACATCTGGAGCACGTGGAAAGGTGGCAGTGCCGTTCCACACCAGTGAGGGGACCGCCAAGGCTGGAGAGGACTACGAAGAGGTGGCCGGAAAATTGGAATTCCTCAACGATGAGACCATGTAAGTTTGTAAACTTTGTTTATGTTTTTATAAGGCAGTTTGCCTTGTTAACTGAGCTTAGGATATAACTACACAAAATGAACAAAGCCTCATACAAAACACTTAATCCTAAAACCATAATCAGGCAGAAGAAATCTGGATTCATATTGGCAATAATGTCTGAAAATTACCCCATAAATGCTCACTGGAGTTACACGATTGAGCTGGCATTTGACACGGCACTTTTCGCAAATGCCAGATTGACTTCATACTCATTTTATTTGTGAAATAAAAAGACAGATTGTCAGACAGTCTCAGTGTCAGTGAACCAGTGAACCCCTTAAACTCCAAGAACCCACCAGAATTACATTCCTCTCTTATTCCTTGCACACTCATCTTATTCGTTTTACTGTAGGTATTGAATCATTTATACTAGTGACTGCATAATATGCTTTAAGATTATTGAAATGATGTGTGCTCACAGGTTGTGCTGTCAAAGTAAGTGAAATTTTAGAACCAATGATCTTAATTATTTCTCGCTGATACATTTTTACCTTCTGTTGAGACATGCTAGCAAAGTTTCTTGAATGAAGCCAAAACGAAGTGTGCATTGTGGATATAAACAACATTAACATTAACCGTTGCTCAAAAAATTGTTATTACGTTATTAACTAGGTTTTGTGAGTATAGTGAATGACAGATATTGTTTGTCAGGTAGAAAAAGAGAGAACAACCTCCTCCTAATGATCTGGACAGGTATATTACTTTAGGTACCATTCATTTTAAATGCTACCTAAGATTAAGTATAGATTTTGCCAACAAAATTATATTTGCAATATTATAATATTATAATGATATCTGTGAATCAGTTATATTGGTTGGATTTACATATATGATTTTGTCAGATGTTTCAGTGAATTTAGGATATTTAGCCAAAGCTTTGACCCTAAGCAGTATTTTGGAGTTAATCTCATATAAACTCATTGGCAGGTATGTAATATAACTTTTTTTTTTTTTTTACACCAAAAGGTGATATATAGAAATAAAAAACTCTAAAGTATAATTCTAATCACAAGATATTTTCAGTGTATATCAATGTTTGTATTAAGAAAATGTCAGTCGTAACTGAACTAAAGAGTCTAAAATGTGTTGAACAATGGGCCAGAAAAAAAAGGTATATTGTCATGTTTGGTATATGTGGCATGTTTGAAATCTCTGAAATACCATGAAGTATCTGGCGAAAATGACTCATGAGAATATGATTTCACTAGCACAGGTAGTTCATCAAATTCCACCCCACCACCTTTGAAGATATACTGCCACCTCTACCCACATAATCCACTTTTGACCTTTTAGTGATGGGGATTTCTGCTGTCTTCGATTGGCGGTATAGAGAAGATATAGTGGGATACTGGAAGATTAAGTTCTAAAGAGAGAGAGAGAGAGAGAGAGAGAGAGATAATCTGAGGGAGTGAGGGAAGAGGGCTGGAGGAGAATCCCAGAGAGATAAACACACTGGGTCTTTTTTCACAGTTGAGTCTGTTAAGATCAGGACTGACCTTGCATTAAGCTTGCCTGACACTGAAACAGGTGTAGTGAAGGGTCAAATGATTTTTTTTTTAATGGAAAAGAACTTCTTGAACATGGGGAGAGAACTGTGTGAAGAAAACTAAGTTGAATATAGGGCTGTGTGATATGCTACATTTACACATTTTATTTTTTTGCTCATTATTGAAATCACGGCTCGTTATTATAACTATACAGCCACTTTAGGAACAACATATTGACCTACAAAGGGTATAGTTACCTGCACCAGTATCTAGGGATATGGAAATGGCAGTTTGGGCAGAAATGTCTTGTTGATGAGACAGATCAGAGAAGGATGGCTAGACTGGTTAGCGCTGACAGGAAGACTATGGTAACTCAAATAACCAGTCTTTGCAAACATGGTGAGCAGAAAAGCATCTCAGAACACATCAGACTATGATGGGCTACGATGGCAAAAGAGCACACTGGGTTCCACTGCTATCAGCCAAGAACAGGAACCTTAAGCTACTGGAACATCACCTGATCTTTTTCCAGTTTTCAGCTATTCAGTTTTGGTGAGCCTGTGCCCACTGTATCCTCAAGTTCCTGTTCTTGGCTGACAGGAGTGGAACCCGATGTGGTCTTCGGCTGTTGTAGGTTCAACATGTTGTGTGTTCTGAGATGCTTTTCTGTTCAACATGGTTTGAAAGAGTGGTTATTTGAGTTAACATAGCCTTGCTGTCAGCTCAATAAATTAGTCATTATCAATGAGGAATATGAGAGAGAAATTATGTTAGGGTCAAAAGAGGGATAAACGGAAGGGATATAACCAAGATGGATGGACAGTTGCTTGTGAAAAGGATGGATGGCTCCACAGGAGTGACAAAGCAGTGTGATGGGATGAAGTGCAGTGGCGTGGGTGAACTGAGCGGAATTAAACACCGGTGTGATAAAACAAGAGGGATTAAATGGAGAGAGGATGTGAGAGGCAGGTATAGAGGTGGGAGAAAAGGTAGGGAAGAGAGGAGGGATAAGTGTGAGAGAGAAAAAGTGATTTGTTTGAGCAGTTAGATCTCAATGTTCACAGCGTTGGTTGACTGGAGTGGTTGAGATGAGAGCGAGGCTGTGTGGGAGTGTGTGTGTGTGTATGTGTGTGTGTGCGCGCGCATGTGTGTGTGTATGTAAGCCACATATGTACTCTGATGGAAATGCTATTATTAATCATGCAACGGAAAAAGGCGCCGTGTGTGCTGTCTGCTGTTTATTGTAGTGTTTGTTAAATCAGTGTGTTCATGTGTATATCTGTTGCCGAGTGTGTGCGATGAGGGCTCAACTGAAGTGCGTGTGTGGGTGGGCAGATTGAGTGGATAAGCCTGGGAGTCTCTAACTACAGAAATGATTCTGGCAGTATATGTGTATGATGTGCAAAATCTAAGCATTCTGTGCTCATCATTGCAGCATGGGCCATCTTTCTTTGACCCGAATCTGCCCACGGCTCTTAGAAACGGACACACGATGCAAAATGGCAGAGTTAAAGGTGGGGTCAGTGTTCTTTTTATAACGTTTGATGTACCGAGACCTCACAGTCCGGCGGCTTCAATAAAAATGTGCTCAGAGGAAAAGCTTCAGTCTCTGTGGCATCACAGGTTATTTAAACTGCAGAAGAAAAACGTGGACATAGTAACATACAACCATTTGGGACAAAGAGCAGTCTCTGCTTGCCTCTCAATTCAGAATTGAGCGATCTCAGGAGATCAGAAGTCTCTGTTTCTAAAATACTCAAACCAGACTGTCTGGCACCAACAACTATGCCAATGAGTCATTAAGATCCCTTTTTTTAATGTGAATATTAACTGAAGACCTGACTCTGCATGATTTTGTGCATTGTGCTGCTGCCACATGATTGGCTGATCGGAAAATTGCATGAATGGGCAAGGGTACAGGTGTTCCTTATAAAGTGGCAGCAAGTGTAGGTAGGGGAAACCCTAAGAAGAATTTTGCTTCGGATGATAGGAACTGGCTTAAACTGAAGTTTAGCTCACTTATTCCCCTGGCAGCAGCAATTTAAGAGAGCTGACATCAGACTACAGGAGTCTGGGGAATTCTGTTTCTGTGTATGTGTGTGTGTGTGTGTGTGTGTAGAGGAGAGAATTATTTCAGATAGCTAATGGATGACAGTAAAAATGGGTAGAAATTTGAGCACTACTAAGCCTTGGCATTTAGTACATACAGCAAGCTACAAACTACAAGCTCTAACAGTCTCCTGCAGTGTAGTGTGTATGAGAGTGTGCGTGTTAGTGCATGCGTTTGTATACATGGCCTACATTTATCTCTGTGTATGTGCGACTGTGATCGGTGATTGTTCTCCTCCAGCATGCTTCTGTACCAAAGCCAAGCTGGAAAGATTGAGATGAAAGGAAAAGGAGTGGGGAAAGGGGGCGCTTATGTAAGCCCGCATTTTAAGATGAAGCTGAAGTCATGACTAGAACGAGTTCAGAAGAGATGCTACGTGAGTAAGACTGTGTGCTCGCCTGGAAATGACGGATCGATGGCGACCCTTGCATTCTGACACACTCAATCTACACTCAAGAGGCTGAAGGTTTTACAGTGTGTGGGATTAGGTTGAGCGAGCTTATTTAAATCTGCATTCTGAACCATGTAAATGCTCACAGCAAGCCCTATTTAAAGGAGTACGCCAGTGTTTTCACCTTAATCGCAATCGACTGCATCTGTAGCATACACATGAGAAATTTGATACATCTTCCTAAACCCTCTTTACTCAAAACTCACTCGTGATGAGAGCGGCTTTTGAATTCTGTCAATATATATTTACATTTTTTTTTTCCAAAGGTTTTGAGACATCCATGCATGATCAGACCCATACACTTAAATCTAACATTCTGTCTGAAAAAGTAGTTCTATCTCTGAAAGGACTGATTGGTAGTGTAGGTTTCCTTTAAATTGCTCATTTCAACATCATTCATACTGCTCATAGCACTTAACCCATATTGTATGAATAGTCTTACTTATTTTTATTTATACTCGTTAGCCAACAAGCTTTTTCCCTTTGTAGGAGTTTGTGAACAAGTGAGAAATGCAAGTATCAGAATAAATACAGCATGTCCCAAATGTCTCCATACATACTGTAGGGTAAATGAACACTTTAGCAAAATGTCTTCCAAGATTTTTCCATACTTAGTTTATATTATATATATATATTTTTTCAGATAGCCTTTACGAACGCCTTTGACAAATGAAGAACGTATTGAAATCATTCTCATTGCTGGATTGGGAAACCGTCGCAAGGTTGCGATGGACTTTAACAGGAAACACGGCAAGCACTTCACACACGACACTGTTGCCAAACTTATTAACAAATTCAAAAAGACTGGAAGTGTCGCGGACCAAGCGAGAAGTGGACGTCCACAAACATCCACTGATGAAGGCACAACCGACATGCTGCTGGTGTACATAGTCCCCTGTGTATGGAGACTTTTGGGACACCCTGTAGAACCCATATGGAACCCCGATATGATGAAAGGCCATGGATGGTGAAGGAGACAGTTCAGTATTTCTTCCAGGTTGTCACTATGGTTATGTGTGTTATAGGCTAACACAAGATGAAAGCTGACCCTGGCCTTCTCCCAAATGGTGTCTTAAACCCTGAGATTTGAGATAAAGTAAAAAGATGTCTTTTGTGAAAAAATCCTTGAGAGCGCTTGAAAAAAATGGGACATTTTGGACACAGTGTGTGTTTACTGATCAGTACAGTGCACTAGCATTACAACACTTTCAGTCACTCTCATTAGTAAATATGGCTATCAATCTCAAACACTAAGTGTATAATTGTTTATGAGCCTGTGTTATGTTTAACTAGCGAGCCACTCCCCTTTCCTCCTGTATTTCACTCTTGCATCCTCTCTGCATTCCTCCTTCCTTTTCTTCACTTATCCCCTCACTCGTGCCTCTCGTGAGTTTGAGGCAGATAGCTTTGCATGTAGGCTGGCTTGGATGAGCAGGACTATGAGGCTTAACTGACAGAAGAGCTATATTTGGTTAAGGAACAGTAGGCTAGTCATGCGCACAAGCGTGCTGGAGCTGAAATTATGTTTTGCTAAGACTAATCTAGGGAATACAGCGAAGATTTGCTTGCACAGTTTCTCATTTGCAAACACGGCTGTGGATAAAGGGTAAATACATTGCTGCGAAAAACACACATCCATACCCATGTGGCCACTGACAAGTATTATTGCCAAGAGAAGAAACGTGTCAAGCATGCACACCCCCTCTCTGTCAACCTAGATGAAGACAAAACACCACTTTTTCCTAAGATGGGAATTAGAGATTGAATGGAGCAAATCTTTCCTGTGGAGTGACAGAACTGATTAGCATACTGTCTGTGTGCTGCCGAAAACTACAGCTTCCACACATGCCATGCTCCTCTCCGAGCACACACACACACACACACACACACACACACGCACGCACACACAGGCAACATAGCATGATAGCCCTCCTAAGGCAGCAATGCTCAAGCCTTCCAGTTAATGCTGCTACCATGAACTGCTGCTTCAAATTTGCTTGGATTGAAAACGTTTTCCAATCGACTCATTCATCATCAAGTTAGAAAGGAGCCGAGTTCTCTTTCTCCTTTTCCAGTTTTGTCATATTTAATAAGAAAGCTGGGTTTTCTGGGTAATTACGTTTGGCAGACCACCAAAGAAATGCCTTTCTTTAGTAATGAGGATGAAAATTAAAATGTTTAATGGCAAGGCAATTGAGAAAATGAATGGTTTGAAAAGAAGCATGGTGGTTGGGTGACTAGGAATATACAACAATGGTTAACATGGTTAATATGATTATTTCACTCAACACAGAAATCCCAGTCATCACAATTTGTCAGTTTCATTGCGTTTTAGCATTTTAAATAAACAGGAAACAGTCATTCCCTTTATACTGGACAATATATGCTTATATCTCTTTTATTCTTTTAATCTTTGGACCAAAAAAACACTCCTCTTAATCACATGAATCTTACATGTAAAGATTAACGCATGTAAGTATTAATCTTTTGAATGCTGTTGAAATGTTTGTCTGTTTATTTATTTAGCATTTTTCTCATTTTTGAGAAAAGCCGCCTTGCTTTTATGAAAACTAAAAGAACTGAAAAGAAACAACTGAAAGAAAATCCCTGATTACACTGGTCCGCTTTAGACATTTTACAAACAATCTACTGTATATAGTGTCTTAAAGCAACCTAGCAGCTGATTCTCAACAACATGTCAAATAATATTTATCTGGCTTTCAACGAGTGGCCATACAATGTATCAACAGAGTCCGTATTAACTGAATTTGACAGTTTAATAGGGCATAATGTACAGTATAGATGATCAACTACACATCAAGGGATAAAAATCAGACCATCCGAATAATAAAGAAAGCAAAAGGTGCAGGTTGATAGTCTATAGAGTGCGTATAGGTTATCTACTAATCATGAACAACCATAAAATCTTGAGTTATTGTTTAGCATTGGTTAATAGGCTGGTTGATGAACGGTTTGATGAATGGCCTGTAAATGGATTGTTGATTGTTTATAGGGTGTTTACAATGGACTATTGAAATAAAGTGTTAGCAATTGACCACCCCTCCAGTTATAGGCTTCAGTATTAGCTATTTTGATATAACTTAGTTTATTAAAACAGGAAATCTGAAAATCATTATTGGAAATCATGATATATATATATATATATAGGAAATGGTTAATTAAAAATCCAAAAACAATGACAACATGATGAAATATGATTCATTGTGCAGCTATGCAAGAGAGAAAATGCAGCAACACAAAACAAATTTTATTTGTCCTGTCACAGGGGGAAATATTGGATGTTTTCCTCACTCTCTCCCCTGCCCAGTTACCCCCCTTCCCCACCAACCCCCCACCCCCCACGCCCCCCATAACTCTCACCCCCAATCTCTCTCTCATTTCTCAGAGGCCTGCACTGCTCGGCTATTGTTTTTCATCAATCCCTTCTTATCGTCAGGCACCTGCAGTGGTTTATGGCCCTGAGTCCGGAGCTGGTGAGCTGTTTAATTTCACACAGCCTGCACAGACAGAAACCATGGAAAGACAGAAATCAATAAGAATGAAAGACGGGAGAAGAATGTGAATGAAGGCGTGAATAGGAAAGCAGCCGCAAAGCCATTCTCTATTTTTAGAGAGGGAAAGAAAGAAGAACCGAAGGAAGTCTTGCAAAACAGCAGTTCATGGATAGTAGCAAAAAGGTCCTTACTGTATCCATGTTTGCACAGTAATAATATGCTGGAAAGAACCTACTCTAAGCCACATCCATCTGATTCTGCGTGGTAGCTGGGTGAAGTGATTTGAGCTATGTCACATTACAAGCTTCTTTGCACAAGTCTGGTTATTGCTCAGATTGGATCTGTGTCTTGATGGTTCACATTCATGACACCACATCTGTCCCAAAAATCCTTCCTGCATGCACACATCGATTTCTTGGGCAATTGTTTCACTGCATTACTTGGATTTGTTAAGTTCCTTTCAGTTTTGCTTGAATCGATTCCCCAAATATCAAGTACAAATTTCCTTCTCCTTCTAATGTACTGTATATAGTCGCTGCTGTTGCTGTTGCTGTTGTGCTACGCTGTTGTTGTTTTGCTGAAGCCAATCTGAAAATTTACCATATATTCTATTCTCATTCATGTCACCTGGTCACATATTAGATATTCATCAGACCTAGGACCCCATATGAAAGTGGCTCAGATCTGATTTGGAAAGATTTTTTGTGTCTACAAAAAAATCAGATCTGTGTCACATTAATGCAGAAAATCAGATTTGTATTACTTCATCCTGGTAATATCAACATAGCCTTAAGTCACTTAAAAAACAAACAATACAACAAAAAATTATTAAGCAATATTAGTATTCTTTGGAACCGCAGGTAATATTTTACCATTCAATATTGATTTTGCTTTAGTTTCGCAGTTTCTAATTATCCCGAATATAAAGGACTAAAGACAGTTCAACTAAAAGCAAGATCAGTAATAGAACAATAAACAATTCACAGTATATCCACAGTATATTTCACAATACTTTTGCCTTATTTCTATAAAATTAACAAAATACCAAGTGGTGTAATTAATAATTAGCTAACGTTATCGTTCACCTATATGAATTATCCGTGAAGTGAAATGCAATTTCTTGCATGTTGTTTTCTTTTCATCAAATTATTTTTTTTCCCTGACAATTTTTTTTTGTATTCAGCCAGAGTTTTCCTTTAGTCCTACACTGAGTACACTGAACAGGACTCAACTGCTTCCCTAAAACACATTCAATATCCATTTAATCTCACAACATCCAGCCCTTCTTGCAAGCTGTGCACTAGATTCATAAAAAAAGAAACACGTTGATGAAGAGGTAGTTTATATTTACTATCAGTTTGGCTTGCATTGATTTGATGGCATGTGTTTTGAGCTGCTTTCTCTAAGAACAAAAGCGTTTGATTGGATTGAATGGTGCTGTGTGAATGGAGTGATTGTGCTATAGAGGGGGACATTACATACAACACCAGGGGACCTCTCAGCTGGACAGTGTCTCTCGCTTCTCTCTCTCTCTCTCTCTATCTCTCTCTCTTCTATTTTTAGACTCATCGCTATCTCTCCCATCCATCCCTTCTTCCTTTCCTGAGTCTGAATTATGAATTAACACACAGCCTCCTAAGAGTGTTTTGCAGCATTTCTATGATATTTTACCATATGCCTGTCACTGCTTCGATGATATGAAATATGAAACAGCCCAGCCTGGATTAACTGCTCCTTTTTCGCCCTTCATGTGCGTGACACTGGTGTCACAGGTTTGTCTATTTTCTCCGTTTTCAGATAATCACATGGCATACCTTGATTAGCCTATTTCTGCCATCTTACTCATTCCACCGGGAATGAGATCAGAACTGTAAATGTTGAATGTGTGATTCATTTTGTATTCATTCCCTTGCAACAAAAAGGATTGTCAAACAAATTTTATCCATATTTTGTTGGGATAATTCTCAGGATTATAAAGATTTTTTAGGAAGAAATATATGACTAGCTATTTCCCTTGTATGGAAGGTTACCCAAAAGTTTAGACTGGTTGCCCTGGACATTTTCTAATATAGTGACTACATCTTCTTCAGGCAGTGATGAAGCCGGTCACACTCCCCTCACTGTCTGTGTTTGAGTTAGTGTGTGTGCTTATAAAGGAGTATATGAGGATGCGTGGGTGTCTGCGTTTGCATATTTGCATATGTTTGCGTATTTGATATTGGTTATAAGCAGCTGTTTTCCCAACAGAGTTTGAGTCTCTCCTTTAGTTCAGAATTGAAATAATACTATAGTTTTAACATACTTTCAGATTTTGATGTGGCTTATTAAAAAAAAAAAGTTGATCATGAAAACAAAAAGTTTAAAGACGATTAGACAGAGGAGTGCGCATTTATTCTCTGTTTCAAGTCCATAACCGATGCATCTCATATGTCCAGAGTTTGTGGTGCTAGGTAAAAGTGATTTAAAAAAAAAAAAAAAAAACACTTGAATTGATGTTTCTTATTTATAGCCATGAGCTAATCACTATTGTTTACGCATTAAAGATAACTGTTGTCGTCATTCATCAGTGATCAGTGATTGGTCATTGGCAACAATGGTGATCAGTGACTGCTCAATGGGAACAATGGTGATCAGTGATTATTCAATGGGAACAATGGTGATCAGTGATTGGTCAATGGGAACGTAGACCAAACCTGCTCTCTCAACTTGTATAACCAGCAGCTGTGATTTGAGCTGGAGAGCCATATCAAGCCGAATCACCAGATTTGTCACAAGGCCTTAAAGGGGTCTTGTTAAGTCGGCAAATCTATTGACAAATTCACTAAGATGGCAGCACTGTTTCTGGTCTTCCTCAAACCCACTTTCACCTTCTGTCCCTTTTTATGTTTTATTGAACTATTCATCTGCTTGTACTTATTTCTCTATCTGGTGATCATGCTTGATATCTGATGCACACACAGCTGTATATGAGTGATATTTTGGGGGGTCACTCTAAAATGTAGGTTAATTTATTTGTTTGTTCAGGGAGTCATGGTATTAAACTGAGCCTGAAAAGGATTTTGATAGTCAAATCCATGCTTGTGTGCCCATAGATGTGTACAGACAGAAATAGGCACCCATCCATCCACCCACAGATGGTTAGAAGGAGAGTGTGAGCGAGTGCAGAGGAGGGTGGATACAACATAACACTCACAGAATCTCGTTCTTTATGCACTCAGGGCATTTTTGGGCAATTTACGACTAGAGGTGGGTGATGTAACAAAAATATCGTATCACAATACTTGATGATACTCGATTTCTACGATACACAATGTGTATCATTATATACAGGTTTGCTAACAGAGTGGCAGCACAAGAGAAGATGCGCTGTCAATTGTCTACTGCGCAGAGCTCCTACATATACAGTGCACTATGAAGGTTTAACAATATAAACGTTATCTCCTAATGTTATTACCCTGTTCATATAGTCTGTAGTTATTATGAAGTCATTTGGGCCTAACTGTGTGCTGTAGGTGAGCTGAAGATGATGAATTCTGATTTGACATGATTCATGATTCAAGAAATTAAAAACTAACTTAAATTATTTGGTTTATATGATACAGACTACTTTATACAACAATTAGTTCCGGTCCACTAATTTGATTGGTTGAGTGGTGTTCAAGAGTGCCTATACAGTATTTCCTACAACAACACTGGGACGTTTCACTGTGTGTATCACTCCGCTCGTCTGTGTTCGCTATGTAAAATTCCACTTCCTAGTTCGAAACCCTTACTAAGGTAAAATTAGTGACATCATCAGCAGACATGGCAAATGATACTTTTCAGGAATATAGCTTTTGACTTACAATATGAAAGTGTGTCAGTTGAACATGAAAAAGAAGAAGGGACACCTATTTCACGTGAAGCGCCTTTAACAGGAATGTACAAATCAATGTAAGCTAGCTAGCTAGCTGACGTGCTATAAAGTGAGTGTGGCTTTCCTCGAGATCTATTTCTGCTAGCGGAGCAAAAATAAACAGAACATTTGGCCATATTGTGTCCAAAATGTCACTTACTTGATATTAATTTCTTCTTTATAGAACTGTTGTATAAAAGCAATATCGCACTCGCAAATGTCCGGTTATACTGAATATCGGCAGTCTTGCTCGTGCAATATTGCTTAATTAGCTCTAATTGTAATGTACACTGGTTCATTGATATGTAAAAGCGTTCACATACTACATTTATTCAACCAGCTGTGTAGTTTTTGCCATATAGCCTAAAATGAAAAATATTATGCTTCTATTATTATTATATAAGTCTAGGTAAAATAATGCGCTCATCAGGTGGTTTATTTCAAATATCAATTTTTGTGTTTTTTTTTCAAGACTACAAAATTACTTAAAATGCCACCACTATACACAAGACTATGGGTTGTTGTTGTTGTTTTCTTCAGTACAGTGACTTGCTTTTCATCCAACAACAAAAACACTAGGCTGAACATATTCCCCAACAGGGTATTTGTTTCCCCTAAGAAATCTTGTATTGTTTCAGATAAACAAGTTTCAGTTAAAAAAAAAAAAGTAATGCAAAAGTAAAGCCTATATAAAATCATACTATGCAGTGATCCAGAATCTCAGAAAGTGAGAATATATCTAAGACTTGATTATTTGCCCCATAATCTCAGGCCTGTGCTTGTGCTGTGTGTGGCATGCTGCCTTGGCAGGACTGGGGCAGGCTTCTGTACTTCATGGCACCACATACACATACACACTCATGCTATTACACGAAACACTGTGCATGCTCTTATTTCACTCTGTGCCACTGATTCTGAAGCGTTATTTATTTACCACTATTAGCATTCCCCTGTGGCTGGCTCTGCACACCCAGTGCACATAAACATGTGGCGCTGAAATAAAGCATTGTGCAGCACCGTTGCGACGCAGTTCACAGCAACTCATAATGAGGAACCAGGGACTAATGTTCTGTCTGAGGCTTCCCCTAAAGACTACGGCTGAGCTCTAAACCACACAGGCTACTGCATACTGCATGCTAACAAATGTGCTGTCATGTAGGAGCAATAAGCATGGGCTCTTTTTACACACTATACATGCTGAAGTACTTGTCGCTATATTCGTGCATTATATTCACACTGTTTATTTAGACTTATGGTTATGGTGGTACACTATTTTGAGTAATATATAACGATGTGCATAAATGGGAAAAAAAATGTAAACCGAGACCAAAAACCAATTGCTGGATATTAAAAATAAATATTAAACGATTATTTATAAGATTATCCTATATTATTTAGGATAAACTTTTATATTTTATTGTATGCTTATGTTATTACACTTTGTAAATAGTAATAATGTATTTTAGCCCCTATTGTTTTTAAAATTGAAAGCGCATTATTTAAAACCATTAATTAATTAATGCTTAACTAAAAAAGTAATGGAAAAACACTTTATTATTGGCAAGTCTTCCTTTCAATAAGACAATATTTAAAACAAATAGTATCAAGTATAAAACTATTATGCCTGGTTTGCATGCTGAGTGGGATCTTGTAAAAAGGTTGAAATTTTTAACATTTTTACTCTTTAAGCCAGAAACCGAAAGTATCACTTTTAGCCAAAACTTCTAGGAAATTTAGTTTCTAGAAAAATATAGATTTGGAGGCAAACTGTGACAGGACAAAGCACACTGATGAGTGTTACCACGCAAACTCGAGAAGGCCTAGCATGCAGTCGGCACTCCAGCTCGTCTGAAAAGTGTTCGGTGGGGTTGAGGTCAGGGCTCTGTGCCAGTCACCCGAGTTCTTTTTCTCCAACCTTGGTAAACCATGTCTTTATGGAGCTCGCTTTGTGTACAGGGGCATTGTCATGCTATAACATGTTTGAGCCTCTTAGTTCAAATGAAGGGAAATTGTAATACTACAGCATACAAAGACATTCTAGACAACTGTGTGCTTAAAACCTTTTGGCAACAGTTTGGGTGTGATGGTCAGGTGTCCACAAACATTTGGCCATATTTCTGTTCACACCCTGCACCACATAAACCAGGTCTAGCACCACTATTGTGAAGTTTTACTAGCTAGCTAAAAACGCAAGCATGCCTTTCCTAGCTAAAACATTCATGCAACTGTAGTCTGCAACTTATTAATGCACACAATATTTTCATTACAGTTTCCTGGTTACACAACTGCACAATGTGACGATGTAGTACACAGTTATCGAAGGGATTTATTTATTTATTTGTAATTGCACTATCCGTTGTCACTTAGATGAGGATGAGTCTGGTTCCTCTCAAGGTTTCTTCCACATTGTCTTGTCTCAGGGAGTTTTTCCTTGCCACTGTCGCCTCTGGTTTGCTCATTAGGGATAAATTCATCCATTTCATTACATTCAATTTATATCTTGCATGTATTTATTTCTGCTTGAATGAAATTGAATTTTTACAGTGTGAATAGCCTCAGTGTTTAAAGATGTGCTTTTTTTCACAGTACAAATGATTAAAACTGGCAATCTTTTAAATTAGCCATAGCACAGAGCAACACAATTAGGTTAAGTGTGCAATTATAATTGCAATCAGATGACAATTTGTTATGCTTACCAAAAGCAGTGTGTGTGTGTGTGTGTGTGTGTGTGTATGCATACAAGCAGCAATTGTGAACTTTTTGCCAAACTGCAAGGAAAGTTTATTGGGAAACAACATACAGATATGCAAATATACCGTGTGCTGCACGACTCGTGTATGTCTAATGCTAGCTCTGAATAGATAATGGGGAAATGATGTAAAACTGTTGCCATGCCTTTGTCATGGTGTTCATATATTTATCAGGTATATTATAAGTTAGGAATAAAAAACAACAGGGTGTACTGTTAATGGAAAATGATCAGCAACATTTGTGGCTGTGATGTGGCCATATGTCCATAATTGTCCATCCATTTTCCATACCACTTATCCTACACAGGGTTGTAGGGCAGCCTGGAGCCTATCCCAGGGAACTTGGGGCACAACATGGGGACACCCTGGACAGGGGGCCAACCTATTGCAGGGCATACTTTGTCTTTGAACTGGAGGAGGAAACCAGAGTACCCGGAGGAAGCCCCTGAAGCACGGGGAAAACGTGCAAACTCTGCACACACAGGGCAGAGGTGGGATTTGAATACCTAACCCGGGAGGTGCAAGGCAAACTTGCTAACCACCAAGCCACTGTGCCCCCTGTCCCTAATTGTTTTAATGCAAAATGCACTGTCGTGAAGACGTTCTCATGGTGGAAGAGCTAAAGGTAGAGCTTTACTTCTGCTAGTGCTGACACTGGAGACTCCTTCCGTCAAAGCTGTTAAGTCTCCAAGCTTCGTAATGTTAGCAATTGTACATTTTTCATTGCTAAATAACTGCACGTTTTCAGATTATGTGCAGTTTCAAAAATGCAAATCCCTGTGAATTAACTGTAGAAATGGTATTGTATTAGAATGAGTGCATAAATATAAACCTGTGATTTGAATTACAGAACTACTGTCAGAGTCATGCAGTTATAGAATATTAAACAATACCTTCTGACCAGTCAGATTTGCGAATTCAGCAGCACTGTGGTATAAGTTTAGATACAAGTAATAACGTCATTATTAGCACAGTGGACCTGAGACTTGAGTTTGTGTATAGAAAGGTCTGGCACTGTGCACAGAAGTTCCTAACTTCTCAGGCTGTTGGTTAATGTTGCGAAGATAGTGGATACAGGTACACCGTGGTGTAATTAAAGCATCAAACACAAATTACATAGCTGGATTCTGGCCACAGGATGGCCACAGAAAACATTATATTCTCCCAATATAAATGAATCTACATAGTCTGTAGTATTTGATTCTAGATGTACCCAAACTTAGTGAGAATGGTTGCAATTGCCCCACATATCATGTTCTTTCTCAAGAAATCTCTGACAAAGAAATGGCTAGAGATATGAAGGTGCATTAAGATAGCCATATGAGCTTATGTAATATCTTTGGTACATTAAGGATAGCTATATGAGCTTATGTAATATTTTTGACTGAGATGTTCTGTTCAAAGCACCTGCACTGTGTTCAAGTGTAGAATACAGCAGAATACTAAGACTATGATATTTGCACACATGCCTATTGTGTTATATGAGTCAGTCTGAGAAAATTGTTCCATCTATTTTCTACAGTAATACGTGAGTCCTGTCATATACTGAGCTACAAAGCAAGCAATTTATATCCACCCATTTTGAGAGGATATTACTAATCTTTGCGTCAGCCACAAATCCCGCAGTAGGCAAAAGGTCTTGAGATTAACAGCTTGATAGGATTGAAATAGCAAACAATAGTCTAGTAGGTGGACGGAAAGAACTCTGATGTTGCTATTAATAGCTAAACCTTTGGGCCCTGTTCTTTCATTTTCTCTCTTTCTCCCTCTCTAGCACTAGCCTATTAGTTTTAAGTTAAACAATTAGGAATGACAGAGGTGTATGATTCCAGTTCTGGGAAAGAGAGCTGTGGTGAAATTAATTACATTCTTCATCTTATAATACCTCAGATCTCTCATACAGGCTGTCCGTAATTACACGGCTTCTCTGTAACTGAGCCAGGCTCCAAAGCCCTGTGCAGTACCATACTTTTTCCTCTCTCCTTTTATGTGCTGTTGTTAGACCACACATGGGGCTCATATCACCAGTTGAAAAGCAATCCATCCCTTTGAGTCTTCTGTTTTGTTGTCTTTTGACCTTCCACCATGTCCTACAGCTCTTCCTAACTTTTGTAACACCAGCTCAGTTATGCCTCCCCACCAGCAGATGTTGCTCTGTCATGAGTTCTAGTGCAACCTCTGACCCATATTTCCTGTTCACGTCCTCATTTCTTGTATATGTGTGAGATCAACATTTTTGACATTTTCTACTATACTGCGTATGGTTACTCCTACATGTTAAAAGGAGAAAACATTGCATTTAAAGATTACATTCCAAGTGCAGTGCAGGAGCATTTGATAGGCAGTATCTGAATTGATTAGGCTTATGTATGTTTCCCTTTGACACATAGCTATCCCACAACTTGATCAAAGTGTGACATTCACTGTGTGAAGAAATCACACTTAGCTAGCACATAGTTTTAGACACTTTTATGCGATGTTTTTACCACCACTTTTGCTGTTGCTTAATCTGAGTGCACATTATACAACTTTCAGAAGAACTTGCAGAATTGCTGACCTTTCCATACTACCCAACTTTAATCACTTGTGATCAGTCATTTGATGGCCAAAAAAAAAAAAATCAAACAGGCTTGAACATTTTGGAGCCTCGTGATCGCATACAGACAGACAGAAAATAGCACACAGTTTTCAGCAGTTCATTGCGAAGTCTTGCCAATTCTCTGATAGCATAAGTTCCACATAGCATAATGTGCCTATACTGCAAAAAAAAAAAAGACATCTTAGTATCTTAAATATGGTCAGTTTTATCTATTTCTTATTATAGATTACAATAAACCAAATATATTATCCTTAAGCCTATTTCTAGACATGTTAAAATTCATTTCAAGCTTGAAATATTCAAAGTAAAATTAAAGCTTGGGATGTGTAAAAGACAGGCTAAAACAGGCTGAATAAGCTTAGATTTGATTTCTAATAATCTCATAATTAAAAAATATTAGCTACATTTTATTCAAGATATTTTCACTTGCAGTGCAGACCCTTTGCCTGTTCATCTGACTACTCTGCAGATTATCCTCTAGTTTTGTTGTCTGATGTCTGCTACCATTTTGGATTTTGGATTGTGTATTGGAACTGTCAGTAAAACTTTCTCAGGTTCAGTGCTTTATACCATACTCTGTTTTCTTGGTTTTATTCCAACATGTAATATACAGAAGCCTTTCAGCAGTACGTAGTGTATTTTCAGCTTGCCCTAAATGGCAGACATAATCTGCATGTACAAATATGACCAGCAGAGACAGAGACTGCTCAGTGGGTGTACTTTTTTCTAGGGTTGCTGTGTTTACTCTGTACTTAATGGAGCATGAAGGCTTACAAACTTGGAATGGCAAACCGCTAGAGACAGATTCTGGGAATGTGGTGATGAAGCAGTACTCCAGGAAAGATGTGGAAGGAGCGATGTGGTGGGTGAGGCCATTGATCTCATCTTGTGAGATTTGGCTGGCAAGACTGAAACTCCAAGGGGTTCATACACTGTACATATCCTGCTTTTGCTAGTCTTTCTTTGACCGGGTTGAATGTGAAAGGCACAGATAAAAAAAGTTTCCTAGACTACAATATGATTCACTTTCCTGTAATATTTTCTTACAGCAAGAAAACGTTCCCTGGAGAGTCATAATGGTGGGTAGCATTTTGTTTCTTTGCCCTCACGTCCAGAGAACCCCAAGAGTGTCCAACATCTGTTATTTGTTAATCACTTATAATCAATACGAGAGGCTCATTATTACTCATATAGCCTAATACTCTGGAAGCCTCATTTGAATTTCAATGAACACACCAGCATTTTTCAACATAATCTCGATTTGCTGCACTTGAGGTGGAGGATTACCACAGACAATACTTTTGACGTTTCGCTCTGCTGAGAAAAGGATAATCCATTTACTCAAAAGTAATTATAAAGTAAAAGAGCAGTCAAAAATATTTATGTGGAGAACATAAATGTAGATGTTTTTTCATTTTGTAGATGCTTTTTTTTTTTTTCTTCTCAAGGACACTTTCACACATTTTGGTCCATTTGCTGAGTCTGAATCAGAGCAGTATTTATACTTTTGGTCAATTTTCTATTCGGTTTGGTTCACATTGTACATAATTAAACAAACCAAAAAGCAAAGAGAAAACCACACTGGTTGAGGGGCATGAAAATATTCTCATAAAACTCTCATTCACTGGTTAGAAATAAGGTCATGGAAAAACATAAATAGACCTTTTCCAAGTGCGTGATGGAGAGATCAAAAACCTTATTCAAGATAACATGGAGCCAGCACTAAATAAATGATGATATATGTATACATATGTGTGTGTGTGTGTGTGTGTGT
>CM040989.1:5111147-5149955 GCA_022985145.1 Pangasius djambal | reverse complement strand
ACATTTTGGTGCTGCATCCAGCTTTTATTTTCTATTTTTGTGCATCGGCCCAGGTACAGCTCTCTTCTTTGGATCTGTTCGTATCTTGTGGCTTATTTTGCAACTCGCAACTACAAAAGAATTTGCCCGTAAAACCCAAAATACATGGCACGTTTGGTTCCCTTCCTGTAGTTGGATTGATTCAGGGTTGAATCTCTTTCTCACTGCAGTCAAACTGCATTTGTTCACATGGAACTGGGCTAAGAACACCTTGCTCAGATGCGCTCAGATGCCCTGCTTTGGTACACACACAATCGCAAATGCTGTTTTCAGACCTGTTTAATGGAAGAGGGAGAGGACAGTGCACCAAGATTCAATTCAAACATCTTTTCGAGAGCAGCACTGTGGTGTAGCAGGCAACATTGCTGCCTCACGGCTTCTGATCCAGCAACAATTTTTTTTTTGTGGTAATCATCCACGCACCATAAATGCAGTACATAGGCATCAGATTGAAAAATGCTGTAATATTCCTTTAAAGTATTTCCAGTATACCAATCATTTGTGTTCATTAAAAACGTGACAGATCAAAACCAAAGATTGCAACGTTAATGCTAATGTCTGCAAAGATTAAAGCCTAATGAGCCAGAAGAAATCAAGAGGAGGCACACCAGTCAGACCAACAAGGCAAAGGGGGTAAAGAGTGAGGAGCTGGGGGAAAAAAAAGAAAGAGGGAAGAAATAAACCAGCTTAGATAAGTTTTTTGTAACTGCTAGTCTTTAAGGACAGGAATAGCTTCTTCAGTTCAGTGTGAATATGCAAACAGGAGAAGAGAAGCATACTAAAGTAAAATAGCTAGCTATAGTAGCATCACTCAAGCCTCAGACTATTTCACACATCCTGCTCTGTGATACCAAAGAGAGAGATATGGCAAGTCCCTGCCTCATTTGGGAAGGCCATGAGTCCAACTGAAGCATTTCCTGAGCTTAAGCAGTTGGCTATAATCTCTCGTTAGTGCCTGGCACTCCATCTAAGCAGCTCTCACTATGACAGCTCAGTTGAGTAATGACTTATTTATGTGCAAGATGGCGATTGCAGAAATGCCTTATTTGTAGCCATTGTGGATTAATTATCACATATTAGCCGAGAACAGCTTTCCTCCTGGCCAAATTCTCCGAGTCTATTTAAAGCGTCCCTGAGTGATCTGGCTGGTCTTGGATCAGCATTTTCTGTTGTGAGTATTATGCACTCATTTTCTCCATTTCCCCCTCGCTAGCAGCTAATGGCTTTACTATGTAGTTGCGACTGACAGATTCTTCTTCATTAACTTCTCCGTTTGCATCTCAGACACTGCAGTCAAGAGAAGTCTTTAACCACGAGCACACAAAATGCCTCCTTGTAGAGACAAAGGAAAGACGAATGCACAAAAGCTACAAAGGATAATAAATGGAGGGTTGCTGGCTTTTGCATGTGAGACATGTATATCCGCTACTGTTGTCTGGAATGTGAGTCAATTATGGCATACTTTATTTGCACATATTTTTAAAAGTATTTTCTAATTAAATGTAAGAAACCCAGGCAAAGTATGTGTCCTAATGGTCCTATTACATGTAAGAATTATTGGATTCAGTTTCATGCGAGGTTCTGTTGAGTGTGCTACTTACCTGTAGGTTCTACAGTGGCATTCTATTATACCCTATGTAGTGAGCATATGTAGTGAATCCATAATAAAGCCAATTGGGATTTGGCCTAATAGTTGTAAAAAATGTAGCACAAAGACAAGTTTAAGATGGCTGATTAACTTGAATCTCTGGTAGTATAAGACAGTGGTTCTCAGACTGTAGGACTGTAAAGCATAGCCTGGAGTTCATGATATAAAGAAAATCTTTCAGTGGTGGAAATCAAAAGTATGAAAGTGGTTATTTTTGTGATTGAATTGTTATAGTTATTAGCATGTTTGCCAGGTCACTTGAATTTAATCGGTTTAATCTCAACCCCAATAACTGAAAACCAAGTCGGATGGGAGAGACTCCATACTCTCTCAATTGTATGCGTCTATGAGCTTATTTATGTGGAAGAGGGTAGAAAGCGCTTTCGTCCAGGTGGGTTACACTGCCCTGTGACACAGCATGAGCAGCAGTTCGAAAAGATGTACATGGCTGGCTTCACATGTCTCATAGGAAGCACAATATGAACACAAATTGGAAGAGTGTGTGGTTTAATTTTGTCTTCAACTGGCAGAAACATGCAACTGCAAATCTAATACCTGCCTTTCGGTTGTACTAATTTGCACACGTAATCGTCATTTTCAAATACTTTCGGGCTTAATAAATTGCTTTGGGGATTCTAAAGTAATCTGTCTGTATAAACACTGGCCTGTGTTTTGCATTTTGAGGTAAAAAGCTCCCCAAATTGTTTAATCATTAAAGCAAACAGGCAAAACTTACAAGATTACCATTTAGTGTGAAAAACACAAACCATTGCAAACCCTGTTATTAATTCAGCTTGCACATATTTGGAGGTATTATCATGTTTACACATGTTTTTGCACAGGTTAAAAAAAAACCCAAAACTTTAGGGCACAACAGCTATCCTCCCCAGTCGATAGCTGGCTGGTGGGAGGGATTTGTCAGGTGTGAAAAATGGGGAAATAAAGAGTGTGTTGAGGGGATCTGCAGAATTTGTTACGTTAAATTGGTCACTGACTACAAAAAGTTAGCATAAGAAAACTTTAAAGTGGCTATGTAATCTTATATAATTGTGATTCTTACTCATTCTTATTCGTATGATTCTTACTCATAGTGAAGGGCTTAGGTAAGTACAATTTGACTGCATTTTTAGGGAGTGTGGTAAGAGCTGGTAAGATTTAGCTGTATGTGCTAAGCATCATCCCCGTTGTTTACGGATGCTCTTCTCCTCAGTGACCCATAGCTGAGCAGGCATTGAAAGTCAGGACTAAACGGGTACGTCCACCAGATGCAATCTCAGATGCAAGCTCGTCTGTCTGTGACGGCCTGCTGCTCCCCTCTCTGTCTGGCTATCTCTCTTTTTGAAGTGTCTTGGTCTGTTTACCAGGTCATATTCTCTCCCTCTCTACCTCACAGTCAGTGTTTATTTTCTCCAGCTGTGCCACATCTGCTTCTCTCCCCATCTGTAATGTGTCACTCCAAAGTTTCCTATAGTCTATTGCTGTTTCTGCTTCACCCTCCCTGCTCGCCTCCTCTGGTTCATGAATTTATTATAAAGACCAAAAATGAGGGGGTGTGAGGGAGAGATGAGGAGAGGGGAGGGACATTGATCTGGTGCTGGGATTCACTCTGTTTCTTTCATTATCATGCTCCCTTTTGTCTTGTACTCTCATTCTGTTCTATATATTTAATATAATACACACCTTACTATGCAGTAACCTTATATTATGTCTTGTCTCCCTCTCACTCTGGCTGTCTAACTCTGTCTTTCTCTTTCCTTGTGTGCTTGCTTGCTACCTGTTGCCATGCCAACCCCATAATTTTTTTTGTATCTTGAATATTGCCCAGAGCAGTGTATCTCCGTGGGGTCTCCAAGTAACTGTATATAGTTATTACTTATTCTGAAATGTACTAATATGTTCCTTGACACATAGGCCCTGGATTACCTAATTTGTTTTTTGTTTTTTTAGCGTGTGCAAAAACGTGTGTGAACATGATATGACCTGCAAAAAAAATGTGCCAGCTCATTTAATAACAGGGTTTGCAAAGGTTTGTGTCTTTCACACTTAATGGTAATCTTGTAAGTTTTGCATGTTTGCTTTAATGACTATAGGTAAAAATTTTGTGGTGCTTTTTACCTCAAAATGCAAAATACAGGGCAGTGTTTGTACAGACAGATTAATTTAAAACGCATAATGCTATTTATTAAGCCCAAAAGTATTTGAGAATGGCGATTGTGTGTGCAAATGAGTACAACCAAAAGGCAGGTATTAGATTTGCAGCTGCATGTTTCTGCCACACGAAGACAAAAATAAACCACACAATCTTCTAATTTGTGTTTGTATTGCATTTTAAACACTTGTTTGACATGTCTCACTGTTTTTAATACATTATACTGGGCATGTGGCAGGTTTTAGGTTCTGTTTACTCTTCTGGGAGTCTTGTTGACATCTGTACTCATCATGGCATCATCAAGAGTAATTATCACACACAAAAACCTGATTTACATACTGTTTCCTTCCTAAATTTGGCATGTAATGTCATGAAATTATTCTTTGAAATGAAACACACACACACACAATTTATGTGCACAATTTATCCCACACAAATTAGCCAACATCATTTACATATATATGTAAATAAATCAGGGTCAGAAAACATTTAGGTGTGTGTGTTCATAGCTTTTTTTTAAATAACTCCTGCAGTATTGTCTCTTCATGCCTGTGCATGCACATACACACACAGAAAAACAATTTGGGTGGCGAGTGTTTACCTCGTTGAATAATAGCAAATTAATGCTTGAGGGTCACAGTAAGAGGTTGATATACCTGGCACAAATCAGTCTGCCTACTCCAAAGCTTAATTGTTTCAATTGTTGTTGATCATCATCTTCATTTCCTAGCACTCGTTTATCTGAATGATAATTAATGCTAAGACTGAAAGCTTTATTGAATTTGAATGACCTAAGAGTAATTTGAGATATCTAAAACTAAACGTAATATCTGCTGTCAAGTCAAGCTGTATTCGTAGACTATCAGACGTCTAGTTATGTCCAAATTGAACGTTTGAATAAAAAGACTATCTGCTTACACTCTCTGGCTGATTTTGTATTTTTTTTTAAAGAGAACATAGATGTATCCTTTACCATTTTCTATATCCAATAATCCTGTACGGCGGCTCTGGTGCAGCAGTCAGTTTGGACAAAAATGGTGGCAGAAAACTTTATGAGGAATGGTGGATGAAAGCAGTTTGTTTACAGATAATAAAAAATTGTCTAACAAGAAATACATAGTGTGGTCACAGAATATTTATTACCAAACTGCACTGATCTCTCAGGGTTTGCCAGTTTTAGAGTAAATTTTTTGACATATTGCTGCTTTTGAAGCCTGTCTCAAACTGTCATAGGGACTGTGGCGGCATATCTTAGTGCTGAATTATAAGACGCTGACGCCTTCCAAAGCAGCAAGGCTTCTCTTTCATAAACAACCAATGTGTGTCACGCTTGCATATGAAATCCTTGTGTCTGATCTGCAGTGCATCTCCAGAGAGCTCCATATTGTCGGCTCACTAGGCCACAGCAGATGAACACCTGAGGGTCACTGCGTGAAGTCTAAACACCTGTTTAATCAGCTGGTACAAATCTGCCAGCCTGCTCTCATGCTTAATTGTTTTCTTCCTTCCGCTCATGACCTCTATTTTTCTCATATGCTTTTTTTTTTTTTTAGTTTACTGGAACAGCAACAACTACTACTACTATTACTAGTACTACTACTATTTGGCTAAGTGGCAAAGTGGGGGGGAACTAGATTCCCCTTTTTCGATCGTGAGCTCAGGTTACTGTCTGAAGTTTTGCATGTTCCCCCATGTCCATGTCAGTTTCTTCTGTGTTCTCCTTTCACCTCCAAACAACATGCCAGTAGATGGCTTGACTATGATACATTGCTTCTAGTTGTGAATGAGTGCATGATTGTGTGTGTATAATGCTCTGCAATCGAACAATGCCCAAGCAGGGTGTATTCTTCTTACTTTCTGGTTCATAAGGACATTTGAAATGTTTGAAGTTTGCAGATTTGGCAGACTAAGAACAGAAAATTCAGGGAAAATGTACAGCTTAAAGGCTATTAAGAAAATATAAAAGAGGTTGGAGGGATATTCTGGCAGGATATGGGTATTGTGTCAAAAATTAAAAGGAGTATGGAGACAAAAGTTAACTTGAGTAAAAGTAAAAAGTATCCATATTTAAACATACTCAAATATTCACAAATTAAATATTAAATATTTCTAACTGCTGGAAAGCGCTGACCACAAGTTCATCATGTCTGATCCTGCATGGCTAGCTAGCATCGCTAAGCAATCAGTCATAAGGAAAATATTCCACTAACTCAGACAAACCTAGAATTTGTCTGGCTGGTTCTCTAATGCTTAATTACCCTTTTGGAATGAATGCTAAGGCACATTACCAATGAAAACAAAACTTAACTAGTTAATGTAGTTAGTCTGTGAACTCAGCTAGCTAGGTTAGTTAAGTTAGCTAACTAGTTTACAAAATTTAACTAGCTATTTTAACAAATTTAAAGTTCACTTAACTCAACATCCTTCTTTAGATTTGATGGTGAATTTTAAAGGTAGATATTTCATTTTACTAAGAAAAAAAGAAAAAGATTTGTAACAAGAACTCTGAAAGTCAAAATGAAAAGTAAGGAGTTAAAAGTAATTTTTTTCTTGCAAATTTGCTTGAATAAGAATATAATTATTCAATTTCGGTACTACTTGGGTAAAGTACAAATCATCCAAAATACTATTTAAGCACAGTAACAAAGTACAATTAGTCAAGTATTTTCCGCCGCTGGTTATAAGAGAATATTTATAAAACATTGAGAAAGGGAAATGTAGAATTTTCAGCTGATCATTTTGAATCTTTTAGGGTTTTCTTTTTTACTATTACTACCTTACCACACATAACTTTGAGCATTCTTTTTACTTGTGATAATGCCGGAAGATCTGTGACATTGAGACATAAGACATTTATCACGTTAAATATCTTTAGTGCTATAAATGCATTTTTTGCCTTCTTCTCTTAGCCCTAAGGGGATACAGACTTTTGCACTGTAAATAATTGAGTTCAGTAACTGGCAGAACTGCAGTGCTGACTTTGTGCTGAATCAGAGAATGTAGATCAGTTAATGATGGTGTAATAAATCAGCAAGTTAAAAAATATATAAAGGTTAACCCAGATGGTGCCTTAGGTCTTATAAGGTTAACAGGTTCAGAAAGACTGATTTCTGATATTTCTAAAGGAAAGGAGGTCAGAAAACTCCAGAAAAATCCATATCTCTCTCTCTCTCTCTCTCTCTCTGTGGAAATAGATGCATCAGTCAGCGAGCTTGGCCAGGGTGCTTCCACTGAGACACTGTGACACAAAGTGTAGACGTGATATTAATTGTGTCGCTGGAATGCAGTCAAAGAACTACAGAAGAAAGTGAGGAGAGAGAGATAGATAGAAAAGAGAGTGTTTGGTGTCTGGAGATGTAACAGAGTGTAGTCACGTGAGAAGTGCAGTAGACTAATAAATGAGAAGCATGTAGTGCATTTAATTACACACATGTTGGGCAAAGGTTTTCCAGGGAGTGAAGCTAAGAAGAAAAAATGACAGTGCAAAGATTAGGACTAACATTTAAATGCAGGATTTCAATAATAGTGTCAAAGAGAGAGAAAGTGTTTGCGTTCATGGGTGCATCCAACTCCATGAGCAGATTTCCCTGTTTTTTTCCTCAAACTGCCTGTGTCCCTGATGCTCTTCATTATTCATGGGCTTTTATTATCAGTGCCCCATATGTGGCATTTATTCCTCTTCACTCTTTTGAATTTTTGTTTTCTTAAAGCAGAAAAAGAGCATGAGCAGACACTGATTTATTTATTTTTTTTTTCCTTTTTAACTTTTGTTTCTGCAAGGGTTCCTGAGTGGTGCAGTGATTCCAACGATGACACAGCCATCCATGGCCGGGAGTCTAGTGAGGAAAATTGGCCATGCTTTTTGGGTGGGTGGGGCAGCATACTCTCTCCTCTGTCAATCACAGCGACAATAGCCAATCGTGGGCATCTGTGAGCTCATGTATGCAGAAGATGGTAGATAGCGATTTCCTCTGAGGGTGTTCCCCCACCTGTGATGTGGCACGAGCAGCAGTTAGAAAAGATGTGGATGTTGGCTTCAAGTGTCTTGGAGGAAGCATGTGTTTACCCCTCCCCCTCCATGTTTGGCAACTGTCATGTGATAAGGAAGAGTTAGCTAGTGTAATAAAATTAGCATTGGGAAGAAAATGGGGGGAAACTCTTCTTTCTGCAGCTTATTAGCCCATTTCTTGCTTTAGTCCCATCTCTAATGTCTGACACATTCCAGATTTTGTCTTCTTCTCACTGACTGTCTCTCTCCACACATGTGTAAATGTGGCACATTGTGTGTTGAATCCACGTGAATTCACATTTTTCTGTAGCATTTCTGTTGAATAAAAATAGGCCTCACTGTCATTGTCTCTTCTTTGTGCTCTCTCTCTCTCGGCTCTTTCGCTCTCGCTAACAAACCCCCCGCCCCCCACCCTCCCGCGTGCGCTGAATTCATTTCCACACCATGCAAATAAAACTCCAAAATAAAAAGTTTTATTTTGTGCATGCTCAGTGTTGCCTTGCAGTTAATGATTTCTTCCCGTCACCCCGCCACCACCCCTCCACTTTTTATCCTCTGCAATAAACAGTCTACAGTTTAAGTGATGCAATATAAGTGTAAGTCCATTCACTTTAAATGCCCTGATTGTCGTGATACACAAAAGACAGACAGGTTATTATGGATTTAAGACATAAAAATGGAAAAAAGTCACATAGAAACATGCATTGATTTTGGAGATGGATGGATAATGGATGGATACAACACTTCTGAACATATTGTTTTGTGTCTGAATGCTATCCAGACACAGTGGGGCCCAAACATCCTAGACCAAACAGAAAAATTGGAGATCTTTTTTTTTTTTTTTTTTTTATTTAAAACTGGGAATAAACAGAAAGTTTTAGAATTTTGAAAAATTAAAAACAAAAAAAATAACTGTTTGATATCTTGAATTTACTTCTAAGTCACTATTGAAAGTTAAGCAGGTTTGTGGAGTTGACCGTGTTAATGCCTTTGTACAAAAGGTCAGATTTTCTTTGAGTCATATCTCTTCCATAGAAGCAAGTTTTCAGATATTTTGCTTAAATTTTACTAAGTTATTGCTGATAATATAATTTGTAATGTAAATGTATTAAATAAGAAAAGAATGCAAAAATGAGAGAAATTGTAAGTCACTCTGGATGTTCAGATTTGTTGTTTTTGTATGTTGAAATGACAAAAACGAGACATCAAAACCATAAGAAGGTTTAGGGCTCAAGAAAAAAATTCAATAACTTTTCCAAATTAGATTTTTATTGTGAGGCACAGACTTTCATGCTGTGATGCTGTTCATCAAAGCATAAACAGGCTTGGCTAATAACATTTATTTTCTTTTTAAATGCATTAATATTGTTAAACGGTTAAACACATAAATAAGATGTAACCCGTTTTAATAAGTTTTATTAAGTGATGTTTTGTCATGTATGAACATGCATCATACACTATATGGCCAAAAGTTTGTGGACACCTGAGTAGTGAACGTCCCTTTCCAAAACCATGGCCATTAATATGGCGTTGTTCCCCTTTTGTTGATATTACAGCCTATCATCCACTCCTCTGGGAAGGCTTTCCACTAGATTTTGGAACATGGTTTTGGGGATTTGCACTCATTCAGCCACAAGGGCATTAGTGAGGTCAGGCATTTATGTTGAGCGCGGAGGCCTGGTGCATAGTCGTCATTCCAGCTCATCTCAGAGGTGTTCGGTGGGGTTGAGGTCAGGGCCCTCATGCTGAAATGGGTTAGGGCTAGGCCACTTATTTCCAGTGAAGGGAAATCTTAATGATACAGCATGCAAAGACGTTCTAGACAACTGTGTGCTTCCAGCTTTGTGGCAAAAGTTTAGGGAAGGCTCACATATGGCTCTGAGGGTCACATAGTGTATTTTTTGATGCTGCATAATTTACAAATTTAATAGTCCAAATTACATGAATGTATGGGAGCAGAATTTGCGATAAAAATAGAACAACTGATACTCCTCATACTCAGATCGTGGCCTGTGCCCAAACTCATGCATAATCAGCAAGTCGTACCAATTCACATGAATCAAGTCATGTGAAAACTTTGAAGGATTAGAGTTAGGGGTTAGTGTTCATAGGATTTCAACTGTATGAAAACAAATCATAGCACACAACCGTGATATGTGTGAATTCATGTACATCTCTCATGAGATCATGTTGGCAGAGCGATGCTGTACTAGTTTAAATGAAGTTTGTTGAACATGGCCTGTTCTCCTGACAGTGCTGCTGCAGTTGTGCTAATGGATTTTAATGAGGAGACTGTAATTAGACTGTACCTGCTTTACCTTTCTGGTAGCACACTGTTAATGCACTAGAAAATTACCCAGGGCCGAGCATCAGAAAATTAAGCCTAATGTCAAGCTCTGAATGCTGGGAAAATGTGCTGCATTAACTGCTTACACAGTTGAGTAGAGTCTCCCGGTCACCGCCACTTTATTTCTACTCCCTCTCTGTCTGTTGTGTACAGCAGATGGTGTGTGTAGTTCTTCCATCAGATTTTCTCTGCTGCAGAAACATTTTGGACTCAAGACTCTGATTATAAATGAAACCAATTAAAAACATTAAAGTGCTTTGTTCCTCTGAGAGTAACTGCTTAAAATGTTTTGCATAAATGTTTCTTCTTCCGACCTTTCCTTTTAGCCCCTCCCTTCTTTTTGTCCATCTTCCCTTCCTACACTCCTTCCTTCCTTCTTCTTTTCCTTCTCCCTTTTCTTCTTTTATACCTTCCTTCCCTCCTTCCACCCTCTTCCAAATGATTAATTCCATTAAAAGCATGGCACAGTGATGCATCCTCACAGCTTCAGTGTCCCCTGTTTGATCCTCAGCTCCACTATGTGGCGTTTCTGTTCATGTTCTCCCGGTGCCAGCATAGGCTTCGTCCATAGGTGCGTTCACCAATACACCTACTGGCATGTTTCCAGAAACATGCCAGTAGGTGTACTGGCTATGCTAAATTGCCCCTAGTTGTGAATGAGTGTGTGCACTGGTGCGCCAATCCAGGGTGTATTCCCACCTCATGCCCAGTGTTCCCGAGATAGATACCCTGACTAGTTATTGAAGATAAAAGAATCAATTAATTAAATTAAACTAACAGCATCCCTACTTTTGGACACCTTTTCCGTGTAAATGCACTCACTGATGACGGTGAAATAAAAGCAGAATGAGAACGGAAAAAATATGAGTTCTCCCCAGCTGAAGAGACTGCCAAGGGGATAGATTTGGCAAAATGCCTGGCCTTGTAACTATGCTGACGTTTGTCCAAGAGATTGTTCTACTGTAGAAAAACCGTTCCAAAAACTGTCTATTCTAGTTTTTGACCAAAATGAGAACAAAGAGGAAGGCTGTATATATGAGGAAGGCTGTATGGCCACTTCACCCGTGGAAAAATTCAGCATTTCGGTTATAAATGGTACGAAATCATTCTTTGGAAATTTCTCGGAGAATCGTAGAACAAGATAATATTTTTTTAATATTATTTCAGCAAATCCTCTGAAATACAGCAAAGTTTGTTTTAGGATGCATGTACGGTGGCATCTATTCTCACCTTTTGCAGAGTTATCTGCATGAGGATGTGGAACTGGAGCAGAGGCATTAAAGAGAGAAGAGTAAAAACTAATAGGGAGAAGAGAATAATTTGCATGGCTGAGAAAAGCTTGTGCTAATCTTCAAGTGAATTTATTTTGTTACAGTGATGGACAATGCGAATGACATAAGCAGTCACTGATATTGTATTTGGCCTGTTCTTTTCGTGAGTTGGATTTTGTAAACTTTTATACTGTGAAATATTATTGTGTTGTATTAGAGGATATGTGGCAAAAAAAAAGGGTGATGTTGAGGATGGTTTGGAGATGGCAGTGGGTCTAGTGATGGAATTCAGATGAAATGTGCAGATCATACAGCAGTGAGAGATACAAAGCTCACACAAATTGAGTCCACAAATATAATCCCCCACCCCGGGAGAAGGCAGAGTCCAGATTCCTGTAGAGCTGGCACTGTTCTCTGGGGCTGTCCAAGTGTAAGGGCCAGGAGCTTAAGAGAGAGCCTGGTAGCATGGGAAGTGATGAGCCCTTTAAATGGCTTAATGTTAGTTCTGGAATTCACCTCCTACCAGGTTTACCTGACGGGGACGTGAGTGACCTTCTGTCAGCTTTTGCACAATGAAATGAGATTTAGACTGAGTAGTAATGTTACTATGAGATACTTATGGTTATATACAGTATATATATATATATATATATATATATATATATATATATATATATATATATATAAATCAGCCACTCATCTTCATGAAGTCCTCATTCTCAAATCCGCCATACACTTTACATTCTGTTAAATTACTAATTGAGTAATCAACTATTTTAATCCAACTCAATTGGATATAAGATGATGTTCCATTGATTTGTTCGCTTTTTCTTTTTCTCTGCTGCACAAACCGTGGAGCAGAATGCTCACATCCCCATTTAGTTCAATTGAGTTATTATTGCACCTAGTGGACAAAAATGCTAACTGCAACAAGCAGGAATCAGGAGCCATGTGCTCGCTCTATGAACATTTTCAGTGGGTGAGGCGCATCGAACTGAGCAGTTAATTACAGGTTTGTGTTTTTTTTGCTAAATTAGGTTTGCTTAAAAATACTTCACAGCATCCAAAATCGTATTTTATAGCAAATAACAAGATAAATCTAATTCCAAACAAAGCCAAAGTATAAGCGCAGAGAGAATGTCTATGACGGGGTGTGCAATCTTTTCCGGAAAGGGCCGGTGTGGGTGCAGGTTTTCATTTCATCCATGCAGAAGCCGCACTTGAGACTGTTGAAAGCCAAGCTCAATTGATTAAACAGGTGGAATCAGGTGTGGCTCCTGCTTGATTGGAATGAAAACCTGCACCCCCACTGGCCCTTTGCGGATAAGATTGGTCACCCCTGGTCTATGATGTACAGAACCATTTCTATTGTGAGATATATTGTAAATATTGGGAGAGAGAAAGGTGGATTATGGAGTGGATGATGTCCGTACATGAGAAATGTGTGTGCACCACCATCTTGTGGGAAACAAGGTCACCATTTAAGGCTATGTCAATATTAATGTCTTCCTGCCCCACCAGAATCTGCTGTTAGTAGATGTTGTCAGTGTACTTCAGCATTAGTAAAGCTTAAGAGTTGGGCTGAACGCTTAACCGGCTTTACATCAAAAATCACGATTTTGAAAGAACGTGATTTACAAATTGCAAGTGCTGCAATTTGAATTAGCCAATAATTTTGTGCTGAACATTAGCAAAAATTCTTCATCTGAACAAGTGAGTGACAGCCAAGCCGAGAACACTTTCTATACACTGTGTGCTTGATTTATTTACTTTATTAACAAACTTTATAATAAAGGGAGCTCAAGAGCAAATGAGACTCAGCAATCTGAGTTCTTTGCCTCTTTTGGACACTTTACATCAAGTCTGTTGTGGTAGTGCCCTCTTCCTGACAGCTTAGGAAAAAAAAAATCATAATTAGAAAATGAGAGAGTTTGCTCGGGTTGTTTGAGAAGGGGATGTGGCTGATAGGCGGCATGGTTTTCAGCGGGAATTCTGGTAGCTCTCGAACTAGGCTTATTCCAATAATTATACAATATTTAAAAGTTAAAATCTCTAAAATGTATATTCACCTATTAATAACTGATAAAAGAATGCTTTTGTTGCTGTTGCTCTCTCCTGATTAGTATTTTCAATGATTGACCATGACACTACTTTTAATGTTCAACTTTTAATCCGGCTGCTTCAATGGTAATAGCAACTGCTATGTCATCTGAGGACTCTGAGGATCTTTTTTTATTGGAGGCCAAGATTGTAATTATGTCTTGTAGATACAGTACGTAAACCACTAATACAGGCCTGGAACTGGATTTATTAGAAAATAATCGCAATCCTAATCACAATATTGCTCAGAAAAATCACAATTAGATATTTTACCCAAATCATTCAGCCCTACTTCAGAGTGCTCTGGATTGCTTCATGTTGTCCATCCTTGATGAATCCAGTAAGTAGACTGCCTTGCCATATGCCAGGGAAGGGGGAAGCAGAGAGAGGCTACACACTACACTCTAGCAGGTTAATAGGCACCACCTGAGAGAACAAATGTGCAGCTAGTGGGTGACTAAAGCAGCACCACCTCCAGCAGTAGAGTCTGCTCAGAAATTGGGCTGTACTGCTTTTTATTGCTTTTTAGGCAATTTTATTCATACATGCATCTTCAGTATCTTCAGTTTCTCCTAGTCAGGGTGGCAGTGGATCCAGAGCCTATCCCGGGAACACTGGGCACAAGGCGATAGAATTCACCTCGGATGGGACGCCAATCCATTGCAGGGCACCATGCACACACACTCGCACCTAGCAATTTAGAGTTACCACTTGCATGTTTCTGGGCAGTGGGATGAAACAGGAGAACCCAGAGAAAACCCACACTGGATTTAATACTGAGAGAACATGAGAAACTCCACACAGACATTAAACCGAGCTCAGGATCCAACCAGGGACCCTGGAGCTGTGCGGCAGCAATACTACCCGCTCATCACCGAGCTGCCTGTTACAGTTTTAGTCAAACAATAATATAACACCACGCAATACTGACTCTAGCATGAATTACTAGGAAAATAAATCAGTTTAAAAAGAATTTACCTAACTCAGCCGGCTGTTTACCATATAGATTGAATGCACTCAGATACATAAATATATTTAGCAGCAAATCATTTTGATTATCCAATAAATACTTAAGAGCAAAAGGGAAATCAAAGGTAATATGCACATGCATGTCATTTTCTTTTACAGTTCTAAGTAAAGAAATGTGATGTAAAAATGACCTGATAACATTCACTAATTTGACCCTTGTCCAGGAAAAACAACTCAAATCTTTATTCATTTTGCTAATAGTTTTATCATATTTTTATCCAAAAATCTTCTTCAGTGAACAATTTTCTCGCTCAGTCTGCCACATTTAAGATTTCTGTCTCATTCACGGTTGAACTCGATCTCTGTCCTGTACAGGAAGATGCTTGAGGTGAAGATTATTGATGATGAGGAGTACGAGAAGAACAAGACCTTCACCATCCAGCTGGGGGAGCCCATCCTGCTGGAGATTGGACAGAAGCATGGTAAGGAAAAATCCTCTTTTGAGCAGATCCGTTTGAACCACCAATGGTCATAAGTAAAAGTACACAGAATGGTATGAAGAAGCGAATCTGGGGCTGATTTCTTTCTCACCAGGGCTGGCCAGTATAAATGGACTAGCAGGGCTAAGGCCTTCCAGTCTTTGATGGAAAAAATAGATAGAAAATAAGTCTCATTTTTTTGCCATCTACATCATCTTATTTGCTGTTAACAAATGTCTTTTTTTTAATTATCATTTGTATGGAAACAATAACAGTAGCCCCACCAATGGTTATAAGCAAAAATACACAGAATGGTATGAAGCAGCGAATCTGGGGTTGATTTCTTTCTCACCCAGACTTAGATTCACACAGCCTGCTAGTGATAGTCATGTCAGGTGACTATGTGTGATAAAATGCCTCCTAGATTTTATGTGTATTGGGGCTAATTTATTTAAGTTCTCTTCACTGATACATCCGTAACATCATCTGCAGTGACTGAGAAGATTCAAAAATACGGTAATGGGTAAACATGTAATAAACATGAACAAGGTAGATTGGTCTTATTATCTCTTGGCAAGTGATTTCTCAAAATGCCTTTGAATGAGAAAGTAGAAGTAAATAGACTAAGCACAATTATACTGTCAAAGTATAAATAATAGATCCATATATTTTATGTGGTTCGAAGGGAAGAACTGGCTACCTGCAAACACAGCCATTTGGAAGAAATGTGGCATGCGCTCTTTTGTATAAGCGTAATCAACTTATGCCTGTGATGAGATCCTGTCCTATAAGCCCCAACCATAATCATTTCAGATACTGATAGATAGTAGATTTTTTTGTTGCTCTCCTTTTCCCTTGCAATATTGTGATGAAACCATCACTGAGTCTACCTACTACAAAAACCTGCAAAACATATTCTAAATCACCTACACTGGGCATCTTATACAAATCTAGGGGTCTTTAGCTCACTAATATTCCTGCTGAAGTCTGTATTATTAGAATACAAAAAAGACCTGGACTGTCTTCTTTTGTCGTAGCCCATCTGCCTGAAACTTTTGCATTCTGAGATGCTTTTCTGTACACCACGGTTGTAAAGAGTGGTTATTTGAGTTACTGTAACCTTTCTGTCAGCTGGAACCAATCTGGCTATTCTGAAGTGGATGGTGAGTGTACAGTATATACAGTATAAATCGACTGACTAATGAGTACCAATTTTCCAAAATGGAGTTGTGTTATAATAATACAGACTTCCACATTGGCTGAAAGTATATTTAGAGGAAGGATAATCAGCAGCCTCATTGTCTGTGAGATATAAAAGAGAAAAGAGAATTTAAACCTGAGTTGCAAATGGATTGATGAATATTCAGTGATTGATGAATATTCAGTGAATGAAAGTGCATGAGAACGTCCCAACAGTAAGGGCAATCACTGGTCTCAGAACACATGGCCATGTTGGATCATTATCTCCAGGCCATTTCTGAATATTAATTATACTGCTCTAATTTAATGATCTTTGCCATTGAATTCACCAAGCTGTTGTACGATTGTATTCACAATGTTCCTGATGTCGTTCAATTTTTTTAACCTAGATTTTTTTCTCTGTTTTTACTTGCTATGGCATGTGCAGGGAAGCACAGAAAATTAAATTCGAACTCAGCTGTTTCTAGAGCATCACTTAATTAAGGGGTGGTGATTATGAAAGTTGAAAGCACTCAACGATTTAGGGGCATATTTACAAAGAAAAGCACTAATTACAGCAGCTTTAGTGAACATTTGTGGTAGGGAAGGCTGGGCATGCGGGGTAGTTTAGTATGTGAGCTAATAAGAACATGCATGCAAATGACCACAGATGCACCTTGCCTAATTAACATATGGCAGATGTGCATATCTTCCAGTAGTTGTTTTTTCAGATGATGCGATTAAGATTATGTTTAGTCTTTTGCACTCTTAACAGCCATCAAAAAATGCTGAAAATGTCATGTTTACCTTTATTCCGTACATCCTGATCATTTGAGAACTGGTTCTGCACTTGTTATAATAATATATTCAGAGCTGCAGCCAGTATAGCAGAAGAGTACTATTTACTTTTTCTATATTATTATTACAGTGTTCTAAATATATATATATATATATATATAGCACAGTTCTTACCATGTGTTTGAATGGATCACCCGCCTGTGAGATCATCACCACAGCCATTTTTTAGAATATCATGCCAATAAAGTGTTTTGATTTTAATCATGGTGCCTCAGAGCAACTTGTTAGTGGTGCTGGCTTCAAACTGTGAATTGTGAATTGTCCCAAGTTACTCAAAAAGTTTTGGTTAACCTACACTGGGTACCAGAAAGAATCTTAATAGTATCCCTTGTGACCTTTATTAATACTGAAAGTCATGGTATTAAATAACAGAATGATACATAACTATCATTATTAACATTATGACTAGTTATTCATATATACCTCAAGAGGCTGTTAATGTAAGTGCTTCATTATTTCCTGATGTGCTAAGGATTAATGTATGTATTAACTCATCATTATGGAAGCATTAGTTAAGTATTTTTGGATCTTATAATAAAGTTTTACCAGAAAAGGTATCTAGACCACAGTACATTGTGAAATACAGAAAATTGAAGAAATACAGTGTTTTGGCAATGCAGAGATTAAGTAACTCTGCTTGAGGCTCAGGTTTGGGGCTCCAAATAGTGTTTCTGGCTTTTTCAATAAATTCATAATAATGTGATTTGGCAGATAATTTGCTTCTTTGCTCAGTGAAAATAAATTAATATCAGTTTGAAAGAACTCTTTTGTACACAGTCATAGTAGCTGTCAATGTCTCATCTGAGCAATAACTACTGCAGCCATATTTATGTAACAACAAAAAAAAAGATTGTTAGCGTAGAGAAATAGCGTAGAGAATGACAAGGTGTATAATAAGAATGGTGGTTCATTACCATAATCTCCGCCTGGTATGTTAGTGCTTTGACAAGGAATCTCTTATAAATGAATATGCAATGAGCAAAACCGTAAAGCCTACAACCTTAGTGACCATCCCTTCAAATTAATTGTATGCAGTAAACACCCTTGGGTCTGTTCCATAACATTCATGTTCATGACCATCAGTTTTAAATTCCAAAAAAGAGTGACGGCAGTAAACGTTATAGAAATGCGCCACTTAGGTTATATATGCTTTTAAATCTAAGCATGTCTTTGCCAACAGGAGATTCCAATGACAACAAGCCAGCAGTAGGGATCGAGGAGGAAGAGGTGGCCAAGATGGGCTGCCCGAGTCTGGGAGAGCACACCAAGCTGGAAGTGGTGATCGAAGAGTCATATGAATTCAAGGTAACTTCTAAAAAAGCTAGATCGTCTGCAGGATAATACAGTATCTGTGACCCTGGATTTCACCCAGAAGTGCACATGTACGTCAGCTTCACTTCACATTAGTTATATTTATTAATATTGACATATTTATAGCTATGGCTACACCTAAATCCACCCCTTAAAAGGAAAAAGCCACCCTGAACAACTTGCACATTTCGTTTCATAATTAACATGTGATCTTTAATGGCGTCTTTAAAGATTTATTAGATTTATTTTGTAAAGACTTTTTCAGTTTAAAGTTCTTTCTTTGACATGTTGGACTATTTTCACTTTGGTTAATAGTTTCCTACACGGCCCACAAAGCAGTTTGATTTAGCCCTCAATTCATCTTTACTTGAAGACTGCAATGCAACAGCACTTTAGTCCTTTAGATTGTCCAGCTCTCTTCTCATCTGTACACTCTGCTCAAACAGATCAGCTTACAGAGCTTCAACAATCATGCTAATACCACCGTCAACACCATCGCACTCGAAATCTCATAGATCGCTAACCAGCCGAGCTGAGTCTCTGCTGTAACTCAGCGCAACATTATACTACCATCATGAGGACATCTGGTCCTTTTTGGTCCACATACAGGGCTAAAATCAAGGCCCAACCCTCTAAGGTCACTTTTACTTTGTTGATGCTTGAATTGGCTTTCATTTGTCCTTTTGGTAAGTCTTTGTACAAGTGGAGAAGCTCATGGGATTTAGGAAAGATGTGAGACAGGGTTGTGGATTCCTCTACAGGATTACACAATGAAAACACAATCCAGTTACAGCAGTCCAGATCTCAGTGGACAGAATGAGGGAGGTTTTTATTTTTTCTGGCATCTTACAGCCTCACTGTTGCAATATAAGTTTGACCATGGTCTATGCCTGCATAGGGTAACTGAAAGGTTAGATTAGTCTTTTACTCTGTCGCACAGACAAGTTGGTTTAACTTTCCTCTGTATGTGTGTGTGTGTCTGTGTGTGTGTGTTTCAGAACACAGTGGATAAGCTGATAAAGAAGACTAATCTTGCATTGGTCGTGGGCAGCAGTAGCTGGCGAGAGCAGTTTGTCAGTGCTGTCACTGTCAGTGCAGGTCAGTGTCGCTCACACACACACACACACACACACACACACATACACGTTTTACTACCCTAGCTAAAGGAACCAGCTAAATGTCTCCACAAGTTCAAACAGATGATCCTATCCTGGTGAGAACATTTGGTCAAAACCAAAATAGAAAAACATACACCTTCCAACCTATACCAAGACATACACCCACACACACATAAACAAACTCAACCCTAACCCCCTAACCTCATTAACCAATATTATATATATATAATATATATATATATATACTCAAGTCCGGAAGTATTTGGACAATGAAGTTTTTGGTTTATACACCACCACAATGGATTGGAAATAAAACAATCAAGATGTGATCAAAGTGTAGACTTTCGGCTTTATTTTAAGTGGTTCCACAAAAATATGGCATTTACCATTTAGGAGGACTAAATTAGTTACCTAAAGTTAACTAAATTACCATTAAGTACCTCCATTTTCAGGGGCTCAATGGTATTTGGACAAAGTGACATAATTGTAAATATAACCATAATTTTAATACTTGGATGAAAATCTGAAGTCTGGAGCCCATGTTCTCAAAACTCAAATTCTGAGTTTGGAGATGCTTTGCCAGGCCTTCACTGCAGCCACCTTCAGTTGCTGCTTGTTTGTGGGTCTTTCTGCCTTCAGTCTTGTCTTCAGCAAGTGAAAAGCATGCTCTTCTGGGTTGAGATCAGGCGACTGACTTGGCCGTTGAAGAATATTCCATTTCTTTGCCTTAAAGTCTTGAGTTGCTTTCGCAGTATGTTTAGGGTCATTATCCACCCGCACTGTGAAGCGTTTTGAAGCATTTGGCTGAATGTGAGCAGAGAGTATAGCCCTATACACCTCAGAATTCATCTTGCTACTTCTGTCAGCAGTCACATCATCACTAAACACCAGTGAGCCCGTTCCATTGGCAGCCATACATGCCCATGCCATAACATTTCCTCCACCATGTTTAACACACGATGTGCTATACTTTGGATCATGAGCTGTTCCTTACTTTTCTCTTCCCATCATTCTGGTACAAGTTAATCTTGGTTTCATCAGTCCAAAAAATCTTATTCCAGAACATGGGAGGCTTTTTTAGATGTTTTCTGGCAAAGTCTAATCTGGCTTTCCTGTTCTTGAATGTTACTAGTGGTTTGCACCTTGTTGTAAACCCTCTGTATTCACATTCATGAAGGCGTCTCTTGATTGTAGATTTTGACAATGATACACCTACCTTCTCCAGAGTATTCTTGACTTCTGTTGATGTTATGAAGGGGTTTTTCTTCACCAAGGAAAGAATTCTGCGATCATCCACTTTAGTTGCCTTCCGTGGTCTTCCAGGCCTTTCGATGTTGTTGAGCTCACCAGTGCTTTCTTTCTTTTTAAGAATTTACCCAACTGTTGATTTGGCCACACTTAAGGTTTTTGCTATCTCTTATAGATTTATGTTGTTTTTTAAGCCTAATGATGGCTTCCTTCACTTGCATTGAGATCTCCTTGGACTTCATATTGGTAGCTCCAGTCGAACAGCTGCCAAATGCCAACTCAATACCTGATGTCAACTCCAGACCTTTTATCTGTTTCATTTGTCTTGAAGTAACGAGGGAATGGACCGCACCTGGCCTGGTCAGTCAATTGTCCAAATACCTTTGAGCCCCTGAAAATGGAAGTACTTTGCTTAAAATGGCTGTAATTCCTAAATGGTAAATGCCATATTTTTGTGGAACCTCTTAAAATAAAGCTGAAAGTCTAGACTTCAATCACATCTTGATTGTTTTATTTCAAATCCATTGTGGTGGTGTATAAAGGCAAAATCACAAAATCTCAGTCATTGTCCAAATACTTCCAGACCTGACTATATACTGTATATATATATATATGTGACACACACATTTCTGTCCACCTAGCATTTATTCCATCAGTGTTAATTGCTTCAGATCTCATTTTTATTCCAAAGAAACAGCCGCTTCATTATTTGTTTCATATCTGCTTAACACCACATGAAAGCATGATTACCGCAATGCTGGGAACACAGAGGGTTTGAGATACAAACACAAACATGCACACAACTTGGAGGTTTGTGAAGATGAGAAGTGAAATTACTGGTACTGCCCTGAAGTGGATTATTTTCCTAACACAGCAAGTCTCGAAGCGATTTGTCAGTATTTGCAATTTTCAATTTATTTATGAACACTTTGTCCTTTTTAGCCATTTATAGTTATATGTAATGTTGCCAAATGTCCACAAAACAAGCAGGTTCCTGTTATTATGTTATAGCAGCTGTAGTCTCTCTCTTTTTTTTCTTTCTGTTGAAGTTATGCTACTGAGAAACATAACAAGCGCAAAGTCCTCTGTGCTGAAGACTTTCCTGTGGCGAAAAACTTACTGACTGTTACAAAGCACTGACACTTGACACCCCTTCCATAAATGTTAAGCAATAATCTACATACAGAAAACTTCACTATATCAAGGAATATAATTTTTTCTTTGTTAAATAACACAAAATCTTAAAAAGACTTAAAAATCTTTTCATCGTTTCTTTAGTGAGTGAGCGCATTAATATAAACCTGTGATTTGAATTACATCTGGCACCACTGTGAGAGCTGCTGTTATAGAGAAGTAATCAACACCATCTGACTTAACAGATTCAAGAGTTTAACAGCACTGTGGTATAATTCGTTTTAATTGGGGTTTTATTAAGTTTTTAACATACATCATAACAGAATAAAATTCCAGAATCTGAATTACATAAAAATAAATCTTAAAAATACTATATTAGGTCATATAAAATGGAATAAAAAAAATCCAGCTTGCATGGGCCATACATGTGATGGCATTCAGCATGTCTTCCCAACCCTACAGCTTTTATCACTTCTCTCGCTTATCGTTATATAACCTGTCTCTGCTGCTGCCCTCCCCAGGTGATGATGATGAAGAAGAGAGTGGCGAAGAGCGCTTGCCCTCTTGCTTTGATTACATCATGCACTTCCTGACCGTCTTCTGGAAGGTCCTGTTCGCCTTCGTTCCACCCACAGAGTACTGGAACGGCTGGGCTTGCTTCTTTGTGTCCATCGTGCTCATTGGCGTGTTGACCGCCGTCACCGGAGACCTGGCCTCCCACTTCGGCTGCACCATTGGCCTGAAAGACTCAGTCACAGCTGTGGTGTTTGTGGCCCTTGGCACCTCAGTACCTGGTGAGTGCGCATCAGCGTGTGCATTCTTTTGTGGGACTGAAAGTCCTGGTGTGACGACAAATTCAGTGTTTAGATGAGGAGTGGCATTAGAAAACCTTTTCCACCTCTCTGTCCTTTCCTCTTTCTCAGTCTTTTTCTTCACTTCCTCAGAGTACATATCTATTTTAGTTATTGCAATGTTTTCTCAGATTTCTCAGAAATGATCATGATTGGTTCTGTTAGGCGAAACAAAATGAGCTATATCAACCAGCTACTTTGTTTTGCTAACATTAGCTAACATTAGCTAACAATTAGCTAAAAATAGTTCATGATAATAATTCAGGCCAGTAAATTACACACACACACACACACACACAAAAAAAAAAATTTTAAAGGATCCGTAACATTCCTGAGTCCCACGATACCTTGTGTGGACACTTCAGGTAAACAAGTGTAAACAAATGTGCTAAATGCTAAAGAAAAATCTAAACTGGCAGAATATTGGCAACACACAACAGCAGCATTAACGCCAGCTGACATTGCCTTAACCCATCCCCACACTTAAATGTAAGGGTAAAATGATTTTATTGAGTCACAACCTTATTAGAGTATTATAATTATCATTATTAACCCAGACAGAACCTTATAATACTAAGGTCACAAAGTGTTTAGCTAGCAGCAGGGAAAGTATAAACAACCTGAAAAGCTCGGAGGAACAGTAAATCCTTCTAGGACCACCACATTGATTAAAAATGATATTTAATGGCATTTGAATGTAATTCGAAACTTCCACAGGTAGAGTGAACATTAGCAGTAATGCTAGCATTACAAATGTATTCCATTTTTCATTTTCATTTTTAATTTTTTACCCAGAGTCAACTTGCCACTGACATGAGACTAGATTATACATTCCACTATACATTCCTTACACTACCAGAAATCCACCGTCTTTAATTCTCTTCATCTAGCTAGACTTCCCAAATTCCAAATGGCTTTGTGTTCACTGTATATGCTAACTATATAGAGTATGACATATTGGTGTTGTAAAACACTAGATCCTCCAGAGAACGCCATTTTGAGATTCAGCTACAGAAAATGGGTGACTCGGAAACTGGCTGTTGAAAACTGAGGCTTATGCTGCCTCTGTGGTAATTTGAGTGGTAATTTGAGTGGTAATTTGCAAGTTGTAATTTGCAAGTTGGAAAATGTCATTTTCCACCTCGGTACGTTCGATGTACGTTCAAAGTGGAAACAAATATGAACGCCTCCACAAAAGCATGTATTTTGTTTGTTATGGCAGCACATAAAGCTCATAAAAAGCTACTTTAACTGCACTTTTACAGTTACAGGTCTGACAAGCTAACCAGCAGACAATAGAGAGTAGTGTTAGCAACAAACTAGCCGGCTTAACATTAGTGATAACTCTAACGTTGATTATCTTCTCAAAACAGTGATTGGTATGATCAGTGTTATAGATTTAACCAAGAACTGTGTCTGTATATTAACTGATCTAAAGCCAATACTGCCATAAACTAATTTAAAAGCAGAGAAGGGTAACTTTATACTGCTCAATGTGTAGCGGCCATGTTGATTTGATGTCACTCTGTAAATGGGGAAGGAACTGGTAGTTGAGAAGACTACCCCAAGTTGACGAGTTGAAATTGCAAGTTAAGGGAGCGTTTTAGGTGGCTTTTATTGGTTGTAGGCAGGGAGTTACAACTTGAACACATTGAACACAGTACTAGTTTGTTTTATAATTAAAGGTACAACAGTGATTTTGGCAAACTGCTTGTCTGTGTTTACATGGACCTCCTGTCAGTCTTTTTATACACACTCCCCACCATCCCTTCACTCCGCCCCATCTCAGTCTGTTTCAGAAACAAAATCTTGGCAGAATCGGGTAAGCTAAACAATTCAGCTAAACAAAATACTTCCACTGTGAGGAAAAAAATATGCCATGCTTCCAAAAAAGCTCAATGACAAGAAACATAGTAAAACTAAAACAAACATTGGTAGTTCTTTTCCTAGATGGAGAAACCTATTACTTGCAACGAGGGTGAAGATGGGCATGGAATTAGCAACGTTGATCATGGACAGGTGAAACGCAATCTGTATAAAGCAACTCTGTAACTCTGGCTTTACATAACGAATCATGTAGATACATTTTTTATCGCTTAGAGAGCGAGGTAAGATAATGCTTTAGGTGAACCACCTTCATAAAAATGTATGTAATGCCAGCTAACTCCTGTGCAGTTTACGATGCTAGCTAGCAAACGCTAGCTAAACAAACTAAGGGGCACTCGTCACAAAGAAAAACAGGACAGTGAAGGCACTCTGGACCATTCTCGCCAATGAGTCTGAGAAGAATTTTGTGTGTTTATAGTTTTCTAACCTGTAGACTAGCCGAGAAAATGACCAATGTACAATCATTGTACATCCTCAACAAAAGGTCAATTAAATCATCAATTTGGCTACGAGATGTGGTGTTCTGTCCTTACATTGCACGTAAAAGATATTATTCAAGTCTGGCTAGTGATTTGATTTTCCGTCAGCTGCAAGGTCGCTGCATGTTGTGCTAGCTAGAGAGGTATATGAGAGTTCTGCATCAAACTTTATTGCCTTATTTTGATTTAGTCAAAAGCTTTTTCCCGATGTCTACAGCCGCATCATGGGTCTGTGTTTGTTTCAAATGGCATGGAGACACAAGTTTTAGTGCTGTCAGCAAACTTCAACTAAACATAGAAGAAGAAGTTTAAAAGTGCCTCTCAGACTACCTGGCATTCTTCCATGTTGTCTTCAGTTTTAGGAACTTGTTGTCCTGAGATTGGATGAAACCAAATGCACATATGAATTATTCATGACTTTCTCCAGAGTCTGATATTCTCATCTCCTGCGAGTCGCTTCTGTTTTTGTCTGTGAGATTTTTCATCATCAGTCAATATGGTGACATACAGGAAGCAATGCCACGTCATACCGCATACTGCTGAAAGATTTTGAGAGATCATACACAGGTGCTGCTATCAATAGCAAGCAAATCAACAAAAAACACTGTTAGATATAATGAGAAACATCTACCTTTCAATGGACTCTGGCCGGTCAGACGCTATTGACAAAAACATCATTGCCTGAGGTAGGTAAAGTTTGTTAAAAAAAAAAAAAAAGTTCTCTTAATGCTCTGCAACACTTCAGACATGATGTAAGTGTGTTGCAACTATTATTTAAAAATCTAAAGGATGGTGGGATATTAGATAAACTTTGCTCATCATCGTGCCTACTTTATATTGTACTCTTTTGTTCGTTGTTTGAGTTCCTGATTTTTTCCCCCCTCCAAAATGGCTTTTTTTTCCCCTCAAAACTCTGACAGTACTTTCTACAGATAGAAGAGAGCGAAGCGTGAAATTTTTCAAGAGTTTCACCATGTTCAATCAGAAACAATGCCTTTTAGGCGTTAGGTTTTCGGGTTGTCTGTCTGTCTGTACGTCTGTCCTGTCTGTGTGACCACCTGAGATACGTTAGCCTCATGACTTAAGAACAAGCGGTTGAATGTTTGTAGGATTTATATAGAACTGTTATTGTAACCAGCAGATGAACTGATTAGACATTGGTCCAAACGCGATCAAGGTCACAGCAAGGTTAAATGTCTAAAATTGTTTTTCTTTAGTAGCTTCCTTCCTGTTTGAAGTATATTTTAAAGGTATTTCAGGCGTACAAATTTGTAAGAAGGACTAGACTTGTTGGCAGCAGAGGCATCCCAATTGGTGCCATTGGCATAGAATTCTACTTATTTACCTTTATTTTCTTTTTGGGTCCAAAAAATAATTTACATATAAAAGCATAATTTAATTAAATTTCATTTAATTCAATTCAGTTTTATTTATGTAGCACCTTTAACATAAAGCACAATAATAATAATATAATCTACAGTGATTGTAAAATAAAGCTAATAGTTAATCAAGTACATTTTTAATTTTTCTTTGTGCTTCTCAGACACCTTTGCCAGCAAAGTGGCCGCCATCCAGGACCAGTACGCCGACGCCTCCATCGGCAATGTGACGGGCAGCAATGCTGTGAACGTCTTCCTGGGCATCGGTGTGGCATGGACCATCGCCGCTGTCTATTGGCACAGCAAAGGCCAGAAGTTCCATGTGCCACCCGGCTCGCTGGCCTTCTCTGTCACACTCTTCACCATGCTGGCACTGGTCAGCGTGCTCACACTGCTGTACCGCCGTCGGGCCTCGGTCTCTGGAGGAGAGCTCGGGGGTCCACGGACCGCCAAGCTGCTCACCGCTATGTTCTTCCTCACCCTGTGGCTCATCTACATCCTGCTGGCTTCGCTGGAGGCCTACTGCCACGTGCCTGGCTTCTGAGAGTCACAGAGAGGGAAGGGAGGGAGAGAGAGAGAAAGAGAGAGAGAGAGAGAGAGAGAGAGACAGAGAAAGAGATTTCCTTCCTGTGCAACCACCTAATTATTGTCCCGACTGTTGTGACATACTGTATCTATAAAGTGTTCAAATTGATGTTTACATTTGTTATTGCACATAATTAGTGTTGTTGGAATGGGACCAGTTCCTTCTTGCTCCCACTGAGGTGGATTCTCAGTGCTTGTGGAGGGTCTTGAGATTCTTTTTAATAACTGGAGGGAACTCAGAGACATTGCTTACTACACGGTTTACACTACTTGCTGTGTTCCAGCACCTGCTAATCTCGACAAGCCTTTCGAGAAACCCCTTAAGCTTCTCTAGTATTGGGTCTGTCTTTTTTCCAGTCACATTTTCACTCTTTATGTCGATATTTTCACCGTCTGCCACATCCTGCTCCCTACCAATAGACTCATTGGTTTAGCAGGGGTGTGGATGTGCTTCATAGATTCCCCAGCCATTTAGAACAGACCATCCCAGACTTCCAAGCCTCCTCTTAGGCCTGCCCTGCAGATCTCCACAGACCCACCTGCACAAACCAGCATCATCTCCCTCCAACCCCTCCAGTTACCCTCTATTTCTACTCCCTTTCTTCAGTTAAGTGCTCGTCTTGTGCAAGTGTTGGGAAAGTTGTTTTTTTTTTTTTTTTGTATTTATTCCTGAAAAGAAACTAAATCATGGAATGTGTTTGACAGTTTGACTTAAAAGAGGTGTCACTAAAATGACTAGCATAGCACAAGAGAGCAAAATACATGATGTAGAGATAAAACTATCATAGATGTATGTTCATAAGATAATAACTGCTATTTATTATCCTTGCCTGTATATTATATGTTCAGATGCGTCTGTGTGTGCTTGAGTGTGTGTGTGTGTGCGTGTGTGTGTGCTTGAGTGTGCGCGTGTGTGTGTGTGTGTGTGTGAGAGAGAGAGAGAGAGAAAGAAAGAGAGATGATGGATAAGGAATGTGGTATTCAGAGGAAAAAGCAAAGTCACACCGGTCTGGTTAGTACCAGCATGCCAAGCATAGTCACTGGTGTGTTTGTGCCCCGATCCTATACACACAAAAAAATGCAAACACACACATGTACATACATACACATGATATACACATATGGAATTGTTTTGCTGTCAAAATTCATACATGCAACAATAAGATCCTAATTTTATGACCTGTAACAAATTTTGCCAGCACAACTCATCATGTTACAACCATAAGGCCTGATGTCTTTACAATATTAATGTGAAAACCAAGTGGGTTTCTTTAAAGAGTTGAGTGGGCGGGGCTAGGTGGATGGAGAAGGGGCGGGGATGAAACAAAACTTTCTGGGAGTTGTGGTTGTCAAAACTCTACACATGATATAATAGTCTGTCACCTAACAGGTTTACAAAATTGACTTTTTGATTTGTGGTTTATAAAGTAATTTTGTTGTTGTATGGCAGCGTTCTCCTGTCTGTGTCTCGAATTATGCACCATCATAAGGAAAATGCAACTGCAAAAACGTATCAGAATGGTCCTTTTCAAATTGGAATTTAAATTTGAACAAAGTTCAGAAAATGCTGCTATAGCGTTGCGTTCACATATGATTCCTTTCGACAGCAAAATTACCCCTTGACTTCTTAATTCTCATGTATTTTATATAATATAATTAATATAACATAATATTAACCCTTGTGTTGTCTTAGGGGTCAAAAATGACCCGCCACTATGTTTACCAGCCGAGAAAAAGAGTGGTGTCTTTCTGCACTGTGAAGAGGGAAAACCCAGATATTCACAAAGTTTCTGATCACGGACAGGTTGTTTCTTCATGAAAAATAGATTTGGGGTTTAAAATTCAATGAAGCCTCTTTATTTTAAGGGGTTGGTGAAGGCGGGTCATTTTTGACCCTTAGGACAAAGGGAGTAGACATAATGTTAAGACCACACAAGGGTTAATATGATTAATATAATTATATATAATTCTCCATATACCCCCCATGAACACATCATTAGTATTACTGAGTACTATTGAGTGCAGCATACTGTGATGCTTGGGTGGGTGTATAGCAGATGCTGAATTAGGAAGGAGGACCATACTCTGCTATGGTGTAGTTGGTTAAGGTGAGTAGCTTCTGTACTGTATATGGCTCTCTAAATTTTACTGCTTCCATAGCATTGTGACCTTGACTGATACAAAAGGTTATAAATTGCATTTAAATACAGCAAGCACCACTATGAATATGGTGAACGTTTTGCTGCTGTATTAGGCTGGACTCTTTGAAATGTGGAGCTGTAATCATTACCCCATTAATCCAGCCCTGTTTGTGATTAACAAAGCACTGGTTCTTCCAGATTGCATCACCGCTGTTTAATTTTGGTTTATGCGCCTGCTTAATGCATTTTGGATTGAATTTCAAATTGATTTATATTTTTTTTTTGCACACCTTAATCAGTTACTTCCATCTGTTTCTTAAGTAATGAGACTTGGCTCAGTTCTAGTAACCCAGGAGCCTCTTTCGACGCATCAGGTTCAGTCTCTGTCTTTTCCTTTCTCACCCCCGGATATGTTACTCCCGTGACTCATATCGCCCTCAATGCAGAGTTTTCAGTATTATATTCATATAATGTAATTGCTAATAGGGCTTTGTTTTCTTTTAGTACCACACAGCCAGGCTTCTGGAAATCTTCGGGATGCTCATTGCTCTAGTTAGGACATTTTGCTGCTCTTCGCTGCCAGCGGTCACTAGGCCAGTTCTTGTAGATGTTTTAAGGCACACTTAGCTTTATGCATATTAAAGAGATTGTTATTTTGTCATCCACATCAGCTGGATTTAAAAGGGTTGAAAAAAGCAAAGTGCAGACATTCAGCTTCCTTTCCTCCGAGACCCATAGTGAGACAGACAGAGAGAGACGGGTATTTATTCACTGAAATCCCAGAAAGTGCTCAGCTCTTCAATTTTCAGACCCATGACATGAGAATGGTTCAACTTTGTCTGGCATTTTTAGCACAATGTGTATGTGTACTCGCCGACTTTTACATGGTACTGGGCAAAAAAAAAAAGAAGAAAAGCATCCGGAGTGAATATTTTTAATGTTTCTTGTTGCTAAGCAACGTCTCACACAGTCATTGTCTTTCAGTCATGTTGTCTGATGTCAGTGCGCTAGAACGCATAGCAGGATCTCTGGGTTTCATTTTCCTTTTAAGGTCATTACTGTCTCCTTCTCTGACTCATGGCACAAGGGGTTAATCAATTTAAGCTTTCCTATTTAAAATGAAAAGGAATGACAGAATAAGGGTGTCATTTGAATTTTAAAGGAGCAGTTTGCCATTTTAGAGCCACATTTTGAAATACTAAGTATAACTAAATATAATATTATTATATATTAATTGTTATAGTGTATTACGCACTATGAACAGCATGACATGAGTATAGCGAGACAAATACCGATATCAATGAAAAAAATACTTTCTTAGCCTGCCTAATTATTCACGTTACCTTTTATTATTACATTACATACATTATCCACAGTGTAGTACAGTTTGCTTCTGATGTCAGGATTTACAACTTCAGGAAAGCACATGTACGGCACAGGGTTGAAGTTTGTGAGCGATGGGCCAACAGGTTTCAGAAAAAGAACCGACACCCCGCTTGTGTTTTTGATCTGCCCCGTTATTTTGCTTTATTTTGACAACAAAGTTGCCTTCTTTTTGGCCATACCCATGATGCGTGAGCATGTGACCGATAACATGAGTACTTACCAATTGGCCATCATGGAAATTGTATTTTCAGAAGACTTTTTTTTTTTTAATTTTTTTTTTTTTAAATCTATAGAAGTGTCTGATCCACATCAATATGTTCCAGGACGCAGGCACTCAAATCTGATAAGTACTGCATCTTGTTTTAGCATGATCCGGCACAAATGAAGTACTGGTGCTGACACAGCTTTAGAGCAGTCCTCCTTCCTAAAAGTATTCATTAAGACAAAAAAAAAAAGGATCCTAGATCAGCACTCTTCCTCCGACACGTGGATAACTCTTTTGGGACCGGGGTAGTGATTGATTTATGTAGGAAGATAAAGCCAGAGCAGCTCTTTTCATTTCTTAACACGTAAAGAAGCTGTCTCGGTTAGGCCTCTTTATCAACCATTTGTTTTCAGCATGAGTTGGGGATACAGTTGGTAGTCTTCAGAATTTATTCTTAGAATAAGAATAAGGGCAGGAAATGAGTTTCATCTAATTAGAGATAATGGCATGTAGATGAAAGAATTATGTGGATATGCCGTCTCTGATCACTGGTGTGTGTGGATTAGTACACTTTCTCTACACTGCATCAAGACTGGTATTATAACAGACCGAGCCCAGACAAAAAGAACAGCTGATGTATTCTGATCTTTCTTTCTGTCTCATACGCTGCAGCCTCTGACCTAAAGCCATGTTTTATAATTATACATAGACTAAGCTCAAAGCAATGCTCATTATTTAGCCAAAGCATGTTTCCTGGCCTCACAAACACAAACAGTGTAACAAACATACACTTCAAGTATCCTTCACGTATAAGAGGGACGAGTGTTGTCCTTTTCTTGCATGCTTGTTTCATCGCAGCGTGTCAGTTTGCTAATGTATGCTGTGCGTATTTCAGTCTGTCACATGTGCTGTTGTGATCCTCAACTCTAAAGCATGTCTTTTCTATGTGTGTGAGTGTGTGTTCGTCTATTTAGGTTCGTTTCTTTAAGCACAACGCCGAAATATTTACAAAAAGTGACAATTTTGTGTTGTTTTTTTATGTATTACTATTTGATAAATTACTGCTTTAAGAGACATTGTTTTTTAAATGCCAAGTGTTCTTAATTTCAGTGTATGATATTACCGTTGGATTGGTACCGCACAGGAGACAAAATTATATTTTGAGTAAACGAAGTACATCGAAGTGCTACAGGCATTGCTATTATCACAAAAGAACAATTTATGTCAATTAACGCTGTAATTAAAGTGTGTATGTGTGTGTGCAAGAATGGCGTGAATTTGCGCCAACACACTGAAGCTGTTCTGTGAAGGTGAATGGAGAACGAGCCTCTGTTTGTGGTGCATAATCACTGGGTTCTTATTTATGGAAGACTACATTAAAGTTGAAATTGTATATTATACAGTCACGAGTTCTCCTTGTTGTTTTTAAAAAACACACCTTTTTTCATAATCTTGTCACTAAATACTGAGAATTCATCTAGTGATGATCATGCCATAGTTGCTCGAGGTGAGTAAGGGTAAAGCTGTAGTGAGCGATTTAATGGACGTTAGCTAGCTAGCTCTTATGAAATTCAAATAAAAATACAGCTCCTCCTTCTAGTGTTCTCTCTGAAGCCACGCCCTCGAAACAAATACACCCATTCTACCCAAGCTAGAAGTCAATCATTATAAAATCAATATTAAACTAAAACGTGTAATGGTTCAGTTATATCAAATTCCTTGCTTACAAAAGTCCAGATAAGCAACTAACATGACTGCATGATGACACCAGTCATCTTTTCATGTTTGACCGCTAATTATTTGTTTATTACTCTAAATAAGCCAATTTGAAGCGAGTTTTGTTTTGCCACATCACATTACGACTTTTGATAAGTGCCACAGACTCTGAACAGTTGAAACATACCTTTTTTGAATTTGGTGTGAGGCAAATAAACACATATGTCTTTGTCCATTTGTCTTTAAATATTATGTTTTCATCGTCGACTTTTAAACAAACCATGACGTCACTTCAGTAATCAGACCAGAGAAAGTAAATAAAATGAAAAATTTATGAAAGTGTGTGAAAACTCTCCCCTTTCTGAGCTAGTGTCTCTAGCCCTGTAGCTAATCTCTGGTCTGATGAGCTGCCTTTAGCTAAATAATTTACATAAATGCATGTGGAACAAGGCTATTTCATGTTTTGAAAATTAGAATCTTTGAACGATGTTTTTTTCCCCCCGTACATTCAAATGCTCTGCTCCAGTTTTTTTTTTTTCTCAAGTACCCAGTTTGGTCTTTTTTTTAAACACATTTTTGGGCTCTGTAGTGCAAAAGAAGGAGCTTTATGAATTGACGGACAACATGATTGATAGGCATGTAGAGACATTTCCTTATCCTGCTTGTTTGGATGATGGTGGTCCTCAATGTTTCTATTTCTCCCATGTACAGAGGGTGGAGCAACAAAGACCAAGGTTTTTCCCTCTAAGAGGATATTTTATTGCAGCTGCTGCAATGTGAGGACATCTTGCATTGACTTAAATATTATATTGCTGACCTCATCTTTAATTCTCGCAGCATACTCAGTCATGCAATTGAAACCACACAGGAGGCTTCATAAGTTCATCTGAATGCAGTGTTTCTATAAACATTAGGGTCTTTGAGGAAATCTTTAATGAGACTGAAATTTTAAAAGAAGGTATCTTTACCTCCAAGGGGTTTTGAAAGGAGGACAAAAACAGGAAGTTCTTATGAAACTAATGTTTGACAGATGGTTCCCCACTTGGGTTTATTCCCCTCACAGCCTGATGAGCTGCACAGCTGAGCAAAATACTCATTAGAGAGAGAGAGAGGGGGGGGGGGGGGGGATGTACTGGAGTTTAGAATCTAAATTTAAAAAAAAAAAGCAAAGCACACAAGAGAAAGAAGCAGACAGAGAGAGAGAGAGAGAGAGAGTCTTTAGAATGACCCTTAATAAGATTAGCCAAAAATGCCTCAGCAAATATGTGCAAATACGTGACAGTGAATATGTGAGACATAAAGCTGATGAAATGTGCTGTCCTTTATTGTCACTATGGCACTGGATGAAAGAAAGAATCATAGCTTCAAGCGATAGTCAAGGAGGCCAAGCATTTATTGCACTGAAATAGTGTTTAATGTTGCCATTACCACAAGGTGCCCTCTCACAGTAAAGGTTTTAGTATACCTTTATAGGGGTTTACATAAAGCAGAGCAGTAATGATGAAAGAAAAGGCAAAAATATGGCCAGGTTTTGAATCAGTAGCTCAAATGATTTATCCCTATTACTTTTAGGGTTAACACCTGCTCCTTAGAGGTTCTGCACAGGGACTTTCCATCTATTATTCTCCCTCCAGATGCGCAGGAAGAAATTATAGTGAAATCCTGACCTTTACTGGGGAGCAGAAATAAAGGGTCAGCACAAAAACCGGTGTTTAATAATGTACATGATGTATAATTCAAGCTCTGCATGACGATCCTATTTCATCTGGTTAAGCCTCTTTTGACTATCACATGACTGCCAAGATGTTTCTCTTCCAAGGCAAGATGCACAATACACCCTGTGGTCCCTTCATCTTTTTCCTTTTCCTTAATTGACAATTTGGCATCCTCCTTCCTCTCTATCACGGGCCTGATTCATAATTCAAGCAGATTTCTTTCTTTTTTTTTTTTTTTTTTCAGATTCCCCAGAATAGATTATTTCTCCTTTAGTGGTTCTTCCTCAGCTGCAGGATGTCTAGGCTTTACCCGCTGAGTCTGATAAGTAAAAAATGATTCCCAGTGGCTTGAGCTATTTTCGTTGCAGGCACCTTTTGTATATTTACTCCCATGAAGCGAGAACCCTCACCAAGAAAGCCATACTACTGAACTGGAAAACAAACAAAACATCACAAAATCCCAAAGGTTGAAATTTCTGAATGAATACATCTGATTTAAAAATGCACCTTAAATAAATGCCACCCCCAGGTGTTTTGTTGCAGTTTCTTAGCATTACAGGTCAAGTAATTGCCACTTTTTATTCTGTCAAATTAATAAAACGAGTTCTGATTACTGTGGAGGTTTGTATGTTTTCACCGTGTTCACATGGGTTTTCTCAAAGTACCAAACAAAGTAAAACAAATAACACAGCTTGTTGTGTTACCGAGAAATCGCAAAAAGCACTCTGTCCACTCTGTTACAGTTTTACCTCTGACTGTTACAAGGAGCTGACGCTGGAGACTCCTTCTAAAATGGTAAGCAAACATCTCCTCTCAGAAAGCTTCAACATATCAATGATTACATGTGTTTTTAGAATCAGTTTACGGGGACCATCCGCCATCCAAGTCCCTGTGTAAGTTGTTACTATAGAAGTGATAACGTATTAGAACAAGCACCTTAATATAAATCCCTCAAAGCTAATGTTGTAGCAAATGAACCAACACCTTCTGCAATCAGTATCAAGCATTCAACAGCAGTGTGGTATATAATAAATATAAAATGATTTAAACTTAGAGCACAATTATTAGAAGGATCTTTCCTTTAAAGTTCCAAAAAGTAACCCAGTATGAGTTAATCCTGTTCTTATGCCTCACTATTTTACTGGAAACATGTGACTCACTGGAGGGTAGAGACATTCAGGCAGAAGGCACATAAAAGATAACAAATTAGAAGGCCATTGTTTTTGCCCTGGGAGAACTGAGCAATCGCCAGCTCTATTTTCAGATCAGGGGGAAAAAAAAGCAGCTCTGCTGATAGACGTTGTAGCTGCAATTTAGTGCTATCAATCACTGGAGCCTTGGCTAAAGGGTCAGCTTGCAATGAGTGTACTCTCACACACACTTAGCTGTCATTGGAAATTGGTTTTGCGCTGCACAAATTACCGCTGTCGTGCCTCATATGTCAGACCCCAGCGCTGAGCTTTGGACTTGTGAAAAGGTCTTGACTGGCAGGTGGCATCATTGATATTGACACGTCTGATTATGCAACAGGAAAATGACATGGATCAGCGGTGTCTTACATTACAGCAAAACACCTCTCATATTTCTCGGCTTCTTTTTAAAGAAAGGCCTAAGGTACTCGTGATGTCCTCATTGCGAGCGTTATCTTTTCCACCATCTGGAATATTAATGCACTGTCATTTGGTCTTGTGACAAATTAAAGTTTAAAAACCACACCATATAAATATTAAATGAACATTTTCTCAGATCGTCTCCGTTTTCTGAGTATCTGCGTACTAGAAATGTTACGAGGATGGCTGAAAACATATGCAGTGTTTCTCTCCGTGTCTGTCAGGTCCCTGAAACATCTAAGCATGAAAAGCAGAAGTGGAATTAGAGCGATGGAGAAAATAAAATGGAGGTGGGAGGAGAGGCGGAAAATGGGCGCTTGTTTCATGAATCACTAGCTGAAGCGAGTTAGTCATCACATAGTGTCACTTTATGGTGGAAATGATTCAGTCGCCCTGCAAACCAACACTGTAGGTTGAACTCCATCTTCTTTGTAGCTCGTGATTGGTTTAGTGAACAAAGCAGAGAGCTATCCCTTTACCGTTTTATTCAGTGTATCATAGGCCACACTTATTTTTTGTGACAGAGATAATTCTGTCACAAAAATAAATAAATAAATAAATAAATTATATGATGATGTCTGATCCAGAGTATCGTTAGGAACAGGAAAGTGTTCCTGCTGTTTATACTTCATCATCATCATTCTCTTGCAATTACAGCCCTGCGAACAGGCTTGTTTTGGAGTCTCAACAGCCTGCCAAGAAGGGAATTTAGCCTATAGGAGTTAGATACCTTCTCTAAATGGCTAAAGAAAAAAGATAGACCAACATTAAAAGGCTTGAAGTGGTAGATTTATCACTTCATCAAGCCTCCTCTTCCATCTTCCACCCTGCTAAAGACTTTATACATAGATCAAGCTGTTGTTTAAGATAGCTGCCTCAATACTCCATTTGAACTTAATCTAGAATTTAAAGCCACTCTGGTACAGATACTCGACATTATACACTCTCGCTGAATTGTTGGAGTGCAGTTTTATCCTCTGGGGAAGCGTCGATTTTCATTGCTTATATTGCTCTAGGACCAACTAGTTCTACACAAATACAGATTTTGTCCATCAGAACAACACTCCTGAACTCATATCTTGTGTGCTTGGTTTTCTTATGGCAGAAGCGAAGAGGAGCAAAGCAGGAGGGAGAGCGCTGCAGGGCGCAGAGCTCATAATCTGGAGACGGCGAATAGCACACGAGGGCCACCAGGCCAATTACATGCCGCATTAGCAGAATTTCTTTAGCTGGGATTACATTTAGGCCCTCTGCCACAGAAGTGCATACTGATAGCATCAAGTGAGTCAGAAAGAGCCAGAAAGCCATATTTACGCATTATATGTTGTGTCTGATCATTATAGTGCTGCTCTAACACAGATCACCCATCTACTACGCTACACAGGGGCACTAATTCAGTTTCAAGCACATGTAATCAATTTTATCTGTACTTCTTTTCACTTATTAGATTTTATTTGTAATTCAACGGATTTCACTGAAGATATTAATGGCTTTTTCACTGTTGTCCAAGTCCACATTTATTTGTACAAAGGCATCCTGAAAACATGCATAAAAGGTGCAGGCTATTGAATATGTACTGATCTTAGCCTGCCTCCTGCTGGTATAACACTGAGCTGCTGAATAGAAAAAGTTCACATATACTAACAAATAAATAATGATATAAATATACCAAATCTAAATTCATTTCCCATTTTAATCATAGAGTCTTTGGTCTATCAAAGGAATTGAAGTTTAACACCATGAATACTGAATACAAGAGGAAAATATGCATTTTTAAAAAATAATAATAACAATTTGTTTTATTTTTTTTTTTCTCACTGATTTACAACATGCACATTACCCCAAATGCAGTTTTATTTCAGTGACAAACCAAATTATTCAAATCACTACCCTTTCAGAAGAGTCACACAAACTCCACACATGAATAATCACAATATTACCATGTAAATGAACCCATTTTAGACAATTCACATTTATTGTTCATTTTTCTCACGTGATTTTTTCCCCACGTTATCCATTTATTTTCACCTGTTTCCCCCCCACACACACATACATCATTTATTTATGAATGTGGTTTTATTTATCACATATTATTCAGTTGATGTCACATGGATTTATTTTCAGAGGTTGTTGGAATGCATCTTCACATTTTCACATGTAATCACATATTATTCACACCTGAAAGACATATGATCACACAGGGAATGTATATGATTTTTCACCCAAAAATTGCCACAGTTTGAAAGCCTGCTAAACATCTTCCATTTCTATGCTTAGTGTTTATATTAATGTAAAATATCTTTATTCAGGGGATTATCTCTGGTCATACTCCACCAAAATGTCTAACCTTAATCTCAACCAAAATCTCTTGGAGGTTGGGAATCAGGGTTAGTTGTTTTACAGCCTAGGACTGAGTGCCCTCACGTGGCCAGTATGAGGTATAGCAAGAAAACATTTACGTTTACGATTATGGCATTTGGCAGGCATCCTTATCTAGAGCAACTTACATTTACCTCATTTACACTACTGAGCATTTGGGCCCAGCAGTGGCAGCTTGGCAGTCCAGTCCAGTGTCTTAACCATTGAGTTACCACTGCCCAACAACTGCCCAAAACCTGTTTTAAAAGCTGTAAATGTGATATGAAGCTTCAAAGAACAGCATTCTGTGAGGTTCACAAGGTTCTGAGAGTGTAGCGTTCTCAGTGGTTAAGGTTCTAGGCTACTGTTCGAACCCCAGTTTGGATTGTTGTACCACACAGCTGGCCCTGTACTCTGATCTCAGCTTCCTTCCAAGCTGGGATACACTATATTACCAAAAGTATTCGGTCACCTGCCTTGACTCACATATGAACTTAAGTGCCATCCCATTCCTAACCCATAGGGTTCAATATGATGTCGGTCCACCTTTTGCAGCTATTACAGCTTCAACTCTTCTGGGAAGGCTGTCCACAAGGTTGAGGAGTGTGTTTATAGGAATTTTTGACCATTCTTCCAA
>CM040989.1:5028254-5101031 GCA_022985145.1 Pangasius djambal | reverse complement strand
GCCCACGCCATGACATTACCACCAAAAACAGGAAGGCCAGATTAGAGTTTGCCAAACGACATCTAAAAAAGCCTTCACAGTTCTGGAACAACATCCTATGGACAGATGAGACCAAGATCAACTTGTACCAGAGTGATGGGAAGAGAAGAGTATGCAGAAGGAAAGGAACTGCTCATGATCCTAAGCATACCACCTCATCTGCAGATAGGTTTATTAATATTCAAATGCAAAACTATTAAGTAATTGTATGGAACTTGGAAGCTGAGAAGTATTTGCATATGAATTTCTTATATTTGAATGTGTGTTTAATAAATGTACTTTGTGCCAAGTAACATTTGCCTTTAAAAACATATAATTCCAAATAGCACAATACAGTTTTGAGATTTGAAAAAAAAAAAAATCAGAAATCTAAATTTTTGATTGTAGTATCAAAAATTCACATCTCAAATGTACATTTTATGTGAATTAGGCCAAACGTGAAGCATCCAGGATTCACAGGGAAAAGAGACGTTTTCAGAGTGATCGAGCTCAGCATTTAGCCAATCACAGTCATTTGCTAGGCTAAAGAGACTTGCAGTGGAGTTAAGTGGCATCAAAACGGAAGATATGTACCATAATGATGCAGGAACATCTAAAGTTTTTATCTTCAACTGAAATAGCTGTGGTTCTATTAAGCAGCTATCTTTTACCAGCAAGTTAATGTTAACATAGCCTAACTAGCTAGAACGTTACCTAAACAGTTATGCAGGGCATGTACTAAAACACTGAGTGCTTAACATCACTGTAGAAAACTAGCTACTTTTGTAGAACATAACGTTTTTAATGTTTTGACCAGTTTTGAGTGAAAGTGTCTACTTTGCCCTGGGAATCCCAGGTGCTTCACCGTTTATTTACATCTGTATTTTTGAGATTTGTGTTTAAGGTTCTGTTGATTTAAAATTTCAGAACTGTAACCCAGTTTTAAATCTGTTTTTGAAGGCAAATTTTACCCCTAATAAGTTCAAAACAAAGAAAAATCATTGCATCATAAGCATAAAAAGGATACATATATTTAAAAAATGATCTTGATGGGGGAAACATTTTAGATGCTGTGTCATTTTTATTTACACTCTTTATTTACATTTTAATAGGAACAGCGGGAAGGATATAGTGACTCATATAATCACTCTTTACAACCGTGGTGTGCAGAAAAGAATAGCCCATCCACCTCAAGGCTTGATGTTTTGTGCATGCTGAGATGCTTTTCTGCTCACCACGGTTGCAGAGTTATCATGGTTGTGATTATTTGAGTTACTTTATCCTTCATGGCAGCTCAAACCAATCTGGCCATTTTCCTCTGACCTCTCTTATCAACAAGGCGTTCCACCTACAGAACTGTCGCTCACTCAGTGTGTTTTTTTTTCTCCCCTCATCATGCTGTGTAAACTCCAGAGAATGTTATGTGTGAAAATCCCAGGAGATCGGTATCTGAAATACTCCAACCAGCCCATCTGGTACCAGCAGGCATGCCACGGTTAAAGACACAGAGATCACACTTTTCCCCGTTCTGATGTTTGGTGTGAATATGAACTGAAGCTCTTGACCTGTATCTGCATGATGATATGCATTGTGCTGCTGCCACATGATTGAATGATTGGATATCTGCATAAATGAGCAGGTGTACAGGTGTTCCTATTAAAGTGTGTGTGTGTATGTATACATATACATACAAATATGCACAAATTATACCTGGGACTACAATTTTTTATTTTTATTTTTTTTAAATTGACTTTGTTTCATTTATTACTGTTTACTGCTCTTGTATATATGTATAGTGTGTGTGTGTGTGTGTGTGTGTATGTAATCTGTTAATCTGTACACACACCAGTCAAAGCTGCAATGTGCTGGCCAGTCCGACAGTCCAGTTATGGCAAAAAAGTTGTGAGTAATGTAATGTAACTCAAAAGTATGATGAGCTAATTATGTGCATTAATACAGAGTATGGAAAATAAGCAAGTACAAGAGTAGATTTTTTTTTCCCCATCCCAGTGCCATTCTTGGCTCTTCCTTCATGTACTGTACACTGAACTGAATAGTGCCCAGCATGAAAGAAACTGTGTTGTGTGTGTGTGTGTGATGGCCAGCGAGGGTGAATTAAAGCCAGGTGCGATGACAGCTGTCCTTGAAAGCTGTGAAGTTTGTGAAGCAGAGGGAAAGGAAATGGCACAGATCTAAGAGCTTGCAGATTCAACAAAGAGTGAAAGGCAGAGATGGTGGAAATGGATTTGTGACATCATTGCAATCACAGTTTCTCTAGCCTCAGGGCTGAAGAGTGCTATTGATGTCACAGTAAAGCCAAGACAGGGTCATTCGGTTGTGTTTGCAGAAAGAAGGGAACACACCGGACACTTTGTCCTTTTTATGTTGACAGGAAGGGGATGAGGGTTATCGTGTCTCACATACACACATACACACTCACTCACTGATTTCAGCCCATCCTGTTTTGTGTTAGGAGGAAATCAGGGACAAAGACCATAGAGAATTGGCTTATTCATGGCTGTATTAACCATGAATGTACCGTGAATGTACTTTTCTTCAGATGAAAGGAAGACAGAATGATAAGACAGACTTGAGACATGATCTCATAGATGTGTTATATATATTGTTCACACACACACACACACACACACACACACATATATATATATATATATATATATATGTGTGTGTGTGTGAGAGCAATGTGTAATGAAGAACAATGAGAGAACAATAAGCAATGAAGTGCACTGCAGTCATCTCCATTTTTACACTCCATGCAAAACTCCTCTGCTAAAAATGTAGCACAAAGATGCTAAAAGCATTCAGACAAATCAGAAATCTTTGGTAACAATATACTCATGTAAGGTGAAACAAAAATGGCACTCTTTTGCAATAATTCAGCTTGTCATGTTTGGTACATATGATCACAAAAACACCATACACACTCTGAAAAGCAGAGCTGGGAGCATCTTGATATGGGGCTGCTTCCCTGTGGCATTGGAGCAATACATGTCATCGAAGGAGAATTGAATCTCATTGGACAAGAAACTGAATCTGGGGAGAAGATGAACGTTTCAACAAGACAACAACCCCAAAATAACTCAAGAAGGCCTTGCATGACCTAGCCAATTTCCTGACTTGAATCCCATTGAACATTTATGGAGGTGTCTGAAATTTGAAATCCAATCTGAAATATGAAACTGTAACATCTCCTCAAATGTTCTTGTAATGTTGGGAATCAAAGATGATTTGCCAAGAGATATGGATCAAAACTGCAATCACAATGCTGCAAAAAGCAAATGAATTCTTGCCATAGATGTCTCGAAGCTGTAATTGCCAACAACGGCTTTGTTGTTCTAATATTGGTATATTTGTGGTGTCCAAATACTCTTCTCCCCTATCAGTTGAATTGTTTTTTAATTTAAAAAAAAATTATGCTTATAAATATTACTTTTTTGCTCATATGTATACGTACAAAGTTAGAAGGCATGTATATGTATGTAAATTTGAAGTGAATATATGCACTGGAAGAATATTACAAAAACAAAAGTGCCTGAATATTTATTTCCCCTCATTGTAACTCGCTTGTTTACTACACGCAATTACCTCATGGTTAAACGTGAACAGAAAATTAAGACGCTAGCCAGATATAACATACAGGGTGTCCCAAAAGTCTCCATACATATTTTTCATGCTTAGTTTACATTATATTTTTCTCCGATAGCCTTTAAGAATGTCTTTGACAAATGAAGAACGTATTGAAATCATTCTCATGGCTGGATCGGGAAGCTGTCGCAAGGTCGCGATGGACTTTAACGGGAAACATGGCGAGCACATCACATTCAAAAAGACTGGAAGTGTTGCGGACCAACCGAGAAGTGGACGTCCACAAACATCCACTGATGAAGGCACAACCGACGTGGTGCTGCCGTACATAGTCCCCTGTGTGTGGAGACTTTTGGATAGACCTGTATTATCTTTCACATGTAATGCGAGGACAGAAGTCTAAATCTTATAGCCAGGACAGTGGCCATCGTCTTTCTGACTTTTTGTCGAGGGCACGAGCATGATGTGCATTATAAACTTTGTTAGAAGAGGATAAAAATCATACACTAGTGTGTTTCTTTTAGCCCGTATTCATGCGCTTAACTAGTTAACTAGCGCAGCGTATGTTATTCCATTACGTTTGCTACCACTTTTTGGCCTTGTCATGTTCCAACCAACCAAAACATGGGACTGGGCAGCACACTGGAGCCTTTGCCTTCCCAGACAGCTAGCTTAAAATATATCATTTGTCCATCCCTGGATATCAGTTATTTAATGAACCATCAAAATATGAATATTATTTATAACTTCTGAGAAGAGATATGTATTATATTTAAAGCTTTTGTTGCTCCATGTTGAATTAGTCCAAACGTCCTAAGCAGTTCTGTTCTCTCTCACTGTAGGAAGATGAAGTGCCCGAGCTGGAGATTGATGTGGACGAGCTGCTGGACCTGCCCAGTGATGTAGAGAGAGCCATCAGAGTGAAGGTTCGTGCCTTTGAGAGATTCTTCTTCCTTAGCTTCAAAGATCTCACTGAATATGCATGCATACCTATGCTAATTTGACATTTTGACTTGTTTAATGTAAAAAATGCCACCCACCAGCCATGACATTATTCCTGCCTGTGGGGTCTGAAGGCTATTGTTCCAGCTGGCATTTAGGAATTTTATTTTGCATTACTTCAGAATACTGTTGTTTCTAATTTGGGTTACCATTCTGATAAAACTGTGAACAAACTGTAACCTGCAAAATCAGTCCTCAGTAAGTCAATTCGGTGTTATTGGTAAAGCATGTTTAACATTACACGTAGTCGCAAAGCAGCTTTGCAGAAATAATGAGCAAGCCAGAAGCAAAAGTAGTAAGAAGATGACATGAGGAAGAAACCTTGAGAGGAACCAGGCTCAAAAGGGAACCCATCCTGTCCTGGGTAAATCATTACAGTAGACAGGCGTAGAAGAGTAAAGACAAACAGTACGAAGTGTGTTAAAAGGTTCAGCATGTGAGCATACTGTGCTATATTCAGAGTTTCCAACTTGAATCCAAATATTTACACCGTGAAAGTTATGCTTATTCAGAGATGGTTTACGCACCTGCTTGAGTTGAATTTCTGAGTTCCTTGTTCAGATCATGCAAATCACCTGCTTGTATTTCATAGCTTGGAAGATTTTCCTTCAAGTGAAGTGTCAGAGATGGGGTTTTCCAATAACGTTAATTTATAACTATCCATAAAATAAGTCGCTCTTTGAGATAAGCAGTGTCTCCAGTTAAGATGCTGTCTCCTCTACTGTCCTCTGTGCAAAAATAAAACAACTTTTTTTGTACTCTTTAAAGAGCCGATACTATCAATTAATTACCAGTGTCATATTTATGTATGTAATGTTGGCCTTAAATGGCATTCCACAGTTATTTAGTGTGTATCTACAGCCGAAAACACACATTTCACATAACACCTTGTGCATCACATAAAAACCGTCAGACAGTGGCGCTGGACTTAATACTACTCCTTGCTCCAATTTCAGAATCGTGTGGAACTGAGACATGCCTCGGTTTTACTCCAACTCCAACTCCACCCCACACGCACAACTCGTACTTAGCTTAATAGCACTTAAGTCCATAGTTTAAGGTCTGAATATTCGTGTGCTTAATTTCTGTATTAAATCCTCACTATGCTTGTTTACCTGAGCTCTGTATACGGCCCATTGTGAGCAAGAGTCCTGTGATGAACACAGTGCAGCCTTTATGATTATAGCAGCACAGAATTTTGGGTGATTTACAGAATAATTTCTTGATTATTTACTGTTATAAATGTTAAAATCTTTTGTAAATATTCTTTTGTTCTTTCAATAAATGTTCTTTCATTCCAGATGCTGCTTGTTGACTGTTACAAACCTAATGATGTAAGTCCATATTTAATAAGTCATATCTATGCTGTTCAGTCACACTGACTCTTGTATTGTAAATCCTATAATCTTCTTTATTGTATATTATTAAGTAAGTCAGTTATGAGTGTTAAAGTTTTGGTTTCAGGTAAACAAGTGATCACAAATTGACCACTTATCTGGGAAAACCTTTAACACGGTGAAGGTTTGACATTTTCAACTATATAGTTCTGAAAACGACACACTTTTTAAACTACGTTTCTCTTTCAAAAGTATGTGGACACCTGGCCAAAAGTATGTGGACACCTGACCATCGCACCCATATGTGGTTCTTGCCCAAATTTTTGCCACAAAGTTGGAACCACACAATTGTATAGAATGTCTTTGTATGCTGTAGCATTACAGTTTCCCTTCACTGGAAGTATGTTCAGCTGAGCTAACATTAGAGAAGTATATAGTTAACATCAGTTAACTGTATTTATTAGGGAAGCCACTGAAAATTGTCAGCCAAAAATGGTCTCTTTTTGACTGAAAGAAAAAAAAAAAGGATGAATATTTTGACCTAAAAAGCTTACATAGGCCTAAACTGAAGTGTCAAATTTAACACTTTCTAATTATCAACACCAGTAATGTTAATGGTGGTGATAATTAGAAAGTGATCAAATATGTGCCAGTCAGCGTTCAGATGCGTTCAAACATGTTGAGCAGCACATCAACAAAAGACAAAAAAGGATTATATGTACTGTAAATGTACTATAATGTTTTTTTTTAACTTTTATAGTTTATTCCACATTACTGCAGAATCACCTAAAAATCCACCCTCCAGCTTTCTAGTTTTCGTGACTGCCACTGCCAGCAAGCACTTCCCGACTACACAGCTAGCTGATAATATTTTTACACACTTCTGTACTCTCCTTAAACCTGAAATGGTGGAACTGCTTGTTTTCCTGTCTTTTTCAGGCTAACGATTCTGGGCGATTATATTGTTTGTTGTGATATAGCTATGGCTAACAAGTAATGGCCAAAACCACACACTTGCCTCAAACCATGTCGAGTTGTTAAATAATATCAAATGCTTGCACGTGTGGTTTTTGGTACCATTTATAAAAACCATTATATCCACTGTTGCGTTCTTGCAGGACTTTGTGGCAGCACTGTTGGAGAAGGTGCGAGGCATGCAGAAGCTCAACACCCCACAGAAGAAGGGGGACATAACCCCATGAACCATCCATCAGCTCCTCCAACACCACCACCACCACCACCGTTACTCAGTTCCTCCAACCGTGTACGGTGGAGAAGGGCACACAGACCGTACTACTCCACTACAGTGTGTCAAACGGAGACGAGCGAGGAGCTCAGCTCAGCCAAGCCAATCTCTGCTGCAGGTTAATCACTCCAACTGTCTTACTTTGTTTCACTACTGTTTCCTTAATATATTATTCCCATAGAGTGTGTGCTAGTGTCCCTTTTTAGCTTAAACGTACTGTAAGGGGCAGGATGTGTTGTGGAATGGTTTAGTCAGTTTTGATTCAGCTTAAACACTAAGTGCCATAGGATATGGCTTTGTGCATCTGTAATTGAGTAGAAAATTAGGTTACGGCTTTTTTCGTCCATGTAGATTTCACCTAATGTCTTTTGTTTTGTTTTTTTTTCTTTTATAAGTAACGCTTGTTTTAAAGTGGGCTACGGCAGCTATTAGAGACGACCCAGTGAGTGACATTGTTTTAAATAAATGAAGTGTCTTAGGATATGATGTATTTTGAAGTGAAATGGGGGAACGAGGAAACCCGGGGCTTTTGCGTGTGTTTGAGATTTTCCATTTAGTAGGATTTTAGGACATAACCGAACTGAACACTGAATCTCTGCTTTGTGCTCTAGGTTGCTTCTGGATGCTTTAAACCAGAAGGATATCAATATCTAGATCAACAAATTCAATCTGAACTGTAGCAATACCTTGAGAGTGCATTTTTGTTACACCAGTTTTTAACCAGCCTCCAAATATGCAGATCGAACACTACGACTTTAATGAGACAAGAGTGAAATGTTTGACAGCAGTATATCAGTCATAGCTCAAAAAAAAAAAAAAAAAAAAAAAAAAAAAAAAAAAAAAAAAAAAGGGCAACACTTTTTTTGTACATAAAATTTTTATTCCACTCAACAATTCAACTCCAAACATTTTGGACAATAAGAAGTAAACACAATCCCTGTTTGCTGGAATGAAATACTGTACTGTATGCACTCTCACATCCAAGTGTGTGTAGTAAGATTGTTAAGAAAATAAAGAATGGTGCTGAAAACAATGCTGGCTCCAAAGTTTCGTTATTCATTTGACTTATTTCACGTGATTTTCATCACTGAAACATCATTTTCACAATTTTCCTGATTATAGGCTCCAGAGCAGCAGTGATTGGCTAACTTCAGTGCATGTACAGTTTAACGTGAGGGCTTCTGATTTTACAGCACTATAAATCGGATCTTCTTTCAATGCTCAACAGCTCGACTTCGAAGATGAGTGTGGCGCCACCTAGAGGATGACAAAGGTATATTTTTAAAAAAAAAAAAAAAAAAAACGCTCAGAGGTACGTACCAGATATACTACAGTAAATGTGCTCTCAGGTTAGAGATCCATCAAATATCATGTGTTATATGTTTGTAATGCATACCTGGGATCTTGGGTGGTGCACCTCTGTCACCATAACCTAATGCACAGAACAAAACGGTCAAAAATACATGCAAATATACACTAGATGTGAGATTACGTAAGCATTAATAATGCTATTTACAACGTTTAGCAAATGCCCTTATCCAGTGTGACATACAGCAGTGCTTTATAGTCTCTATCAAAAGCATACCCTCGTGCTAGTTTAGTAGGTCAGAGTCTAAGAATATCACCAAACCAAAACCCTGTTATGGTACAGCGTGAAAAGGAAACAAATGTCAAGGGATTTAAAAAAAAAAAATTTTTTTACCTTAACCTTAGTTAAGAGCCATTTTAGTTTTTAAAAAGCATTTTTTCATCCACATACAAGATTTGCATTATTTATTGGTTTGCATAACGTCTACTTGTATAACTGCCATACACACACACACACACACACACACATATGTGTACTTAAAATTGTTGGATACTTTTCCTTTTTAAATGAAATCTACTTTTTGAGCAGGGCATTTCTATTTTTTTTTTTTTTTTTTTTTTTTTTAAACATAATATATACATATACACACATACAAGGGTCAAAGTTAAAATGGTTTTCTAGTCATTTAAAATGCAACATTCTTAAGAACATGATTGATTTGTTGTTTTGTTGTGACTCATTTTTAACATTTGATGTTGAAATGTAATACGGAGTTACATTTTTGGGAGAAAACAGAACTGAGAGCAGTTGTTTACAAGGAAAAGCCTAATCATGTGACATAGTGAAACTTTCTGTAGAGAGATCTTTATTCAACATTTATGGAAGGAGTCTGCAGTGTCAGCAAAAATGCTCCTTTAGGCTTTTCACCACTAGAAAATCGAACGATGGAGGACGTTGCATTTTAAGGGTTTCTCAGTGACATGATAAGCTGTGTCTTTCTGTCTTATTAACTACAAGAGAAAGGGGGGGGAAAAAAAGAGAGGCTGGTGAGGGAACAACTGTTTCGAGCGGCTATAAGTGAAAACAGGAACTAATTTGTTTCGTGGATGTTCCACAACATTACATGTAACTATGAATAGATTCAAAAGTATGTAATTAAACCGAAAATGTTAGCATTTCCACACTGTTATGGTAGAAGTGGAATAAAATACTGTGCTGTTATTGAAAAAATGCCATCACACCTCCCTGACTTTGATTATTCTCCTATTACAGAACACCCTGAAGTGATTTATTCCTTATATAACATAGTTGTATAATTTTTATTTAACTCTATAGTTTCAATTTATTTGCCCATTATGGAAGACTAAACATATGAAACTGCTCAGAAACCATGAAAACCTGAACACTCCTCAAAGACGACAATCTTCCTGATCACAAGCTTCTCAAATCGACGGGACTGCAGCTCCATTCTTCTGCTACTGCTACTTCCCTACAAAGTGTCCAGTTTCAAGTTCCCTTCACTAGCGACATGCAAACACCTAGCTACACTCAAATTTCAAGAGCTTTCTGTAAATGTGCCGAAAATTCAAATAATCTGCTGGAAAGTTCCATGTGCATTTGAAGAGCAGGTCATAGGGTGTGTAGAGCAACTTGAATACACCTCCAAATTTCAAAACTCTAAAAGGAAAGATGTCCTTGCTGGACATTTATGCTGTCTTTCCATCCTTTTTTTAACGTCCGGATAGAAAGAGCGTAATATACTGACCGAGCTCAGATGGGATGACCAGCTTCCTCTTCTCTCCCTCACACATTCTGAGGACAAGAAAGAGAGACGGATCAGCAACTTTCATCCTTGCTAGAACCAAAGGTCAAGCCCAAACGCCGACACGTGAAGCAGAAGTGAAATGAAGTGAACTCACCCTAGCAGCCCCTGGTCCCAGCCCTTGATCACTTGCCCAGTCCCCAGGGTGAAGGTGAAGGGCTGATTCCTCGGTATGCTGCTGTCAAATTCAGTCCCGTCCTCCAGTTTTCCCTTAGAGTCAAAAAGAAAAAAAGTCACAAGCAATATCAGAATCAAAATTTCTTTCTTCACCAAATAGAGTATGAAATATAATACAGATAATGGCATTGCATTACACCTCTACTACAGTAACAGCTCATTCACGGGGGCTTGCATAGCAGATGCCCGTCTTAATCTAACTCTAATAATTATTTAAAAATGTGTCTTATCCAACAAAGTAAGACATATAAGCTTTGCTTTAGTGACTGGAAGGAGTCTCCAGTGTCAGTGCTATGTAATTGTAAGTAGGTTTTCCACCATGGGAAAGTCTTCAGGACAGAGCACTTTGCACTTTCCAGTTTCGCTGTAAAATGACAAGCTTTTAAACTTCAAGACAGAAAAAAAGAAGAGGTTGGTAAAGGAACAACTGCACCCCAGACCTCCTCGTCTGACATCAGTGCCTGACTTCACTAATGCTCTTGTGGCTGAATGAGTACAAATTCCCACAGCCACGCTCCCAAATCTAGTGGAAATCCTTCCCAGACGAATGGAGGTTATTATAACAGCAAAGGGAGACTAAATCTGGAATGGGATGTTCAACAAGCACATATGCATGTGATGGTCAGGTGTCCACATACTTTTGGCCATATAGTATAGGACTCATATTGCATGTAAATGTTGAATCACTTATCCGTCAGTTTGGTCTTTAAGTGTGTTATTTATGTTATGAAGAAGGATACTGTGAAGTCATAAGAAACCTACGGTGTAGTGCATGTTCAGTACGTCTCCCTTCCGTGACTTGATGGGACAGTTTTCCACTCTTTTCTTTATCCCGATTTGGAGCTTCTTCTTCTCAGCCCCGTATACCACCTCCGTGAGAAGGGTCATCAGGGTCACAGCTACAAACAAATACAGCCTCATATCTGTAAATAAAAGAAAAAGATTACAGTAAGTAGTAGAAAAACATTTCGGTAACTAAAACTAAAACAAAGGGGAAGAGTCCTGTTGGATAAAGCCTCTCATTTAAAGTGCCAAAAAAAAACAAGTCAGCGGCTACAACGGCACAAGACCACGTTGGTTTCCACTTCTGCCAGCCAAGAACAGAAAGCTGAGGCTGCAGTGGGCACAGGCTCACCAAAAATGGACAGTTGAAGACTGGAAAAACAGAGCCTGGTCTGATGAATCTCGATTTCTGCTGAGACACACAGATTGCAGGGTCAGAATTTTGCACCACCAGCATGAATCCATGGACCCAACCTGCCTTGTGTCAACAGTCCAGGCTGGTGGAGGTGGTGTAATGGTGTGGGGAATGATTTCTTGGCACACTTTAGGCCTGTTAATACCAATCAATCAATCAGGCTTGAATGCCACAGCCTATTTGAGTATTGTTGCTGACCATGTGCATCCTTTTATGGCCTCAATTTACCATCTTCTAAAGGCTACTTCCAGCATGATAATGCGCCATTTCTCAAAGCAAAAGTCGTCTCAAACTGAACACTGAGTTCTTCACTGGCCTTCCCAATCACCAGATCTGGATCCAACAGAACACCTTTGGGATGTGGTGGAATGGGAGATCCGCAGCATGAAAGTGCACCTGAAAAATCTGAAGGAATTGTATGATGCAGTCAAGTCAATGGTGCCATTTCAACCACATGCAGCCAGTTAGTACATAGTGAAACAAAACAACGTTTCTCCAGGACCAAAACACGAACCAGAATCTGAAAGGAATGTTTCCAACATCTTGTGGAATCCATGCGATGAAGAATTGAGGCTGTTTTGAGAGCAAAGGGGGACCCTACCCAACACCCTCCGTGTGTGCTTAATATCTGCTGAAATGGCTGAAATGACTTAAACCCAAGACCTCCTGCAGCTTTCTTACCAGGAACATGCGCATGCGCAGATGGTCTTGTGCCTTAGTACACGTTATCATAAACACACATAAACAAATGAGTTAACCAGAACAGCACATGATTATCAGTGGTGCAAGCAAATTATGCCACTATTAAAATAAACTGATTATATTGAACGTTTTATCTCTACAACCCGTTTTTACAGACTTGGAAGACCATAAAGTGAGTTTAGCCACTAGCTCAGTGAATTTGCACCATATGCAATTCAGTGTTAATTTAATACTAAAGCTGGTTATATAGTTACAGTCACCTGTGTGTTAATTATTCATTAAAAAAGACACAATGCATCATTCTGCAATCTTATTTAATACAATCGTATTGCATGTAATAAGCAGAAATAGCGACACTTAGCTAGCATGATTAGCTAGCTAAAGACAGAATGATAAAGCTAGCTAGCTAGCAAACCTACATGATATCAGTTCAGATGTAGATTATATATGTCTCGGTATATTATTAAAAAGAGGGGATAAACAATATTTTCATTCACGCATTACCTGTAATTGGGATGAAATGGCAGCGTTCCCGGTCAGTTTGGTTCTAACGGGGAAGTGTTTAACGTTCGATTGTGAAGCCGGCAATTTTAATACAATTTTTAAAAATGACTGAGGTTTAAGCTAAAAACTAAAACTCGCACGATCGATGATTTGACTATTAATAGCACTTAATATAAACATTTAATATTTAATGAAACCGTATTTATGTGGATTGTGCTTTTTCTTTTGCTTGAAACAAAAGACGTTCTCTGTGTGTGACTTTTATTATGACAGGCTATCACATAACCCGCTCGACGCCATTGGTACGTTTCCTATCGTAATACGTCAACCCATCCGCCATATTGGGAGGGGCCATATTCAATTGAAATTCAGTTAACAGCCTGATTAAATCTGCTGTAGCTAGCTTTATATTTAAAAGATTTTTCACAGCTTTTGTTTTGTTACAGGCGTCACAAAACAAGTATGCTAAGCACACACTTATATGGAAACTAAAATTATTTCTGCCAGTCTTGGTCAAGTGATTTAACACATTTAACATTTAAATTAACTATACACTTATTAAAGATAACTACTTAAAAAAAGCTTAATAAAGTAAATCAGAGTAGAAATCCAAAAATAGTTATATTTTAGTTCACATAACAAGAATCAGAAAAAATACAAGATTCAGTGAGAATTACATAAAAGTATACATTTTGTGTATGATTATGTACAAATACCTTCACTACAACATATACAGTGCCTCTGAAATAGGGCTGCACAATATATCAAAATTACTAAAATATCGCGATATACATATTGCAATGGCTTGCGATAACTGAATGACTTTAATACTTCAAGAAGTTACGAAAAGTCAAAGTTTAGGGTGAGGCAGATAGCAGAGAATGCTTTCTTTTCCTCAAAAGAGCATGAAACATTTATGCTGGTTATGACATTTTCAGTTTTTAAATATATAAATATAATTTAAATTGATTTTACACATTTATAGCGTTAGCGTACTGCATATCGCATTATTTAACAAGTTATTGCATATCGCATTTTTCTTCAATATCGTGCATCCCTACTCTGAAATCAAAATTGCTGTTTCAGAGCAGGTGGGAGGAAACATGAGAACCCAGAGGAAACTCATGTAAACACAAGGAGAGCAGACATTAACCCAAGCTCAGGATCAAGCTGGAGACCAAGGAGCTGTGGGGTAAACACAGTAAACAGTAATGTTACTCAAAAATGAATCCACAAAAAAACCTTCACTACCAAATATAAGAGCATTATCTAAGAACTTGGATCAAGTTTGTACGTAAACTGTATATTCACCCAGACAATGCTAAAATGCAGCAAGCACTTATGAATGTAATCAAAGTAATTAAGCTCAATATGGAAGGTTGACCTATCTAAGATGGCAGCACTTAATTGTCCCAGAAACTAGATTTTCATGAGAAATCTTGCAGGCATTGTGGAAGGCTTCAAAAAGCTACTGCTAGAGTGTAGCTGTAAGAAACCACCTGGAGGAGCTGCTGTGCTGCTCATTATCTCATCTCTGGGTTGTCTTTTTGTGGTCATGGCAAAAGGGAAAACAAAAAGGGCTAAAAGCAGTGATTTGAAATGTTTTTCTATTCATACACAAAGGAATAGTGCAAAAATGTAGTATACACAGACACACGCATACACATATACGTACACATGCACATGTAACCTCTTCTCCAGCCAGACTAATGAGGATTTATTAAAGGTACAGAGGGTATAAACCTCTCCCTCCTCCACAGTGACACATTATTATAAAGCCATGTGTGAAGGAGGTAGAACAGCAACTCGTAACTCTAATCACTTCATTCTTCCTGAACAGGATTTTCATTTAAATCTCATGAGCCATTGTAATGTGGGTCTGTAAAGTACGTGGCTGAAATACAAAAGCCCCTGTTGCTGTGGGTGACCAAACATAGACACAATCTCACTCTGTCCTTCTCCACGCTGAGGCTCTGCTGCATGTTTCCCTGTGATACAGTGCAGGGAAATGAGTCATTTTCACAAAAAAGACAGATATTAATCACGATTAACTCCCTGTGCTGTCTATTTTTAGGCACCTGCAACCTCTGAGAACAATGCCTGCAAAATATAATGGGCTGATGCCAGTGCGGATCATGCTTCCTGCTCTATCACAGCTTGGCTGTAAAACTAATAAATTGTATTGAGTTGCTGAGTGTCAAATACTATACCACTACTGAGGATAAGTGAACAAGAGTGCTGGTCTTGACTCAGAGGGCAGAGAATAACACCAGTCAACAAAGCACTATGTCCAGATTTGTGCTGTCCAAGCGCTAAATGCAGACACACTATTGACGTTCTAGTTAGCACTTATGATATTGCAGTGTGTGTTGTCTGCTGTGGTTATGCCATTGGGCTACTGATCAGAAAGTTGAAAGTTAAAATTCCAGCATTGCCAAGCTGGCACTTTTGGGCCACAAGGCTCTCAACTACTCAGTTGTATCTTTTCTTAATTGCAAGCCACTTTGGATAAAAGTGTCAGCCAAATGAGCTAACTGTAAATGCTGTGGGAGAGCTGATGAACACCTTGCTCTTAACAGTGGGAGACCTAGGCCAGGATATGGGGCAACTCTTGGTCAACTTGGTGTAAGTGTGGTCAGCACAAAGCTCTCTGCCAGATCTGCTCTGTGAACTCTGCCCTGAGTGCTTGGGTCACAAGGATCAGAATGATGAAACCAGGACTGTTCAAGTGGAACTTTTAGGTCCCGGTAACCCCTTTCCATGCGCCCAAAGGGTCTACCTGACTTGCACAAGTCTTAGGCAGGGAGAGTCATTCTTTAAGGCCCCTAGTAGGCACATGAACATCCATCTGTCTATCTTGTGAAGCTGGGCCTAAACAGAGCACTCCCACTCACCCACATCCCCCCAACCATCCTCACCACTACTAAAAGGTCCTGTGGAGAAGACCCATGAAGGGCAGCAGCTGGCAGGGCTGATGCTTTTCAAATGAAAAACCTGATTCCAGTGTTGCAGGGATACAACATCCAGGTCTGCCACCAGCAACCCAACCTTCTCAGGCCTCATCAGACCTCAATAAAGTTGTTGCTCTGACAAGAGCAGTTAGTTTTCTTTCAGACAGAAGTGCAATTGAAAAGGAAGACCCCACAGTTAACAGCAAAATGTTCTACTCAACATGCGTCCTTGTTCAGAAGAAGGATGGTGGTTTCCATCTAATTCTAGATTTGAGGGGCCTGAACTTGTTCCTAAAGACTCTTCCTCTTCATATAATAAGCTTATCAGATGTAATTCATGCCATGTAATGATAGGCCTGTGTGTGGCTATTGTACATCTAAATCACCCCAGAACACAGATGCTTTGCTGTGTTTGCCTTCTAACCAGGCATTCCAACACAAAGTTCTACAAAGTACTATGAACGCTGGATACCTCCTAGGGACAGTCACCTGGATACATACAAGAAAACTACAAAGTAACAAATAATACAGTATTTGCATGAGATACCACTATCATAGAGCCATCTTTCCATGGACCTTTCTCACGGTATTCTCACCAGGTTGGCACTGCTTCCAAATCCTTCCAAACCCTGGCATTTATCTGGGGTTCACAGAACCACAGTTATATGTGTAACTAGTAATTTTGAACCAAATTAGGCAGATGTGGGTTTAAAAAAGACCTACTGTCAAGTGGTGTGACAGAAAAGCATTCCCCTTTGTCGGGAAATCACAAGTTCAAGTCCCAATGATTCCATCTGTGGCTGGGATCCAGGCGAGCAAAACTGGCCATGCTCTCTGGGTGGGTGGGATGATTATACTCTCTCTTTCCCCTCATTTTTACCCAAGTATTTTTTTTTAAAGCTTTCAACTTTGCTAGGTTTATTTACTGTTACTTTAAAAATAATCATATTGCCTTTAACCCAAGAAAAGACAATATGTGCACATTTTAAAGAATTCAGTTTTGAGACCTAATCAAACAGACCAAATGTCTACACATCAGATGCCAAATGTTTAGTCAGCAGCAGAAATGTCTGAGAAAGTGGAGACAGATGAACATCCCTGGCCCAATTTATCATCTATCTTCATTTTTAAATGCTTCAAAGGAAACAGTGTGATAACGATATCAGCATTTCACAACATAACTTGCATCCTGCTGAAACATGTACAGGTAAGCCATTAGCTAGCTGCGTGAGCTAGGCTAGCTAGCCAGATCTTTTGATGCTTTACAAGTATAAAAGCTCTGTATTAAACTTAAGATGTCACTTCAATATTCAGTAGCGAATTCCTGTTGTGTTCAATATATCTAACTGTTGCTACAGCTTATATGTAATACTTAGGATAATGGGTAAAGGGCATCTTTGCTAGCTGGTTAATTTTGTAGCTAGAAACATGTATGAATTAACACATGCTAGCTAGCTAGCTAACGAACCAAGCAAGCTACAAAATCCCCAACAGCATTTGGCTAAGTTAGCTAGCCAGCTGATGGTACTGTTCTTTATATATTAAATATATTATTGAATATATTAAATGCATTCCTCATATATGGAACATTTTCGGATTTGTCAATTGTAGACGTAAGAAAACTGTGATTACTGAAGTAGTGTTTCACCAGATGAATTATTTTCTTGATTACTTTTATTTTTACTCGAGTGAATTATTACTACAGTAGGAACAGTTTTTCTCTGTGTTTTGTACTCTTTCCATCACTGTTAATATGTGAAGGTCAATTTTGTAATTTCGAGCTTGTCAACATCAGAGTGAAGAAAACAGAGGTGCGTTGTGTGTTGTAATTATCAGGATGATGTATTATTCTGTACGACTTAATTATCTCTAATACTCACTTATCCCAAACACTTCATGTTCAAGAGCAGGTCTGGAAAGATGACCCCCTTAGCACTCCAGCAGATCTTATGGCAAATGACTAATTAAATGTTGGAGCAGAGCATGCTGTGAATCTTAATGATGAGGGTTCACCAGACAGCAATGATTTTGTTGTAATGCATATGTTATGCAGGTGGGAGTCAAAGAAATAACTGCAAATGAAGCCGGGCTGCTTGACTGACTTTGAAAGAAATCGTGAGCAATTACACTGAAATTGTTGCTAACGTGAAAATCTCATCCTGCCCCTGACTGCTTGGGTTCAAATTTCAGAAAAATTGCATATGTAAGGAAAGATTGGCCATGCAAAGAAACAGAGAACAGCCAGTTTTAAAGAGGCCGTATGGGACCTCAGAGCAATCGAACGTATCGGTATGAAAAAAAAAACAGCAACAAAAAAAACACGCCCACACCACTCGTCTCCACACAGCCCTCAACCAGAGCGTTAATGCACAGCATGACCTTTTCCATCAGAGCCCCGGTGCACGCAGAGAGCTGCTTGCATGTGAAAGCATGAAAACAAAGCTCACAAATTGGCTGTCACAAATGAAAATTAAGCAAATGGGTGCATACTGAAAGCACACAAATAAAGCAAATTAGGTATTTGCCCTCCATTGAAATAGCGCAGGTCCTTCAGCCCTCCTACAGCAGTTCACCGATGTGCTGTCTAGTCTCCCCCCCCTTTTTTTTTTTTAGCAAAACCCTATGGCCCACTGACCAGAGCTGTACCACAATAACACGAGTCAAGCATGTAATAATGACAAGCCACAAAAAATAGGGCACAGGAGGAGAGCAGGCCTGTCTCGCCACCAGAGCAAGCCATGGATGACTGAATGCTGCAGCCAGCTGTCCCTGAGGGCAAGCGAGGGAGAAAAAAAGCATTAACACATTATCTCGTGCGTGCATGTGAATGCACCCGCACAAACACACACAAACACACACACACACTCAAATTTCACTCATATATGGCAGCCTGTTTCCGACACATAAGAGAAATTATTACGCAGATTTATCTCACAGCTGCAAGTTATCACTCAACTGTGACTTTTTGTATCTTGTAATTGCGAGATATTTTCCTGCAAAAGCAAGCTAATATATCATAATTGTGATTTTTCTTATTGCAAGTTACTGTCTCTCAATTGTGAATTACTATCACAATTGTGACTTTAAAGTATCTCGCAACTGCAAGTTAATATTTCATAATTACAGCTTTTTATCACTAATTGTAAAATATCTGTTTCAGGCTACTGATTTTTTTTTTGTAACAGCAATGAGTTATCAGACAACTTTATATGTCACAATTATTTCTTAATGTCACACAATTGCGACTATCTCATAACTGAGAGTTAATATTTCATAATTGTGACTTTTTAATCTTGCTAATTGTAAAATATCACCCAACTGTCCCCAATTGACTTTTTTCATCTCACCTGCAATTTTTGTATCTCATAACTGCGAGATATTTTCACACAATTGCATGGCAAATGCAAGATAATTTTACACAGTTGTTACTTTATATCTCGCAATTGCGAGTTAATATTTCACAATTGCAACTTTTTGTCCCGCAATTACTTGTTAATATCACACAATTGTTTCTAGGTGCTTCCATTTCCAATAAATAAAACCAAAACATTTGAAACGTATTCAGATTTCACTCAATTGCAACTTTTTGTAGCTCGTAAATTTGCGAGTTATTTTCAGACAAATGCAAGTTAATGTCCCACAACTGTGATTTCATCACCCAGTCATGAGTTCCTTTCTCACAATTGTAAGTCAATATCACAATTGTGACTTTAACTGCAAGTTAATATTTCATAATCGCAACTTTTTATCAACTTTTATAGCAGTGTGATTTATCTCATAATCGCGAGTTATTTTCATTTACCTGCGACTCTATTTCTTGCGTTTGCAAGTTAATTTCACACAAATTCAACTTTATATGTAGTAAATGTGAGTTAATATTTCATGACTGCGATTTTTTTTTAATCTTGAAATTACTTGCTAATATCACACAATTGCGACTTAGTGCTTCCATTTCCAATATACAAAACCACAACAATAGAAACATATGCAGATAATTTCATTCAGTTGTGACTTTTTTTGTATCTCGTAACTGTGTTTCACACAAATGCAAGTTAATGTCACACAACTGTGATTTTATTGTGCAGTTGTAAATCACTTGCAACTTTTTATCTCGCAATTGCTTTTTAATTTCACACATTTGTAACTTTATAGTATCTCACATCTGCGAGTTGTCACGGTATCACTCAGTTGCAATGTTTTTCTATCTTGTAAATGCGAGTTATTTTCACACAACTGGGATGCGAATACAAGTTAATATTTCACAATTGCGACTTAGTGCGTTTCGCATACAAGCGTGTGCAGCAGTGTGTGTTTCTTTTAAGTGTTCTTTTCAACAGGAACTGGACACTCTGGGAGAAGCTCTTACGTTGAACAGGATAGTGTGCCTGCAGTATTGGTGCTGCTTGCTTAGGGGTGAAGAAGAATGAAGTGGCGCTAATTGTGAGATAACAATAACGTCACATTAAATCACAATTGTGAGATAAATCTGTATATTTTCTCATATATGGCAGAAACAAGCTTCCATACACTCACCCCCGTAAAGTGGATTGTACTATTTTTTTTGTTGAGACCCTGAGCTGAGCAGGAGAACAAGGAGACACAGAAATGTATTTAGTGTGAACCTGTCAGGACAACAAACATAATGTAGAATTTCAGAGAATTGAGTCAAACACAATCCACAAAAGCAAAACGTAATAGTAACAGAGGAGGTGAGACATTTTTTAAAGCCTTTTAGGATAAGGGAATTGCTGCAGACCATGCCGTTATTGATTGTGGCTTTGTTTAAACTCATCGATTTTATGCGAGTGCAATGTGCAGCAGGGGCTCGTGCCGCTCTGAAAGTGCGGCTCAACTTACTTGGGGGTCATAAATATTTTAATAACTGACATTGGGGTCATTAAACAGTAGCAGGGTTGCACTCTGAATATTCATATCTAATTCATCATTGTAGCTACAGGTGCTGCTGAGGCATTCTAAGCATTCTTGAATACTTAATGAGGGCTGGAAGATGGCAGCCCGCAGAGCTACTGTGATTCAGGAGAGGGGGGGAGTAAAAGAGAGAGAAGAGAAGGGGAAAGAGAATGGATAACGAAGAACGGATGGCGTTGGAAGATGAAAGCAGGAGACAGCAGGATAGGATCATTATAGATGATCTGTAGTGACAAACTCGGGTGAGGAGCATTGATGTGAATGTCTGCTGATATGCCTGACAAAGCAGCTGAAGCAAAAGACCAACTCGCTTTAATCCTCAAGTGTTGCAGCAGTGTGAGATAATCAGACAGAGATATAATCACTTATCACGTAGTCATATTTCACACTTGGATGTGCCACATTGCTAGGCCACACGTTTTCCATGTGCTACACAAAATGATATAGGAATGGGATCATTTCATTTTCCCCTCAAGTCATTCTGTCTTGTCAAACTTTCACTAATCATGGTATAATCAATGGAACAGAACTTTACAGAAAATAAGTAGGGCAAGCCGAGTATAAAAATAATAGTGCAATATTTAGTAACATTTTCTATGAAGCCCATATTCATAAAAGAATGTAAATACATATAGGTAAAAGACTTTTTAAACCTAAAGTGTCCTTCCCAACAACATGTGAATGTTTCAGATAAATAACAAACGAAACATGAATAAAACCTAGCTATAGTACTTATAGTAAGCTATAGTAGCTAAACCTAGCTATAGTACTTATAGTAAGCTATAGTAGCTACACCTAGCTATAGTACTTATAGTAAGCTATAGTAGCTAAACCTAGCTATAGTAAGCAGCGTTTTGTCTACCCTCAGCCCGCTATATCTTTAACACTTTAATTTGAAATATATTCAGGAATTCAATAATATAATTAATGTAAATTAAAATACTTCAACAAACCCATTTTTACATTCATGTGTGAGTTCTTTTTACATCCCATGCTCAAAACATCCACAGCATGGAGTCAACCCTGTTCCCTCAACACACTCACCCCAATAAAGGTCACATGTTCAACAGGAAGATGCATCTTCTGAATTTCCCAGGCAGAAGAAAAGTTTTCTCAGTCTACTGTAAATATTGACTAGTGAGGTCACTCGGAAAGTACAACACTGTTATCAAAATTATAGAATGAATAATATTTTACAATAAAAATAATCAGTAAATCACTAATGCCTTTAACGTTCGTATTCCATTGCCATGGATGTTAATGAATCACATTTGTGTTTTTGCTACTTCTAGCCTAGAAATCGTACCCATTACTCATTTAAGAATGGTCAAATGCATGGTTTCTTAGATTCCATTTTAAAAATGATAAAAAGAAGTTTCATTTTTAATTAAATAGCACTCATGGAATTATTCTGAGAATAGTCCCTAGTGACTATTCATTTGGGCCTCAGATCATTGAATTTCCCTGCCATCTGCTTTCTTCCTGTCATTTTATTGGCCATGTTTATATTTTTTCTCCTCTTATTTTTAATCTTGGCCCACACACTCAATGCAAACAACTCTAAAATGACCTTCTGGCTGTCCAAAGTGCACAGCTTTCTTAATATTCTGTATTTGCTGTGGCTCTTCTGTGCAATAAAAAAAAAAAATGTTCCTGAGATCAAACCTGCATTCGTTTTCCAGATAGATTCCACAGACCCACCCCCACAGGTATTCCATGACAGGAGGAGCCATCCATCATTTCTAACTAAACCCCACGCTTCCTGTCATACTGCGCTTGTGGATGCATCATTTCAGCCATTTCGGGCAATCATAAAGAACGTCTAATTGAGTAGAAGTGGCTCATTTTGATTCTCACACACATTGTATTTTGATGTTTTTATGGTACCCATACTAATATACTCTGATTGGTGATTCATGCCCTGCTCTCTCTTTCTCTCTCTCTCTCTCATACTGAGTTTTCCACAGTTAAAAGGGACTGCTAGGTTGACAGTTGATCGATAAACTCCCTCAGCCGTTAAAGATCATATGACCACAAGGCTGCTGATCATTGAAGCAGTAATAAAACCCACTTATTGCAACTGCAGCATTGTTAATGTTTTTCCATTTAGAAATGTTTTTTTTTTCTTTTGTCCCCATCCATGTTGCATCAAATATTCATACCATTTATATACAGTAGGGTCCAAAAGACCACACTGAAATAAAGTTTTAGAATTTTAAAAACAATAAGCTTTAAAACAGTAAAAGGAAATGTTACATATCTTGAATATTCAATATTCTGCACTATTTCAAGGTCACTATTTGCGATATGTTAACGCCCTTGTTCCTATGTTAACTTCTTTGAGTCTTATCCCTTCTGTTGAAGGACGTGTTCAAATAACACTGAAGGATTTGAGCAAACATCGTTATGAACTTCTGTAGTCCATACCAGCTTGAAGGCACACTGTCATTAAAGCAAAAGACGGACATACCAAATACTGAAATTCATGTAAATAGTTTAAAAAAAAAAAAAAATCTAAGATTCTAAAGTTAGAAAAGAATGCAGTATTTTCACTTGTGGTCTCGGACTTACGGATACCACTCTATGTATTTAATTCCCAATAACAAGAAGCAAGCAGTCAGTTCATTATCATTTTTATTTTATATCAGTTTTTTTTCCAAGATACACCAAAAGTTTATGGTGAATTAGTATTTGCATAAACTCTTACAAATCAGTACTATAACATATGTCAGGGAAATAAACACACATCAAGATAAACACTATTAAATCTATCATTCCCAACAAGCCTGTAAGATTAGTTCCACTTCTCTCCAGCATGATCCCGATTATTAATATCTATAATTTTGCATACTGGATTTCAGTTTGAAACAAGTGCAAGAATTTAGAAACATCTTTGTTCCATTTGTAAAACCCTCATAGACCAGGAAGTAAACAGCAGTTTTTTAGTAAAACTCATTACACATTTAGCAAAACATCATATTTCTTTTGGCTGCATTAAACCTGTTTAGGAAAAAACATCAGTTAATGCCACAATGAGGACCAAATACAAGTGACTAGTCATGATATCGAGAAGTTCAGAGCTGTTGAGATTTTCCCAAATGTATAAAGATGCCTATGCAGCTATTACAAGAAATTTTCACCCCAATCTTTATCTACCACATACATTCACTGGACTGCCCCTGCTCATTCATGCAAATATCCAATCAGCCAACTCAAATAACTCAATTAACTACACTTTACAACCGTCGTGATCAGAAAAGCAGCTCGGAATGCACAACACATCAAACCCTGAGGTGGATCTTCTGCTACAACAGCAGAAGGACCACATCTGGTTTCGCTCCCGGACAGTCGAAGAGTGGAAAGACGTCAGCTGGATAACTGCATGAATGAGCAGGTGTACACGTTTTCCTTTTAAAGCGATTGTAGCATACATACATACAAAACATTTCAACATGTTTCTCTGTACTGAGAAAACAAAGTTAGACCTAACCACTAACAATAGAAGTCTAAGGGTAGTTCTTGGGGCAGTAAATCACTGTTTAAAAGAAACATCAAGTTCAAACTAATGTAAGTTAAGCTCTTCATTGGTATAAATCTTTTCAAATGTAATAAGTCAATCATTCATCTTCAGTAAACACTTTATCCTGGTCAGGGTCATGGTGGATTCCAGAGCCTATCCTGAGAAACCTGGCATAAGGAGGGAATACACTCTTAAGGACCGGTGAGTCCATCGCAAGATATTATGCACTTACAAATTCACACTGAAGGGCAATTTAGCACAGCCAAACCACCAGATGGCATGATGTTGGGAGGTGGGAGGAAACCAGTGAACCCAGAGGAAACCCAAGTAAACATGGGGAGAACATGTGGAACTCCATACAAACAGTAAACAGAGCTCTGGATTGAACCAGTGACCCTGAAGCTGTGCCACCATGCTTCCACAAAATATAAAACATAAGCTGAATTTCTGACAAAAAGAGCAGTTTCCCACTGCTCTAGTAAGATAAGTAAAACAAGTGGATTCAGTTTTTCGTGCCTTACTTTCTATACAGCGGAAATTTTGCAGCTACAGTTAGTCATTACTTTCCAACAGATTGCTCATGGATACCACAAATCTTCAGGAAATTAAAAGTAAACAGAACTGCCTCCTATTGTATTGCCCAAGTGGTTGAAAGCTATATAAATCTGAATAAGACCAGCTTTGGTAAGACTTCTCATATCTGTCTCGTAATTGCAACTTTATTGCTGGTGTACTGCTTGTAGTTTTGCATAGAATTTAACAACTGCCCTTAGACTCCAGTTATGAGTTTCAGTAAATGGGTTTTGATGTTGATTTCTCAGCACTGGGAAACATGTTGTAAGAATTGCACATACACTACAGATGCTGTGGCGGGACATTAGGTTGAACATTTCTTTAGCAGCCATTCCAGTTTATTTTTCCACAAGTGCACAATGGGACAAGGACATTTCAGTTCTACAATATCATCAATTTACAGTTGTAGCAAGTGAGTTGTGTCTTTAGACTAAAATTAGCATGGTTAACATGGTTACACCAGACCTCTTCAACTGTATTAAGAGATTAATGTTAATAGGTTAAAAGACAGCAATAGTGAGCAAACGTTAGTCCCCAATTTAACAGTACTCCACAGCTGAAGCTGAGGCACTCCAGGTGTTGCCTAATGGATTACCAATTCGCCACTATTCAAGTGTCTGAACGCTCGGTGTTGAGTGCTCTCCATAGACAGCTCTTGCAAACCTCACATTTGATTCCCAGCTACAAAAGATAACACTTCAAATGAGAAACCTCCAGTGGCAGTGCTGTAGTGAGTGACAGAAAAGGAAAGAAAACTAGAGAACGCAGCTCTGCAGGCCAAAACATGGTGCGCCTGATCCCAGGAGGAATGTAAAAGGACTGGTGTGATATTCACATTCAAGGGGAAATTGGAACAATAATTTGAGATCAGTGTCAGGGAATGAGGTTCCTGCTAACTCTGCATTCTGCATGAGCTCTGGGACTTCAGGGTTTCATGGGACCTCATCTCATCATCAATGCTCATTGTGATAATTGAAATTCAGCCAAGAATGCATCAGTGGCTAGCCAGCCAACTCTTTAACTCTGACTAATGCATTCTGGGTAAACCACAGCAGAGCTCTCAAGCTCTCAATGCTAACAAGGCCATACATTATATTCACCATGACTATTATTTCACTTTGTAACTGAATATTTTTGTCAGTGATTGGAAATGTCTTACCTAACAATAAAAAGTCTAAAATGATCTCAGCTGAACAGAAAAAGGCAGAAGGCAAAGGCGCGGGTTACGTGGGCACTTTCATTTCTCTTCTGGTTTATTCAGGATTAAAGGCAACGCCCAAAAGCTTACAGGATAGGAAATTAGATCTTTTTGTATTTATTTTTAGACCTATTTATATTTGTGCGAATTTGAATCTACTCATAATTTCATAATTATACCCTTTTCATTTATTGCTCGATTTTTTTCTTAATGAATCATCTCTTTACCGCCACAATCCTATTTCTACATATTTCTAAGACATAATGACATCAACATTAACAGAGACACTCAATGTTAATGTGACACTAGTTTCCAGCTCATGGATCATTAGCTCTGGTGATTACACATGACAGGTGATTATGTAAAATAGATTCAGATGACACAAAAACAAGAACTCTTCTGCACCCAGTGCACAAACACTAATTTCCAGATACATTAGGCAATAACTATGTGTAGATCATTTAAGACTAAATATTGAACTCCCTCCCTCTGTCAGTTACAAAATTTTTGCATACATCTGCTTCAAAATGTGGGGGCTTTTGTTTTGTGTGTGTATGTATGTATGTTTCTGTGCTTGTGTAAAGCCCCATACAGGAGCTGATAGCAATTTTCCAAGCTGTATCCTGGATGTTTTGCGATGTTGCTCTGTTTACTCTGTGATCTCCAGAATGAGGTCATCGCCTTCCAGGTTGCTGTCAACTTTGACGTAAACTTTATCCACGGTGCCGGAAAGCGGCGAGTTCACCACCGTCTCCATCTTCATGGCGCTGAGGACGCACAGAGGCTGGCCTTTCTCCACATGCTGGCCCTCCTTGACCTTGACCTCAACCACTTTCCCTGGCATGGGCGCTCCCACCTGGCCCCGCACGTCCTTCAGAGCCTTTGGGTGGAAGTGCATCTCCTGCAGCACGACACAAAGAGGAAGTCTGACTATCGCTTATAAAGAACCGGAAAGGGCACAAAGAAAAGGAGACAGACACTAATGAAGGAGGAAGCAGGGGTTGTCAAATGGCAGACTGTGGTCCGGATGCAGAACTCGCCAAAGTATTTCACTGGACTGAACTGAGCACGCACACAAAAAAAAAAAAAGACCAAAAAAAACACATGCACTTCAATGTAAATTATTTAGCTGAAAGTAGCCCATCAGACTAGAGGCTAGCTAGCTACAGAGCTACTGAGTCAGTCATGAGTCACAGTGGTTTAAATGACTAATTTGTTTCAATTTTGGGAAACAGAACAACTAAGTTTGTCAGAAAATGTTGCAGGTGGGTACATAATGCTGATTGGTCACACTGTTTGTGGGAGTGGGAGCTTTAGTGGGATTAAAAAACAAACAGTCATGTGCATACATCTATTTTCGTCCATGGCAATAGTCAAAAGTGGTAATGTGACGCTCCAGTACGAAACAAAATACAGCCACTTCAAGCTATCTTGCTCATAGCATCAGCTATTCACTAATGGTTAAACCTTTTAAAATTAAAAGGTGAACCATTAAGTCACGTCTGTTGCTTATCCAGACGTTCATAAGTAAGGACTTTTATGTAATGGAATTGAATACTCCTTGTATAATGGGTGCTTAATATTGTCCAAATGCAAATTTCTATGTTGGACATTCTTACTTAAATAAACCAGATTGAAATGTACCAGGTCAGGATGGACAACAGAGCACCGTCTTCATATATAAATTTAAAATTGAACAACCATTAAAACCAACAAGTGCTTGTTAGTGGCACATTTAATACAGAAAAACATTTTTTAATACTTGTGGTTTGGGTTACCATGTAATTTATAATATTTAAAGTAATGTGTTAATGGGTCTCTGAATTTAGTTTGGCATTTCCCTCACTGCTGCGCTACATGGTGCTCTATACAGAACAGCCAATTAGTAAATAGTGAACGAGTGAGTGAGGGAGTGATTTCAGACACAGCTCCTTATTCTTTATAAGCAGCTAGGGTACTCTAACCTATTGCAGTTCATTATGGGATTCACAGATGCACAAGATATTATCCAAAGTACTTTTAGACATGACTACAGACTGGCAGAACTCCCAAAATAGTGCAACACAGTGAGATGTCAAAGTAAAATGAGTGGCCTGAATGAATCCCATGACAAATCACGAACTACAGAGTGTAGTCAAGGATTTTTCTACAGCTTTTTATACCTTCATGGCCACGGTGTCTCTGACCAGGACAGACCTCAGCTGACCATTGAGCTCGAAGAAGACCTCTCTCTGACCGGCCTTGTTTAGATCCCCCAGTGCCAGAGCTTTAATATGGAGAGTCTTCCCTCTCTCCAGCTCCACCTGAATGAAATATTAAAAAGACAAAATGTTAGCATGTACGCCAAGATGTGTGCGATGTTGCATGGCTAATATGAGACAGAACAGCACCTCAAACTCCTCTGCAATCTTTGGCCCATCCAGGAAGAGGCGGGTGTTGAGGCAGTCGACAGGTCCGAAGGTGGTGGTGAACTCTTTGAATTCCTGGAACACTTTGGGGTACATGGCTGCTGACATCACATCCTCTGGAGTGATGTCATCACCATGTGTCTCACGCAGCTGCTTCTCCAAAGCCTCGAAGTCCATCGGGGAGAGGGAAGCACCTGGACGACCCTCTACACGAGGCAGTGATTTCAACACCTGCAGCAGACACGATCCGTTACACGACTCCAGAGAATCCGACAAGGATTAACGGCAACATTGGAATCTCTCTGTAATGTAGTGTAAAGCCTCCCTTAGAGAGACTGTAAGCTCTTCACTCCAACCACTCATGCAAAGAGGACCCATATGCACATATGTCTGGAGCTGAGCGCTTATAATCCCCCAAAGCCTGGCACAAAACTGTACAAGTATTTATATATGGTCGTTACAGCGAGCTCAATTAATCCTCCCCTCTTTTCCTCTCCATTTGCCTCCATTTAAGAGGCTAGACAAATCAGCCGGATAGTACTCCTTAAGGACATCCTTTGAGTGGTGGCAGTTACAAGTGCAAATGAAACTTTAATATTTGATGTGGATTTCGTTTATGCCTTACTGTGCTGGAGGAAACGCCTGGAAAAATGCTGTGGGCTAAAATAAAACACTTCTTCATGTCCAAAGGCAAACACTGAGATAAAAGCCGAGCATTGTTAACTTTGCAATATTTAATTTGTATGCTGAGAATGTGGGGCAATGCAACGGAACATGTTTGTTATCCACAAAGCATGCTAAGCAGATTCCTTATTTATTTTCCAACCAGTGTGCATAATAAATTAGCCAAACTGCAAAAGGGACACACATTTGTCTGGGAAACAATTGATCTTGCACAGAAGAGGCTGCTTGTAATTGGGGCACAAATCGCAAATGGGGAGCACAAGACGCAAGAGATGGCTATAAAAGAACAATTTTATTTAAAGTGAGGGGAAAAAGACAAAGACAAAGTGTCCGAGATGGAGAGATGAAGTCATATAAGCCAAAAAAGGGGAGGGGGGAAAAAAAAGAAAAAAAAGAAAAAAAAAAAAAAAAAGTTGAACACTAACGTGAATCAGACAGGCACACTCTAAACAGCAGCATATTTTCCTAACTCGATAACGTGCCTTTACAGAACATAAATAAACCTTGCTACCACTTTCTGTTCCGCCTGTACTCAGAAAGCTTTATGAATGTCCTAATGATTCTTTGTAATTTAGTAACAATGCCCTCAAAGCATTTTTATAAACACAAATAATGCATCAAAAAGCTCCGGCGAAGTACTATAATTAATTCCTTGGTGACTTGTAAAAACACTGAAACATATCCCTGCTCATTATAAAACCACGTACCACGTACCGCTTTACTGTCATGGCTGATAAGGATCTAGACACCATTATAAGGCACTTGTAGTATTTGTTGGTTTTAAGGATTATAAAAAAGAAAAAAAAGTAGAATGTCAAATGTTAAAATGTCATCACTGGGTGCTTCAAGTGACTAATATGTTAAGTAATCAGTATGTCAAGCATAAAGCACTATAACCTTTATTTTTCTAAGGGATAAAGTGGAACCGCATAAACCCAAACCTACTACAGAGCACGTACATAAACACTAGGGATGTAACCGAATATGAATATGGAATGAACAGATTATATGTTCTAAATGGATACAAATAGAGAAAAGAAGAGGAGGGGCTATATTTTTTTTGGTTGTTTATTTTTAGGAAGCTTGACATCGCATCTGATTGAGACTGGAGATCCCGCGGGATGCAAGGTTTTTACTTTCATGCGGGCGTGATCGAGCTCTCAGATATAAAGCTCAAGGGACAAACAAAGCTCATGTTCATTAATATGAGCACAATATATTTACAGCATTCATTCATCCACTCTCAGTGGGGATTATCTGAATATGGATGTGTTATTGAAAATAAACAGATACAAATTCAGATACAAACACTGATATGAATATCCGGACATCCGGTATAGACCACGCCCACTTCCAGTACAAATCCAAATCCAGATATTTGGAGCGGTATACAGGTACAGATCAGACAATGGCATTCTATTACTCCCCTAATACATACACATAAGTGCAGCTTTAAAACAAATAAAAGAAAAGAATAATTATGAGTTTGTCCTTAAATATTTAAAGTTCAGGACTAATCGCTTTTTCCAATAATCACGCTTTCCAGCGTAAAACATCATTTTTATTTTGCTGTAATTTGTACAATTGTACTTCACTCAAAAGCGTCAGACAGCATGGCTTTAGAAATATCAAGAAGTATTTATTTACCATGTATTTTCCATGTATTCGGTCTTTCTTGTAAATAACCACAGCATGTAGTTTTATGGTCTACCTGATCTCAAGTTGAACTAGCAGCTTGGAATTATATATATGCAATATATATAATAAACGAGTAATAATCTGATACTGCTAAAACGCACCTGCCATCTGCCAAAACACTTTATATCCAGTGGCAAGATCAGAGACTAACTGCTCACATTATAATTTATACTAGCTGGAAGCTCAGCTTTATGACGAGGTCTTACCTTGGACCTGAACGGCTCAGGGAAGCCTCCGTGGGGGATGCCGACGTGGCCCTGCAGAAACTCCACCACCGAGAGAGGGAAGGAGAGCTCATCGGCCCGCTCCTCCACCTCCTCCCGTGTCAGGGAGTTCTGCACCATGAACTGTGCCAGGTCGCCCACGATCTTTGAAGAGGGGGTCACCTGGAGAGAGACCGAAGTTATTCAACACCTCAATCTCTCCAACAACACAACCACTACAATACATTCCTTCTCGGTGTTGCCTTAGCATTGTGAAGTTGGCTGAGAGGATATGACTCAGAGTAGATTAAATTTATAGTCACCCATAGCCATCAGCATGAAGGCAAGGGGAAATGAAATGGCGTGATTGAGACAATGGAGAGGCGGTAATGAAAACCAGTGTTAGCGTGGCACACAAACACTATGCTACTTGTTTGCCTGTTCCGCTTGGGCTGAAGAAGAGAACAGAACAACAGCCATTAATTAAACACTGGGAAATAAAAAGCATCAAGGTGAGACCAAATATGCACAGATGCCATTGACTTAGGAAGGGAACGGATAAAGGGCACATAGATAACATTTTCTGAGGAGCTGTAATTTGCTTAAAGCGACCAATTTGACCCGTCTCTGTTCCAAAGGACCCAGTGACAGGATCACACCCCTCCTGTGTGGTGTTCATGCCATTTTCTATTTTTATTACAACTGAAAGGATTGCAAGAGGAGAGTGACAGTGAAGTCAGCGTGCAATTAAAACTTGAAGCTCTTGGGTCCAGGACTCTTGTGATCTTGCGAATGTACGCGTGAATTGCAGAGAGCGGAGCGAGGTTTCTGTCAGAGCAGTATGTGATAATTAAGTCATATTTAACTATAGAGAGCGTGCTACATGAAAATCGTTATTTAATTACAGCATATCTGCGCTTTCAAAGTTCTTATACAAATCAGACAGCTGCCGCTGACGAAACGGCACTTTCGACACACTTGCCACAGGTCTCAAAGAACACTGATTGGCACTGTGGCAATCATAAACGCTGCAGCTTGTGAACCCAAGTGAAATGGCTGCACTGTACTTCTCTTCCAAACACAGAAGTCTTGCTCGGATGGGGTCCACTTACCTTGATGAGGTCTCCCAGCAGTTTGTTGGCCTCAGCATAGGCTTTCTTCACCTCCTTGAACTTGTTGCCTAGGCCCATGCTGTGAGCCTGAAAGTGCAGGTTGGTGTACTGGCCTCCTGGGATCTCGTTCTCATAGACGTCTGCATTCCCGGATTTCATAGTGGCTGTGCAGTCAAATGGAGCATAGAGACCACGGGCCACTTCCCAGTACTCACTGTAGTCAAAGACCTTATCCAGAGATATGCCTGAGGGAGAGAAATGTATGAGAAAGACATATACATTTAGGTCACTTGCATTTTTTCCCCCCTGGACTGTCAGGTGAAAGATAATTGATATATCCTTGAGGTACACCGCAATGATAAGCAAAGTGTACAATTCCACACCATTATTCTGCACGTGGTTCTCTGCACTGCTCCAGAGCTCTAAAACAGCTTTCACACTTCACCAAATGTACCAAAAGCTGTTTCAGAGCTGGGAACTGATCCCTGCTCCTTTTGAAACAGGTGGTCTAGGGCTCGCTTCAACCAAACCCTCGTGCGCTCCACATCATGTGCAGAAGCTATCCACCCGCAGCTATGCATGTCGTGTAACGCAATTGATTGAACTTGTATCGGTACTTCCTGTTTCAAGTTTCATGCCCGGAGAGTTGATATAGTTAGCAGAGGATATAGAATGTCTTACTGATGTATAAAACCAGACTTTCAGAGGACTGGAGTACTATAATTATCTCACCATTCGGTGAGATGTCTCATACCGGCCTGCACTGCTAAAAATCTTATACGAGAACATTTCCTCATTTGCAGGTATTCCAAGTGCTGTTCTTCTCTGCTTGAGTATTATTACCATAGGGAAATTAAAAAAAAAAAAATAAATAAATAAAAAAACAGCAGATGGATGAATCGGCCGTGGGCCTACCATTTCGAAAACCTGCGTGCCCTAAAGTGACGTACGGAATTGCGCAATCGATCAACAGTTCAGGAGGAATTCTTCAAAGTGAAAGCAAAGCTGCAATTATGAAACAAGCCTCCGCCAAACAAGCCAAGAATTGGTCCTGAGTGCACACTCAAGTATTCGCACCAACCATAGTCATTTTTTATCTATAAAACTTTTTAACTTAAAAAGTAAACTCGCAGAAAAATGGTACCAAACTATTCAGGTGAAAGATACTTCAAGTATCTTTCACCTGACAAAGTGAATGTAGTGTACCTTTAAATCTTATTTAAAAGTACATAATTAGACCTGAAGGCCCATACCTGTAGCATAAATATGTTTAAAAGGTACATTACATTCATTTCTCCGTGCAAGATACATGTAAATACATACCCTTGAAGTACACTCCAGTGACAAGCAATGGTACAGTTTGGTACATTTTGTTCCTGAGAGCATACCAACTGCTAAAGATGCAAAAATACAAAGTACATACAGAATCTACAAGGATATGTAACCTGAAATATTGTAACCTGAGACAAATGCTGGTTTGTCTAGAGAAGGTCTAGAGCGGTTCATGCAGCAATCAGAAAGGACAAACTGCATAAAAATGAAATAGTAAAAAGTTTGGTAATACTTTAAACGCAGTATTATTAATGTATTCCAACGAATAACTTTACGGATGCCTGTAAGCCTGTGTAATTGTGTAGTTATAGATGTATGAATTCTAAAGCATCAGAACTTGATAATGTCAGGTTACATAACACATAATCCCATTCATTCATCTTCAGTAATCACTTTCATGGTGGATTCAGGGCTTATCCTGGGAGCACCGGATGTGATGCGGGAATATACCCATCACTGGATGCGAGGCGTGAATACATCGCTTTTCACATTCGCTCACACCTAGGGCGATTTAGCGTCGCCAGTCTTGTGGCATATTCTTGGGAGGTGGGAGGAAACATGAGAACACTTAGGAAAGCACAGGGACACGGCGATAACATGTGAAACTCTGCGTAGACAGTAACTTGAGCTCAGGATTGAACCAAGGACCTGTGAGGAATAATATCTGTACAAGAAGGTATAATCTAGAACCTGTATTATAATATTAGTGTGCATTATGTGTTATGTGCACTGTGTATTCTATAACCTTATGTGACCTGACATCATAATAATAATAATAATAGTCATTTGCTAATGCTTTAGAAGTCTTGTAACTGCATGTAACTATAAGTACTTATGAGAGATATAGGCTTATGTCAGGCATTATAAGGTATTATGCATGCTATGTAACATGTCAGTGACATTTGTAATTTATAATACAAGGTTTATAGCAAGTAAGCTCAGAATACAAAGAAATGTTTTTCTAGATAAGAGATGGTATTAATAGTTAGATCGTTATGGAAGGAATGGAAACATGGGGCCAGCTGGACTAGAGCGGAAAGCTGAGTCCACTCCTGAGAATTCAAAACACTAACCCAGTGAGAGCTTGGACGACACGCCGGGCACCCTGAAGCTGAAGAACCGAGTCATCAGAAAGAGTGAGGAAAGAGTTCGAGCCAAAGGCTACGCCAGCGCTAGAAAAACTACAAAGCAAATAGCTGCATGTCATTAATATTTCATTATTAATAATCAAAAGAAGTTGTCTACTTTACTGGCTGTGACTGCTAATCAAACATGCGGCGCAGAAACCTACTGGAGTGTTTAATCAGGAGAGTGAGTGTGTGGAGGCACGAGGTGGGGGGTGCGGGAGAATGGATGACAGGGCATAGATTGCTTCCTGCCTCTCACAGTGCCATCACTTATCAGCAGCAGCCAATTAATCAATCAACGAGACGCTTCACTCGCAACAGTTTACATGCGCATTTAACCCACTCACCCTCCCTAATTACCCAGCACTGTGATCAGCACAATCGAGCTCCAACGCGGCATCTGAGTCTCAAACAATCACACACACCGAGCTCTCCCGTACGCTTACAAATGACAGTAAACACTCTGACACTCAGCCAAACACTTTTATTCACGCAATTTCCCACGTTCACATATGCACACGTCTTTTCCGCTCTTACCAAGGCCCACAAAGTCCACGGGCTCTGTAGGCGATACAGACGTAAGCGTGACTCTTCTGCTTTCCCATTTCTTAACCATAAGAAATTGGTATTATTCCAAAAGAGAGAGAGAGAGAGGGGAGAAACGGTAATAATGGAGAGATACCTACTGAGAGAATGATGGAGGGATGAGATAATCAGTGAAGGGAAAGGGCAGATAGAATGACAAGGTGATGAAGTGAAAGAAAAGCAAAATGGAAAGAAGTGCATGATTCATGATTTCAGTGATATAAATGGAAGTGCATACCATCATTTATACCACAGCGCTGTTGAATTCTCGAATCGGATTGGCCAGCAGATTTTGGTTACCTCTTAGTTATGGTTACTATAGTAACGGCTCATTCACAGGAACTTGTAGGGTGGATGACCCACATAATCTAAGCCTAATAATAAATGGTTTTTTTTAACGTGTTATTTAACAGAGGGGGAAAAAAAACTATAATAATCCGGACATAGGATTTGTGCATTTTCAGGTTTCTTTGTAACATGACGAGAGAGAACGAGCGGCTAGTGAGGGAACAACTGTTTATAACTGCTATAACATAAGTGACAACAGGAACTGACAGGTAATCACTGGCAAAACTGCCGCAGTATAAGAGGAATAAAACACTTCAGGAAGTGCTGTTATAGGAAAATAACACGACGCTTCCCCGTCACTGATTATTTACCTATAACACTATGTCGAAGTTTTTTTTATTCTTTACTTCTACTCACAGCCCAACACTGAATAGAACATCTGAAGCTTTAAAAAGGCTTTCTCAGAATGTGAGGCAGTGTGTGCATTTGGGGAAGCAAAAAGATAAAAAAAAGATAGAAAGAATTAAATCACCACTAAATTCTCAATGTGAATGCACATCAGGGCAAAAGTGTGTGTGTGTGTGTGTGTGTGTGTGTGTGTGTGTGTGTGTGAGAGACAGAGAGAGCGAGAGAGATGGGTTGTTCCTCCATGCACGAATGCACTTTCTTGTTTCTGAAACATGGCTTCCAGTCCCTTGACTCCTACAATCAGAACCATCAGCAGACACTGTTTGTCTACTCCACTGTTTCACCACCGAGCCCCTCACTATAGGAAACACACCAGCCTGTAGCACTCACTCAATGTCTGAACGGCTCCATCTGCACACTGCCATCAGGGTTATATCACAGTGGGCAGCCCACGGGTGTCTTTCAGCATTCTTTTTTATTCTGTCATTTTTTTTGTGTGATGGCAGCTTTACTTCCGATACTGCAGAATGCAACTGCAAAGAATGCCTAAAATGCACGGAAATGTACTTATATAATTATACTTGTATAATACTTCTATAATTATACCCAAATATCAAGGCTGCACTAGTTCGTGGTTTAATGGGACCACAGCAGAGACAACTTCAGGTTCCTTGGGATTTCTTCTCTTGAAAAATTCAACACAGTGGCGTGGTCATGAAACGGCATGTCAGGATCTTTACTTCTAACAGAATATAAGGAAGAGAAATTACTACTACTAGAGAACTACTGCTATGTTCTAATGGGGTCATCTAATGGGGTCTTCTCTTATGAGAAGATTTCATCTGAACTGCCCATTCCTGAGGTAACAACTTCAGAAATCCAATCTTCCAGAGAGAGTTCTCGGGCTGTGACGCAACGTTGGCATCTCAGTTTTGCAGAACTTGGTTTGCGGTTAATGCTAAGTGTAGTTACAATGTAATCTTATTCATTTTTTTTTTTTTTACTAAGTGAACTCACAATCCATGTTTCTCAGCTGCCAAGCAACAGTGTTTTCATGACAAACCACTTGAACAGCAAGCTCAAGTGCTATAACAAGCCCTCATCAATGAGGCATTCTGTTCCCCAGAACCACAAAAAAATAAAAATAAAAAAAATCAGTGGATGTTTTTTGTATTTCGCTCCATTTTGTGTAAAGACTGCTGTGCGTGAAAATCCCAAGACAGCCATTTCTTAAATACTCAAACCAGCCAGTCTCGCACCAGCAACCATACCGCAATCAAAGTTACTGACATCACATTTTGTCCCCATTCTGATTATTAACTGAAGCTCTTGCCCTGTATCTGCATGATTTTGATTCATGATTAGGATAGTTCATTCATGATTAGGATAGTTGCGTGAATGATCAGGTGTATAGGTGTTCCTCATAATGTGGCCAGTGAGTGCAAGTGCTAGAAGGCTACAGCAAGAACTGTTAGTACTACACAAAGAACCGGATAATCAGTGCTCCCGTTTCCTGTGCAGGTACACTAGCCACAGCAAAGCCAAGGGAATAAATGCAGGATCCAAGCAACCCGAAGCTACAAATGTTTGTGAGCTACTGTGGCATCAAAAAAACAGAAGACCAAGAATTTAAAGCAGCTTATGCCCTGAAGAAACACACCCGCAAAAAATACCAAGACACTCGAGACACTCGCATGTGCACACTTAATGCAATACACACACCACCTCAGCCGTTACATTTAATATAACCCTGCCTTACTGTGGCTATTATTATGCTGCCACGGTTACTGTAGTGCAAATTGTTTTTAGTGGCCTTTTAACTGAATTACACACTGAAGGGCCTTTATGTATTCACAGTGAAACTGCTTATTGCAGACTACAGAAATGTTTCTCATGAGTAATTTCACACTGCTGGCTGAGCTGCACATGTGAGAATTCCTAACGCGCAGATTTTGCACGGTATATGAAAGTCCTGCATCTGGAATGCAAAGCTGGCGATCTATTCTGTACAGCACGGATGGCTGCCAAGTACTAAATTGTCATGCAGTAGGGACAGTGCTGATAGCAACATTTGCTTATATAAACTCAAGCCTCTTGACAATTCAGTTGCTTAGGTATCATCTCCAGAAGCCAAAACCAAAGACAGGGCCACAGGAAGGAATCTGCTGGCGATAGACAAAATCGAATCGTCAAAGCAGCGAACGCCTCCTCATCGCGACGAGTGCTCTGATGTGATTCTCTCTGCCAATGTCACACACCCACGACATGCTGCTGAGAAGACAAGCAGGTCAGGATCGGAGGAGTTTCTGGGTAGGATTTTTCACTTAACAACGCAGAGAGGAGAGGAGCAGGGGGACTGAGTGGATTGTGTTCGTTTTTTTTTATACTTGTAAGAGAAGAAGAGAGAAATGAGGCACAGCTCAGAAAAGTATGTTTTTTTTTTCCTAGAAAACAATCAAATAAAAGTACAAGTATTCCATTTCAGTAAAGCACGAATATGCCAAAATAATACTTAAGTAGAGTAACGAAGTACAATTACTCAAGCGCTTTCCACCCCTGGATTTTAGATCGTAAGAAAAATAATGCGTGAAATGATAAACTGTTTAATATGCTCAGGAAACTACTGAAATATCCTAGGAACATCACTAAACCTTTACCGCCATAAAGTACGCAAGGATCGATGAATATGCATGAATATGCAAACATGTCCTCAATCCACCCCAACCACCCACTGCTCTCTCACAAAAAGTCTAGAGGCCATCTGAGAAAAACGCAACCCTGTAGGTGAGAACCATCTGTCCACCAAAATCTGGGAATTGTTGCTGTATCAGAATGGATCAGAAAAGTTTGAGAAAAAATTGAGACGCTGCTGCTGTAAAACTGTACTGTATTTTTCGGGATGTGGCTTAGCACATAGCGAGTCAGCTAGTTAACTGCTTTTGAACCAGTTCACATTTATCATAGACAAGAGTCAAGTTTTAGCATCAGAGTCTCGGCCATTATATTTTCAGTGGTTTATGTAACAGTAACAAAAACCAAACAAAGAACTATTACTACTATTGCTTACTACTAGATAATGTTTCCATAGCTTCACTGCATTCTCTAAGTAAGGAATAAAACACAACAGGGCATGCTGTTAAAGGAAAATAATCCACGACAGCGTGGTGTGATGCGACCTGGCTTGAAGTGGAGTTAATTTTACCAAACAGATGTGGCATGTTTTCTTGCATCAGCACATCCTGAAAGGTTTCCTCCTCTTGCAACACAGCAATTTGCCAACTAGTTCAATTTTTATTTCAGTAACGAACAAGGGATCATACTTTTTATCCATTTATAGTAACTTTTAATGTTGTCGAATATTAAACAAGTCCATGAGACAAGTTAGTTCCTGTTATCAATTACATTATAGCAGCTATAAACAGTCGTTCCCTAACCAGCTTAGTCTGTGTTAGCTTATTAAGTTACAAAGCACTAAAATGTTAAAGCACTGACATTGGAGACTCCTTTCATGGAAGTTAAATAAACGTTTCCTTACAGAATACTTCACCAAATCAAAGATGCTATGCGTTTATTTTAAACTTTAAAACTTTTTTTTTTTTAATCTGTTCATTATTTGTCACATGTAAGCATCTGCCATAGAAACAATAACATATTCGAATGAGCGAAATGAATATAACCTATAATCTGAATTACAGCCAGCAATATTGTCAGAGCTGCTCTTACAGGAAATTAATCAACACCTTCTGACCAATCAGATTCATGTAACAAACTGAGATATGAAACAAATAATATTTTACGGAAGTACTTTGAAAGGCCAAGTTTTAAATGAAAAAAAATGTGAATTTTTACTGCCGGGTTAACAATTTTAGCCCAAATATCATCCTATATCATAGGAATTAGCTACACAAGATGAGTTAACTGTTTAAAAATCATGTTTTTATTGCAGGGGTGAGTAGGGTCTAAAATTTTAGTTGACAGTCAAGTGACCTGTACAGTTCTGGAAACTATCTGCCCTATTCCCCTGGCATCTTACACACACACACACACACACACACACACACACACACACACACACACACACACACACACACACACACACACACACAGAGGCAAGGTGCCAAGTTCATAAGATGAGGTTAAGCACCAGCGGTTGCTGTAATGTCACAATTAAGGAAAGGTCACAAGGTCACTCGGGACATCCAAAATGATGCCCATGCATTCTGACCCCACTTGCTGCCCTTTTCTCACTCTCACCCCTACGCAGTCACTTTTTCTCCTCACTTGTTTTCTCACACCCCTACGCAGTCTTTCTCTCCCTCACTTATGTGCATGCTCTGTGCTCCTTTTATTAGCCGGGCTTGTCTGCCGTGTTCTGCTCATGAGCTAGTCCTTTAATGGCTGACATTCTTCAACCCAACTCGCCCTTGGAGAGGCGGAGAACGCAAACAGGAGGAAGCGTATGTGCAAAGAGGAAAAAAAAAAAGAAAAAAAAAGAAAAGCTGCATAAATTAAACAAACAACCACAAGTGCATGTGGTTATGAAAATGGGATTACTGGAGTGTGCGTGGTTATTTGGATTGTGCCACTTGTGCTGATGGGGGTGCTTTAGAACAGGCAACATTAATGCAGTGGCAAGTGTGCTTCTGTTAAAACAAAGAGGTTGCAACAAATGTTTACAACATGAGAGTGAATTCATTCCAAAAATCGCACACTGGCCGCCTCTTGAGATTGCCCTGGCTGAAGAGTGCACCATGCCTTGACAAGAAAAACAAGGCACAAATGCAAACAACAATGTGATCAGTTAGGCAAAAAAAAAAAAAAATGGTTTATGTGAATTTTTACACTCACTATCAGGAATTCTGGTATTGAGGATTATGTAGGTCTCAAAATTGTATTCTAGTCACTCCCAAAAACTGTCCAAAACATACATCTTAATAGTATTTATATCGTTCCTGAAATATTTTTTTTACTACTTAAAGGGGTGGTCTGTAATTTTGATCCCTCTTCTACTTGTGCAGTGAATTAAAAATTGGAGGAAAGGGGAAAAAAAAAACCAAACAAACACACAATCGATGAGCCTTCCCTTCCCTCACTCCCAAATAACACATTCTTTTCTTTTGAAATTTATAATCCTTCTGAATTGGAGGGTGGAGCTGATTTCTGGGTCAGAAAAAAAGAAAGAAACCCAAAATACAAAAACCTGCCCGATCCACTGCATGATGATATTGCTACTCAAGTTTCTCAAAGATATTTGGAAAGTATATATCCATTACACATCCAAAAACACTTTCAAATGTAACAAACTGCACCTTTAAAGAAACATCCAAATGATCAGTAGATCTCACCTGTGTTGTGTTTGTTTCCCTTGCTGCAGGCGACGATGGCACCCATGCTGGGCTGGGAGGTCATGCCAGCCATGGAGTCCACTGCAACGTCCACGATGTCAGCTCCGGCTTCAGCACACGCCAACATGGCTGCCACGCCCGCGCCCGCCGTGTCATGAGTGTGCACGTGAATGGGCGTGTCAGGAAAACGATCCCTCAGAGCACCAATGAGCAAACTGCTAGCTTCTGGTTTCAGCAACCCGGCCATGTCCTGAAGCAAATGAGAGAGCGAAACAGAGATTGTCAAAGTGTGTGTGTGTGTGTGTGCGCGCGCGCGCATGCGCACGCTTTAGAATGAGACAGACAGTAGATCAGCGGGGTATTGATTGAGTGGGTGGCAGCTATGTGGGAAAAGCACCACTGAGGACAGCATGCAAAAGGGAACGTTAGAAAAAAACAGGAAGAAAGCTCATCCCAAAGAACTTCAGAACAATCAACATCAGCCTGAAGATATTCATCATCCTGTTTATGACTAAAGATCTTGCACCTTGATGCAAAGTATGTGCGTGCCAGCCTTCACAAGCTCATCAGCCAGCTTCAGGTAGTAATCCAGAGAGTACTTCTGTCTCATGGGGTCAGAGACATCGCCCGTGTAAGAGATGGCTGCTTCCACCACACCTCCCGCTGCGCCAGCTGCCTCCATTCCCAGCAGCATGTTGGGCAGGTAGTTCAGAGAGTCAAAGACACGGAAGATATCCATGCCGTTCTCTTTGGCCACCTCGCAGAACCTGGAACAAAGCCATCACATTATTCACCATTACAGCTACTACAGTGTCGTTTTGCAAAAGAATTCAATTTTTTTTTTTTTTAAATAATGTCCGAGTCAGTTTTCCATTTTCATCAGTTTCTTTTAACCACTTTTAGGGTGCTTTCACACCTTTTGCTGAATCTGAATCAGAGCGAAATAAGTTCTTTTGATTCATTTGCTAGGTGGTTTGGTTTAATTTCATACTGTACCATAATTAAACGAACCAAAAGTGGAAAAAAAAAAAATCATTGACGTGTATAGGGCTTAAAAACCTACTCACAAAAAAAAGGGGTAAACACATCTTTGAGAAGTGCTTGTAGAAATCATAAAAAATCACCCAAGCATGGAGAACACGGAGCCCGTGCTAAATGAATTACTAGATAACTATATAAATAACTAGTTTAAAACATTGTGTGTGTTGCTTCCACTTTTTATTTACTTTGTAGTTCTGTACCTTGGCTCAGTTTGCATTTTCTGGTTCAGTTTAGCAACTCGCAGCACAAAATCCACGGCATGTTTTGTTCACTTCCTGCAGTCGAATCAGGGGTGAATCGCTTTGTCAACCCAATCGAACTGAGCTAGTCAACTGAGCCAACGGACTAAAATGTGAAAGCACCTTTACAGATTTGGATTTTAGACTGAAACCAAGGTGGGTGGGTGCATGATGCTGACTTGTAGACTGCGTTGTCTGGGTAGTTTGTGTATCCCACAGCGTTGGCTCCTCTCAGAAGCATCTGGAAAGGCACGTTGGGGATCAGAGACCTCAGCTCCTGCAACCTCTTCCAAGGACACTCCCACAAGAAGCGCATTGCCACATCAAATGTAGCACCTAGAGAAAAAGTGGTACAGGCATGGCTTTTTTTTTTTTTAAGCAAATCATGAAATACGATAACTCCTCTAATGCCATTTGCCAATTTCTCTCCCTGCCTTTTCTCCTTCCTGCTTCTGCTGCATCCTTGGGAACACAGGAATACCAACACAATTCTAGTGTGAAATAAGCAGAAATATCCAAGAGTTTGAGGATTCGTGGCTCCTTTATAGCAAAAAAAGATGACATTTTCATTAATAACCTGGACAAGTGAACTCTTGGCAAAAGGGTCAAACCTACAACTGCATAATCTGAAGACAGAGCTCAGTGTGAGGGGAAATTTAATGGGATGCCTTCCACCATTCCCTTTGGTCATCATGTGATCTAAACAAATATGTCTACTATGAATATTTTATTTTAATGTAAATAATTAAGTTGAGATTAAGAGCACTTCTTCATGCCCTATGGAAGAACCACTTATGTAGAAATGCATTTATTAATAATGCAGAGATATGTTTAATGGGCTTTTTTTTTTTTTTTTTTTAAAGAGTGGTAACCATTTCTGTCATATCTGTACTAAACTATGAACACATTCATATCATTAATACGCATCATGACTCATCTTGCTGTATTATACAGTACGTAGTGGTCACAACACTTTATAACACCAAATTATGGATTATGAAGAGATATAATGGTGATATAATGTATAATGGTGATATAAACGCATTATAAACAATAACATCATGTAATGACTTTTCATAAATAATTAGAGCAGTGTGTATAATGCCTTATACTATACCATATATAAAATTTATATGGCCTGCACAGAAAGTGTTACCAATCCACAAACACACACACCCCGTTCCCCCGCCCCCATGCTACAATAAAGCATGAAGCAAGACTTGAGAGGTAATCGAGCTTTAAAAACTAGCTTTTCCTAAGCCAACTCTTCACGAATTTTCTAAACATTTTCTGATTATTAATAATGCAATGACAAACAAAAAAAGAAACCAAGTTCTGGCTAAAGATGAGGGAAGAAGCCGTGAAGTAAATAATGCAGGAAAAAAAATAGCTGGAGAGAGAATCAGAAATGGCGCACCTCCCCAGTTTTCCATGCTGAAGAGGCTGCTGAAGTTGTGAGCCACAAACGGTGCAATCTTCTTGAGGTCATGAGTGCGTACCCGAGTGGCCAGCAGAGACTGGTGGGCATCTCTGAAGGTCGTGTCCATCAAAAGCAGACCTTTGTGGGCACGCACCACCTTGGCAAAGCCTTCAGGGCCTTCTTTCAGCAACACATCCCTAAAACCCGTTGGAGGCGCGCCTAAAATGCACACAAACACACACACAGCAATCAATACTGCAAACATTATCAGAACCACCAGACTGGAGAGAACCACAAAGAAAAAGAATCAGCATTTTAATAGCACCATTATTCACATGCTTTCTGTATCTTCTGTACTGTACAGTCTCTCTCTCTCACACACACACACACACACACACACACACACACACACACACACACACAGGTCTTTGCAATCCACTCAATATTTTCTCTGTACACCTATCACATAACCTTAAATAAAATGAAGCAAACATGGCACAGAAATGCAAACAATGTGAGCAAGTACAATAAGTCAGAAGATCCTTTTATAAGCACACCATAATGTCAACATAATATTCAAGATTCAAGAACTTTGTCATAATGAAAGAAAATAAAAGATAAATAACAGCAATGTTTAAAAAAAGAAAAGGAAAAAAAAAAAAAAAACGTTAGAAAGTTGTCATGGACATGCTTTATATAATCCTGAGACTATATATGCAATATTGTGCAAGATGTAGTGCAACACTGCAACAAAATAACAATATGGCATAAAAATAGGAAATACGCAAACATAATATAATATTGTGTCATTCAATTCCGGCAAACATGGTTTAACAAGAAAGTACTTTTGTAGCATATCTTTTTCTTTAAGGACCTCACAAACAAAACAAGGACGTTCAGTAAAACTGCATGAAAGATTGCAAATGTTCCCGAACTAACAATCTACCAACGGGGTTGTAGATCGACATCTGGATTTCTGTAAAGCTGCTTTGTGACAATATTTATAAGTTTTATACAGCTAAAACTAAACCGAAGGGTGCTGGAGAGGGCTTGAATAAAACTAGCATAAAGGAAGACAGAAATGATAATTAGAAGCAACAAAAAAATATGTATATACACACCTAAAATAAATCTTACATCTAAACATTAAAGTTAATGGCAAAATTAGAATGCTGCCTCCTCGTAATTTTCTTTGTCAAAGAAAGTGACTTTCTATGGTTAATGCAAATGAACCGATTGAGGCAAAAATGCTAAAATTATAGATTTATTTAATGGAAAACTCCATCATGAAATACATTTGTATTGAAATATTCATTATGATATTAGCGATCATGCTGCTAATGTATCGGTTGATGGTGTATTTTCATTATTCTTGTGATAAGTTAGTGGACGTGTGATGTGACAGGCAGACATTGCCAGCACATTTACTATCAAGCTTTGCTGTTATACCCAAAAAAGAAGAGAACAAGAGCTTCTTTTCTCACCATTTTTCAGCAGTGTCCAAGGTCATAATGAGAAATCTGAAGAAATGCAGAAGTACTGGAGATAACTGAAGTTTCATTAAAATACCAGAATTCAATACAATGCATGTCTGGCAACAAACTCAGATGGGCTAGTTAGTGAGCTACAATATATGACACACAGTGGCTTTGATCAAGGACAGCGGTATTAGCATGGAAGTTGAAGCTTTAGAACCCCATATACGTTTGCACAGAGTAAGCAGATGAATATTTGAACCTAACCCCCTCTCCATGGATGATCTGCAAACGTTCTCAGAATCTAGTCCTGAACAAGCAAAATCCATGTAACCAGTCATGAGTTACGGTTGTTTGAGTAAACTAAATCCCACCGCACTGAGATGGACCGGCATGTGGTAGCCATATTGTTTAAAACTGTCAACATGTTTTTTTGATAATTTTGGGCACTTTGGGCACCCATGCCAAAAATCCTAGGGGTAATTCACAAGTAGGTTTAACATAACTTGTATATTAGTTCAAAACCTATGTAGCTGAAGGAAAACGGTTCCGAATAGCAAATTTCTTCACTAAGGAATTGTGGGAAAATAGAATTTTATCTCTATAACCCACAGTCCTCAAGATATGGGTCAAAACATAAAATGCTGAACTACAATGTAGCAGTGCGGGTCCCTTGACTTCAATGAGTAGTGGGGAAAACTCTGTACCGTCACGCAAAATTTAAAGATTCTACAACTTACAGTCTTTGCTCTCCATAGCATTTTAATGCAGAACCCAAATATTAAGTAAAATACCAACAATTCCAAAGGGGTTTCCAGCACTTTGTGCCTGAACCACTAATAAACACCGGGCACCATTGGATATCACATAATTCGTGCTGCTACAAATGATCAGCAAGATTAGTCCAACGTTTTCACACTTCAAGATACAACCATGAAAACAGTCATTTACACTGTATTTTGCATTTGCATATTTTATTCATAATCGATGTCCTGCATCAGTCATGCATTTATGTGGATCAGAATGTGCATTACGCAGTGCTGGGCCGCAGCATCCGCACAAGATATCAGAAACATATAAATACCTCCTAAGAGGTTATATTTTTTCAACACAGTTTCATTTTATTAATGTACACAGTATATATTTTTAATACATGTCAAGTCATTAAGCCACCATCCTGCTTTTGGCTCACATCGATGTTGCTGAGAGCTGATCCAAAAACGAGGCGATTCCCTGACTCCAGGCATTGAAAACAAAGAGCTTTAAAGTCGATTCCACACACCGAAAATGATTCGCCTTGTGCACACATGGCAAGCAAAATAAATTTAGCATTTCTGTTAACAAGACAGTCAGTGGATAAATTCGTTATTTTGAAAGTGAGTGGTGGGAATCGAACAAATCAGAGTTTGAAATACAGGCAAGCCTGTGATCCTTGGTCTATGGGTCACACTGATATATAGCTGCAAAAAATGTGTGGAACCAAATAAATAAATAAATAAAATTCCATGACCTTATATTGTTTTGGATGTCTAATTTTTTGTGAAAACAAGCACTTGATAAATATTCCCTGATAATATGCCATGACAGATTGTCTGCTAAATGTCAGTAATACTGCATTTAGTTGGTGACCTTGGTGTTATTTAATAAGACTAGTTAGAGTTCTGTATTATTGTTAGTTGATTGAAAGGTTGGAAAGAAATATTTTTTAATATATTTTTTTAATTTAGTACATTTGTAAAATAGTCAATCTATAAAAATAATCAATAAAGTAATCAATCATTAAAATAATTAGTTGCAGCCCTACACATTAATAATAATTATACCACAGCACAGATGAATTCTCAAATCTGATTGGTCAGGTGGCGTGCATTATTTTTTTGTATAAACGCACAACTCGGACAGTAGCTCCAGATGCAACATGAACGATAGATTAATATTAAGGCACTAATTCTAAGATGGTACAACTTCTATAGTAACAGCTATTACACGGGGACCTGTATGGTGGATGCGCCACATACTCTATTTTATTTAACATTTATTTAACATTTATGGAAGGAGCCTTGGTTGTCAGCGCAGGACAGGTTTATGGAGGAGTTTATGCTTTCTGGTTTCTCGGTATAATAACAAGGGACTGGGACTGAACTTTAATTTCCTCTCAGCGGGTTTGCACAGAGCTTATATTGACAGTGCGTATGTGCGTGTAGGTGCATTGCTTACCAAAAGGCACTGCTGGGACGACTGGATCAATGGAGGAAGGCTTAGCCTTTACAGGGATGGGAGTCGTTGGGCCATTCACCATAACATGACCTGGGATTAGAAAAGCCACACACACACACACACACACACACACACACTTAGACAGCTACCTGACGTCATACTGCACTCAACAGAAAGTTCAAAGCTACAGCTATTTTATCTAAAGGCCAGCTAAAAAAGCTTGATACGATGAGCCAACTGAGGCAGCCTTTTAAATACGATCTGAGAAACCTAAGCATCAATATAAAGGTGAAAGTAAAGAAAAACAAGTCTTCAATGGATGCGTTTCCATTAAAATGAAAGCGTATCGATCCTACATAAAGAAAGCTTTTGATGATATGTGCCTGCTTTCTCCCACTCACGCTGTCTCGTGAACTTGACCTACACTCGAACATCGCACAGAGACTGCTGGTTTTCAACTAAGGCTTGAGAAATGTGTCAGTCAGGAAGAATTTATTATGCTCGTGTAACCCTACCCAGATAATGCAGGAGTTTCTGGGCTCGGTTCTGAACAGGCTTGAGGTTGAAAAGGTCCGGGTTCTCATCGATGAACTGCGTGTCCACGGTGCCGTAAAGGAACTGGTCATTACTCAACACGTTCTGGAGGAAAGGGATATTTGTCTGCCAGGAAAGATTTAAAAAAACAAAAAACAAACAAAAAAAAAAAGACAGACAGAGACCAAATAGTGGTTAAACCGAGAAATTGCTGAGTGCCACAGAAGCTGAAAGCTCTAGACACAACATACTGCAGAGACATAACACACAGCTCAGGTGCTAATGCTTCTACACGGGCAAATGAGGCCTTTCAGGGTGTAAGTCTAAAATCAATACCATTATCTAAACACTCAATACGCCTTCCATCACACAATATTTTCTGCATGTGTGTGTGCAAAAGCGAGAGATGCAGTCATATAGTAGTCTACACGGTGCACAAGCAGAGAGAAATAACACCACTTTTTACAAAAATGAAAGCCTTTTAACCAGCAGCCGCTTGAGACCATAGATTTTAGTGGGAGTCAAAGAAGATTAAGTCGAGAGGCTATCACACTTGATTTAATCTATAGGCTACAATCTAGCGGATTCTAAGCATACAGTAACTCTGAAATAGGTAGTTAAGAGACAGAAACACGATCATCCAGCATGCATTCTAGCAGCTCGTTCTGAATGGTTTTACCTTTGTTTGACACAGCAGATATGTTTCCCTTTTGCCATTAACCAGGAATACCAGGTTCCAGCAAAAGGACCAGGCCGACTACATCTCAAACTACACAAACGACCTGCAACTAGCTCAAATAATGTGAGCACTGGAAAAGGGAGACACATTCGCTTCCTTTTCACAGCCTTTGCGTGGGAAACAAGGTCACCATGGTGCACATGAATATCTGATGTACAGAGATTATCCACTCCACAATCTCGCTTTCCCTTTCCTAGTCTTTGCAATATATCTTATAACAGAAATAGCTCTGTGCATCATAGACAAACTGTCTGCACATGCACTTTGCTTTTGTTTGTGGAAATCAATATTAGATTTAGTTCAGATTATTATACTATAAAAATAAGATCCTGGTGACCGTACAGAATTATTTTTTATTTATTTTTTTTAATAACTAGCCCAATTTGGCAGTTCTGTTATTAAGTAACCTATTAGTTGCTCCTCCCGCATGCATGGGGCATATAAAAGTCATATACACCCCTGTTTAAATGGCAGGTTTTCGTGATGTTAAAAAAAATGAAACCAAGATAAATCATGTCAGAACTTTTTCTACCCTCAATGTGAAATTAAGTATAAAAACAAATCAAACTTTTTAGGGAAAAAAGGAAAGAAAAAAAAAGCTTAAAAATAACCTAGTTGCATAAGCACCTTCTGATTTTATAACACCATTCAAGCTTTTTTGGGTACGAGTCTATTAGCGTGGAAGACTTTCGAGATCCTTCAAATTTAATAATTCATAATTTTTATATGCTGTAATTTTTATATGCTGTAATTTCACCTTGAGGGTGGAAAAAAATTCTGACATGATTTATCTTAGTTTCATTTTTTTTTACATCACAAAAACCTGCCATTTTAACATGGGTATGTAGACATATATCCATTATATATGGTGTATATACCTGCCCCCATGGACTGGCTATCACTGCTTTTAATGCTTTTAAGGTTTTAACACCCTTCATGCTAGATCTGACTTACTCACAGCTCAGATAGCATTAGAAAACAGTTCAGCTTGAAGAAATGGCCCGGAAATGGGATGCGTAATTGCAGTGTGAGCCTGTTAGAGTGAGCTTGAGGTCACTGGACCACTGCACATTCCCTTCCAAGCTCTACCACCTGGAGGTGGGTGATATGGAGAAAAAAATAATTCCTCCATCCAAACTATTTAAAAGCAGAGTCCACTGAGGGGGAACCCTGATCTACAGTGCAGCCAAGTACAACAGCTGGTGAACTTATAGCTGAAATTATAGATTTAAATGAACCAACGGACCAAGTGATAAAGGCAATAACATGTAAATAAAATGGTTATACCAAGTGGATAATAATTATAGATTTCAATATACACATTAACACACATGCTCTGAGCTATAGTTTTTCATGTAAGGATTTTCAATCTTTTCAAGACTAGCACAAAAAAAAAAAAAAAAGATGCAGCAGTGTAGTGGTGTATCCATTCCTCTCCTGAAGTAAATAAGGCTTGTATACTCATACTATCAGTCAAACAAAACACACACTTTTTTAAAGGTGTGGTTCAGGCAGATAATGGTCTGACTGACATGCTGAGGTTTTAATGCTATTTGGGATACAGAAGCAACAGGGAGCTTTCAATAGCATCATGATCACACAACCGCGTCCTGCCCACGCTCAATACTGAATATCTACGGAAACAGACACACACACACGCAAAGTAAACAGTAACACACCACTGGGAAATAATTCTGCCCACTAGCCTCACAGTTTTTACAATCGTGCTGAGCTTTAGCCTTTCTTGTAGGGTGTTCCATTTTACCGGATTTTACTTCAGAATGAGTAAAAACTCCTGACAGGACCTTAAGCATGATTCACTACATGAATGAGCCATGAGTTTGACTTCATGTCTTTAAATATCATATCTCCATATGTAAGGCGATATTTAGCTTTGCAAACATGAGTGGCATCTTTTAAAAAAAACAAAACAAATGAAAAACACTGATTTCCCCCCCCCACACACACAATTTCATGTTTACAAAACATATTTCATACAAAAATAGATTTTAACAACCAAGCTGCTTATTACAGTGAAGGCTGGTAGTGTTGTAACAGACACACAACAACCTAAGAATACCCAACATGCTCTCCTGTGATAGAAGTATCATATTACCAAATTCCCAGCCTTATCATCGCATTCTCACACACACACACACACACACACACACACACACACACACACACACACACACACACACACACAGCTGGGCTGAGTTAGAAGAGAAACTGAGACATACAAATTGAGAGAGAGACTGAAAGAAAGAGATAAAGTAGTGGTGTAACCTAATGCCACTATCAGTATCTGTTTAGTGCCCCAAATAACTCTATCTGTATCTTAACCAGAAGTAGGAATGGCCTAAACTGGAAGATGTGTGTGTGTGTTTTTTTTTTTTAATTAAATATGACCCCTACCACTACACTTTCAGAAACCACTGAAACAACCCAGAGGTTCTGACAGTTCCTAAACCTAGATCACTCAAGTCCATAATTGGTCTCAATTTTAATTGGTCTTTTATTGATCAGACTCATGCAGTTATATTTTTTGTTTGTACGTGTTACACAATACAATAACAAAATTTAGTCAGGTCTAGATCCCAAAATATAAAACTAGTAGCCAAACTGAAACCATCACAACCCTGACCAGGCGGTTACCAAGGATGAATGAATGAATGCAGACGTATAGCGCAGCGCTACACTTTCTTTGTCCCGTGAGCTGACCAGTGACTACTCGCTCAAGCCTACATGAAAGTAAGAACCTCTTGCCTGTGTGACATTATTTTGCTTCCCATGCAGTCCCACTCTTGATACATCCTTGTGAACTTTTCTGGAAAATAAACAGTGCACCTCCTATTCATACCTGTATTTGTATCCATTTAGAACACATTATCTGTTCATTCCGAACAGATAAAATGTCTTCATATTCAATTACATCTCTAAAGAGAGAGAGAGAGAGAGAGAGAGAGAGAGAGAGAGAGAGAGAGAGACTCGGCACACTCTGACCCAGATTCTTGTGACTGCAGAACCAATATTACATCCTTCACTACACCACATCGCATACTCCCTTTTAACTCCCACTACACATTAAACAGTACAAGACTTGAGCACAAATAGCTATCAACAAAGAACATACAAGCAAAACACAAGATGTCTGCTTAAAAATTTAAAAACTCAATAGTGGCATGAAATAAAAGAGAATTAATACAGGCTCAGTCAGGCTCAGCAGACTACAAGAGTATCCTTTTCTCAGGTTGGAATATTAACTAATCCGATCCTGTTGCTCTTCAAAGATAAAGAAGTAAGTTGAAAAATCTTTATAAAACAAAAGCAAAAAAAAAAAAAAAAAAAAACCACAAAATGGGGGGGAAAAAAATGGCAAAAACATCCATCCATAACCATACAGATATTTTTAAAAACAAAATTTTTCTCTGTATTTTGGACTCCTGTGCACATAATAATGGTCATGGAAGGTTTTTGAAAAGGTAGAGGGTTTTACTTTAACCAGGAGTTTCTCTGTTTCAGTAATGATATAGACACCAGTAAAGCTTACATGCAGGAAAGAAGGAAAGGTTCACAGAAAATCTTACTTTCTTCCTATTCAAATCAAAAAAAAAAAAAAAATAAATAAAATTACACATGCAGCAATTAAGAGGAAAGTGTGCATGTAAACTTCTCCAGTGTCTACATCTTAACTAAAACAGATGAGTGGCAGCTGTTTTCCCCAAACACCTGGTGGTTACCATAGAACACCTTATTTTATTTATATTTATATATATATATATATATATATATATATATATATATATATATATATATATATATATAGAGAGAGAGAGAGAGAGAGAGAGAGAGAGAGAGAGAGAGAGAGAGAGAGAGAGAGAGAGAGAGCACATCTGCTCTGACTCACACCAAAGATCAAACAGCAATTTAATAACTTTCTAATTATCACCATCATTAAAGATGTTTGCAAACTGTTAGATTTGAAACTTTGTTGTAGGCTAGTTTTTCCCTTTTTTCTCTCATCCAATTTTGACCATTTATTTGAAAGAGTTTGGTTGCAAATGGTCAAAAACATCACTTTATTTTGCCAAAATGTTCTGCTGACATCCCTAGTAAACATAGTTAATGATGCTTGATATAGACTTGTCTAATCCTAGCCAACATTCATTGATATTTTATTTCACATTCATATACTAAAAATCAAGGGTGCCATTTCTTTCAAGCTGAAAAAATCTAAATGAGAGATTACCAATATGGGATGCAGGGGAGCGGGCAGGGCTTCCAGAGGTGTTATAATATAAAACCCCTGCACAACTGTCAATCATTCCAAATTCATATGCTGATTGGCTCATCTGTTGTTTTAAATGGGGGGGGAAAAAACACAACTGCTCTTGTCATGTATTTTAGAGTGATAAGTTGTAGGAGCATATTCCAATGTTAAAATGCAGAGTTCCTAAACAGAATGTGTAAAAGTCGGCCAGCTAGAGTCACAACTTACACACGGACTTGTATGCACAAACAGATGTGCAATCACTGATATGGCAAAGTTTTTGGTGATGTGACATTTATTTATTATTCATTTTTGGAAGCAGCCTCCAGTGTCAGTGTTTCAGAGGCAACCAAGTTTTGCGACACAGGTAAGTAAGGTTATAAACATCAGGACATAAGGCATTCCATTTTCTCTGTAACATGACAAGTTGCAACTTCAAGAAAGGGGGGGGTGGGGGGGGTGGCTGGCAAGGGAACGAAAGGAACAAACTTATCTCACAGATATTCAACATCAAGCATAACTATAAACAGAAAAGTATGACGTCATTCAGTAATTAATTTAACAAATAAATTGTTATTTTTGGAGAACTGTTGAGGTACAAGTCACAGCAGAACATGCCGTTATTGGAAAATAATATATAATGCCAGTCCTTTGTTGTATGTTATCCTATAGCAGCATGCACTGGAGTGTTTTTTTTTCTTTACTTATCGCTTTACTTGTTTGTCATTGGAGCATTTGTAAGCAGTGTGCTTGATACAGTGATGTGTGATGCCTACAGAGTCCAGACAAAAACACATATGGAAATGTGTGCGCACACGCGCACACGCGCGCACAGTTTTCTCCCCTGCCAAGATAAACAGCAGTACACTACTGGAAAAAAAATAAACAATACTGCCCACTAGCCTCACGGTTTTCACAATGACTGCATCAAGTGGGCGGCAGCTCAGGGAAAAAACCTTCACAGCACAATGCAGTCCTTAAAAGCATACAGAGTGCGCTTCAAGGCCAACTGTTTGTCTAAACAAATGGGCAAAATTAGGGGCAGATAGCAGCCAGAGAGCTGGCCGGCAATAATATCAAACACAGATAGAAATGTATTAATACAGAGACACCACTACAGAGCAAAACTAATGACAATAAAACTACAGAGATGTCTGCTGGATTGCAGCTTACATGAGCTTGTCTGAGCTGACAAGTTTAACAGCGAAGAAGTGCTTGAGAGAGTTGAGACGAGCTGCTCTCGAAGTTGAAAGTCTCCAAGGAACACAAAGCACTGCTCTCCATTTCTGTGGTCATTAATGTCAATATGAATTGTAAAGAGCATTAAAAGACAAATTAAGAGACTCGTTTCGTACCTGCGATATGCACCACTTGCCATTACAGAGCGTTATATTGTTTAAATGAAACAGAGTCGCTAGTCATTCAGTATGGATTAAACAACATTAAGCTTTCTAAGGTTCTAATTCCTTTAACAAAGTACATCTCAATGTTATCTTGCTACCCGAATCTTTATACTGCCACACAGAGAAAGCACATTTTGCATTGCATAAACCATATCAGGTGAAAGGTTACGACTGTGATTAGATTTGTTTTAATTATTTTCCCACACTATAGTTATTTTTTTAATTTTTTTATTTTTTAATTTTTTAAAGGGTTTTATATTTTATCGTTGAATCTAAAAACATGACATCATCTTGTCTTCAATAATCTTTCGTTTTTTTAAGACCATGTAACAGTTAGACCAAATCTCAGATTAATTTCGGTTAACTACATGTCACTACATTGGGTATGAAATATTGATGTACAATCTGCATAGTACCCTAAACAGCTGAAATATTTTTTTTTTTTTTTTGGTGGCAAAAACGTAAGTGACTAAAAAGAGGCTGCTGGAAATTGTTAATTACTTAAAAGTAATGCCAAGTTTTGGGCAAAGCATTTTTAAAATTTTTTTTTTTATATAGATTTAATTAGAAAATTAATACATATGTTTATAAATTGGTAAAATAATGCATGGCATAAATTATGCATTTTAGATTCCTTTTTGTATCTATGTAGTGAAATCAGCCTACACTGAACTTGGGATGGTCTCCTTAACTTACACACACACACACAGATTAGCCATAACATTAAAACCACTGACAGGTGAAGTGAATAACACTGATTACCTCATTACAAAGGTACCTGTCATGGGGTCGGATATATTAGGTAGCAAGTAAACAGTCAGTTCTCAAAAGTTGCCATTTTGGAAGCAAAATGTATATACTATATACTACATTGTGTGTGTGTGTGTGTGTGTGTGTGTGTGTGTGTGTGTGTGTGTGTGTGTGTGTGTGTGTATATATATATATATATATATTTTTTTTTTTTTTTTTTTTTTTTTCCCCTCCCTGTGTGACAAAAAAGCAGCTCTGCTGTGACAAAAAAGCAGCACTTTTTACACAGTGACATTCTACACTTGCTGCATCCACTTCCCATAGGATTACCTGTAAAACTTGTGCTGGCAGTTGACGAAAAAATCTCCTGGTGTGAAAGCAGCCTTAGAGGCACATTGTTATCAAAATGAAATATCACAATATACTGTGTATTGTAAAAATGTCTCGCAGTATTGTGATCTATTTTTCCCCCGCCATGCTGCCATGAAGGGGTGACTGAAACAATGAACACACCCAGACCGTGACATATCCAAGACTGCACTGTATGCAGGATTCTCAAAGTGTTATGCCAGTTTGATTTATGAACTACAAGTTTTTAACAAGGAACTAATTTGCTGATGTATATTAAATGGAAATTATGCTCAGACAATAAGATACCCCCCCCCCCCCCCGCTATGGATTTCTGTTCCCATCCAGCAGGAGTTCTGAGTCAGAGTTATATAGTGGATGCTATAAAATAAAGAACACTGAGTCTGCTGTTCTGTTCTCAACTCAGAAGGCACGATGAGGCTGAACACCAGGCCTGCATGACTTCTGCTTGGTGTGAGCTGCTCGGTGCTCTGCTGCCGACAGTCAGAGCTCTATATATAGCTGTGCTTCGAGATTGACTCACTCCTGACACTCAAAAATATTGGGCCGAGGAAAACACAGGCAACAGGATCCAAAGAGAGAGAGACACCGGCTCCGGTCACTCATTTACTCACACTTACCCTATCTGGGTCTGCCATGCAGCCTTTTAAGTGTGTAAAACCTTGTCCAAGTAGGATACATGTAATGAAGCCTCAAAATCTGGCCAAAATAAGGCACATCATTGGGCAGCTGCCTTCCAAATGGGACAGTCATTTTTGTGAGCCAAAAATGGCTAGGGTGCGACCTTCCAATTGGAAAGCACCACAGGTTTGGGATCTTGAGACCAAAAAAATGAAAAGCAATGAAGAGGCATGTTTTTCCTGTATAGTAGGAAGTCTGTTCATATGTTCACACTAGCAAGCGACAAGTCACTCTTGTTGCTTGGAGTTTGTCTCTTGTGGGTGTTCAGCAACTGCTACTGCTGCACTTGTGACCATGCACTGTCCAGAGTTCTTTCTTCCCCCCAGTGCGATATAGCAACAGCCAAAATATATAGCCCACTATATAATTTATACACACCACCTTCATTTAAAATGTTTTCAAGCTTGATTTCCATGTTACATGCCATCGGACCACTTTTGAACAAATTGTTTGGACCTTACGCTTTACAGTTTCATTGCTAATTGGCATAGAACTGAAAAAAATCTCAATTCAAATGCTGCTTGTTGAGCTGTCGCTTTGACACTTGTCACGGTCACTAAAATCACACCTCCGTGTTGCGCGCCATACATAGAAAATGATGATTCGCTAGTGTGAACGTCAAGTTGGATATATTTGCAAGCTGTCCATGAACCAAGATATGCAAAAAGATGTAAACAGGACCAAGTTTCCTCTTTAAGTCTGTACTAATTTAAAACAATAGCTAGCAAAATAGCAAGTTGTTGTCTTCAACAACATTTCCACCCTTGAAATAAGCCAACCGACTTCCTTACTCTGTCCTCACTGAAGAGCTTTTCTGACCTTATGAATGCTTAAGAGTCCTGTTTGGTAGGAAGAACAATCCAGCCTTTAAGTTCTGCAGGTTCCTGATGGATCATCAGCCAGCTCACATCCACATACAGAGGTTCAGATAAACTGGTGGGATGGTCCTCCACCAAATGCATCCCATATCCTTCACTCTCTAATGGCAGTTCCATCCCAACGCAGTCCTTGCCCCCACTTGCCTCCGTTTAACTTTTCCTTTCATTCTCCCCTCTGATTCTCTCCTCGCATCACAAGCAAAGGCTGCTCCAGGCTATTGCACTGCCCCCTCCCTTTCTCCAGTTTCCCTCCCTCCCTCACTCACTCTCACTCGCCCCTTTCTCTCCTCCCTCACGCTCTGTCCTCGCTGTAGCAGGCACGTTGCAGTCTCACTCCCGCGCACAGACTCCGACACCAACACGGTCCCTGCACCAAAAGCCATAAACCGGAGCGGCTCGGAAATGAGACGGGATGGCAAAACAAAGCGATGACTAAGACCGCAAACATGCAGCAGCAAAACGGCAGCACTGCACAATCTCTTTAAAAATATCACCTGGTGATCTAGAGTCGCCAAGCTCGCCTGGACGTTTGCAGGATTGAGACAGACCAGAAGCAGGAATAGGAGCACGGATGCCAGGAAGCCTCATAAGACATTTCTATAAAGGAAAGTATATGGTGGAGAGCTGACAGAGGGATAATGTTCCAGTTCTCTAGAGAGGACTAGATCTCTCTTGGGAGGATATAAAGAGCAATGAAAAGGTGAGTTTGGTTTTCCCCTCCTGCATTTGTCTTCTGGAATGGCTACAAGCCAAGATAAGGGAGAGAACTTTAAAAATATCTGTAGACAGATGTGCTACTTGATAGACTAATCACAACACAAAGCAAACAATCATACAGAGAAACATAAGTTTCATAGATGTACCTTAAGTCAGGCTGAAATGCATGTGGACACACTCACTCACTCACTCACTCTCTCACACACACACACACACACGGTTGCATCACAGCCCACAGGGATGATGTGAAAGCTTGCCTAATTGGATTACTTGCTTTAATGCATCGGTTTTCATTAATTAATTTTCGACCTCTAAAGCTAATCATGCTGAATGGAGAGAAGTCCTTTTCTAAATGTTTAAAATTCCTGATTAATATGAATAATTAATGAAGTCCTTAAGCATGCATGCCAAAAGGCTAAAGCACATGAACTTAAGCTTTCATTGAGATTCCAAGTCAAAGTAGCATTGGCAGGAAAGACAGAAACAGAAGAGCAGTGGCCCTTTGACAGCACTCATATCAAATGTCTAATATGTTGGGTTTTGTTTTTTTTGTTTTTTTTGCCAGCTCTCATCCAGTAACCTACCCAATCGGACAAACTGCAGCCCTTCTGTAGCTGGGGAGAGGTCTCAATAATGCTACAAAAAATTGTGCAGCCTTGTGCAGTGATATGGGATTTCTGACACAGATGGACAAAATTTTACCTTGAATATATGAATTAAAAAAACAAAAACAGTTTAACAAGGAATGCTGATTACCAATAATGAGCCGTGCCTATACATACAACTGTATGTAAACGCCATGGGTATTGCGGAGGACTCCATGGGGAAATGGACGTCATGGGAAAAAATGTGACTGTCACCAGTTAATAGGTTAGGTCATCTCCTGGATTGAAGAAGCATGGACGTAATGAAATTCAAGGAGTAAAAAAAAAAAAAAAAAAAAAAAAAAAAAAAAAAAAAAAAAAAAAAAAAAAAAAAAAAAAAAAAAAAAAACCTGTGCTCTGTTTGGCCTACACCATTTTTTTCCCTTGGATTTTCCCCTTTGATATTTGTGACACATCACGTGGAAAAGAATGGGCAGGATAAGGAATCATTTTAAATCTTGATACAACACAGACTTTTCAGGTATGAAGAATCGCTCTCTCTCTCTCTCTCATATGCGCGCGCACACACACGCCAGATGAAATTCCGTGACACTGTCCAGATGCTTGCAGGACGCTTTTTTCAGGATAGAAAACCTAATGCTGCAATAGATTATGCTGTCACTAGTAATGAATCACTCGACCTCTTTTTCATTCAAGAACAGGCTTAATTTATTTTAAGAAAACAAGCCCGTTCCTTCAAACCTTTATAAACTGCACAAATCCACACCTAATTGATGCATTTAAATATTAATATCAAGATGGTGCATAGACAAACTAAGCTAACTAATTTTCATGTAGTTACTCTCAGGTTATATTGATGCCACCCTCGCTATCCCATTCTCTCCATCCCCTCCTCAAAAAAAAAATCACTCTCAGTCATTGTGCATGACAGTGGAGCCATTATGTAAGACCCATAAATTTCCCATAAAATCAAATATTCAGAAATCAAATACTTGTATTAAAAGACAGAGGAGCATACAACACCCTGATACAAGAATCCCATCAACTGCAGCACATTAAATCCACTCAAGCATCCAAGCTATTGGTGTATTAGAAACCGCAGAGCTTTGATCACACTCATAAAAACCAATCCAGCTTCATTACACAGTGACAGGGTTACAACACACACCATGATACAGCACACAAAACCCTGCATGCACACATGCAGGCAGTCTTGGATCAGAGCAATGGAGCAATCAGACCACTGGAGTTAAGCAGCAGGCAATAGAGTTGAGAACAAACAAAAGGATACAGAGCCAAAGTAAACTGACTTTGCCTGTGCACACAGACACATCAATAATCATCCAAACTCATGAATGAAGAGATCAGTTCTCATTCACATTACTCAATAGTAAATTATCACTGCAATTGTGTGAAATACTTGAGTAATTGTATTTGTTACTATACTTAAGTATGTTGAAGAAAATTTCTGCTTTATTATTGAATATTACTGAAATTGAAAACTTGAAAAATTGAAAAAGTAGTACTTTAATTACTCCTTACATTTTAATTTAGACCTGCAAACTACTTGTCACAAATCTCAAAAGGCCTGTTCTTTTCTCATCCAGCCAATGATTGCACGCTATACATAATAATAGGCTCAGTTTTCAACCAATCATTTCCTGTTTAGCATCCAATCAAGTATCAATAATGAGCACCCCCTGATCCTACCTCAGTAAAATGTTTCAATGTGCTACATTAAACAAATACTCATAAAATGAAAAATCAAGAACTCCATCTAATTTGGAAATGCATGTTGAGGTAAATTTCGCTAACTTGCTAACATTAACGGGATATATTTAGCTATTAATTACATCATCAGGCTATACAAGTTAACCTGTTTTCTTTGACAATGCCAGGTAAGATTAGTATCTATTCCAGTAGCTGACGTAACTGGCTAGACAGTAAGTAAGCTCTAGCTAATGGCTAATATTGGTTATTTACCTTATATCTTCGTGCAGTATTTGTGCATATGACCAGCAAACTTAGAGATTTAATGATTTTTTTTTTTTTTAGGCAAAAATGACATGGTTGCTTCTAACATATTTAGAAAATAATAAAAGTATTGCATAATTTCATCAGATATAAAGTTAACTTTTTTTTTTTTTTTTTAATACTTATACATTTAAAAGCTTTTTTACTGTATACATCCACTTTTAATTGAGTAAGATTTTGATGCATTATCTATACTTTTCCCAACCCTGTGCATGATTGCCTAGAAATTCCAGCAATTGTCCAATGAATTCAGGCAGACTGTTTTTCACTGTGGTAGATATCCATTGCTGAGTTTCGCTGTAGTTACACTCTGAATTCATACGTAGTTAATCAACCAAGCCCTGGGTGAGCATATTGGCACATCACCAAGGCACATTGGTAATTAATGGACATTAAGAAACATTGGTAATTTATGGACCACTGCATTTGTGATGACAATCTGTAGCTGGAAGAACAGGCTATGCATTGGTAATTAACAGACTGCTGCATTTGTGCTGAGAATATCTTAATGGAAGATCAAGCCTATAGAATATCAGTAGAAATAATTCAGATGTACAAGACAAGTCTGAAAATGCCCAGCTAGCACTGTCTTTTAAGCTGTTAATATTTTATTGATTTAACCTAAATTCAGGTGAAGTAATCCCACTGCTGCAGGTAATTTGTAAAGATTAAACCGCTAACATTGTGGCTTAACTTCCTTTCACAGGTCTGTGGATAAATAAATCTATCATGCCAAGTCCAGGACTGCTGTGCATATCCAGAATAAAGGATCCACCACTGGAACAGCTGCACGAGAAAAAATGCATTGGCCCCAAAAGACCAGATTCCTGTCTTATAAGCCCTTGGTCTTTCCTCTGGTTAGGCCTAGTGAATTATATCCTGTTGGGCTGTTGTCCAGGTGTGTTTGCTGGAGAGACATGGGGCATGGTCTCCATCTGCCCCTTCCACTGTGTGTGTCGGAACCTATCAGAGTCTCTAAGCACACTCTGCGTTAATAAAGGACTGCTCTTTGTCCCACCCAATATTGACCGCCGCACTGTGGAGCTCCGTCTTGCAGACAACTACATCCTGGAGGTCGGTGGGCATGACTTTGCCAACATGACAGGATTAGTGGATCTGACCCTGTCTCGTAACACTATCCACGCCTTGCGCCCATTGGCTTTTGGAGATTTGGAAAGCCTGCGGTCACTTCACCTGGACACTAACCGACTGACTGTGGTGGGACCTCAGGATCTAACAGGCCTTCTCAACCTTCAGCATCTCTTCATAAACAACAACCAGCTTACAGATGTCTCAGCTGATGCCTTTGATGACTTCCTGCTAACCCTGGAAGACCTTGACCTGTCCTACAACAACCTTCGCAGGGTTCCCTGGGAAGCCATCCAGAACATGGCCAGCCTAAGCACCCTCAATTTGGACCACAATCTTATAGACCAGATTGCTGAGGGCTCTTTCAGTGAGCTCTACAAGCTCTCTCGTCTGGATATGACCTCAAACAGGCTCCAGACACTTCCACCTGATCCCTTGTTCTCTCGTTCACAAATTGGGGTAGTCAGCCCAACACCCTACAATGCCATCATCAGTCTGAATTTTGGTGGAAACCCTCTGCATTGTAACTGCGAGCTGTTGTGGCTGCGGAGGCTGATCCGTGAGGATGATATGGAGACCTGCGCCACACCTGCACACCTTGCTGGACGTTACTTCTGGTCCATCCCAGAGGAAGAGTTCATATGTGAGCCTCCACTAATCACCCGCAATACCAACAAGCTGTGGGTCCTAGAGGGACAGAGGGCCATGCTTAAGTGCCGTGCCATTGGTGACCCTGAGCCAGCCATCCACTGGGTGTCCCCAGATGACCGAATTGTGGCCAACTCCAGCCGCATACACTCGTATTACAATGGAACCCTGGATTTTCTGGTAACCCGTGCCAGAGATGATGGAGCTTATACATGCATCGCTATCAATGCAGCTGGGGAGTCCACTGCGCAGGTGGAGTTGAAAATCATCCCACTGCCTCACAGAGGAAATGGAACAGTCCCACTTATTAACCCCCGAGACCCTGGTGCCTCTGATATGAGTCGTGGTAGGGGAGGGGCTGTAGGAGGGATGGTAACAGTGAGGAATGTGACTGGAGGTGAAGGGGAGGATGGAACAGGCAGTAGTAGCACTGGAACTGAGCGCTTGGTGGGAGTTCGGGAAGTGACCTCTAACTCTGCTCAGGTGCACTGGTTTATGGGCAGAACTTCAACACCTTACTTGGTGTGGATGTACCAGATTCAGTACAACAGCACAGCTGATGACGCCCTTGTGTACAGGTAAGATAATGTTCTTAGCTAAACTCACAGTTGCAACAAATTAGATATATCTTATCACATTTTGATGTAAACAGATTAATTGGATCTCATCTAAATTCTAAGTCGCAAATAGTGACGAAAGAAGAAACAAATCAGAGAAGTGATAATTGAGTCACTTGGTTTCAGAGACACTTGAGAATATTTATAGTCTAAAGGTGGAAAAATGGAGTGAGAGAAGGCTTGCTGACTACTGGGAAGAAAGGATGAACTCTTTAAAAGAGCACAAATTACAGAGTTTAGAATTGTGCCACAACCTATCAGGGTGACTGAAATGGAACTAAATAGAGGGAGAAAGGAAAGAGAGGGCAGTGAGACAAGGCAGGACACGACTTGGAAACAGGGCTGTGGTAAACTTTTATGTAAGAGATGTTCACAGAGGTAGAGAGATTGTCTCAGTAATTCTACACAACAAGTTACTTCCAAGGTCAGAAACCATCACTGACAGTCTGCTTTCTGCATCCCTACCAGAGGCATGAAATAAGCTCAATCTCTGCCTCAATTTTCTTCATTTATTCTCTCACTCAGCCAACCCTACCTCCTCACAGGATCTCTCAGTTTCCAGCTCATCATACTCAAAAACGTTGTTAGGGTGGTCAAAATAAACCAAACTGCATTTGAACCCACATATAGTCTGCACCAGCATACAGGTTATCAACATTCGTGCCTGCAATGCAACGGAGATGTATGAAAATACTAAAACAGCATGCATAAAAAACAATATATTTTAAATAGATTTCCCATTAGAAGGCACTATGACAGAATGGCTGAAAATGGAACTACTACAGAGCAATATGCTGTTGGTGTCCTATAATGGGAATCAATAATGCACAGTGAGAGGGAGGAGAGCCAAGTCTGTGTGACACAGAAATAAATATATGGAGAAGGGGGTTGAATGCAGAAGGAAAGAGTAGAAGTGAGGCGAGATAAATCTCAGAGGTTTCTCTTTTACCATCAGTTTCTCTGTGATGAATGGCAGAGTGATGAAAGGATGAGTGGGAGGGCAGGACAATAGCACTCATAATAGGTTACTAATACTTATCAACATGCAAACATTTTCAGTCTAAACACCCAAAGCCAGTCTGATCAAGCAGAAAACATCTATAAATGACACTACCTGCATTTAACAAACAAAGTGTCCAGTAGAGGACATTATTAAGATTTTATTCAATTATATCTGATAATATTAAGACATGTAGAAACCTAAGTATTTGACTGATGGACATACGTTATGAAGGTGTAGGATGTAAATCAGTATAAACATCTCTTACATGCTAAAAGCATCCAATCAGTTTTGCTTCAGCAGCTCAAGGACTTATGTAATTCATAGCAAGACGATATATACAGTATGATCCTGTAAGATGCATCACATTGTGTTATACTCCTTCAAATATGAATATGAAAAAATACCTTAGAGGGAAGGGTCACTGCAAATCAATACAAATATTCTTTTGGATTATCACTTTTATCCTAGGAAGAAATATTTCTATGCTTATGGGAATGGCCTCTTCCAGGATGACAATGTCCCCATCCACACAGCACAAAGGAAAAGTAAAGGTTTGATGAGTATAAATGATGTAATCATGTGCAATGGCCTTCACAGTCACCAGATCTCAACGCAATTGAACACTTAGAGATTTTTTGACTGACTATTATGCCGAATTCACACCAGAACCGTTGATTTAGCCTTGCATAAAGACCTCAGGTCACCCAAATCCGACACCTCTCAGATACATTTCCTTACACACAGCTGGCAAGCAACAGTGCATGTTCGATTTTAATCTTTTTTAATCTCCAGCATTCGATTATCAGTTCTTAGTAGGTGAATACACTTTTGGCTATTTTTTGTTTTGAGAGACATGCTTAATAATTACCGGAATAAGCCTAGTTTGAGAGTTACTAAATCCCACACTGAAAACCACACCACCCTCTCAGCCAAGCTGACAAAGTGTGGTTTTGTGATTTCAGTGGAGATTACACTTCACTCACATGCAAGGGGAAAAAAAGATGGGCTTGAGTTTGACGTACCTCTGATGCAGCCAGTGTAGATTGAAATGCTTGTTAAAATGGAACTGAACGCGATGCTTGATGTGACAATTCCAGTGTGAAGTGTCCAATTGAGGGAACATCTTTTGAAAGAATGGCATTCATCCCCCAGTACAATTCTATGCATTCTCATAATAGAACCATAGGACACATAATAAACGCAATGAAGCATGACGTTGCATATAAACACTGAATTTATTCAATGATCATACAATCCTTCTTAGTGGGGATCAAAGGAAGAGCAGCAAATGCAATTAATGCAACAAAAGCAGTTTGGCATAGCTATGGAAGGAGGGACGAAAAGGGGAGAGAGCAGACTGAAGCCAGTATAGAGAAGATTAAAAATTGCTCAAGGCATTTATGCAATAGCTGAAAATTACCTCCCAGTGGCAACTGCCTGATTCTTCTTTAGCCACACAGAGCATATTCTTAATGGTACTGTATAGCCACCGATGGAGTGATGCATTAAGATTTTAGCAGTATTTTTCAAAAATAGTAATTAATGCAGGAAAGAGAAGGCAAGAGAACACAGGTTCAGCTTCATGGCAAAAATGCATCATTGCTTGTCATACTGCCTGTTTTCAGGCATCTGTGATTTCCTTTGAACTTCATTTTCACAATGTTGCAGCATATTGACTTCCACTAGTAGCTCTAGTAACTACTATCTTTCTCAGACAAACTCCACTCATTAGCACACTTGTGTTGCTCCTTATTGTATAACATATAAACTTTGGTTTTAGCCTGGCGAGGCCCTAAATCTCGGGCACGTATATGACGCATCAATTACATCTTGTCTTTATTCTTTCTTTGCAGAATTCTGCCACCTACCACTAATAGTTTCATTCTGAAAAATCTAGTCTCGGGTGCAGACTACAGCCTGTGTGTTTTAGCCATCTTTGACGACGGCATCTCCACCTTGGCCACAACAAAAGTGTTAGGTTGCACCCAGTTCAGCACTAAAGAGGATTATCCAGAATGCCGCTCTCTGCAAGCTCAGTTCCTCGGTGGCACGCTGACAGTGATGGTAGGTGGTGTAGTGGTAGTAACACTGCTGGTCTTCACTGTGGCTATGATGATGCGACACAGAGTGTGTGGAGGTTGTCAAGACCATGTCGGGCAGTCAGGCGAGTTCCTGCCAGCCAAAGGGGTGGATGTTTATGCCCAGACTAACGGAAATAACAGCATGATGATGGTGCCCTTGCCAAACAGGTTGCTGGCCCAACAAACAAGAGCAGTCCAGGCCAAAGCCAAGCATAAGGAGCACATGCTGGTAAGACTGAGCAATGAGCCCCACTGCAGTCAGGGCTCAGACATGGACCTGGTGAGGCAGAAACCCAATGCCTCTATCACACCAGAGTGTGATAAAGTGACATTCTACTACTCCCCAGCCAAAAGTGCACACACCTTGCCCCATCCGGCACACAAAGGTATGACGCATGACTGCAAGCTGAAGTTGCGGCGGTCTCTAGAGAGAGAGAAAGACAAAGACACAGTGCAAGGTGTAAAGCAATCTTTAGCGTCACTGGCCCTCACTCAGACAGGACAGGTGGGAGAGGAAAGGAGTTCAAATTGGCCTGGAGAGAGGTGTGTTCTAGGGGCCAAGCGCAGCTGCTCTTTTGATGCAGGTGACATCACCACCACCACATGTTACAGCTATGCCAAGCGACTGAGTGTCATCTGGACCCGTCGCAGTCAGTCGCTGCACAGCATGCTGGTCCACTGCGCGTCCACCACCAGCACGTCCAGCACAGCGAGCGAGCAGTATAGTCACGTACTGGTGCATGGATATCTGCACGCCTATGCCTCCAACAACTCAAACTCCAATTCAAATTCAAACTGTAGCATGGATGCCAATCCTGGAGACCTGGAGGAAAGCGTGGTTTAGTGACTGATGCAAGAAAAGCAAGACTGAAAGATTAAGCTGGTGGAAAACCACGTTCAGCATGTGCCAAGCTAATAAATGTGCCACTCAAAACACAGAAAAAGTAAATGTTTTCGTACAATGGAAGCAAGGAAAGCAAAAAGTAAAAAAATAAATAAAATGTTATCAGTAAAGAATGGTGTAATAAGGAGTTCTGCACAAACACCTATTCTTTGTTGGGTGTTATTTTTTAATCACTGAGAGGTCAAATCAAATTAAATGAACACACGAAAAACGAGGAGCCAGAATTTGGAAAAATGAGATTCAAGGACATGTTTGTTTGGTCCACAGGCCCCAAGCATATGGGATTACAACCTGGAGCTTCTGTTTCGACAAGATTAATTAACCAATTAATACATTATTCAATAAATCAGTCCTATACCAATGCAAGAGCTTCTGAATGCAAATGAAGAGCTCAAGTGCAAAAAAGTAAAAGAAATTTAAATCAAAGTTAGAGAGAATTACACAGAGTTAGCACATTATCTACTAAAACATTCTGCAGTAAGGGAGACGGTTGTGAATGAATATAAGGTATTCATTTCTTTTTATGATCATATTAATTCAGAATTTTTACTGGAAATACAGTATTATAACTACAAACACTTAAAAAGGAGGTTTTGTTTACTTGTGTACCATCATACAACAGTAGTTCCACTGGTCTGACTGAGTGTTTCCATCTGGTATTTTCTTTCAGAATAATAAAAAAAAAAAAAAAAAAAAAAAGTATTATGCCAAACTGACATTGAGTTATGGAATAAATTTGCTATTTTTGAGAATCTGAATCCTTCATGATAGGAACTTTGCTAAAGTGACTTTTTTTTTTTTTTTTTTTTTTAAAACCCTTAATCAATTCGAAAACACCTCACACGACACATAGAATTGTATATGAATATATGACAGCTGGTTATAACAGTTATAAACTTTCTGCTGCTAATGTGCTAACAATTACACTGAGGCAAATTTATTCAGTAGAATTCATGCTGACAGATTTAATAAACTACAAAGTAATAAAAGTCTTAAGCTCTCAAAGAAGAGTAGAAAGCAAGACAAAACACTGCCAAGCTTTAGATAAATGGAGAAGCAAGCATGTGTAGCATTGTACATAAAGACTTCATAATTCCTGAATTATTGCAAGGTTTGTCTACGTACCTTCATTTATTCAGACTGTCAATTGTGATAAAACTGTGGATGTTTTTTTTTTTTTTTTAACCCATAAGATATCGTACATGAGAAATAAGGCACAAGAGAATTCAATGAAAATGGAGGCCTATAATTGTTAGAACTGTTTAAATATCTTTACTAAAAAAAATTGTTGGCAACACAGTGGTGTAGCATTGCTGCAGCTCCAGTGTCCCCTGTTTACAATCTTGAGCTCGGGTTACTGTCTGTGTATATTCTCCCCATGTCCGTGTGGATTTCCTCAGGGTTCTCTGGTTTCCTCCCACTTCCTAAAAACATGATGGTAGGTAGAATGGCTATACAAAATTGTCCCCTAGGTGTGAATGTGTGTGCGACTGTGTATTGCCTGGTGCCTTGCCCTTAGTGTTCCTGGTATTGTCTCTGGTTCCACCACAACCCTGACCGGGATAAAGCAAATGAAAGAATAAATGCAAAAAAGAGAGTTGTCACTGATTGAGAGTGTGGACAGTAATGTGTGCTTTTATCATAGCCCATTTTGCATTTACAGTGTAAGTGTTTTTCCTCCCATAATACTCAAAAACATCAATTTGTGTTATAATTGTGATGGTTTTAAAAGTCAGCTTCATATACAGTGTTATGAATGCTTGTGTCACCTCCCAAAGTGTTGCTGCAAATTCTTTATTGGTGCTAAAACTGACCAGCCAGGGAAGCACAGATGTCAAAGTGAAAGAACAAATACCTCGTTAAAAGTCCACATAATGCTGCTTCAGTCATCACTCATAGCTTTATTGCCAAGTTTCATTTATTTCCAGCATACTTCTCCACTCCCCGTGTTGGTCAGATAAAGAGTATGGTTTCTGAAAGAAGCAGACAGACCTATGGTGGGACTGTTTGTGGAGCAGAAAGAAGAAAGGGGCTGAGAAAGGCTTAGAGATGGATGGCTTAAATAAGGGAGGGAGGGAAAAAAGTTTGTGCGTGGAATAGAAATGGAATGATCTAGCAGTGCTGCAGGAGGCCTCTGCTGTAACCAGGTTAGATGCCTCTTTTATCTTAGCCAGTGTGTGGTGCACACAATGGGGTTGAGGGCTGGGGTGTCTATACAGTGCCTACAGGATATAGACTGAATTAGGCTTGTGCAATATTGATTTTCCCTGATCACAATACACCATTAAACAAGGGGCCATCTGCGGGCTCATATATTGTATTAAAGGGTGGATAGTGCTTTCCTCCAAGTGTGCTACACTGCCCTGTAAAGCAGCAGTTTGAAAAGATACATTTGGCTGGCTTCATGGGTCTCAAACGAAGCACATGTTAGCCTTCACCCTCTCTGTTGGTAGCTGTTGTATGATGGGGAGGGATGGCTGGTGGGTGGGAACTGGCAGGTGACCAATGTGGGGAGAAAAATGGGGGACAATCAAAGAGTAAATTCAATAGTTAAATGGCAAACTTGCACAAATTAATATAGCAGGAGGAAATTACCTCATGGTATCTCCAGATCATGCAGGAATGGTTAAATCCTTATATCACGCAAGCCTAGTCTGAAGGCAACAAGGACAGGAAAGGGTGAACGCATGCATGAACACCCGTGCTACAGATGCAGTGTAAATCACGTCAATCCCCTGTCAATCACATACAAGCATCTGAATGTATTTTGGAGAGCGGTGTTGGAATAAACACTGAACTCTGCCAAAATCACTAACTATACCTTTAAGCCCCGCTGATAGACATGTGCTCAGTCAGTGGATCACGTATGCAGGACGACAGGCACCAGCTATGCAGACAGAGACAGCTTGTTCTCTCTCTATGAGAACTCTGCTGCAGCTGCACCCACTGTAGCTCCCTCGCTTTTTCTGGCTATTGACAGGGCTCTAGCTAGCTCTTCAAACATACCCTCAGCAAACCAGTCTCAGCTTCAACATCTCCAACTGTGCTTTCTGTCCCAGACTCCAGACCTGCTCCACATACTGGCTCCCACACAAACTACATTAGCGAGAGCATACTTCCCTCCACTGACACGCATTGTTCATGCAATGACACCAGGCACAAAAGGCTCGACTTGTGCCTTTCGGATGGCAGCCTACATGCTCTACAGAGAATAGCTACACACACCACACCTCTGAGAAAAGATAAAGATCTTGCATGCTGCTCTTTGGCACTCGGTAGACTCGAGTGCAGAGCATGCTGAGCTAATTGGGACACCTGGAGCACATTGTTCAGCTAAGATTAATGTAGGGACAAGAATTATTTAAAAAAAAAAAAAAAAAAAAAAGTTGAACCATGCAGTAAAGTAGATAGGGCTCCTGCCTTGTCCACATCCCTGTCTTACCTCCTTTACATTTGTCTTCCTGTCTCTCAGTCATATTGAAGGAGGACAGGCTGAACGGATGTGTTTAGACATCTCTCAGGCAGAAGGGTCATGATGTACCCGTTCTGCCTCCAATTTAAGCCGAGTGAGAAAAGTGAGGAGGTGAGGTGTACAGGAGAGGAATACAAGAGAGATTTAAAAAGCAAATCACGTTCATATTGTAAGCCTTCCCCAGCCAGATCAGAATTACCCACTAACCTCTGCTTGTTCTTTTTACTCCACCACCCCCCGTACCTCCCCTGTTATCTCTGAGGTTAGCTGGGTCAGCTTCCTCCCACTAGGACAAGTGTTGGCAAATACAGTGATGTTATCATATCCCACGGCCTCTTTTCCCTTTCAAGCAGGAAAGGGAAACAGGACAGTTGAGATCTCTTAGTCAGAGGGATGCATAAGTCTTTACGAAAGCTCATATCACAATACTGATAAAAGCTTCCAGCTGACAGAAGATACTATTGACCGCATAGACCACAGGGTCGGGTGCCGGGAGAACAATACCGCCCCAGAACCAATGCTAAATCAATGCAATAGAAAGTCACAGCGCTCGCCTACATGCAGTACGGCAGCAATAAAGCCCAAACAGACACCAAATCTGTGCCCGACTGTTTTCCAGGAAAGAGATATATGAATTCAGTAGCACAGCCTTGTTTAATGAGGTCAGCCCAACTGAAGAGAGGTTCAGTTACACCTCACCCATCCTCAGCCGGAAGCTTCTAACAGGCACCAGAACACAGCAGCAATGCAGACGAACACAACCTTGCACCTCCATGGAAATATAACATTTATTATCTTAAGAGTGAGTATTTGACACTCAAGGGCTGCAGGGAGCAGAAACGGAGGAAAAGGCCTCGATATGACTGCTAAGGGACCAATTCCTCTTACAGTAGAAAAATTCCAAACCTCCCTAGGGCAATAAGAGGGCATATTTAAGTCTGCTTCTTTATTCAATTTCACATATTCACTTCAGAGGGTGATTGGGTTAGTTTTCTTCCTCTGCTCTTTTTCCACTTACTCGTCCACCCTCCCTCCATCTTTTTTTTTTTTTTTTTTGTAGATGATGATCTGTCTCAACTGCTTCTCCATCACTGTCTGATACCTCTGCTACTACAGAGATTCTCTTCTCAGTCCATCTCTCTTTCCATTCTCACAGTTTCCATTTAAATCCAATATGGCCTCTAGGCACACAGCATGGCACACTTTCCTGACAGTGATGTGCAACACCTTGGTATCATGCAATAACAGCTTCCCTCTTGGACAGAAGGAAAGTCTGGAAAAAGGTAAAAGCGGAGAGAAAGAACAAGCATATATCAGAGCGAGAGAGCAAGCAGAAACGTGAGATGAATATAGCAGAAGTAAGCGGCTCAGGCGTAGAATCCCTCAGATCCATGCAATGTGTAGCCAACATAGCTTGAGCCTTTGAAGCAGGCAAAACTGCACCAAAGATAAGAACATGAGGGGAAATATTTATACATTTATTAAACTGCTTATCATTCTTCATCAGGGAGCTGTGAAGAGTCATAAAGCTCTCAGTGTCTTTCTTTTTTGGGATGGACTGCTTTTGGAATTTCAAAAGACGCTTGCTGAAAATCCAAACCTTAACACCTTTCCACGGCCTCCTCTGGCCTCTTTTGAAAGCCAGTCACACATTTTGGAATCGTTTAGTCATGAATCTTGTCTTCAAAGTCTCTACCAAAATCCTTCAGGTAGGACAGGGCTAGGTGTGTTCATGCATGTTGTTCAAAGCATGGGGACAACTGCACAACACATTCCCAAAATGTACCTGCCACATTTTATATGAGATATTGAGATATTTTCGGAGCACGGCAGTAACATATGAGTAATTGCAGAAGAACATCCCAGCACTACACTTCAGGTCAACACTATCAAAAATGTGTGAAAAAGTCTGTCTACAAACACTGACAGATTTGAAACCCACACTGCAGAAAGGTTGTAAATGAGCAGTTGAGAAAACCAGAAGCAACCATGAGGGCAGCTGCTGTACCATAGAGGAGACTTAATTAATGGATAATTAGCAGTGATTATACTGAGACACACATGAGGGGAGGGGGGGAGAGAGAAAAAAAAAAAATACATACACATATATACACACACACACACACACACTATATTACCAAAAGTATTCGGTCACCCATCCAAATGATCAGAATCAGGTGTCCTAATCACTTGGCCTGGCCACAGGTGTATAAAATCAAGCACTTAGGCATGCAGACTGTTTTTACAAACATTTGTGAAAGAATGGGCCGCTCTCAGGAGCTCAGTGAATTCCAGCGTGGAACTGTCAT
>CM040989.1:4979671-5028154 GCA_022985145.1 Pangasius djambal | reverse complement strand
AACCTTGTGGACAGCCTTCCCAGAAGAGTTGAAGCTGTAATAGCTGCAAAAGGTGGACCGACATCATATTGAACCCTATGGGTTAGGAATGGGATGGCACTTAAGTTCATATGTGAGTCAAGGCAGGTGACCGAATACTTTTGGTAATATAGTGTGTGTGTGTGTGTGTGTGTGTGTGTGTGTGTGTGTGTGTGTGTATGTGTATATATATATATATATATATATATATATATATATATATATATATAACACCCAGATCAACCCTAGATCTAAAGTGCACTGAATATTATTATTATTAGTAGTAGCAGCAGCAGCAGTACACCTTACACTTAACCTGTTGCACAGCTTGCAAATACTGCAGACATGCACCCCTACTTCTGCACATGGACTAACCTTAAACAGTTTGCAATCTTGCAACTTACTCCTAATTGCACCTTATATTCAGTTGTACTGTTGTGTCTCGGATTCCTCTCATTTCAATGGATCCAAATTCACTACCTCCATTCCACATTGCACCTTTGTTCACTGCACTGTACAGTCTTCACTTACTGTAATGCATGTCTCCGGAATCATTTACACACATCATGCCATTTGTACTGTTTACTACTCCTTATACTCCATTTGCACTGTTGATACCATGCCGTGTGCACGTCACTTTGCACTTTACTGCCACTGTACCTCATTGTTTCTTTTGCACTGCACACTTAATGCTACTTGCTGATTTACTAACTGCATCTCGTTGGCTTTGTACATGGACACTGCTCAATGACAAAATTTAAAGTTAATCTAATCTAATAGTAGTAGTAGTAGTCATCAACAGTGCAGTAACCAATGTCATATGATGCAAAACTGAATGACTTGTGATAAGCTACATTGAATAACAACAATTCTGGGAAGTCAGTTTCATCACTGTCCAATATCGACAATTGTTAAGGAGTGTAATGTCGTGCAGGAACAAACAAGTTTAGCTAGCTAACATAGAAGCCAACTACTCCACAGCAAAGGTGAGGAAACATTGGTCAAAGTTTTTTTTTTATGTTAACAATATTCATAATTCGGAGGATAACAGTTGATTTCTTCAGTTTGTTTTTAGCTACCATTATCTAATGATACTGAATTTGTAATTCTAGCACATCTTAAGTAGCCGCCTAATGATTCATTTTTTTTATTTTTTTTATTTTTTTTTTGTAGCTTGCTAGATGATAAACAAATGTTGCTTAGCTGTGGGCCTCTTATGTCTGATGGGGATCCTCCTCAAGCCATACACAGACAAGAGTAGCCACATTATGTCATTTTATATGCAGATCAGTATTTTGCCCTGCCCTAGATTGCCGCCCCAATAAAGTCACTGGGTCCAACTTGGCCACCCTATTGTAAAAGGTCTGGCTTTACTATTGGCTGATCTCACTTTCCAGCTTGGAAAACCAGCTAAAACCCAAATTTTTTTTTTACTTGTTTTCCAGGTCAAACATTACCAAAGCCATTTAAAAGACGTTGCAGTGAGGACTCCCTACTTGACAGTATTTTCTCTTAGCTAATGATAAAAACAACTACTCTAACTAGGTGAATTTTCACAAAAAGCAGAAAACTTCCATTACACAGGGCAAAATCAGTGTGATGGAAATGCTCAGTATTGAATCGATGGTCTCCTAATAAAGCCTGTCCTAGTTTCCCCTCTCCGTCTTCCCCTCTATCTGTCTCATTTGTTTAATTCCTCTCCCTCTGAGCTACCTGGGCACCATCCTACCTATTCCCTGAACGACAGAGCCTCGCTGGTGACGCCAACACGCCACAGTTTGCTCATTATACCTCTGAGTATTGTGCAGGACTTAAGTCAGCCCTGGTATTTGAACAGGTAATTTAATCTCCTGCGATGGCAAGGTCCTAAACAAATTGGCCTAATAAAGATGCCTAATAAAAAATATACAGGAGCAATTCAAGCACCCTGGAGCAGTGGCAGATGCCCTTCACCTTTTGAGAGGAAGCACACAAGAGGAAAAGAGAGGGAGAGACAAGGAATGGACAGAATGGAAGAAACTGAGTAAACAAGAAAATAAAGGACGACCCTGGTTTACGCAGAGGAAGGGTAAGAGAAGAAAGTACCCATGATATTTGCCATCATTTTCGACGTGACATGGGGCAGGAATTTCAGCAACAGCTCAACATGAATGGAGAATTTCTCAATCCCATGCGAATTAGGTATGAGAGGCGACAAATCCAAACAAGTGGCTCGGACCAATTCTAGTGGTCCGATGTTTCTTCACTTCCCCAATTGCAATCTTAGTTCCTTCCTGCAGTTAGTTTGCATTTACTGTCTGACACAAAAATGGAGGAAAATCTTATCATGGTTTCATCTTAGCCTGTAGTTACAACCTCTAATTAAATGTGTATCTAGACTTCACGAAGAAAAATAAAGCTTGGAAGAAGGTACCGGAGATCATTGGTATCTCTGGTGAGTGTACGTAGCTAGTACAGTTAGCTTCCAGTTAATTTTGCTAACAAAGCCAGCACAAAAACCTTGTATTTAAAAAAATATAAATAAATAAATAAATAAATAAATTGTTTTCATACCAAATAGTGCATTACTTAATTTGCGTTTAACTAGTTATCTTAAGAGGCATTTACATTTTGGCTACTACTGTTTCTGATCAGAACTAAGAATACCACTGGACAACACGCATCCAGAAGCGACAGCAGCAGCATCAATCATTACAAGTTGATATACCTAGTAATGTTAGGGAGCAATTTTAGCACAATGTTAGTACTTCGGTAGACATGAGTGGCACTGCACTATCGAATTACAGTGCCATCTTCTCAGCGATTTCCAAGCTGCCAGATCCCAAGTCATCCTTGAATAATTTGCATATCAGACCATGACAGCTTCAAGCCGTGAGATCACAAACAGCATTTCTCTCATAGCTGCCACAGTTCATTAACACCATGCAGAAAACACTAACGACAGTAGCAACAATGGAGGGGCTTCAAGGTCTGATTTGCTTTTCTTTCAGCATTTGGTTTTATGTGAAGAGACATAAAACCAGCCAGATCTTCCATGAGAATGATGAGAATGCTATCAGACACCGCTATTGAAGATTTCTGTGCTGTATATTCAAGTAGAAAAGTAACCAAGGCAGGTTCAAGCTGCTGTGCCTATTCGGCGAGATCGCGTACTGAGTTTAAATGTAGCGCTCCCGAGTTTGATAGTTCAGTGCTGTAATAATAAACTCCGTTTTTAAGCTATATAATTGTATTTTTGAGTGCTGGTGTATTTTAAGGGGAGAATGTGCATTAAGGGGACTGATCTCAGTCATTATTTAAAATGGTCAGGCTGTGTTGCATAAGGCCCTGCAGCCATATTCAATACACTACTGCTCTACTGCCTATTACAACACAGCACCCAGCTCAGCGGGCTCTGAACTCATGGAGGGAAACAAACAATACACTGAGATGTGAGCAGAACAGGAGCTAAGAAAGAAACCGTGGAAAGAAGAAAGAGGCAGACACCAGACTTTGTGTGTGTGTGCACGTGTGTGTGTGGTCAGAATAGAGAGACTTCTCATCCTGCTCAAAATTGCAGAGTGAACTTTTTCCACCCGATGTTTGACTGAGCAAGGGAAGAAGGGTGTGTGTGTGTGTGTGTGTGTGTGTGTGTGTGTGTGTGTATACACGCAGAGAGTAAGAAGATCAAGAGAGACCTAGACCCGAAAGAATAGGATATGGTGACAAAACTCAAGGTCCATAATAAAGTCGAGCATTAAAAGGTTCCCTGACTGTCTACACTTGGACGCTCAGCTGTGCCATAACACAGCTGCTCTCGCTCCCTCACTCGACTACTCACTCAGACACCTTTATCAAGGGCAGCATTCAGTCAATTTTGAAGCCAGAGCCGGCAAAAACAAAAAATAGATTCGCTAAACAGAGGATGCACAAAGCACCACATCCTACTTATGAGAGTTTACTGTTATCACACAACCATTATACAAACACAACACATTTAATTCAAGCCGATTGAGGGAAAACATGACCTAAAAAAGCCCTCTGATCTCCTCACCCCTCATCAACACTTCAGCAGAAATAGCTGTAGCCTGCAATCACTGCATTCAATTTATAGCCATCACTGGGCTGTCTGGTAAATGTAGTGTGTGTGTGTGTGCGCGTGTGCGTGTGCACGTGTGTGTAGACTACAGCCTAGTGTGACTCATTCCGTATAATTAGACTCAACTTCTGAACTCCCAGATCTTCAAAGCAGAGAAATTTTAGCTCTGCTTCAGAATGCAGGACAGGGAAACTGCATAATGTGACATGACCATCCCTTTTTTTTTTTTTCCTTTTTAAGAAGAGACAGGTTTCCTAGCTAGCTGCATAAGCATGACATCTAACGAACAGAACGCGTTGCAAACATCTACTCTAGTCACTTTTAATCACTCGCTGCCCATCTCTTTCTCTCTGCGTCCCGTCACTCTGTCCCCTCGCTGTCGCGTCTCATGAGACAGGCTGCCACTTTCAGAACTTTGGGCCGTACATCATTTCCTGACTAAGGCATTAGCACTGCAAACGTCTTTAACTATTTTACGCTAAACACGCATGGCATTCACAGAGCTGCTGCTTCAGCGCTTTTGCTTCAGCAAAGACCTCAGCTGAGGGATTCTACTTTAATTGTCTTGCTGAACACAGGTGTTTCCTGCTTTATTGCTGCAGACCCACTAGGGGAATGTAGGTTACCTGATTGACCTTTAAAGCTGAGTGTTGGGCTCTTACCTTGACCCCACGCACGCGGAACTCGGCAAGGGCCCGGCTCATTTTGGCAGCGGCGGCAGGAAGGTCCTTACCGCTGGCAATGACTTTAACCAGGAGAGAATCATAGTGTGGGGAGATCACGGCACCCTGGAAGGCAGAGGCACTGTCCAACCGAATGCCCATCCCTTCACCGCTGCGAAAAACCTGCATAGACAGAGAGAGGTAAGGGGTAAGATTAATGTTACTTACAGAACCTTTACACCATATCATGCGTGTTCTTCAGAGGTTGCAATAAACAACTATAAATAAATAACTATAACTAATGACTATAATTATAACAATAATTATTATTGTTGTTTTTATTGTTATTATGGGATATTGTGGAACCAAATGCAACACCACCAATGGTCTTAAAACACAAATAAACAAAATGGTATGAACAAGCAACACTGGGTCTGATTTCTTTCTGGCCCAGACTGTAGATGCATTCAGTGAAATTCATGTCATGCCTCCTAGATTCTGTGTGCATTTGGGCTGATATTTTCCAGCTCATGTCGCTGACACATCCGGAACACGTCATCAGCACTGAATAAGAAGGCACATGTGAAATACAGTCATAGGTGTCATGAACACGATCGAGGTGTGTTATTTACTCTTTCTACCAATTCTTTTCCAAAATTTCTTTGGAGGAGAAACTAAAAGTTGACAGACAGAGCACCCACTGCCCAAACAAAGTACAAATTCTACAAAAGGTCAGATGACTGAACCAGAATATGAACCAGGACCAGTGTACACTATATGGCCAAATGAGCCTTCCACAAAATGTTGTCACAAAGTTGGAAGCACAAATTTGTATAGAACGCCTTTGTATGCCGTAGCATAAAAATTTCTCTTCACTGGAACCAAGAGGCCCAAACCCAAAGCATGACAATGCCCCTGTGAACAAAGCGTGGTCCATGAATCCCAGAAGAGCGGAGGTTATTATAACAGCAAAGGGGGACTAAATCTTTATTAATGCCCATGGTTTTGGAATGAGATGTTCAACAAGCCAATATGGGTTTGATTGTCAGTTGTCTACATACTTTTGGCCATATAGTGTATTTATTGATTTGATCAAACAGTTACATCTTTTCTGTTTGTGTTCAGTGATCAAAGGAAACGTGGCATAAACCCAGTAGAACATTATGGTAAACAAGTGATTCTAGCTGTTAGGCTACATCCCAAACATACTTGTTCCATTGTTCATAGCAGCACAAACTACTGAAGTAACAAACTATTTTGACTTTTTTTTTTTTTTCCCTTCTTCAAAAGAAATTTTCTTTCTCGATAGAGGATTCAAGGCAACCGGATATGTCAATCAATGACCAGCACCAATTTTGGCTGTTTTCTGTAGGTCCTTGTCCAGTACTCTTGGTACTCCAGCAAAAATAGTAACCAAATTCAGGATATGCAATATTTGCAAATCAGCAAATGCAATAATGGTACAGTCAAAGAATAGAAATAATGACAAAGTATGAGATCACTGATTTGTTACAACACTATGTTCTGTACTATCTACTGTAAATTATTACTATTACTATTATGAGGAAATTGTACCAAAGAACCTATCAGGAATCAATCAGTTCGAAAGCAGTTACGAGTTTACAAATTGTACATGCACTTTCAATTACACTGTTTTAACGAGGATGTGGTATTAACTTGCCAGTTTCTGGGATTTCTGATTGTTCTGTTTGATGCTTGTAAACCCCCAAAGTGCATTTTCCTGAGATGATGTTACTCGCCCACACACACACACACACCCACACCACCCAAGTGCGGTCATCATTTACTGTTGCAGTTGTGCTCTTTCAACCCTGGCAGAAAATCGAGCCATCAGAGTGCTAATAGTGATGTGTGAAGAGAAAAAGTGATAGAGGATGAGAAGAAATGTGAGAAATAGAGAAGGAGAGAAAACAGGAAGAAAAACAAGAATAAAACAAAAGAAGGATTTAACTCTATGTAGTCAATGATAGTGGTTACATTTGCTTAACGGCAGCTGTGCGTTTGCTTCCGTTATTAGATAAGAGATTACAAGCTACTTCGCTATGTAATCACTTATTTCCTACCACTTAAACTGACAGAGTTAATCTTAGAAGACTTAAGCCTGAGCCTAAAATTGATTACCTATTTACATGACAGCAGACTTGATTAGAGTAAGTGCACCAAACAAAAATTGTCTTACAAAAGTTATTACTGTATTTACTTTAACATTAATTTTAATATTACTCACACTGCTTAATAAACTGAATAAACTGAAGTCAGCTAGCAGACTTGAGAGTTTGTAATGAGTGTGTGCACAGAAACAAGTGTTGTACGTTCTAATAAACAGTATTTTAATGTTAAGATAAATGTAAAGATAAATGTTTTAAAATGAAATTTTAAGGCAAAATATCTTTTACAAATGTCTTAAACTTAGCATTTCAGAAGTGAATTCTCTGACCTTATAGATCTTACAGAATATGTTCATTCTTGTTAATGTGGGCTTAAAAATCTCTTTTTTTTGTTGGGTTACACCATTTATTAATTATTTGTTGAGAGAGACTGCTTAATAAGAAACAGCCAGAACCTTATAAAACCACACAGTATTTGAGTACAGAATAATACAGTTCTACGTATTTGTCTCAGAATTTTGATCATGTATAGTTAAAGTGACCCTGAACTGTAGCCCTTGCTGTTAGTGTAGATTTCAGTGCCTTAGAGTTTTGCTATCTGGAATGGTTAAACACTGATTCGCAGGTAGAACTCAATACCGTGGTCTCGTATTGTCCATAGGTACAAGTCCATTGTCACCTTAAAAGTTATTAAAGGTAACATTAAAGTCATCACTGGAAACAAAAACCCCTGATTAATCTTCTGACTGACAGACAGACATTGTGGTGGAAAGTAGTCAAAGTATTCATTGACCCCCCCCCCAAAAAAAAAAAAATAAAAAAAATCTGCTGTAGTCTAGTGAGCAGACAGTACAGCAGACTGTAGATCACAAGTGTCTCAAGGTCCAAAATGACTCAAAGCCCACGGCTCAAATACATCCCGCTGCTTCACTCCACAGCCAGCACTGGTGCATGGGGTAGAGTAGACATTTTAATGTTGCAGTGAATTATTACATGACAGGATTGGGCTTTGAACATCCCTTACCCCTACTCTGTGCCACACTCTATAATACTGACCAAAGCTCCTCCTCCTCCTTCCAGAAAGAGTCACTTCATTGGTCATTATCTTCTGGTCAGAGGTAAGCATTTCCCCGTAACAATCGGGGTGTAACGAGCAGATGATCTGGATCTATGCAACGATCGAAGTGAATAGTAAATCGATTATTATTGATAATGGACTGACAACTGATGTGAAAAAAATCATTCATATTTTTAAATAAACGTGTAAATAGGCTAGCAAGTTAATTTGCCTGTAACTCTGCTAATTAAAAATGGTATTAGCACCATCATTCGCTAATTATCAATAGGCCTACACAAAGTTGGTCGCATATCTTTTGACTTATGAATCGAAATCGTATTGTAGCAGATTCATTAGTATAGTCAAATATCAAATCATTGCCTTATGATCCAAAATCTTAGTGTTTCATCATTAAAAATTCAGTAGTATCATCTAAAAATATTGAATCACTGCTTATGAATCAAAATCATTGTACTGTAGCAGATTTAGAGGTATCATCAAATATTAAATCAATGCCTTAAGAATCAAAATCAATGTATATCGTAGCAGAACCTAGCAGATTCTGTGGTATTGTCAAATATTTAATCATTGCTTTAAGAACAGAAATCATATAGTATAATGTGGAAGCATGAGGTTTGCACCCACAATATAAATAGTCAGCATTTCAGGAAGTCTGTCTCTTTCTTTTTTTTTTCTTCCCTCTTCACAGTCATAACTCTTTCAGGTACAAAAAAAAAATACTCAGTCTATACACACTTTCTCTATGCTACATTCAACTGCACTGTAATAAAATATTCAAATGCATACATTATGTGCAACAGTGCCAGAGAATCACGGTAGATGGTGATAGTTGAAACTGGGCTAGATGTATTTACAATACTGTTAAGTTAAAAACATGACATAAGACAGTGTAATAAAAAATAAACTAGATATTTATGTATACTCTGATTGCATGCATCATTATACAAACACTTTGCTCTACAGCTACACACTGCACAAGCACGACATCCAGACAACTGAATCAGCTTACTGAATAGAGGCAGTTTCGTTTATAGCCCTTCAGCAGCTTTCAAAAATACCGGACAGAAATTGAGTTTGATGTCTCTGCTGTAGATGTAGTGTACACTCAGCTTGGGATTTCATAAGGAAGTATCACACAGTGAAGTACATCAGAAAGCTCAGGTTCTCTAGTTTTAATGTCAAATTTGATGCGTATTGATATTTCAAACACTTGTAGACTTAAAGTTTAAAGAAAATGTACTGCGAACTTGCTGGCGCTGATGAGAATAGCATCAAGTAGATGCAACCCTACTCACACCTTGACATCAAGGTCATCTGAGAGTGACGGCTCCAAGAACCAACTGACAAAAAATTTAGTCAGAAGGACAAGGCAAGCAAAACAAGCTTTTCACACTCACTTCACGGCACTTTTTGCTTTCGGACCAGCTTTCCAAAAGCTGTGAACGCCATCTTGCTTTATTTTAAAAAATGAATAAATAAATACAACCTGGCGCTCATGGCTTCCCAAGGGCTGCACTTTGCTGTGCTCATTATCTCATAAATGCCTTACACAGTAGAACTCACAGGGAGATTTTTTAAGATGCAAGATCAGAGAAAAACTGAATGCATGCCAAGCTCCATGTGAATCGCACATTCTTTTCTCCATCAGTCGCTCTGTATCAGCTCCCTGTGTAGCATGGGTGCAGAGGGAGATTAAGGTAGCCTGTGGCTACTCCTCCTCAACCAGCAAGAGTGCACTATAGGAGGACACAATGTTCCAGGAGCAGCGTTAACACCTCCTTATCGACCATCACCGTCTACTCGGGTAGAAATCTGGGCCTTGGACACAATGTATTTACAAAATCCACCTGCAGCGTGGAGTGGAAAGAGGGACCCCCGGGATGGTAAAAAAGCCTGCTTTCCACGGCTCTGATAATGAGCGTGAATGCGAATGAAATAGAGAATGGGAAGTTTCAATGGGAAGATTTACGCATGGATCCGATTACTGCTGAGCTTCTGGTAACCAAGCATGTTACAACCTACAGCAAACCACAGCAACACCGATATTCACAGAAACCCAGATATTTTGTACTGGAGATAACATTCAGCGTGTGTCAAAAAAAAAAAAAAGAGAAGAAAATTGAATGTAGGAAAGCTACTATTATCTAGCCATCACCATCACACCTGCTTAAATTAGGCCTTACAAGATAAGTGTTAGGCTTCGAAATTTTAACAGTGTGATACCCAAGTCAAAGAATCACAGATATCATGAAGTACCAGATCTACAGTGAAAATGTTGGTCATGTAGAAATATTTACGAGGAACATTAGACAAGCAATTTGTAAAAGGATTAATGCAATGTACTATAGGAAAATTTACTGTGTTGTGTAATTTCATTTAATTTTATTTAGTTGAATTTTATTTGCCAGGCAGTGATAGGCAATAAAAGCCTTTGACAAATGGGATGACTTGGCCTGTTTTTTTTATAGACTCCATACACGCTGCAGTAGGTTGAGTATTGACTAGTTTGTTTTTATTTGGTTGGGGAGGCACAATTTCTCAAAAAAAAAAAAAAATGGAAAGTGGGCCTCATGCAAAAACGGTCAGAATACATCTGGTCCACGTCTTTGACACGCTTACGGGCTTCTGATTCCCACTGAAGAATGTTTAACACCACAATGTGTCTACAGTTTATCCACACTCAGCTGGACCCTGCTAGCATGACAATACACCATGTCACAGGACGTGGACCATCACTGAATGCTTCAGAAATATGACAGCAAGTTTTCACTGCTTCAGCAGTCTGCACAGTCCCCAAATCTCAACCCTATGAAGCATCGCTGAGACATGGAAAAACACAATGTTCACAGGAAGACGATATTGCACAGCAGTCCAATTTTTTATCAATGGCAAAAAAAATTCTAAAAAGGTTCTCTACATTTTATTAATGGGAAACACTCTATCGTAGCATCCATCAGAGGGACAATGTGAAGAACCCATTAGTGTTGTTGTATTAAACCTAGAATGTGCTTGTTATGTCCAGTATCTTGGAGAATGGATGCCTAAGCAAATGTATGCTATTCAGACTTTCTTTTACCACAAAAGATGAAAAGCTATGAAAAGCATCCCTGGGGCAGCAATAAATAAATAAATAAATGGAAAAATCTATTTTAGCCAGGGAAAAAGAAAGCCATCAGGTCTGCCTAAACAGCACAGTGTGTGTGCGCATGTGTGTATCTAGTGACATTTCCATATGATGGTGAGTAATGCTGGAGGCCTCAGCTCATCAGTGTTTGTGTGTGTCTCCATCTGGAGAAAGAACCAATTAAAGGTGTGAAGGGTCTTGCTCATAACATACCAGTACTCCATGGGTCACAGAGTCATACGCTACTTGCCATGATCTTTGTGTGCCAAAACCTCCCACGATCACTACGGCAACTCAAAAATGCAGACTACCCATGTGGCCTTTTTTCTCTCTCTTCTCTCTTTAGCCTTAAATACAGCATAGATTGTTCTCCAGCACTCTCTCCCAGTCCTTAACTTGCACTGCTGTCCCTGCCTTCCACTCCTCTGACTAAAAATCTTTTCCTCCTCCAGACATAAACAATGTGGAATTGAAAACTACAAAGCCCTTAAAATTGATCACCAAGAGCCACTTGTGTATACAAAGGCTATGAAATGCTAAACAATGCTGCATGTTTTGTCTGACTGTCTACTTGTGAATTTGAATAAATCTGAAGACAAGCCTGAGCAGGTATTTCCTGATGAACACAGTGTTGAAAAATACATTACAGCCTCACCAATGCTCGACTTTGCAGCAGTCATACTCTGGAGGACGGCAGTACAAGCTAGAAACCTGATTAGCGCCTCTCGGGTGTATTAAGATCGTGACCTCCACCACGTTTGAGTGCTGACTCAAGAAATCTGCTGTGAACTGCTGCTTTGTGCTGATTGTCAGGGTTTCAGCTCACACTTAAGCTGGAGGATTAGCTGGATTTAATTCCATAAATACATAAAAGTTTAAAAGGCTGTGAACTTGGATTGTATAAGAAAAAACCCATAAAGAATAATTAAATATGAGCCCTTCATTGCCAACGACTGTCAAACTTCTTTTAATTATCAGGCCACATTACACACGGTCCAAACTTCAGCTTAGAAGAGCAATGACAACTCCTCCTCATAAATGTGTTAATTTATGAGCATTCATCTGAAAGCTAGTGTCTGAAGGCTCAAATGGATCGAACATACACTCACTAGCCACTTTTATTAGGAACACCAGTACACTTGCATATTCATGCAATTAATCTAATCAGCCAATCATGTGGCAACAGCACAACATATAAAATCATGCAGACACAAGTCAAGAGCTTCAGTTAATGGTCACATCCACAATGTGATCTCAGTGACTTTGGGGGGAAAAAAAATAATCCAGTGAGTTCAAGTTCACTGGTTCAAGCTAACAAAATCTACAGTAACACAAATAACCACTCTTTACATCCATGGTGAGCAGAAAAGTGTCTCGGAATTCACAACACGTTGAACCTTGAGGCAAACGAGCTACAAAAATAGAAGACCACATCAGGCTCCACTCCTGTCAGCCAAGAACAGGAATCTGAGGCTACAGTGGGCACAGACTCACCCAAACTGGACAGCTGAAGGTTGGAAAAACATCATCTACAAAACAGATATTTCAGAAAATTAGTTTTTGCTCAGTATATGGTTTTACTACATACTTGGTATATGTTTGGATTATATGTCTTGAGCGTAAGCAAAATAGCCTATAATATTGAAGTGGGGAAAAGTATTCACTCCGTTGCTGTTATAGCGCTAATGGTATCTGAAGAATCCAGGTGTAAGTATTCACAGTCTGAAAGCCTAATACTGGTTTGTATGAATGCTAGAGAGCTGTAGTCAGTAATAGAAAGCACAAATTTAAAACCAATTTGAGGGACTAAGCACTTTCATAAAGAGATGCCATTGGACAGAAACACAAATACTATATACAGAGATGTACAAGGAATATGACAATTCAGCTAATGTAAATATGATCACTCTTGGCTATTAAATGCACCACCTTCTACATTGAAAAGGTCTTTTATACTCTGGAAAATATGGTACTATTCAGTGGTGAGATGCATAATTTCCCTTTTGTTGGAGCTCAGCAAATTGTCAATTTGTATCACTAAAAGCTTCTGCTAACAGTTAATATTTTAATTACTAAAGCCTGAGCATGTGGTAGGTCATGGAGTTATTCAATGTTTACAATACAGGATATCATTCCAAAGGTCACTGCTAGCAGCCTACAATCTTAGTCATTAAACTTAAGTTAACGGACAAGTTCACAGAGTTTATATTAAAAAAAAAAAATAAATAAATAAAAAAATAAACACACACACACACACACAACACCCTGACACTATTATCCCTCTCTCTCACTCACTGTGTGTGTGTCCTTCCTTTACTGACAGTCTGAGACAAAAACAACTTTAATTAACATTCACTAGAGTCTCTACTATGTGCACGAGGACGCTTTTTCTACTGCAATTTTATTTGTGAATTATTGAGATTAGATGGATGTAAATAAATAAAAATACACCACAACTCATGGGTTGTGCTACATAAAATTATATATTATATATTACTATATTAAGTCCAAGTGGAAGATAGGATATTACACAAATCCTTTGTACAAAAAGAAATCCTATCTTATTTTTGGAATAATATCTTATCTTACACTATCTTATCTCAAGTTAAGAAATTATGAACTAGTAGATAATTGTCTTATACAACAGTGGTGTTGAATTCTTGATTCTGATTGGTCAGAAGGTGTAGATTAATTTCTGTAGCAGCATAGAACAGAATAGTGCAGGCTGTAATTCACTCACAGGTTTATATTAATGCACTCGTTCTAATACATTATTGTTTGTACAGAAACATCTCAATCACAGGGACTTGTATGGTGGACACTGCACATAATCTAAGGCTAATAAATGGATTAAAAAAAAAAAAAAGTGTCATGTCAAAGAAAAAACATGTTTTCATTGATACGCTGAAGCTTTCTGTAAGGATATGTTTTTTTAACATTTATGGAAGGAGTCTCCAGTGTCGGGGCTTTGTAACAGTAAGATTTCTGCCATGGGAAAGTCTTCAGGACAGAGGAGTTTCTTTGTAATATGACAAGGTGCTTTTTCTTTCGTCTTATTGACTTCAAGAGAGGGGGGGAAAAAAGAGGATGGTGATAGAATGACTGTTTATAGCTGCTAATGCACAAGTGATAACAGGAAATAACTTGTTTTGCAGACATTCCACAACACTAAATGTAACTATAAACAGTTAAAATGCAATATGCCATTCTTTAATAAATTTTAAAAAAATGTAGTTGTTGGCAAATCTGTGGTACAAGACAAATGCTGTATAAGATATAATTCTTACCTAGCAACTGATGATGTATGCACTGAAGTTAGACAAATTGAACATTACAAATTTAGATTACGCTTAATCCAAAATGGTTCCCGTTTGATATATAGACCAGTATAAAGGATAAAAGCGTTTCATTGGTCTCTCCAAAGAACGGTCGCCATGAGTGTTGTAATTTCATTGACAAAATGCTTTTACACAACATAATTTCAGTCAGCTTTTCCTATTTTGGCTATATTTCAAGGCTTGAATACAAATAAATGGATCACCATTATTCTAGACAATGTTAATAAGCAAGTTAATGCTGTGCTACACATTTTGTCTCCTGGTAAAGCTATAAACCAGAACCAAAGTCAAGAATAAAGTCAAAGTTAAACCAGCATTAGGGTCATCCTAAAGGGCACTTTTATTATGATGCTTCTGTAATCCTCTTTTCCTACCTGGAGTTAAGATTTTTTTTTTTTTTTTTTTTTTTTTTTTTTTTTTTTTTTTTTTTTTTTTTTTTTTTTTTTTTTTTTTTTTTTTTTTTTTTTTTTTAAATGCAAGAATTGTTATTCTGTCATAGCTATTGTCCTAAATGTCCTAAACTCTAGTTGCCATGGTTACTAACCAAGATTTTACAGTTAGGATATCTCTGTAATACAGCCTCTGAAGTCAGTTCACTTGATTCATTAGCAGTTGCCTTTTTTGTTAAAATTTTATGTATATGAAAGGACAGTTTTGGATGCAAGAAGGAGGCAAGACATTCATTTATAAAGTCATTATACAGTATATTACTTTTTTTTTTTTTTTTTTTTTTATAACTAAACCTGATGCATTTCAGTGACAAGTGAGCAGAGGAACTAAGATGCCTTCAGATATGTGTAGTGCATGATACAGTTAAGCAGCTAACATCTTTCCACGTTCTGTGGTATGTATAATAATGCTGAACAGATCTGTTTGACATTGACTTTGGATGAAGATGGCAAGAGGAAAAGATCTAAGTGACTTTGAAAGAGCATTCATTATCTGAGACGAATGGGAGACGCTTCAGTCACATACTGCTCAACTGGCTGTGATTCAATATGAACAATGACTAATGCAATATCTGCATTTAGATCTATGGGAAAGACATCAGGACATAGAAATTGTGGCCGATATTATACGACAGCAGGATGAAATTCTCGAGTCAGAAGGTGCATTGATTTTCTAGAACAGCACAGCTTTGACAGTAGTTCCAGCTGTAACAAATGACAGGTTAGCGCTCGTTCTACTATATTATCGTTTCTATAGTAACAGCTCACACACAGGGATTTGTATGGCAGATGTTCCACATAATCTACGGATAATAATAAATTATTCATTAAAAAAAAACATGCTGTTTAACAAGAAAAGATCATGTGTAGAAGCTTTCTATTCTGAGACTCCAGTGTCAGCACTGAAGACAGAAGTTTGCACAATCAAGTTTTTCAGTCACATGAGTTTGTGTGGGTGTATGCGTGTGCTTGCCTATTGTAAGTGATCACGGGAACTAACTTGTTTCACAGACATTTCAGAACATTAAATGTAACTATAAGCAGTTAAAAGTGCAATGTTTCATTCCATAATAAATTAAAAATACAAATTGCTATGGAATAAGTTGAATAACATACTTCAGGCCGTGATGTTATACAAAAAAAAAATAATAATAATCCCGTCGTGTGTAGTTCCTTAAGTAGTGATCAAAATGCTCAGGTTTAGCATGCTATGTTTTTTAAAAAAAAATAAAATTACTGTTCTTCCGGTGACTGAGAATACAGTAATATTTGGGAAGAATATTGGACAAACTGTTGAGAGTTTTCATCTTGTAATTAATTTCATTGTGTCCAAAATGTCTTCAAAAAATGACAAATAAATAATTGTTGAATTGTGTTTATAGAGGTGTCAACAGTACTGTGAAACTGTGGGATTGAGAAGACATACTGTTATGTAATGTGACGGTGTCAGGTTGGGATGAGAAACAGACAGGGAACCTGTGGTGACAGAATAGGAATGGTGTTATAAATAGCAGAGATGGCATTTTGCCCCCATGCAGCTTTCCAGTGCCCAGCTACAGTCTGTGAGCACCAGACTCCAGCTCAGTTATTTTCTTCTCTGCACATCTACTAAGCCACAGTAGGAATATACACTGTATAGCCATAAGTATGTGGACACCTAACCATCACAATCATATGTGCTTGTTGAACATTCCAGAGTTTTCCTCCCCTTTGGTGCTAACACAGCCTCCACTCTTTTGGGAAGTCTTTACAGTATATTTTGGAGCATGGCTGTGGGAATTTATCCATTCAGCTTCAAGACCATTAGTGAGGTCAGGCAATGATTCCAGGATATACGACTTGAGCGCAGTCGACATTCCAGAGCAGGTTTGGGTCTGTTAGTTCCAGTGAAGTGAAATCTTAAAGCTAAAGCATACAAAGACATTCGTTTATGAGTGATCTCTTTTCGATCCTCTCTCAAACTAGGATATAATTAAACCTCGTGTCTGCTACCTAGAAACCAATGATGTAAATGTGGCTATGAGACGCAAATTGAAGACTTAAAAATGTAAAGAGTCCATTTCAAATGTAGTGCTTTATAAAGGATTCAGCTATAGTTAGGTAGCTTGTAAAAACAGAAAAGCGAAAAACGCTTCACTGGTCTCTAACTGCAGAGTTAGTAATAAGCATTTTGTCATCAACTCATCATTTCGGTCCACTTTTACAAGGCTTTATAAAATTATAAACAGAAGTATAAACAGATGTAAAGCAGTTACACAGAACAACAAACGTTTTCCTATGTTAAGACAGCTTTTACGGGATTCTGGCAAGTTAGGATCTTTCTGTAATCCTCTATTCTATCCGGTAATGAAATTAGGAATTATTAGTCTGTAATATAGCTGTTGTACTGGGATCTTGGGATAAGATGTAATGGGATCTTAACCATAATCGTCACGGTTACTAAACAGATAAGATTTCTGTAATATGGCCCCTGGTTACTAATCCACCGACATTCATGTTTTTGGGATGTGGGAGGAAACTGGAGAACCCAAAGGAAACCCAGGCATCCACGGGGAGAACATGCAAGCTCCACACATGCAAACAGGTAACCTGAGCTCATTGCTCAGCCCCAGACCCTGGAGCGGTGAGGCAGCAAACACCACTCTTCAGTCTAAAATACTTTAACTGTTTTTGTTTTTTTTTTGCTGCCAGAATAAACAATTATATTTGTATTTCCTGAAGGAAATACAGTGTTTGCAAGGAGCGGAAAGATTAAAAGGAAAGGAAAGGAAAGAAGAGAAAGCAAGAAAGAAGCTTAAAGTGTTTAAAGGTTGTGCTGCTGATGGTGGGCTAGCAAGGAGTAGGAGGAGGAGAAAAACCACCAAGAGGAGAAAGAAGGAAGAAGAAGGATGAAAGAGATGAGGAGGAGAAGGAGAAGAAGAAGAAGAAGAAGGAGGAGGAGGAGGAGGGAGATAAGGACGAGGAGAGGGAAGAAGTAGTAGTAGTAGTAGAAGAAGGAAGAGGAGAAGACAGAAAAGGAGAAGAAGAAAAATAAGGAGGAGAAGGAGGAATAACAGTGATTACCTTTCAAGCTCTGAAATTTTCCAAAACAAAGATCCCTCCTGGTCCCTAATCGTAATATTTATAGGGACTTTTTTTGGTTCTCTGTGGCGCCAAAAACAAAGGCCAAAAACCATCAAAATGTTCTTTAGGAAACCAAAAATAATGCTTCGTTTATGGCATCACTCTAAAAAGCCATTTCCGCCACCATTCATTTTAAGAGTGTACCAGCTGCGCCGCCCATTATTCTGCCTACTGTAGCATTATTACAATGGCTTTTTATTTCCCTTTCAAATTGCTCATGGGCTGGAATAAAAGTCTTAGTGTTTTAATTTATGATTACTGAGTACTGGTATAATGAGTAATGCAAAATCAAGGAGAAGTTGTCCAAAGCACCTGAACTCTCTTCCTTTATATTCCTCAGTGAAAAGTATCCTGTTGCATCTTACTAGATTTTCTTAGGGGGAAAAAATACGATGTTACTCATTTTTAACAGTTAATTACTTTTGCTGGGTTCACATCAGTTTCATCTTCCATTTTCACACATTTTATTATATTTCAATTATCCCTACACTTACCTTGCTTAGATCGCAGCTATGTGAAAATGTTTAGCTGCATTTAAATTTTGTGACTACAGCTGCTGTGTATTTGTCAGGTATTTATTTATATGCTTAGAGACCGTCTGGAAGGGGGGAAGGGGAAAAAAAAGAAAAAAAGAAAAAAGAAAGACGACTTTCAGATTTCAGCTAATACAGCCCAGTTGAAAACGCATACACGCACAATGATGTGTCCATGCACACAAACATTACACATGCAGACCCATGACAGGGACTTGGCTTGCCTTTCCATCAGGGATTTAAAAAAAAAAAAAAAAAAGAAAAAAAGGCCTTTAAAATGGCCTTCCTCCCAGCTTTCACAGATCGAACAAATCACAGTGAGATGGCAGCAGCCCAACCCAGCTGCTCCAGCCAAGCAATTAGACCATCAGGATAAGACACCATCACTCACTTATTCTGTTCTTCACCATCTATCCCTCTATCCAGCAATTATTACACACAAGTCTGCTCGGTCAACATGCTCGAGAAACCACATGATTACACGTCAAGAATACTGCAAAAACACATCAGAAAAGGCAGATGCACACACTTCTGTCTGACAAACAATTTTGTGAAAATTGCTATTCATGAAATAATAAGTAAGCATACACATGCACACACACGTTTAATGCATTTTTAGCACATTATCATCAGCTAGAAAGAGCTCCAAATGGATTGGGTAACAAAATATTAATGGCAGGTCAAATGAAGTGAGAGGGGGAAAAAAAAGGTAGTTTTACTGTTAACAAATTTTTAATTTTGCAATTTCTTCTTCACTTCACAGTTTAGTTGAGCAAGGCTTGTGGAGATGTCAAAAATTCTGTGCTATATGAAGACATACCTGCAGCACATGACCACATACAGGAATGTCACTCCTAACCTGGAAACTAACACCCCATTTCACCTGTAAACTGCATCTATAAAAATATATACACACACACTCACTGTACGCCTGTGATTATCCAATCAGTCAATCATGTGGCAGCAGCACAAAGCATAAAATCATGCAGATCAGATACAGGTCAAGAGCTTCTTTTAAACCTTCATTTAATCTAATCTCAGTGACCGTGACTGTGGCATGGTTGTTGGTTCTAGATGGGACGGTTTGAGTATTTCAGAAACAGTTGATCTGGGATATTCCCCACACACACAACACTCTTCAGAGTTTACACAGAAAAAGAAAAAGGAAAGAAGAGAAAAAATAAATAAATAAATAAATAAATAAATAAAAAATCCAGTGAGCACTTGTTCTGTGGCCAGAAACACCTTGTTTGTTGAGAGAGATCAGAAGAGAATGACTAGACTACTTCTAGCTGGCAGGAAGGCTACAGTAACTCAAATAACCACTCTTTACAACCGTGGTGAGCAGAAAAGCATCTCGGAGCACGCAACACGTCAAACCTTGTTGAGGGTAGGATACAAAAGCTGTCAACACCTGCCAGCTCATCTTTTAAATGGTGTAAATGACAGTTGCTCAACTCAAAGCTGGCTGTTGTAGTCATATTTTACAGGGTAAATAGGGTAATAATTATAACAATCCAATTAGCCCTGTTACAAAAGCAAGAGGGGAAAAAGTAGGATGAGCACCTGTACAGACAGAGAGAGAAAGAACTGTAAACCACAAATTTACAGCCCATTATTAATATTTAATCAGAGCAATTTATGGAAGAATAAGAAGCATAAGATTAGAAATTAGCTATTGGTTTAGGACACATTTGGCATTGCGGACCACACTAAAATTTTGATTGTGGTTTCTATCCTGGCTTCTCATTGGTGGAATGAGCTTCCTCCTCCACTCCCAACAGCCTTGTATCTCTACTCCCACCCTATCCCCTTTAAAGACTATGCTCAGATTTATTTAATTTTGTATCCATCTGTAATATTGTTTATGTGGTCAGGATTTAAATTGTTCACATTTTTCTTGCACATTTTGAAGTGATGAAATGTAAATGTGAAAAGCTTCACTTTTCTTTAAATATAACAGAACTTCCAAGTCAGTCAAAACTGTGGAATGAACTTTCAGAGGTGTCATATACTTCAGTGCTAATTTTTTTTTACTGAAATGTCTTGAAGCTGTTAATGGCAGCCTGTTTGCACATGTCATGCGTTCTCTAGCTCATCTTTACTGCACAATGGGTGGGAAGACTAACCTATGCTTCCTCTACACCAGATCAGTGGATTTTTAATCTGTGATTCATTTAGCACCATAGAACAGGAAATTATGACTGTTCTGTATGTGTAGCCTAACAATTTTCCATACTGACATAAAAGCATGGTTTAAATCTTCGCCATCACTCATTGAGAAGCACCAACCGTGCTCTTAAAGACTCCCAGACTTTGATGGTTGAGACTTGAGATAGCACTGACCCAGTACTTTGCAAAACTGGATATCAGAGGACAAAAAGAATGAATTTGATCCTTTAACAAATGGAAAAATTTGGAATGGGAAAAGATTATTTTTTGAAAGTATAAATATTTACATATAAAGAGACTTTTTTATATTACATATAGGATGAGTCCACTTTTCTTACCCGATATGGATACGGAAACCTTGAATATCAGTCGATACAGATATCCATCTGATATAGTTTCAAAACTATGTTTTGAAATGTTTAAGCCAAAACACTCAGCAAGTGACATCAAATCAACATGGCTGCTCACAGCATTAGCACTAAACCAAGTAGCGCTTTGCTTTAAATCCATCAACATACAGACATAATTGCCTGTTAAATCTAACATTAACTATACAATTCACTGTTATGTGAAGAAAAATTCGTATCACTCACAGTTAACTGGCTAGTTTGTTGCTAACAAAAGATAAACATGGAGGCAGATATGTTTTCTTTCCACTTTGCAGCTCGAATGCTCCGAGGTCAAAAATGACGTCATTCCGATCTCCTACTTCTTACTTTCGAGGTACAAAGTACCTAGAAACAACTGTTTTAGCTGGATTCCAGCTTGCCCAGTCAGTTAATCTTTCTAATTTTACACATGCTACAGCCTGCAAGTTAGTGCCTTCGGTTCTTTCAAAAAGAACGCAAGATCTATATTTTTGAACAGAGATGACTGGAGACTCAAGCAAGTCATACAGGATATGGAACATGTCCCAGACCCTGAATCCTGTGGCAGATCATCAGTTCGTTCAGGAGAAGTTTGATTATGAACCAAAAATTAAGTATTGCCCAAAGCATTCATCAATTCAGGACCAATGTGCAACCACCCACTTGGTTTTAAGACAGCGTTCCATATGGTTGCTATAAAATTCAGGTAGAAATGATTTTTAATTCAATTTATGAAGAGTTGCAGGTAATGATATACTTTTATACCACAGCAGTTTTGAATTCTCAATTCTGTTTGATCAAAGGGTGCCGATTTATTTTCTATAATAGCAGCTCTGACAATAGTTATGGCTTAAAAGTAAATCATAGGTTTGTATTAATGTGCTCGTTCTAATAAGCCATCGTTTCCATAGTAACAGCTCATTCACAGGGACTTGTATGATGGATAATCAACAGTGTTATTTAACAAAGAACAATGTATTGATTATATATATATATATATATATATATATATATATATATATATATATATATATATGAAAGAGAATTTTAAAATTTGCAAATTGTACAATTTCTGGAAAGAGATGTTTATTTAACATTTCTCTAGGTAGTCGGCTATAAAGCTGTTCCTTTAGGTTTCCCTCCTCAGGGAACCTTTCTGGTTTCTTAGTGCAAAGAAAAGCTGCATTTCTTTGTCTTATTAACTGCAAGAGAGAAAGAAAAGAAAAGAGAAAGAGAAGGGAAAAAAAAAAGAGAGGCCGATGAGGGAAGACTGTTTATAGCTGCCATAATGCAAGTGATTAATGTAACTATAATAGGCTAAAAATATAACATGCCATTCATTAGAAAAAAAACAACTGCAAATTGTTGTAGTATAAGGGGAATAAAACACTTCATTCACTTCAATCACTTCAGAAGATCACCTTCAGGTTGGTAATGGTATCACACCACACTGCTGTTGATTATTTTCCTACTACAGCACATCCCAAAGTGTTTTATTCCTTACTTAAACCAATAAACTTTAATATCTAAAATACCGAAATGCTACTCCATTTTACTATTGTGATTCTTTCCCAACTTGCACACTTTAAATCTTCTGCTCCCATTTGCTGTAAACCTGCAGAGGTGAAATTGTTGATGGTTGATGTCAACTTTTAATAAACAACAATAAGTGCAAAGCAAGGAGTCTATTAGTCTTAAAAGAAAAGGCTTTATGCATGTGGCCCAAAGCAGTGCTATTTACATAAATCTGTGATTTTTGTCTCTTCTAGGATCCTTTTATAGTCAGTAACTTACTGCTGAAAAGAGACAGTAGATTTATTTAGGTCTTTATGCATCTAGTTCAACTGCCTTTTGTCTTCAGAGATGCTTCAGGCCTTTTCAACACCTTTGGGGGGAAAAAAACGAACCATTTTATATATAACAGGAAGGCTATCAAGCTGAGCGACTGAGAACAAAGACAGTTTTTAAAAAAAATAAATAAATAAATAAAAAATTCCAAAGCTCTGAGGTATAGATGGTTTGATGGGCCTTGTTCTCATTACCCCAGCTTATTCCTCTGTATGTGAGCACCTAGCCCTGTCCTTGAGTTGAAACTTTCTAAAGCTGCTCTTATTTCCCCAGAGAGCTATTCTCTTTTTTTTTTTTTTTTTTTTTTTTAAATAAGCAGTCATAATTTTAGACACTGTCTCTCTGGATGCATAAAATATTTTTTTGCTGTTTTTGTGACCAGCATTCCTGCAATTTGTGCATCCAGCAATAGTGGAAACTCAGCAACTTCTCAGCAATTTGTTAGTTCTATAGGTATTGTAAGAAAAAAAAAAAGGAGTAGTCAGTCATTTCAAAATATGACCCTATGAAAAGAAATGGAGGCTCTGTCTACAGAGTTGGTTTATGTTGTTCAAACGAGCAAAATGGCCATTTAATATGTTTGCCTTAATAAATATTCGACATGTATCTACAAAATAAATAAATAAATGTCAATAGCAGCTATTAACTTCATCCTGTTTCAGCATTTTAAGCACAACAATGAAAAAAACGTAAAAACGAGTAGGCTTGTTGATGTTATGACATTGTATCATAAAATAATGTAAATTCTTTAACACTATGACTTAAGACCACTGAAACCGTAGCCCAAAAAAAAAAAAAAGATTAAACAAAAATAAAAACAGATTTACTGCAGTAATACAAAGTCATATAAAAAAAAAACTGTTTTGGGGAAAAAAAAAAAAAAAAAGTTTCATTAACTGTTTTTAAGTTGTCTAATTAAATGTTAAAATTAGATTTCGTGTAGTACAAAGTTTGCAAAAATATATCAGCATTTTTTTAAAGCATTATACTCATTAGAGGAACTTAAAGTTCCCCTGAAAAGAAAAAAAAGAGATATTTTTCAGAGCATTTGTCCCTTTGTTTTATGGCCACTGATATTTTATATTTGGAAAAAAAAATTTGGTTTTAATTTTACAGTTTGTCACTTCCAGGAAAATGATCCCAAATATTTGAAGATTCATATTCTGGCAAAACTTTGTGATCAATTAAATGTTCTCTAGAACGGATATGTCCAGCCCTGGAGGCGGGTCTTGCCCTGCAGTCGGTTAGCAGCAAACATAGTTCATCTGTACATTTTTGGCTGTATGTATTACCACACACTGTTCCTTGTTCCATCCCTTGGTTGGAGAGAGAGAGAGAGAGAGAGAGAGAGAAAGAAGAAGAAAAAGAAAAAAAAAAAAGGTTGTTGTGTGTTGTATTCCTTTTTGAAGAGGTCAGAATTAGGTCATGTACGAGGTCATGGTTATGTGACGGGCACTTCTCGGAGGTATTTTACCAACTTGAGGCTCTTCAGTGGTGAAAGATGTCGCTTTCTCAGACTGAGCAAGAACGTGATTCCGTCTTTATGCACCATCAGGGCTTCTATCTCTTCATTGTTCTCTATATGCAACTATCTTGCTAACCTGCAAGATTAGCGAGGTTTGTTTAGCTGGGGTGTGGCATATCTACAATGCTACTGGGTATTGTGAAAATCAGTCAAGCACATCCTGTTCCAGAAGGAAAATGTGAATATGTGGAATCAAATCACAGCTAAGAAGCCATTTCATGGGGACCTAATTCCATTTATTTTTAACTTCCCCAGTTATTCTTTTCATTTCACCCACAACCTCATTTAAATGTCGTTTTCTCACCCTACTACGCATGTAATTATCCTTTGAACACCACCTGCAGATTATCAGATTGCACACACACACACACACACACACACACACACACACACACACACACACGTCCTCTTTATTTGAAGCATTAGTAAAGTAAGTGCGTTAGAGGTTCCCAACCCTGTCCCTGGAGACCTGGTATATTTTGTTGTTTTTCCATGTTCTAACACTTGATTCAACTAAACATCTAATAATTAGGCCTTTCCACATTCATCGTAGCAGAGTTAGAGCAGAGAGAATGATAACATCAGAACTAGAAGACAGTTAAATGAAGAAAAAAAGTCAGGCGGCTTTTCAGAAAACTGACAAGTATAGAAAGTAAACAGAAGCGAGAAGCAAATTTTACACTGTAAAATGACAATAAAAAAATAAAAAAAAATGTCAAAACACAATACAAAACATGAACACAATGCTGAAGAAGAGAGAAGAGAATAAATCTCATTTAATACTAAACATGAAAGAAAACCTAAAATGCAGATAGAACAAGAGTGGAAGAAATGAAGCAACCCACAGCTAGCTAGCTGAGATTTCAGAGTCTGCAAACAAAACTGGGGGGAAATAGACTATGCAAACAGTTAGAGCAGAACAGCAAGAATGGGGGGAAAAAATGAATGAAGGGAAAAGGAGAGCAGAGGAACTATCCATAGACACTGTGAGTGAATGAGGAATAATGAGCAAATGGTTGTGGGGAGGAGTGCCAGAATAGAGAGAGACTGGATGATTTCATTACCTCTAAATATGGATTGTAATTTTTGGAGCATATTTCATTAGGAGGAAAATGTCAATCTCGGTTAGAGCCGAGCGCTGGCTGCTGAGCTTTCTGCTGAGAACGAGGGGAGGTGGAGAGAAGCAATGTTCATTTCAACACACTTCTGTAAATGGAAAAATTTCTGTTTCATTTCAGAGGGAGGCAGAAACATACTTTTTTTTTTTTTAGCAAGGTGATGCCTTGCTGTAATGAAGGTGTCCAGAACGTATTAGACTGAGACAGAATATATGTGCTGTGTAAGAGCCAGTCCACATGGATAACCTATACAGATACGCTACACACTACAGATTCAACAAACAATAAAGACAGAGAATAAACATTAAAATTCTACAGGAGGTATAGATAATTTTCCCTCCTCTATCTAAATGAAACCATATCTTTTGAGAACAATTCTGCCTCATGGTCAGTTATACATATCGGAATATACGAGTCCTCCCAATTATTTTTTTGATATAGGCTAATTTTCTAACGCACATAAGGGCAACCCCCACAGAGGTTTGAACGGGTTTAATCTGAATCTCAATAATTCAAAAGCAACTCAATGTCAACTTGATGTGCTCCGCCATTGGAAGGTTCGTGAATAAAGAGCTCAGTGGTTTCAATAAAAATCCAATATATTGCTGTACACATTAAATTAATAAGCTTAGTATTTGAATAGTTGGATTATATTCATTAAAAAAAAAATCTGTGCTGAGGGGAAATGTCACATTTGAGAGCACTTCAGTTTTAGGAGCACTCAGCACTGAGACAAATTCACTTCCTTTCCCCAGGGTCTACAATTTCCTCACATGTCAAGGTATAATTAATGGCACCATGCACTCATTCGTAATGACAACGCCATGTTTAAATGCCATAATATCATAAATATAATATTCAATACAAGGAGATTATTACTAGCACCACACAGTAACACAACCAACATACACAGAGGTAAATAAAATATTCGGTGACATCCACGATTGCTTAAGACTAAGTAGGTTGATCATTTTGGTATCATTATTATGTACGAGTATGATGACACTGGCTGCAAAAAAAAAAAAAAAAGTATGAGAACCCCTGCACTAGAGGATAATCAGGTCAATTTTGAGGCAGATTCGCCCTTCCCAACGGTTGCAAAAAGGTGTCCCAATTTTAGTCTGGTTTTAAATGATGGCTTTCCCAGATTATCCTGTGGTGTGAGGGGTGTAAAATCCAAATATAACCCCTCCAATCTACTCACAGTCCAGTCATTAAACAACCAGTAGTGTGGGTGGGGCACCAACTACCTTGCAACCTTGACACTGTGTGAAAGAACAATACCCAATGACAGCAGAGCTGAACGGTCATCCGCCTTGCTTGTTTGGATCTGAAATCACAATTGTTCACGAGAAATTCTGCAAGCCATCAGGTTCTGAGAGTCAGGATCAAGAAAACAGAAAAGTAAAAACAACAAAATACTAACCCATCTCATCGTACAGCCAGTACACCAGAGTTGTGAATATTGCAGTGACTGAGCCAGACTTGTGTAAAACTTTCACTGCAAAACTTTCATCCCTTTCCTAGAGTTTAGTTCTCAGCTTTGTTGCTCACAGCCCACTCAAATCACTCTAGAAAGATGTACACATGTTCTTTTGTTTAGTTTTTTGTCCTTTCAGGTACAGGTGTTAAGTCTTTCTGCATGTGTGTATACCCATAACCAGGATAAAACAATTACTAAACAGAAATGGAGACCATGATGCTTGCCCAAGAAATTAAACATTTTTCACATTTTCCCCCTACCTTATTCCATTTAAAAATCATTGGCTTAGCATTAATATCCACATGGAGCCACTTTGGCCATTCAAAGTATGCTGACACATTGAGCCATTATCAAACATCTGCAAAGTGAACAGCAAATCTTGTAGAAATCTTTTCTTAGCCCACAGTAAGGCAAAAGGGCAAGGCACGAGCAATAAAAGCAACATTAAGAGGGGAGGTGAAACATGGAACTGCTGGAGGCGGCTTTGGGCACACAGAGGAACAGTTTCGAGGTCGCACTTGTGTAATTAATAAGCCATGGCAGTTGCATGCAGAGGGAAGCTGCCAGCTAACCAGTGTAGCATCCAGAAGACCCAGGTTCCAACCTTTCTTCTATAAAACAATTGTGTGTGCTGGACTTAAAAGAAAGTGCAGCACAACATCTGTCTTGGGTATTGAATTCCTCTACTTGCTTGCTTTAATTGTGTTGCACTTTTCACCGACATCATTACGAGGCAGAAAAGGTTTACTGCCTCGTGAAGTACTACTTGCTGACAGCAGAATGGAAAACTAGGATAAGAAGAGAGTAAACCCACACTGCAGGGAGTGCAGACAGCCCAGACAGTGTCCAGGGCTTTACAAAATGACTTTGAATGAACTTGCAGAAATATTTATAGATTGAGTCAGAGTCTTTTGGGGGGGGCTCTGCGAAAACAGGTTACGAAGAGAACCAACAATGAATTAGACAGACATAAGGGAAAATAAGGGGCTTTCCCCCCCCCCATCGGACCTGAAGGGCGGCCGAGTTGAGCCGTCTCATTAGCTCTAGAAAGGCCTTTAAATCTTGGTGGATAACTGTATTGAGACACAAGAGACTAATCACGGACACAGACAGCAAGAGCGACTCGGTTCATCTCGGCACAATGGCATTCTTGTGGTCGTGTCCTGGCGCGCCTCCAGTGGCTTTGTATAAACTGGATGTGTGATGCCGGGGACACCGCTGGAATACCAATGTGCTGAGTGTGTAACAGCATCACATCCCCAGGCATCTTGCTTGCACATTGCCATGAAGCAAACCTGGCTCCTGCAGTAGCAGCAGTTCAGCAAATAATATGATTATAAATGGGGCTCCAGTGGGAGGAAAGCAAGAGACTGTGCTCCACAATGGAGCAGTGTGTATGCAGGCTGCCCTTTACAGACTTCAGCTCACCACTACATGCTGAGCAACCAAACATTCAGCTTGTCCAAAAAGTGCCAACAGAGGAGAAAGAAGCAGTGCACATTAAAGAAAAAGGATATTTACTGTTAAATGTGAGCTTGTTGCTGTTTCTTTATAACTTAATGCCTAGCCAAATGCAGACCAGAGGGGAGGAAAAAAGAAAATCACGATCCTAGTCACGAGCCGCATTCACACTCGATGAGAAGCGTGTCACATAAACCAGATGAGACAAGCTTGTCTCGCCAGCCATCTGGCTGAGAAAACAATATTTCCTCATTCCCTCTCTAATAAAGATGGACGTGAGATGGCTCTTTTGCAGCCTGTGTGAGCGTGCAAGGTTTTGTGTATTAGCAGGCAGTGTGACAGATGAAGGGCTAAGGGGCATGCAGGTATGCTCAAGACATGCCCATCCTAACAGGTCCATGTGCTCACGTTCAAGCAATCACACACACACACACACACACACACACACACACACACACACACACACACACACACACAGTCTTTTTCTAGAACACAGAAGGTCTTACACTGACTGGTGACTAGCTTCAAAACTATGTTTTTCAAGCAATATGTTGCACTGATGGTGAGCCAGACTTCACAACTAAACATAGACTTCTACAGTGAGAACGAATCCTTTACCAAGGGTCGCATTCATCTTGGAGGTAAGGAATAAAACATGACGAGGCATGCTGTTATCGGAAAATAATCCACGCAAGGTGGTGTGATGAGGCCGCAACGTGTAAGGTGATAACAGCCCTCTGTTAAAGCGGTTCACTTTCCTGAAACAGTAGGTCCGAATGGGTTTTATTCCTCTTACTCTACAGCGATTGGCCAACAATTACAGTTTTTTTTTTATTTATTAACGAATGGTACATCATGGCTTTTACCCACTTATAGTTGCATTTAATGTTGCATAAAAAAGAGCAGTATGTCATGTTGCTAAGAAACTGAAAGACTCTCCCCAGGGAGAAAACTTTTTTACATTCCTGCAGGAGACTAAGGTCTAGGGTGAGAGTGAGGACAAAAACAAATTACAATTGTTGGTCGGTTGGGTGCTGGATGGTGGTGGGGATGAGAGGTACCAGAGGTTAAAAAGTTTTGATTTCATATACAAAAAAAAAAAAAAAAAAAAAAAAAAAAAAAAAAAAAAAAAAAAAAAAAAAAAAAAAAAAAAAAAAAAAAAAAAAAAAAAAAAAAAACGCAAGATTTGCATTCACCAGCAACAAATAACTGGACAATCATTGAACCAGGACAACAGATAACCTAGGTCAAGCACGGACACTGGAGTCTCCTTCCATACGTGTTAAATAAACATGTCCTTACAGAAAACTTCTTCATATAAAACACTTTCTATGTTCATCTGTTTATTATTAGATTAGATTATATTAGATTAGATTAGATTAGATTATGTGGAGCATCTCCCATGCAGGTCATTGCAAATGAGCTGTTACTATAGAAAGATAATTAAATGATCGGGTTAATTTAAACCTGTGATTTGAATCATCATTGTCAGAGCTGGGCTGTTATAAAAAACTAATCAACACCTTCTGACAAATACGATTCCAGAATTCAAACACTTCTCTTTAAATGTGGACTACTTGTATTACAGAGAGACCTTTACCATGAGCACATTCAAGATAATTACGTTTATCGTAAAGATGTTGATAAGGATGAAGACAAAGCCAGTGCTTGGTGTTAAATGATCAAAACCACACACACACACACACACACACACACACACACACACACACACACACACACACACAGCAGATGGAACAAGCTCTGCCAAGAGCTAAAGCAGCCATTCACCGTTTTATAGCCAAGCCCTAATAAAAGCTCTGTAACATGCACAGATGGAGTCCAGGATTTTAAACAGCGTTTGACAGGGAACATTACAGGGAGCTGAGGCAAGATGGTGCTGCGGATGTCTAACTGCTACCCTGACGCTCACAGCGCTGACTGTCTCCACTTCCTTCTCTCTTTCTCCCTGCATCTGTCTCACACCCACAAACATCCATCACAAGAAAAACAGCCTTCCATTACACTCTAGAGCTCCAAAAAAGACCCTTTCAGCCCCTATTTTCTACACTTATTTACTCAGCCGTTCTATTTACCCATTATAGTCTTAGTTACCCTTTCATAACAAAAACCGTGCCACTCCAGACGCACCCAGCCTAGCACCATCCCGCATATGTCTGTGAAAGCAGAGAGCCAGAGAGATAGGGGGACTCTCTCTCTTCCCTTGCCACTGCCTGATTTTCATATCAGACGCTGCTGTTCCACTCCCGTCTCTAACACATATCTTACGTAACATTTCTAGGCTATACTGAAACATGGGAGGACTTGAGCCTTGCTCATACACCTATACAAGCACTAAGAGCATCCTGTCTTTTATCTCTCTGCCACTTGCTCCTGGTTTTTCTCTCTTTCCTTATACCTTCCACCTGAGCTCCTGAGGCGAGCTGCATGAAACATTCATCCCATATTTCAGCCATCTGGCCGCTAGGGCCATTTATTGATTCGTCAATATGCATCCATAATTCAGCATGCCGTCTATTTTAATGCTTGTGCCAACACCTGTCAGAGCGTCCCATCCATACTCTTATCCTTTTTCTCTCCATCTTTCAGTCCCTCCTTACAGCTTTTCATAAATCTGTGCACAGGATATTTGTGATGTATCTGTGCTTCATTACGCAGGTGGGTAGAGGTCCCATCTCTTAATATCCTATAAGGGCAGGATTTAACAACATATTCCAAGCACACCGAATACGATGTGAAAAAAGAAAGGCTGCTCCAGGAGGAGCATGTTATTGGAGTGTCTAGCTGCTGAGCAGGCTGAATATGGGTAATTGGGTGGACGGCACTTTGTTAGAAGCCAGGGGCCTATGAACAAGGTGCTCTAAAAATAGTATAGCCAGAAACTCGCCATCAGGAGCAGTCAGAGACCGGAGATAATTCTATACCATGATCTCACACTCATAACCAGGCTCTCTGGGTGGCAGTGATGCAGCGAGTCACACCCCAGGGGCGTCATGGAAAGCATTTGGGCCGACGCCCATAAACTGGCACACAAACAATGTAACGGAATGCTAAAGCAATGCAAATGCATGATCTGATTGGTGCAACACACGTTTCTAGGAGACGTATTAAAACACAAACAGCATATCTGTTGCCATAGACAAAACAAGAAAGTGCATAATGGCAATTAGATCACCAAGACCTCCATGTCCTCAAAAAAAAGTAGCCCCAGCCTTTTTATGCAGCTCATCCTAAGTCAAATCAATATGGTAAAAGGAATACTTCAGGCTAATTTATTTCAGGAAAAAAGGCTAATTTATTTCAGAAAAACAGTGGGGTTAGCTGTTTTTAGAGCTAGAATTCAACTTTTTCGAAACAGCCTCACATTTATAATGGGCAGATTCTGAATTTCAATCAATCAATGTGTCAGATGTCCGACTGACAATGTGTCAGATGCAAAGACAAAACTACAGCTGTTACACATTAAAAGAGGTCTTAGGATGAGAGACATGAGAGGATGTTACACAATTTTATCCAACTTTCTAATAATTTAGCAATATAGTAACAAATTAATTCTGTAATTTCCTAAAGGTTTGTGGTATACATGCATAATGAGACTGAAGCTGAAGCATGAATTTGCTTGTATGTCTGTGTTGGTAACCCAGAACCACAAATTCCTCTCTCTAAGTAGTCCCCTAGATTTACAGCTTATTTTATAAATTCACCTGAAAATTCCTGAAATTTCACGCTAGCATTAATCGACTCTCCCAACAACTGCTTAACGACTTCCGTCATAAGGGTAAACACGTTTTCCGTTTTTGTTCGTTTTTCGAAGTACAGGGAACCATGCTGAAACACTGGTCATTGCACACACCATGTCATCACTTTCAACCTTTCATCTCCGAAAAGCTCTGATGGCGCTTGACTTTATGCTTTTAGTTCACTATCTGCTGCCCAGAAGAATGGCATGCTGTTGCATAAAACTGTACTTGATCCTTCAGTACTGTACTGGTCCCCAAAGCATTACGCTACTTCCAAACCGCTGAACTGTTGCCTTGTAAATATACGTGAACTTCATCGCCAGTTCAGTGTACTCAAACTCTTAACGATAAGCCCAATTTTAAGATTTCCAGTTCATACCTCTGTGAAATCTTCCATTCAGCAGCAGTCCAGGTCTTATGGTTTTTAGTCTACGCAAGCCCCTCGACCATGTCTTGATGCCTAAATGCATGTTTCCGAGCTGTTAAGCGTTCCATCAGCTCTGCATCCTGAAGTTTCTTATGCTCTGGTGAAGCGGACGCTTCCTTGTGTTGAGATTTCAGCTGTGCTTTCATGTCTGGTGCAGACAGCCTTCTGTTACACATGCTAGAGATCCTTAAATACTTCATCAGATTTTGTTGTTGATCTGCCAGGTTTTTTTCTCCTTTCCAGAAGCCTTTTCAACAGAGCTTATAGATATTTTCCTTAGAGTAATAACAGCTTGCTTTTTCCCCTCATCATAGGCTGACATTTGTCTCCAGTGATGATGGCGGAGCGTCTTAAGGGTTTACACTATATAATTTCAGTCCAATTTTGCTGTCGCAAAAAAAAAGGCACATTGTGAGTCGAGATTGGTGATCTTAGGATGCATAATGTGATGAGTTCACCTTCAGCCAATATAGTGAACAATTGCAATTGTGAACAAAGGCAGTCAAAAAGCTTCCGTCAGTGATAGATACTGAGACCACTGCAGTGACACTCATCTAAAAGTAATCAACAGGAGAGCAGGATGTGGAGGAGGAACTCAAGACAGCTACAAATACAGTAGTGGGAATGGTGACGCATAAGAGAAAATCCTGACTTGCTCACATTAATTAATATATCATTTCTGGCCGACATACCTGGCCTCTTGTACAGTGAGTTGCAAAGCTACCACACGTGCTAATGGACAGAAAAATATTCTTAATACTTCAAGCTCACTTTGAAGAATAGACATTCCATGTTGTTTTCTTTCACCCAGCCACGAACAACCACAAACCCCACGTTCTTCGTCTTTTAAAACATTTTTTCTGTAGACATAACATTTCTAATGTTACACTGTTGCATGTTTGTGTTTAGGCAACCCCATTTTCTGCACAATCTCTACTCATTCAGAACTGCCGACTTAAGCAGAACATGATTTTCTTTGATCACAGGTCTATCGTTAGTATATCTTCATCGTAATTTATAATCGGACATGGAGAACATGTTATTGCACAGTCCGTTATAAAATTCGCCCAAGAGCATCACACAGTGTAAAACAGGCTGTAGTGTTTTCCACTAAAGATCTACATTTGTGTATTTAAGAAATGGTTGCTCTCACACCCTAATGGAACTTGCTATTGAATGCTTTTTTTTTTTTTATTTAACTTAATTTGAGGGTACAGTTAAGCTTGTAGACAACAGACTCATCGCTAGAATCAATTACAAGACAAATATATGTTGTGTGTTACAAGTGCCTAATTAGAGCCAAAAAAAAAAAAAAGGTGGTGATGAGCGTTCCCCTTTCCCCCAGCTGACCCCACCCCATCTGCTGAAACTATAAGGAACTATGAGGAAAAGGGCAGAGCTGAGCAGTTGTTTCAGCTCGGGTTGGTAATCATTTTCAGGTCTGAAGAACGCAAAGAGAAGCTACAGCTCACAAACAAAAGCTGTTACCCAAGACACTTTCTGAATGACTATAGCGGAGTGGTGTCCTACATGAGAATTTATACACTTGTTTGTGTCTCACAACAGCAGCTCACCATACATTATTACATTATATTATTTTTATGTTATATTATGATGATGTCGGGCGAGGAGGCCTGGTGCTGAGTCAGCATTGCATTTCATCCCAAAGGTGTTCAACAGGGTTGAGGTCAGGGCTTTGTGCTCCATCAAGTTCTTCTGCACCAACCTTGGTTAAACCGTGTGCTTACGAATGGTCATGCTGGAACAGGTTGGGAGCCTTTAGCTCCAAAGAAGGGGAATTCTTAACGCTACACCATACAAAGATATTCTAGACCATTGCATGATTCTAACTTGGAAGGTGTCCACATACTTTCGGCCATATAGTGTATACAGATATATGGATGTGCTGAAAATTATTCATCACCACATCAAATGCATGGTCACTTTCTTGGAGCTGTTCTACATGCACGTGGATACTCCGTATACCCAGATGCTATGCCAGTTTTTGCCAGATTAGCTGTGTAACTAAAAAACGTGGATATTAACAGTTGATTTATTAATCATCACCAGACAGATCTTTTTGATCCACTGACTGTCTTATACTGTATTCACAACACACACTCCTGCCACACACATGACTGGAGAGGCAGATAGCTATTGCCTGCTTACCTCTAGTCTCCCTGTGTCCGGCTGGAAGCCCCGTGCAGGGTCCTCAGTGGTCACACGGCACTGGATGGCAGAACCATTGATCTTGATTTTATCCTGCTTCAGACCCAGCTCAGGCAGGCTGTGGCCTTCACACACCCGCAGCTGAGCGTGCACCAAGTCCACACTGCCACAGAGAGACAGAGAAAGAGGGAGAGAGAGGAAGAGAGACAGAGACAAGAGTGTTAATTTGATTTATAATCTCACTATCCGTTGTCATCTGCAAGAGGATGGGTTCCCTTTCTTAAGTCTGGCTCCTCTCAAGGTTTCTTCCTCATGCAGTCTCGGAGGTTTTCCTCATCACCATAGCCTCTGGCTTGCTCATTAGGGATGGATCTAAATCTATATCTGTTTGCAGAAATCTGTAAAGCTGCTTTGTGACAATGTTCATTGTTAAAAGCGCTACGTAAATAAAACTGAATTAATTTAATCATTTAAAAACTACCCTAAAATGTAGTGATATGAGTAATGATAAAAAATAAGTAGCTTTAAAAAAAATAAACAGCACGTTCAAACACTAAAACCCAGCGGGAACTTCAAAAGCAATGCCAAACTAATAGGTTTTAAAATGTTTTTTTTAAAAAGTGCTCTATGGCCCTAAAGTAATTCCATAAACACAAAAATCAGACACTTCACACTCAATTTGGTTTCTGGAAATGACCAGGTTGCTGCTGTCAGCATTCTAGGTGGCATTTATTTAAGAATCATGTCACTCAGATAAAGACATGTGAAAAGTTCAAGACTCTGGTAAAGTGGTTAAATGTATTGGAATTGGAGCAGTCTATTCTAGAGGTGAGCTTTAGGACAGGGATCCTGTGGGACCCGACAAGAAGTCACACCAGCAGCGGTTTTTACCTTCATGTGGATGGGAGTGGGTAGTCAGATACGAACTTTGTGGGACAAAGAACGGCAATAACATAGAAGCACATTGGGTACACATTTACTACTTTTGTTCATTCATCTTCAGTATCAGTATTCATTTCATCATTATCCTGGTTAGGCTCATGGTGGTTTAAAATTCCCAACTGGTTTCTATTTTGAGAAATAGAACCAAAATATAACCTAAATAACCTAAATTAGAACCTAAGCTCATGCTTACTGCCTTCAGGTACAAACAATTAGAACTGCAGAAGTGAGTGGGACCGGTCAAACTTTCTGTAGGAATGAGCGGGATTGGCGAAAATTCCCTTGGGAACATGATTAAAATAACACCCTTGGTGATCCAGAGTGGCGCAACAGAAAAGCGTTTACCCCGTTGTCTGGAAATCACAAGTTCAAATCCGGACGATGCCGCAGCCATCTGTGGCCAGGAGACCTAGTGAGCAAAATTAGCTACGCTCTCTGGGTGGGAGGGATGGCACATGACCCGTCAATCAGAGCAACACTAGCCAACCGTCAGCGTCTGTTAACTCGCGTATGAGGAAGACGGTAGATAGCGCTTTCCCCCCCCGAGTGTGTTATGCTGCACTGTGATGCAGCATGAGCAGCAGTGTGAAAAGCTGCAGTAGCTGGCTTTATTGTGTCTCAGAGCAAATGTTAGACTTCACCTTCCTGGTTCATAGCTATTGTGTGATATGGAAGGCTAGGTACTGGGTGGGAATTGGCAGATGATCAATTTGGGGAGAAAAATGGGTAAAAATACAGACTATCTACTGTCCATTCTTCTTGATGCAAAAGCATGTATAATCTTTGCCAAACATTGTGTATTTTGAAGGTACTGATCGTAAGCTAGGGGAGGTGATGGTGAGCTAGCAAGACAGTAATAAATCAGTTACAGACACCAAAAAACAACATTCAGCAAATAAAACACTAATGAGCAGAAGAAAAAAAAAAGTCACTGCAGACCACTTCCTTCACTCAGCTATAAGCCTTGCTCAGACTTGGTTGAGTAAAATGCACAATCTCTAATAAAATATTTGAGACTCTGCTCCATGATCAGTGAGTTTCCAGCAGTTTTCGCTTTCCAAAGTTCAATGTCCAAACTTGATTGCTTTGCAAAATGATCACAATATTGAATCAGAAATATATTTCTAGAACAGTACAATCATGATCGAGTGCCATATGTGAATATAAATTGTGGCTTAATACCAGCTGTAGCTGTCACTGCACTGTAATAACCAATTTAATCAGCTTGGAATGGCACGCTCATTCTTATGATTGACTTTCTTTCACCTACTAATGAGATCCCAGTGAACACAATATGGAGACACAAGCCGCAGCAGTGATTCAGCCAAAGGATCCATCATTTTATGATTGACAGAAGTAACAAAACATTCCCTGGATACTATCAGTGTACAAATGGTGAAAATTTTTCAGTTAAGAGGCGACATCTGCTTGTTCATCCAGATGACTGAAATGATCATGGCACTTTTTAACTCCGTATGGTAGGAATTTTGCGCTAGGATTCTCTTTTGCCTCCCAATTTTTCTCCTCAAATTGGTCACCTGCCAATTCCCACTGACCAGCCTGCTCTCCACATCACACAGCAGCTACCAGCTGGGGAGGGTGAAGGCTAACATACTCTTCCTTCAAGACACGTAAAGCCAGCCAACCACATCTTTTAGAAATGCTGCTCATGCTACATAGTATCTGTTATCAGTTATAGCTAACTGCACATCCTCAAATTCTTAAAAAAAAAATTTGGAAAGCCTGGTGACAGTCACTCCGCATTGCAAGTGCTACAGGGAAGGGATGCCGTCATGCTCCAGCGGCTCCCTATTATACCAGTCTGACAGCCCCGCTCTCTCAGTCAACAGCTCCTTTACCTGGCAAAGAAAACCAAGGGACCCAAGAGAGACAAGCGAGACAGACAGATCCACAAACAAAGAGAAACAAATACATAAATATACAGGGAGACAATGAGAATGAGACTAGTCAACTAGTATGACTAAAATGGTTCACGATTATAGCCTCAGAATCACACTCGGATACCGACAACAACATGGCATAAATGCTGGGAGCTGCGCTCACTTCAATAATCGAATCAGTCTCTGACCGAATTGGATGAGCTGGTCATTTCTACACCTCAACCTGTTATCTTGCTGGAAAGAGCTCCCCTGAGGATCAACGTGGATTTATTAAGCAAGTAGATCACTATTTTCACCTAACAGAATCCTTTAAAACAATTCAACAAATCCCACAATCCTGTGGCTGCAGAAAACAACAAGGAGAATAGGAACAATTAGTGGAGAAATTGGTGATTTGCAATAGTTCTGAATTAGCATATGTCCTGATGGTGACATGACATACAACGGTTTCAAACCATTTTGTTATAGGTATCCATCAAGCTTTCAAGGGGCTGCCTTACAAATCAACTGGCATATGACAACACGGCAGGAAGACATCCAACATCTGCTTAAAGCTCACCTACAGATATAGGCTACATCAACATTCCAGTATTAATCAGAATTTGGCAATATTCTAATTAGCACTGAGTCACAAACGCCGCAATCCGATTGCCTGATTCGGATTAAGAAAATATTCCGAGTCCTCAAATTCCGATTCCCACCTGTGGAATATGCCTGTTTTTCCATCTGTGAATGTTGCATGTAAACACCTTAATCAGAAAATCCACTGAAAAGAGATACATGTGCCTGCTCAGACCGCAAGACGCTCAGCCCACAGACGCTTAGCTGTAGGCTAGGTATTTAGAAATGGCAACCCGGGCATACTTACAACAAATATGTATACAGGAATATTCCAATGCCAGTACGCATATAAACATCGTATTCGGTATGTGGCTGCAACCCGAATATAGACCTTAAACGGAATCTGATGTGCATGTAAACGTAGCCACTGTGGGTGGATATACATGTGTGTGTTCGGAACAAGGATATCCATATTCAATGTCAAAACACAGACAAGATTTGAAAACCCGGGAGGTACCTAATACTCAAAACAAGATGGAGGACATAAATGGCATACTAATAAAGAACTAAAAACAGAACAGGTGAGCACCATCAGGCAGCAAACCAATGACAGAACAGGGGCAAAGACAGATTAAGAACAGAAAGCAAAGCAAACACAAGCACGTGCAATTCATCGCCAAGGGAACAAAGAATGGGGACACCATGACAGTATTACTGACTTGTACAATAAATTTTTTAAACTAAATTTTTTTATTATTATTATTATTATTATTATTGTTCCTTTGATATTTTACAGCTGAAACATATGTGAGAGTGTGTAATAGGTTATTGGGGCTCTATAAGCATTTATGTACACTCACAATGATACAACAGCATATTATATAAACCGTTATTAAAATATCAGGTGACACTTCCTAAATATCAGGTGATCCTGTATTCCTAATGTTCAAAATGCATTATAAACATATAGAAGTGTAGTTTTTCATCTAAAATGCCTTAATGCCTAATATACTGTAAATCTGTTTAAATTCTCATAATTTATAAAGTGTCATATATTGACACGATATAGTGAGTTATAATACCTGTTACACATCGTACACATTTATAATTCTTCAACAGGCTACACATCGTAATTCTTCGTTCCTGTGTCAACAAGGATACTGGCTTTATATACACAATAGAAATCACAACACACAGTAGTTATCCTAACCCCAGCTAGACTTACGCCAGACATTAGGAACGTTGTAGGATGTTATATTGTAAATGGATTTTTTTTTTTAATTATAAACCATGATTTATAGGGCATCTTATAATATATTGATTAGTCATTTAAAATATTTAAAAAAATACAATAATTAAGGACACAAATACAATACTTGAGCCAGATTTTTAAAAAAATAAATAAATAAAAATTAACATAGATAATGCTACTTTTAACCCAATATTAAAAGTTATAATTTATTATATCATGATTTTTATTATCTAAACTAGTTCAATTGTTCAGTTTATGGTAAATGTATTGGATCAGTAGAAGCAAAGACTAAAGCCAATCCTAAACATAAGGGAATAAGAAATAGGTTCCATTGCAAAAAAAATAAAAAATGGTATTTTGTATGCAAGTCAGGGAAGAAAATCTTGTCTTGAATTGAACAGGCAGACCTAGGATTTTATAAAGCTAATACATGAAAATCGTTTTGGCACAAAGAAAGCTCAATGATTGGTCACGTCTTCTGAGAGTGTGATATCTACAGTTTTTGTTTAGATAGGATTAGATGTCATCTTGGGGGATTTGACAAAGTCCTGATGTGTTCTGTAATACTGGATTGATGACAGAAAACATCCGAAAAGTCAAAATTGCAAAACTCGTCCCATGTCGTCCGAGTTCACCCTACTCCTTCATAACGTGAACCTATAATTCTGTTTAAAAAAATACACCCGAGGAAAAACAAAAAACGCTTCGAGCCGTTTATATTCTGATTACATATAGTTCCCACAAGACAGAAGAAAGATGATAAGAACAGAATAGTGTTTAAACAGCTTCGAGGCAAAATTTAACAACTACACACTCCATCAGCCTTCCTTCTCTGCTAAGTGAATAACAAACTACAAGGATGTGCTATAAAGTGTGCGCGTGTGTGTTCGTTCATGCCCGGCAGCTTAAAGAAAGTGAGAGGCAGGAAACAGCCTATCTTAAACAGATAAGACAGCAAGAGGAAGCGACAGTTGTTCTGGCTTTCGTAGTTTATCAATAAATCAAGTTACCAAGATAGATTTACTAATTTTAAGACTTCTGAAACACACACACACACACACACACACACACACACACACACACACACACTAAAGGGACATGTCTGTGACATTTCACATCAATAATTTTTAAATACACCATGATTGTGAAGTCTCAGGATATTATGTTATGCTGGTGTAACTCACACCTCACACTCCCTCACTTCTCACCTGTCTCTGCCTTACGATGCGTTTCAAGTGGAAACAGCCATTTGTATACTGGCTTCGTTAATAGGAACACCTGCTCATTAACGCAATTATCCAGTCAGCCAATCATGTAGCTGCAGCAGCACAATGTACTGCAAGAGCTTCAGTTAATGTTCACATCAAACACAATGGGGGGAAAATGTGATCCTAGTTACTTTGACCGTAGCTTGGGTGTTGGTTTGGATATTTCAGAAACTTCTGGGATTTTCCACATGCAACTGTCTCTAGCGTTTACACAGAAGGGTGTAAACAACCAGTGTGTGCCAGTTCTGGAAGTGGAAATGCCTTGTTGTACAGAGACATAAATTGGGAGGAGCCAGGAATGGCTACAGTAACTCAAATCACCACTCGTTACAACCATGGTGAGCAGAAAAGCAACAGCAGAAGACCATATCAGGTTCCACTCCTGTCACAGGAAGCTGGGCTACAGTGGGCACAAGCTGAAAAAGAGACAGTCACATCCACTTCATGGCTTGATGTAAATTTTGTCATAACCAACAAAATTCTCAAATCATGGTAGTTTCCTTTAGGTGCTACACACTGCTTCACAGTTTGTTTGTTTTTTTTAAACAGACAAAAATCATGTCTAGGCTTTAAGATTTTGGAAATTACTACAACAAAAGTGCCATGTGTGCAGTGTGTGTGCAGATCCAGATTTAAAGCCATGATTACAAAAAGCTTTATAATGCAATTGGCAATTTTTTTTTTTTTTTTAAACTTTAAAAAAGACCAACTTCTTTTTGTAATACTACAAATTGCACTACATTTCCATTGTCACTGAAAAAGATGTATAGATTGTACTTTGGGTGGATTTTCCATTATATACAATAAATATCGTTGAAGGGAGAAGGCTGCTAAATGAATAGCCACAATAATAAGAACATAATGGAAAAAATATTGACAAATATTGACATTTTATACATGATTGTGAAACAGATCACTGTAAATATTGGTACACTTTTTAGAGAACACCACATAAATCATTTATAGGATGAGAGATACTGTAGTTTTATGTAATGGAAGGGTTTTTGAGCATGTAGGGATGAGGTGTTGGGGGGGGAAAAAATCACGGGTCACAAGTATGTACAGTGGAGCTTTGAATCCTAGATACTGGGTTTCGTTGTTCCTATTACAAGCAACATTAAAAAAATAAATAAATAAAAAAAAACTCCAATATTTCTTTGCTGCATAAAGTGTAGATGCCTAACATTCTCCTATCACATTTTAATTATCTGACACTTTTTTTTTTCTTTTTTAAAGTCAAACATTCAAACACATTCCATTTATACCAACAAGTCTTCCACTACAATGCAAACTCTCTCAAATCAGACAATGTGTCAAATATAATTTGTGAAATCTTTCCAAACATTGAAGAGAAGAAAAAAAAAAACAAAAAAAAAAAAAAAAAACACAAACTCATCATACTGTTCCAGCCTAAATTTACACTCTCGCTTTTCTGGCAAATGAGCAGAGGGACGTGTACCTTAAGTGTCTCCATCATCGCTGAACACGGGTTCGTGAATTAAATTAAAGGAATATAGTAGGCTTACTCGAAAACCTGCTTCACTGCTCGGCACAAAAAATCTCTGCGTGGAGCCAATTCTTGCGCTTCGGAGATATTGATTTTTATTTGTTAAACACGAGTCCTTTCATTACTGCCATGTTAAAATCCATTTTATCACCATTCCCATAGGGACACCACAAAGCATATCCCCATTACCGCTGTCACCACGGGAATATTTTCAATTTTGTCTCGCAGATAACCATGGTATTACCGCTGTCCACATCCCACTGCGGCTCTCTAATTAAGATAAGGGGTGTAGCTCTGGAACCAATACATCATGTAAAATTAATGAAAAAATCATGGACATTACCGTGACGAATGCAGTGTATATAAGCATTTTTTCTCAAGTGCATCCTAATGTGTAGAATATATAGTATGTGAATAGAGGTGACCTGTAAAATTTTTTGTTTTATTTATTTATTTATTTTTAAATAAAATAAAGGATCTCTGCATGCTGGGTTTCTCTAGTCATGCATGCAGAGCCATTAACAAACAAAAAAAAAAAAATTACAAGGCCGTCTCCAGGGAAAATAGATCGTGTCTCTCTGCATTCTGCACAGCATTCTCATGTAGGTGTTAATTTATGCAGCTGCGCTCCAGGTTAGACATACCTTAGCTTGCTGTGTATGCAAATCATGCTTTTGCAGACAGCACACTCACACACACACACACACACACACACACACACACCTAAGTTACTGTCCCTTAGCATTTTCATTTCCAGAGCATTTCTGAAATTCGGTGCAAAAGCAAACTTGTAAGAGAGAAGGAGGGGAATGAGGTTGCAAAAGCAGAGGGAGGAAAGATGACAGCAAAACAAAAGAGACTGCAAATCTCAAAGGTGTGTGCAGGAGCAGTGGTGCACAGAACTAGAGGTGGAGGTTCAGCGAGTGTGCTCTCTTAATATATTCACTCTGATTTTCTGTTCCATTTTAATTGCCAGACAGCAGTATACGGCGGTGGCAGAATGAAGAGCTCGCATCGGTCTCCACGTACCAACACAAAATACAAAAGTGACAGATGAGCTTTGTACAGCGAGTCTAGACTCGTCAGATCCCCACTGGCCACGTTCGACTCCGTTTTAAAGGACGTCTGACACGGTAACACACTCAGCAGCATACAGCCGATTGCACTTCTGCTGCCATGGGCCTTTGTTACACTCAGCACATGTGTCTAATCTCTAGCCATGAGCATATAGCAGATGACCGGTTTGTTGAAACAGCAGTGTCGCCCTCTGTTATTTACTGATCACTGGAGCCGATCTGCCAACAAATGGCAGCCGTATCAAACAAGACCCAAGAGTATGTGTGTACTTAGCAAGGCCAAGCACATACGAAATCACCGCCCAGGAGTGAGGGAAAACTGGTTAAAAGTGGCCAATATGGCAGAAACAATACATTTCATGCTCATTCATGCAATTATCCAATCAGCCAATCATGTGGCAGCAGCCCAATGCATAAGTTCACGGTGGGGGAATGTGATCGTGGTTGTTGGTGCCAGATGGATTTGTTGACGAGAATGGCCTGGCTGGTTCGAGCTGAAAGGAAGGCTACAGTAGCTCAAAACCACTCTTAATGACCGTAGTGAGCGGAAAAGCATCTCAGAATGCAAAACACGTGGAACCTTGAGACAGATGGTCTACAACAGCAGATGATCACACCGAGGTTTCCAGTCCTGTCAGCCAAGAACAGGAATCCGAGGCTACAGTGGGCACAGAGTCACCGAAACTGGACAGCTGAAGATGTTTTTCTGATAATCAGCTGTAAAGCTTCATTGCCCAGTTTAAGAAACTGTGGTTATGTTTTAGCTCAGGGACAGCACAAGTCACCAAAATTGAACATCTTTCTGTTTATTTCTCTCAGTATACAGACAGGTTATGTGAGCAGAGCTCAGTTTGGTCAGATAACGAGAGAACAGTTGCCTGCAGCCATAACGCCGATGGACAGTGAGGGATTAGGGGCATCACAACAGGTGATGGAAAAGACAGACACGGACAGAAACTCCTATAAATCTTCCTCATCAACTACCTGACCTTTGCTTTAAATCTATTCATTACTTACTAACTCAGTATTCCTTCACTCCAATTTTCATTTAATATCAACTCTATGCAAAATCATCTACTGGCTCCAAAATTTCTGGGCTCCCATTCAAAAGCGAGTCAATGTTCGAGCGTAAACGGGTTTGACGCGCTAATGCCTCACTCGGTGCCCCTTAAGACTGGAAGAGCGTCCAGCCATCTGTCTCATTCATCTCTCTTAGTCTTGCTCTCCGTCTCCCACCTTCATATCCGTCTCCCATCTTAATGTCCTTGTCTAATCTTTCCCTGACAACAAGCGGCCCGGTACAAACGAGCACCTGCAATTTAGCAGCAACTCTGAGTAATTACAACCCCATTACCAAGGGCACCCGAGAGAGCCCACCCACAAGCCAGCCCAGAAAACAAACACGAATGCAGATGGCTTGGAGGAGAGAGGGAGGAGAGAAGAAGAAAAATAAATAAATAAAAAAAAAATTTTTTTTTAAAAAGTTACCGCATGTGCAGAGACCATGGGGAATAAGCAGATAACTCGAGCAGTAAAATCAGCCTTCTTTAAAACTAGATACTGAATACAGAAAGATTACGCAGAGACAGATGAGCGAATGAGGGATGGAGACTCGTGAAATACTTCCTGAATGAATTATACCGTCAGGGGTATTGCATTAGTGGCACGGCAGGTTAAACGCGACTGAAATTCATCTTCCACTGTGCACACAAAAGACAAATTTACGGTCTGCAAATCACCCTGACCTAAAATCTGCTTGTGTTATAGGCTATTCAATTTGTGTTTAACAGTGCAATGCTTTATCACAATCACTACCGTCTTAAGATGTGTGTATAGCTCTGTCTGCAGAACACACACAGTGGAAACAAGGAAGTTTGCTAATACAGCTGATTTTTATCCCCATATTAAAAAAAAAAAAACAGACATAAAACAAAGCAAATACATTATCACTGCCTCATGTGTCTTTTTTTTTTTTTTTTTTAAACGTTTTTATGAAGTTAGTTGTTGCTTCAGTTGTTAAATATAAATATATAAATATTTCACATTCATGTCTATGGTCCAGGGATTTGTAAGTTTGAATCTCGACCATGCCGCCGAAGCAAATGGAGCAAAACTGGGCCGTGCTCAAAGTGGGAGGGAGGGCAGGTACACTCTTTTCCCCAGTCAATCACGATGACACTAGCCAATCATCAGCATCTGTGAGCTCTTGTATGCGGAAGAGGGCAGACAGCGCTTTCCTCCAAGTGTGTTACGCATGTTATCTTTAAAACGCCTCTAAAATGTTTTGCACTGTATGTTTTTGTAAAGAAAAATCAAGCAAACCTTATTCTACAGTCTGCAAAATGTTATTCTGCACCACACTGACTGCAGTAGTTAGGCCATGTTGCCTTCTTTTAGTATCTCAAATGCAAAAGATTTTGAAAAAAGTTACAAGTTACCATAGTTTCACAAGTTGTACTGAAATTATGACTGATGCTGTTGCCAGTTCCACTTTCTCAAACCAGTATTTTTATAGGCCATACGGTATTCACAGGGAAAGGAGATTTTTTTAAACAGACCCTGTCACTGCCAGTTAGCAAAGCCACATGTTTTCATCTTCAATGATTATACACAATAAACAGACAAATGGGAGCGTTGATGAATTAGGAACATTATCCAGTTTTATTTGGCGCTTACATTTTGCTCCTAAATCAACAGTGTTTAAATTGACTGGTAAATTCACAGAGCAGAAAAAGCACAGATGCAGCTGTCCAACTCCCATTTCTGAGATATGCCACTTTTAAATGGATCCTATTAAAGCTCCAGGCTCAATCGAGCTGATTTTACCCAGATTATTTTTCAGGAAAGGCGTGTCATGGCTTTATCGTTCACTGGCAGGAAATATAAAAAAGCTCTCGTATGATTAGATTTGAAGCAAATGGATTATCTCAGGTCCACATCTACATAGAGTCTGAGAATAGCTGTGAAGATTCGGATTACGAGTTTAGAAAATAGAAACTCACTTCACTTTAAACTAAATGCATCCCCTGGAAACCTATTTGAAATAGTTATGCCATTAAATAGTCAACGTCCGTTCAGGTACACTGCTGCTTTCTGACGCATGTTCAACACCGCAGTTCTGACAAGCCTTGAATAAGTGAAGTCAAAAAGCAAAGCAGAGAATTTGGCACAAAAATCAACCTTTGACAAAAATTACACTAAGAATGACTAACACTCAGACTATTTTTCTTTTCAGTTTCAGATGCTTTTAATAAGACATTTGCCAATTTTCCTGAACAAACACCGCTCATATTTAACTCCACTCGAATGCAGTTAATCACATTTTTAAGTTAAGGCCTGGATTAATAATATCTACAAATGTAGGCACAATTCATCTGTTGATGAGCTGATATTTGTCTTGAGTGTCTGGTTATGCTTAGATGTCGGTGTTCAAAATCTATTTTTACCGCAGTTTTTATCTGATCTCAGATCAGAAGGTATTTATTTTCTATAGCAGCATGGCTCTGACAGCAGCTCTGGCTGTAACATATGGGACAGGTTTATAATAATAAAAAAAACCTATAAATAACTCTAGTTCTAATACTTTAAATGTTCCTGTAGTACTTGTATAAACAGGGACTTATACAATAAGCTGAAGCTTTCTGTAAGTAGATGTATATTTACCATTTACGGAAGGAGTCTCCAGTGTCAGGACTATGTAATGGTCACTAAGTGTCCCAACAGAGTGTTGTTTGCGTTTTACGGTTTCTCTGTAACATGACATGCTACTTTTTTTTTTATTAAATTTAAGAGAGATGTAAAAAGAGAAGCTGGTGCGGGAAAGACCGTCCATAGCTGTTATAACGTAAGCGATAACACAAACTATTTCTCACAGACCGTCCATAACAGTAGATGTAAATATAAACAGTTAAGAGCATGCAATATGTTGATCATTAATAAATTAAATATTGTCACTGTTGGCAAATCGCTGCGTAGAGGCACAGCAACACACTTCGGACTGTGCCGTTACACAAAAATGCTCTACTTCTGCTCTGCATCAGGCCATGTCGCGCCACTGCGGTGTGGATTATTTTGGTATAACAGCACGGTCCGTTGTGTGTTATTCTTTACAAAGTCAACTGTTCGCACTGACAGCCAATAAAAAAAACTAAATGGATTTTTAAATGAATACTAAAATGGAAGGTAAATGTCACAGTTAAACCATAACTGATCCATAAAACATGAACACCATTCTGTCAGTACTTCAAGGTACTTAAAATACAGAAAACTGCCTACCCAGCATATACACTAGGCAGGAAGAAAAACAATGCCTGTTGGATCAAAAGCATGTGAATTAAAATGACACTCTCACATAGCTAGCACTCAAAACTCAGACAAGCCAATTCAGAAAAGAACAATGTTTGGTACACGGCAAGTGATGTTAAGTAGCCCCAACTGCAGCTAAGCGTCTGACAGTTCTGCATTTCAGCTGTCTAGCGCCGTCTTATCAAGCTTGCAGCTGATCAACTTTGTCATCCGACTCATTTTATCGGCGTCGCTTAGCCAGCTGAGGAAGGGACAAGTTGCCAGCTGCCAAGTGCCTGCTTGGCGCATTATGAAATCTGCCAGTGACCACAAACCGATGCAAACCCAACAGTTCGCAACATTCTACTTTTGTCTCTGAAATACAAAGAGGAGTGTCAGATCATTCACAATAAGCAGCCACGTTGGACACACTCTCAACCCATCCGCTACATTGTCATACTCAGATTTGTTTTTGATACATGATTGATAGCTGTAATACTGGAAATAGCAGGCTGGCAGAACAGAAAAGCAGGGCGGCTCGGAGAGAATTAAATTAGTAGTCAGAGACACAATATGTCCTGCGCGTTTGCGGTACTAAATACAGGACGAGCAAACGCAAGGCAAACCCACTCTACCTCAAGCTGATTCTGCCCTTTCTTTTTTTTTTTCCTTCTCTTTTTCCCAAGCACAGTGCTCATATTACAGAACAAATCAACAACATTTCCTCAGTGCTTCAGCTCTGGAGCTGGGTTTTTAACGTACTGTACCTAAAAAATAAAAAAAATAAGTTTTTTTTTTTTTTTTTTTTTTTAAATCCAAGGCTAAACTAGC
>CM040989.1:4956634-4967486 GCA_022985145.1 Pangasius djambal | reverse complement strand
TAGATAGATAGATAGATAGATAGATAGATAGATAGATAGATAGATAGATAGATAGATAGATAGATAGATAGATAGATAGATAGATAGATAGATAGATAGATAGATAGATAGATAGATAGATAGATAGATAGATAGATAGATAGCATTTATTGTCATTGTATTTCTACAACGAGATGAATGGAATGACGGGTCACATCTTCCCCCTATAAGGAGAGAAGAGGTCCTTAAAGTAGCCATGCCAGGCGCTAACGTCCTCTCTCATCTGCGATAGAAGAACATTAACAGAACAGTCAAAGCAATAAACAAAGTCACAAACACATACGACATCATACAATGGAGCAGTTACGTGAGGGGTCTTTTTTTGTTGGTTACAGTACGGGGGGAGGGTGGGTGGGGGCAAGAGATTAGAAAAAAGAGGAAAAAGAGGAAAAAGCGACACTGAGGCAGTCCTTGACTAGGGCAGAATATTTACGAAAACAGTGTGTACTAGCCGAAGGTATGATAAAAAAAAACCTATTTCCCTTACTAGTACAAATAACCTAGAAAATATGTAGAGCATGATAAACAATTATATTTTTTTAAGCCATGACCTCAGCACACCTGTATTACGAGGCTGAGAAAACCCATTTGGAAAATTGTGTTACGGTCCAGAAGGCTCGTTTATGTTTATGTGGGCATCTTGTCAGTCATTTTATTTATAATCCCCTGCGCCCAGCACAGTCAGATAATTCTCCTGTGAGAAGACACAAAAAAAAAAAAAAAAAAAAAAAAAAAAAAAAAAAAAAAAAAAAAAAAAAAAAAAAAAAAAAAAAAAAACGCAGTAAACCCAGAATAACCGCAGGCAGTGCTTTTCCATGATGGAGCAACTTATTACTAGTAACAGGGATGAAGCTGGATGCAGAATTAGTGCCAATGCTCCTGGACAGGTCTGTAAATACAATCTGTATAAAAAGCCTGATTTGTCTGAATGGCTGCCTATACATAATGATTCAAGCAGAAACGCTCTTTTATCTCACAGAAAAACAGGACAGCGAAGACACTACTGATCGTTCTCATAAAGCCGATTTCCGCATGTTTATAGTGTTATGACTTGGATCTCAAGCAGCTGAACGGCCGAGTGGACTTCAGAGGTATGTCATAGCAGTCTTTGCTAATGCCGACTCTAGCTGAACCACCATGGGCTCTGGGGGGGGAGCTTCATATACATGGGCAGGAATGGGGGGTGGGCTCAAGGAAAAAAAAAAGAAATTATTCAAATTTGATTCAACTCCACCTATTTAACCTTTAGAGACCTAATCTTGAAAAACTTGACAAATCTTGCCTAATGCACCTCTAATACTGCGTCTCACTTGAGCCGATATCGCGTAAGAAAAATGGGCATAAGGTAAAGGTCAGAATCATGTGTAACTGAGATAAACGCTGTTAAAGTCCTGTGCGAACCCTATTTTCCTTGGATCACAAGAAAGAAATGAAAAAGTTAAATAGCAAATGTGAAAAATTGGGATTCCAGACTGAGACAATTTCAGGATGATTCTATAACAACTGGGTTTAACCAATAAATGGCTCGCACGGCGGTGAAAACATTGACAAAAAGCACGATCTTGGGTAACTTGCCATGCAGAGACGTGCTGCAGCATCCGGTGGGAAAGGGCTACATATTCTCCTGAAAGAACTATTCCCAGAATGAAGAACTAACGGTTCTCTTTAAGGCTTCGTCTGTTTGAAAACCGTCTCCGTTTAACCGCTGCTGTAGCCATCATAACACTCGCTGCTTGGGTAAACTACTCAATAGAGCTTCAGTCATCGAACCACGGCACGAGTGAGGAGTAATTTGCCTCAAGAATACTGAGCCCATCGTGTTAGTAATGGAAGTGTTATGAGGAACAGTGCTGGATGAAACGCTGAAGAGGCTTCGAGAGGCTTCGACTGCCTGAACATGGTGTCAGCACTGAGAAATCTGCAAAGCCTAGCAAGTGTTCTCTCCATCCTAACTTTCCTCTTCCCTCTCCTCTGCCATATGACTGAACAGATGGGGGAGGAATTTCATCTCTCAGTCTCTTCAAATCCCTTCATTTCTCACTTATGCAAAACACATGCGCGTGCACGCACACACGCTCTCACCACTAGGCATAGGAGCGTTACTGGAGAGGTTTCTCAGAGCTAATCAATAAACAGGAGATTGAGTGAATCCAAATGTTCATAGCCATCTTCTCCCCCCCCCATATACATGCGAGTGCGCATGTACTACTTGGGTCAATATGTTTCCCACAGACTGGAGATAAGCACAGCTGCTTAAATGAGATGTTATACACACACACACACACACACACACACACACACAGTATAGGCTCATACCGACTTTTATTTACTGAGCCAATTCAAACGATAAGGAGTGTTAAATTATGCGCTGGTATTTTCACCTTCTATATGTGCATCTACTAAATGCATAAATTGCTGTTTATTTCCATTCATGAGCCTAAGCACATTCCCCAAAATATGTATGCAAAGCCTGATCTGCATCTAAACCTTCATCGACAGAGTTGCAATCCATATCTTGCTTATAATTCAGCAGAATATGTGAAGAGTCACGAAAAGCAAATGTACACAACCGAATTTCGGCATTAATTTACTGCCATGCGTGCTTACCTACATTGACAGCACAGATACTTCTCTCTCACACACACACACACACACACACCCCCCAATAGGCTACCCCCACACTTGTTGCTCTGGTTACATCTTGGGCATCTTGACATTTTTAATTAAATCATTACCTTGTACTGGAGCTAACACATAATTCCATTTGCTTTAATTAAAAGCGCCATCATCAAATACTGCAACATGGGCCTAAAGAAAACGATTGTGATTGTCGTCATGGTTACATTCCAACATGGTTACACACTTTGAGGAGATCTAATTTAGAATTACACTTTTTGACTGGATCAACGTTAAATACTTGCCAGGCAGTCAGTAATGCATTTTTCATGGCCATGGTTTAATTGATGCAAAATCACGAGTTTCAGTAATTATTACATTTACGGCATTTGGCAAACGCCCTTTTCTAGAGTGACTTACATTTATCTCATTTATACAGCTGAGGGTTAATGGCCTTGCTCAAGGGCCCAGCAGTGGCAGCTGGGTGGTGCTGGGATTTGAACGCACAACCTTACCCTAACCACTGAGCCACCACCGTTTATCATACTTGCTGCAATATACTGTATGACAATGAAATGTTGCAGACTAGGAGATGATAAGCAGCTGAGTTTAAGTTCGATGTTGTAAATTAGGTCACTGGAAATGGTTAATGAGCTAGAAAGTGCAGAAAAATGCCAAATGTTTTAATACACAAAGTGAATCTTTCATTCCGGTGTGACCCATAGTCTGGAAAACACAGCACTCACAATCTCTTTCACTGCATCTGTCACTGAGCGAACAGAAATGTTCAATAAACATTAATAAACCGACCATGACATTTCCAAATTGACAAAAACAGGAAATCTAAATGAGCTGATTAAATGAAGAATGGGAAGACCATTAAAAGTAATGCAGACTTTTTAAACAGCAGAGGTCACTCAAAATAACCATCCTTCAGCCTCTTGTGCATAAGGAGCCCCTTCAGTCTGGAGTTAATGAATTCTTCCTGTTAAGAGAGGCTTTACAACAGGCCCTTTTCAAAAAGTAATGCACTGACATTTTTACGTTACATAAGCTTCATTTACTGATCATTAGACGATTACCAGAAATCGGTTGCAAACATTAAATGGGCAACATTAAGCGACGGATTTCACTGTGACTCATCCAATAGATTCTGAAAGGGCTTTTCAAAAGTGCCAGGCACAACAGCTATTCAAAAACGATTCTTTTTATTCCCCCTTTTTAACAAGTGCTGTGCGCACACAGATCAAACAATGTTGCACAAACTTTTTCAAGAATTTTAAAAGGATGACTAACCCTACTGCTCATTTCATCTTGCATATCCATTATTTCAAATGATTAAAAAACATGCATGTTGAATAATTCAATGTTTAATATGCTTTTAATGCACAGGTAAGTCTAAAGAGGCCTAGCAGTATCTCTCAGCGGTGGACAAATCACTAGCCCAGGTGCCAAACTGACAGGACGGCTATGTTAACTCAAATAACCACTCTTTACAAGCGTGATGAGCTGAAAAGCATCCCCGAACGATACGCTACATTAGAAGACTAGTTAGAAAAGGATAATCATACACACATTAGTTTCCCTTAGTTTATATTTATACACTCAAGCAGATAATTTGCTGACCACATCGTATTACATTGTCAGAGCTACCAATTTGTAGCATTGTCAGTTTGTTTTCCAGGAGAACACCACACTGGACTGGGCAGCACCTTGGAGCTTTTACTTGCCCAGCGGTCTAGCTAATAAGTTTATCATTTGTCCACCCCTGATCTTTATACTTTAACCCTAATAAAGAACGCAAGAATCTATGAATATGCATGATATTAAATCTGGAACCACCCCCATTTCCTTCAGACGTCCCAATTCCATCCTTATCACCGTTACGCTGAATTGTGAGATCACAGAATGGCGTGAGGCCACGTTAGTGGAAATGCAGCGCTCTATGCAAGAAGTGCAGACTGACTTGTCCAAATAGATGACCTCAGACCACCAAAATCAGGGAAGTAATGTGTCAGAAGAGTCATTTCAGTGATCCATCTGGGCTTACCTGCATCATTCGCCTTCAACGAGAACATCACCAAACTAAACATTAAAGCCAGCTGCAACGTTGAGTTGCTATCATTTGGAAACTGAAGCCAAATCAGGCAATTTTCACGAGCAATGTTTCAAAGCTAGCACAGTTATCCTCTAATAAATTGCACACCGATCCATGCTCAGTTTATGCCTCGAGCCTATACCACACGCTCATACGTCCTCAAATCGGTTTTCTTCCTGCTTGTACTGTGAAAAATCTCATTATATGGGGAGGTTTAAATTTAGCACCACTTTAACACATCGGACCAAAATACTAAATCAATATCTATATTTATATAGGGCTCAGTTATGCAAAACATTTTTTGAATAATGGGGTATATAACAGGCAGGTCAGTACCGACAGCTCTTCAATAACAAATCGATAGAGATCTGATCTCTAGGGACAGCTGATGACTAACGTACTGTACGCTCGGAGCGGTTTCATAACCCAGCAGCAGATTTGGGCAATATTGCCATGGGTTATGCCAAAGTCCAGATAACTGAAAAGAAAGCAAGTTGTACATACCATAAAAATAAAGACTGTTTAATGGTTTAAAAAAAAAAAAAAAAAAAAAAAAGCCCCATGATTACCATATTTCCAGACCTGAAAGATGCTCTGTAGTATATATGGACATTAATCTATAAGTCCGATTCATTACATAGCGAGGGATTTTTAATGGCTTGTTTTTTAACGAAAGAGTCCTCAGGGACCCCTACCGCTACAGTCTTGTTTAGTTGTTGCCATGTTTCCTGAGCTCAAGCCTGAAGTCAGTTCTGATGTCAGGGTCTGGAAAATATCTGCCTATAAATACATGCTTATGTAAATAAAATCAATATTAATCAAAAGTTGAACACTGATACTGTAACTCAATATGCAAGTAGGTTTTTTATTTTATTTGTGCAATCACTGTCCCTACACTATTGATCATTTATGGTAACGTGGCTATTGTATAGTTGATATTAAGTTAACTCCAAGCTCTGAGATAATGGTAGTATTAATTTACAACATGGCTACCCTACTGTCCCGAGGAGACGATCAGGGGAGCTGTGCCGGTACCAAGCTGGGCAGAGCGCCAAGGAGGTTTTAGTAGTCCATTGATATGCAGAATAAAACCATCTGAAAAACCGTCTGACTCATCAAATAATATTCCCCCTGTTTTATAGAATGGATTGGTCTGCTGCAGTTTTGCTGTAGGTGCTTTAACCCACTTAAACTTTCATGGCTAATTTACAGACTTTTTAGACGTAGGGAGTCTCTGGCTATTAGTTATATTCCCTCATGCACATTTGCTAAGATGTTGAAGAAGTCAGGTGTACAAAGAGTAAAAAGAAAAGAAAAAAGGAAGAAGGACTAACAAGAGAGTGTACGGCTAAAGCAATAGATCACCTTAGAATTAGTTATAGTTTCATTATACCTTACAGCCATTTACTTTTGCAGGTTGTGTATGTATGGATGCCCCTTTTTAAATAGTTTGTCCCGGGCCTGGCCCACATATGTACCACATGGGGTGGCAAGTTACCATAACTGCTTGATTAGCACACTATTTAAAAATCCAACAAATACATAAACTACCGTAAGTCCTGGAATAGCAAGTCTACCATAATAAAGCCTACAAACAGCCATTTAGAAGTATGACAAGAATTACAGCACACTGTATATTGTTTCGCTGTTTTCTTAAGTCCTGTGCTAATATAAGAACATCATTCCACATCTAAAGTGTGTTGCGTTGAAGTGTCGACTCCTGCTTTTGAGTAGACTTCACAAACACAAGTCATAAAGCAATATACGGAACCAAAAACATGGCAAGATTATCAAATAAAAAGCAAAAGAGGACTAGGAGCTGACAGGTATACTTAGCATAACAGCAGAGAAGTGTGTGTGTGTGTCTGTGTGTGCATGGTTGTGCTTCTCACATTGGGTGTGTATACATTATCTCTACACTGGTATTCTCTACACAAGCTAAAGCAACCTATGTAGACACTGACGGGCTGTCACCAAAATAAAGAGCAATTAGTTCAGCGAGCTGGTCCAGTGCGCCGTGTCTAATGAACAGATCAGTATCAGACAGCAGCCATGTGGCAGCACCACACACTCCACTACACATTCTTTCAGATCTCTGCTTGAAACAGCCTCTCTTAGTCACAGGATAATCTGATCTCTGTGAGTAATGACAATCAATGTCAATTCACCGCACACATTGTTCGATAAAAGCTTGGCCACATGTCTTGATTCAGTCTCTAAATCAGCAGCCTATATGAATGGAGCCCATGTTTATTCGATACCTGACGGCCACGACGTCACAGCAGTGCCATCTGGTGTACATACGGCACATTACAAACGGACAGCCGTCGCTCGTCCCAAAACATTTCTTTAATATGGAACAATCTGGTCTTCTGATGGTGTAATATCTTTATCAGACTCCTACATGTGAGTGAAAAGGTCCTTAAATTTGATAAATTAAACAATTTCAATCTAAATTACCCAGATCTTTACTTATCATCATCATCAAAAAATCTATTATACAGGGTGTCCCAAACGTCTCCATACATAGAAGAAATTAACACTAAAATGTCTTCCAAAATTTTTCATACTTAGTATTATATATTTTTTTTTTTTTTCAGATTATGAAAAATCAGCCTTTATGAACTCCTTTGCTGGATCGGAAAGCTGTCACAAAGTTGCGACGGACATTCACAGGAAACATGGCAAGCACATCACACACACACACACACACACACACACACACACACACACACACACACACACACACACACACACACACACACACACACACACCATAACCAAACCTACTAACAAATTCAAAAAGACTGGAAGTGTTATGGACCAACCGAGAAGTGGACGTCCACAAACATCCACTGACGAAGGTACAACTGACGTGGTGCTGGCGTACATAGTCCCCTGTGTGTGGAGACTTTTAGGACACCCTGTACAATCACTCGTAAATAATAAAAACAAGCATAAATTGTTTCATCTATATTATATAAAATTACTGTTGCTATGGTTCTCTTTGTTATTATCCTTGTTGTTCATATTGTTAGTATAATGATTGTCATCATTATTATGATTATTGTTGCCGTTAATAATAATAATAAAATTATTATTATTATTATTATTATTATTATTATTATTATTATTATTATTATTATTAGGGGTGTTTGCTGTTGTCGTCGTCAACAACCTACTGACCGTAACCTACTGATTGCTCTCGTTTCACATAAAATAAGAAAAAGTAACGGTATCTTTTTGTTTTCACATGACCAATATTGATTCATCAGTTGTGTCCCATCACAGCTAATTTCGATGTTGTATGACAATCTTAGCCATCATATGCCTAAATGCCATTTCCAGTGCTCAGGCTTATGTTCAGGTTTTGAATGAATGGCTGATGAATATGGTCACTGTGCTCTAGTGGGGACTTTAAGCACTGATGGATGTAGGGACAGCTACAGCAATCACAAACAAGTCAGCACAAATCAGCCTCTTAAAGAACAGCAGAAAGGAGCGGTTGATCATTAAAAAAAAAAAAAGAACATGAAAAGAAAAGAATCTGCTGTTGATGCTCAAAGACTCTAGTAACTAGCTTAGGGTTAGACAAAGTGTAAATGCTTCAAAAAACCTTTTCACTGTCAGGGGAAAAAACCTGAAAAACTGACCATTCCAACAAAGAAAGTGTGTAAGCAGAGAAACTTTTTTCACTAACAAGAAAGCAGAAAGTGAAAAAAAACTGAGTCACTACTCCTTTGTCACAGCAAAGTGAAAGATGACCTTTAGAAGGGTTAAGATGAAAAGAAAAGAGAAGGAAAAAAAAAACAAAACACATATGACTAGAACCATAAAATGCTTGTAGGAGTGTGTGAGGGTCTTACATAACACACTACGATAAGGACATTAGAGTGCTGAAAGAGTTTTCATGTCTGTGTGGGTGTACTTAAATATCAGCAGAGCAGCTCAGTAGGTCTGTCATGCACTTATCCAGTGTTGCATCATGTTTTGTTCGTGGCTTTTTTTTTTTTTTTTGGGAGTAAAAACCAGTGTGTGTAGGAATACCTGTTTGGCCAGGTTCACCGAGTCTGCGGTTAGTCTGTCTCTGAGGTGGGGGTCTAACTGCGTGGCTGGAGCGATCTCCACCACCTTCTGGTGCCTCCTCTGGATAGAGCAGTCCCTCTCGTACAGGTGAATCACGTTCCCGTACTTATCACCTGCACAACACAATGTTTTAGAAGATGCGTCATTCCAGAGTATAAAAAAAAAAAAAAAAAAAAAAAAAAAAAAAAAAAAAAAAAAAAAAAAAAAAAAAAAAAAAAAAAAAAAAAAAAAAAAAAAAAGAAAAAAAACCGCACCGCATTCAATCCTAAAATATTAATATACGGTATACTCACTGTTGCTGAGGCCGCATTAACGTTCTAGGCATGCTTATAATATTTACATTGTTTGCATCAGTTCATTTTTGTCCCATTAGTGGTGCAGTAGATCAGCACTATGTTCTTTCTCATATTTCTGGTCAAGCCAGGAACAGGTCTAAGACCTAACGTCTTTATAGGAACGCACGTACAAAGACCTGATGCTGAAATTGTATAGAAAAAAAGACCAAAAGCCAAAATTCTACCACGCCCACCACTTCGCTGTAAATCACAGCGCCTGCTAGGGAGTGGAAAAACTTAAGTTTACAGCCTGGAAAATCTGCTACAGACAAATGATGGAGCATCGTGACAGGCCGACTGCATGCTACAAAGCGATTCATTATAACAGGGATCGTTTCTACCGTCAGCACATCTGCTGACAACTTGTTAAAGCATCCTGCGAAAATGGCATTGTCTCCTAACCAACAAGAGAGCCCATCTGTCAGCCAGGGAGCAGTGCAAACATCAGCGACGCTTACAAGTAATATACAATATAAACCAAGAGCATATATCATGAATAAACGGTTGGGTGCAAAACTTTGCATAAGCTTGCTTCAAATGACTTCAACAACATGGACTTTAAAGCAAGTTTCTCAACGTTCCTTCATTAATCACAACAATATGAAAATTCAGGTGAATGTAGACCTTTCGTCTGGCCTCTAAAGACTCCATGTCTGGGTTTGGTTTAATTTTGGGTTGCGTTTCATTACAGATTTTGTGTTGTGTTTCAGGTTTCATTTCATCTGATCCGTAGATGACCCAAAACAATGTTTTTTTTTTTTTACTGGTTTTGTCCTTAGAATAAATCAGAGAACTTCTTACAGATAGAGAACAAAGCAAAAGGTGTACCAGAAAAATATAGATTTCAGAATAAAATGACTGCATTTTGGTAATGTATAATAATTACAGTACAACCTTTGCAGGTTATCCAACTATTATAGCTAAAACTATACATGATGATTTTCTGATCATCAGCTGTTATACTCGATGATCTTTCTATGAGCTTGGTGTGAATTTCTGAAACCATCCATTTAAAATGTCATTTTTGACCAAAATTTTGACATCATAACAAAAAAAAAACAATATAGCAAGAGTAATATAAAGTCATGACATCAACTCACATTAAAGAAAAGTGTACAGTATAATGGTATACACGCGATAGCTTTTAAAAGCTGATGAAGGCTTTTTTTTTGTGTTTCAAATTCCCTGTTCCTCACAACGTTTTTTTTTTGTTTTTTTTAAACTAAACTGCACTTCTCACCACCTCGAAAATATCTGTCAGAAACATCAGAGAGACGCCTCCAGTTATCTGTAAAGCCAGAGAGTACAAGCGCGAAAAAAGTCCACTCTATTCGCTGAGAGGGAGAGTTATAATTAAAGGATAAAGGACAGGCCCGTAAAAGCCACAAAACAGCGAGATGAAACCAGAGCTGGTTTTAAAGCTTTCTAAGCCGCGTAACAACAGGCTGCCTGAGGATTATCTACTAAACACCATTCAACTCACCCAGGATTTGCACTTCGATGTGCCTTGGCTTCTCAATGAATTTCTCCACAAACAGGGCTCCATTGCCAAAGGCAGCCAGGGCTTCAGAGTAGGCCCGCTGGTAGTTTTCTTCCAGCTCCTACACACACACACACACACACACACACACACACACACACACACACACACACACACACACACACACACACACACACA
>CM040989.1:4931257-4956534 GCA_022985145.1 Pangasius djambal | reverse complement strand
GGGCTGAGCCATGTTCAAGGCTGTTGTAAAATACTCTATATTAATGACACGACAACCACTGAATTCTGTATTCATGAACCAGATTGTAAACCAATAAACCTTTACATTATTAATTACATTTTGACATGTGGCGGCGCTCTAAATATCGAAAACTCCGAGGTCAGTCTTGATTTGGTTTAACAGCAGGTGAATGGTGTGATAAGAGACAGAATCGAGCAAAAGCTAACAATAAGAAGGCTGAAATTATGAATGGAGAGATTAGAAAAAATGAAGAGAGGAGGATGTTTCGCTGCAAGGCAGCTGGCATTAACTGTATACACCAACCACTCTCTGCGAAGTACAACTGTGCAGAAACCTTCTGCTGATTCGGAGGCAAGGGAAATTATGCTCGTGACGGACCACTGAGGTGAACCGTCTCTATGGTCGCACCCAAACTATAATGAGCAGAGATGCTGGAGCAGGTAAGGGGGTTTCGGAAAGCTCTTACCCATGATAAAAATCACAGAAATATACATTCTCGAGTGGCTTACTGCTTTACTAGCTGTCGACTTTGCATTATGCTAATCTGCATTGGATGCACTGGAGCAGACGCGGCCTCCCTAGCTCGACTCACCTCGTACTCCCGCACCACCCGCATGCCGCGGCCCCCGCCCCCGTACGCCGCCTTGAAAATGATCGGGAAGCCATACGTGTTGGAGAACTCCTGCGCTTCCTGCAAGGAGGAGATAGGAGCATCTGTTCCAGGGACCACTGGCACACCTACACAGAAAGGATACAGAGACACTCAATGAAGACTGCGTGGTTGTTTATCCCCAGTCTGCCTGGAAAGTAGAAGTAGAGCCCATGCAAATTGTCATTTCTGCCATTTGAATCACTTCTAAAATCGAAAAAAGCAACATGATCGTAATATAAGAAAACAACTAGCTGACTTTGTGATCATTTTAACAGGTTTGGCTTCTGTTATATAGCCCTGGGCAGAGGTCTTGGGTACATGCAAAGAAACGATGTAAAGCGAAGGCGCCTTCAAAATAATAAACATTTCTACATATACACACAAAAAAAAAAAAAAAAAAAAAAAAGCAGTAAACTAATAAAAAAAATTTTTTTTAATTGTCTCAGTATAATTTATATATAATTTATAACTATGACAGGGTTTTTTGTTTGTTTGTTTGTTTGTTTTTGCATTTTTCTGTAACATTAGTTAGTTACATTACTTAGGAAAAGTGATGTTTGGAAATATAAAATGTTTTGTAAATGTAAAGAATTAGGGTGACCAAGACTTTTGCACAGTACTGTACACAACAATATAATTCAAGACTCAAAATTCTGATATCAGACTTTTTTACTCCCTGTGATAAATGAGCGATTACCAATTAACTAAATTAATCATAGATAGCAGGAAGGACACTGGTTTTATAAACTGCATATTCCTACATATTTAGAGTTCTTGGCATTGGCAAAAAGGTGCCGAGATGTTTCTAGGCCATTTCTAGTAGTTTCCTGAATATAATAATAATAATAATAATAATAATAATAATAATAATAATAATAATAATAAATACTACAATACATATTATACAAACATCTATTATTCTGCACAGACCAACTTAATGGTTTAAAACTACATGACCAGGGGGATGTTACCAGTAGCATACAATGTTTACAAGTTATATGAATGATCATGAGGTTAGCTTAGAGCCGTTTATGATTGGAAGTGTAATTGGGAAAGAAAATCAGAACAGGCCCATCATTTCAAGCAAAACACAAATGCAGTATTTAAAGCCTCAGTTCATCGGAGCAGATCAAGCAGGCCGGGATGAACTCCGAGTAGTCTGCCAAAGAAAGGGACATCTGCCTACCAGCACGGATAGCAATGGCACGAGCCTCCACCTTGTCACCCATCTTACGGACGACCTCGGGAGAAGGCCCGATAAAGCGCACACCAGCGTCGGTACACGCCTGAGCAAAATCGGCCCTCTCAGACAGGAAGCCATAGCCTGGGTGGATAGCGTCCACGTCATTCTCCTAAAGCACAGAGACGGGAACCATTCAGCTATTTAGTGTCGGATCTTAATACAGAAAGACAATCTGAAACAATAGCATGAATATTCAAAACAGTCTGTCTCCACCGAGTGAACAGTACACTATATTTCACCCCAAGTTGGGAGAAAGATTCATGGCTATCAAACAAATAAATCCCAGCTGGAGCTCCCATGCAAGACTTCAGCTTCCAGCAGATGCCAGAAACCCAGCAACCCTCATTCCGTCAGCGAGAGTCTGACCTCTGCCTGAGACTAAAATAACTACAGATGTTGTACACTTACTCATTTTATCTATTATCTTACTGACTAATCTGGTTCCTGTGACTGGAACCCAAGCCTACAGAGTTCATGTTTAACTCCACGGTCAACTTTGACATACATTTAACATCACATGCATAACGTCATTCGCAATCAGCTTAGCTACAAAGTGTAGAAAGGCCGCAGGCTGGATGATTAGTACTGAACAATCCCTTCCTCTGAACGTCGAGTGAACCTTGTATTCGCTGCGAAATGAGGTCGAGTTTAAACAGGAATGGATTTCGCTTTGTGATAATGTTCTCTTACACTCTTTTACACCCAAACAACCTTCTTAAGAGGCATGAAGCTCAAAAACACCACAGGTCTAAACACTTTAACAAGCATTACAACCTAAACACATCTGCTATAAAGTAGAGAAATAACATATGTTCTATAAAGAAACACTGATTTGATCTTGAACACAGTGCTCCTGAATTCTTGATTCTGATTGGTCAGGTGGGGTTCATTTTTAACAGCAGCTCTTACAGCACTGATAACTCATTCAATTCACAGGTTGATATTAATGTGTTCCTTCTAATACATCATCGTTTTCGTGGCAAAAGACAAACAGAGACTTGCATGCTGGATGCACCGCATAAACTGATTTAAAGGAACGCATAATTGTTTTCTGTTACGAGTTGCTTATTTAGCATTTTTGGCAGGAGTCTCCAGTTTCGATGCTTTGTAACAGTCAGAGGTAAAGCTGTAACTAGGTGTTCCGTCATAGGAAAGTCTTCAAGGCCCTTTCCACTCTGCCGTGCTAACAGGAAAACGTTTCTCAGATATTCCACAACGTTAAAAAGGATATACGGTAGAACATGCTTTTCGTTAATAAATAAGTTTGCAATTTCCTGTGATGCAAGGAGAATAAAGTACTTTGAGATGTGCTGGTACTTGAAAATAATCAACATCAGGGTGGTAACAGCATCACGCTACCTTGTCATTATTACTATCTGTATTATTTATTTTAAGCCCCACAAATGCAGAGGGCCAAATTTCAAAACAGCTATCCATTTACTACACATGCTCATTATGCAAGTATGGCATATTAGGACTCAAAAAGAGTGACTTTAATAAGTGCCTGCTAAAAAGCATTTAAATTAATTCACACACACACACACACACACACACACACACACACAGTCTAATGAAATATAATTAAATATTATAATAAACTGAAAGGTTTATATTATAAACGGAAGTTATTTAGGGGAAAAAAAAAAAGTGTTAACAGATAAGGTGGATTTTTACCTTTCCATACACACAAGAAAAATAGAATATTTTCTGAACAGTGTCATTTAATCCGACAGGCCTATTACAAACAAGAGAGATACACTGGATCTGCATTCAGACCGTCCATTAAGAAGCATCTTCCTGACCTTGGCCACTTTGATGATGTCAGGTATGTGGAGGTAGGCAGCGACAGGCGGCAGGCCCCTCCCTATGAGGTAGGCCTCGTCTGCTTTCTGCCTGTGCATCTGGCCAGTGTCCTGCTCCGAGTACACGGCCACCGTCCGGATGCCCAGCTCTGTACACGCCCGGAACACCCGGATCGCAATCTCTCCTGCAAACAGTTTACTCATTAGAGAAAGCACTCGGCCATGTGTAAACTGTCACAATATAGGAAAAGATCAATATTTCCTTCAGGTATAGCATGAAACGAAAAATCCATGCAGGCTGACCTCTGTTGGCCACCATGACCTTTTTAATGGGCTTGTACTCCAGTGCCTGTGATGACGTATGAGCGGAGCGGTAGAGACAGCAGGCCCTGCGCACCGCCAACACACCCAGAGCGGCACGCATCCCTCCCACTTTCAGCAACATCTACACACAGAGAGGGACAAAACAGCAGAAAAGCAGGAACAATTATTTTAATGATTGCGTCTGTAAAACAGTCTGTTAAGCAGTTAAATGACAAAAACTTCCAGGATAAAACTAGATTTCCAGGAGAAAAAAAGTAGTGTTTAATAACAGTGTTTTCCACCTTATGTAGCATTCTGTAGTGCAGTATTGCACATTTCAGATTCAGCATTTTGTCAGAATTCACAATTTTGTAAACGTCATGTTTATCTCCATCAATGGAGAGTCACTTTATGCTGTTTTGCTCGCATAACAAAAATACATCATACATGTTTCGATTCATAGATTACGACTTCAGAGATATATAATGTCTGCCCAAATTCAAACACATTTGGCATTGCATTTCCAGTACCTAACCGATATTTGAAATTGTAATAGCAATTCTTGTAGCATTTATGACTGCATTCTCACATCCACACGCCAAACACTTCCGCAATCCGGATTGCATTTGCATTTTCACCGCCAATGAGCAAGACCTGTCAATCAAACACTGTGGGCGGGAGTTTTATGCTCGCTCACACAGAGAAAATGCAATTTCAAATACACGTCACATCTCACTTTCTAATTAGCATTTGAATTCGAATGACGTCCAGCGTATGCCGCCGTGCTGCAGCTTTTAAAACCACTGGCTGGTTTATTTCCGATAAGATAAAGTAACAGTAGACCTTAAAGAGGTCGACGGGGTCATGAAGGCCAAATGGAACTGCAGTACAAACACAAGCAAAATCAAATGTTAAACAAGTGTTGTGAAATGTCAGACATGTCAAACACCAAAACGAATTCACGTGAACATTCTTTACTAAATGCCCTCTAGCTTACCGCCACCCAAAAGTTATTTTAAGCCGCGTTCTGGTATTGCCACATTTTGTACAATTCCACATACAGGCAGAGCTGAAGCAGTAAAAGCTCTCTTATAACTTCCCACTGTGAGAAACCGTGCTGTCACAGGGACAGAAGAATCACTAGACACCACTGCGCTGTTACTACATCAGGCTGAAAAGGCGGACAAAAGAGGAACAGGGCAGAGAAAGAGAAAAAGAGTGGCACACCTGAATAAACAACCGCTATTAAATGCCGTAGGGGAAAGAAAAAAAAAAGGGAGAAGACAAAGAGAGACTGAATGCAATGACGAGACATGTTTTCCAGAAGGCGGCTCTAGATGATCAAGTCAAGTGGAGTTTATTGTCATTTCAGCTATATACAAGTACATAGTGAACCGAAACAACGTTTCTCCAGGACCAAGGTGCTACATAAGACAAACACAGAACTACAGGGACTACATAAATTATACAAAGTGCACAAGTGCAAACATGTGCAGACGCACAAGACAGAACAAGACAGTACAATGACTACAACGCCGACCAGTACGCAGTTCTGTTTAAAAGTGACCAAGTGACAATAGTGCAAATATTACAGAGTTCGATATAAATAGCTGAAAGTAGTGTAAACATAACAGTATAAAACATGTGCATAGAGGATGGAGGATGCTCAGTTGTGTGTGTGTGTGTGTGTGTGTGTGTGTGTGTGTGTTCTTCAGTCCAGTTCTAGGTATTTGAGGAGTCTGATGGCATGAGGGAAGAAACAGCTCCTGCCAACACGACGAATTATCGTTTTTAACGACTTGATCCAAAGCTACAAGGCTAAGAGCAGCTACGTGGTGCGTAACTGTAGAACAGTATGTGTTCGAGCAGAAAAAGAGAGAAAAGAAAACACGCAAGCAAGCACAAGGTCATACTGCTCACTTATCATATACACGACTTCACTTAGGCAATATCTAAACATATTTAGATATGCTTTAGGCAGGAGAGGGGAATGGGTGCGGATACACAATGGCAAAACTAAACACTGCAGAGCATTGTTCGAAGGCGCACCTGCTTTGAAGTAGTAGGGCCTCATATCGCGATATTTTTCTACGACATAGATCATAACACGATATATAGGTTTGCTAACCAACTGCCAGCAAAACAGTACTGTTGCATTTGTAGAAATAAACAAACAAACAAACAAACTCATGATGCCTGTGATATCTTAGAAAAGCATATTCTGACAATTTATCATAACATAAATATTATATCATTGTATTATCCAGCCCTACTTTAAAGTTTACTGAATGATGTGATCACAAAAATATGGGCCATCAGTGACAAATGGCCACACCAAATCCGGAGCCTGTCCCGGGAACACTGGGTGTGAGCTGGGAATACACGCCAGTCCATCGCATGGGACCATGCACACACATTTACACATTCGTTCACACTTAGCGGCTATTTAGAGTGAGTAATTCACCTGCTGACATGTTTTTGGGAGGTGAGAGTAAACTGGAGAACCTGGAGGAAACTCTATACACAATACGGACATTCAGTAACCCGAGCCAAGGATTAGTCATTTATCCATTTCCTAACTTATCTGCTTATGTTCTGTGACAATGAAGCAGCTCTCAGCTAGTAAACGGACCTTAAAATGAAAAATTGACTACATCTATGGGCTTAAATATGGTGGTATTATTCCTAGACTGTAACAGTCAAGCACCTCTGCACAATGATCAGTCAATGGTGCGTCAGATACCGCCTGCATAAATAAGCCATGCCCCCTTGTTTACATATAAATCATGGAGGATATTAGGAAACGTTGCATGATTCAAATCACTGTTGTAACATTAGCACTTCACATTAGCATACGAGTATCCTGGTGGAAGCTGTTGTACAGAGCTGCTGAAAGCGTAGGCTATTTTATGCCATGATCAATGCTAGTTCATATTATAATACATTATATTATGGTATAATACAGAGAGTAAAAGAGCCTAAATCGTAGAAAATAAAAGGTTTAATCCGAGCCATTGTAAGTGGCAATATAAGCAGTAACACCTCTTTCCAGGGAATAATGTTTAATTGCTTATACAGTACACTGGCATTATACGGAAAAGCTATGCATATTTGGGGGGAAAAGGCTCAGAATTACAAATGAATGCACTCAACTGCAAACCAATTTTATGAAGCTCCATTTAACTTATTTTTATGGTTTCGGGGAGGAGTATGATAGCATTTCAAAACACTTCCCTTTGTTTCTTCCTTCTTTCTACAAGCATACTATTTCAATACCAGCAGTACATTTAAAGGTATTGGTTTTCATCAAGCTTGTAAATCTGCTAATGATGCGCTCAGAATGACCTAGTTCTCAGTTTTGTCCACTCCCTGCTTAAGGATCACATTCCACTGCAGATGAACAGTACTCTGACTGTATTGCTCCAACATGTAGGGGGGGGGAAAAAAGTAGTTTGGAATGAATGGGAAAAATGCCAAGATGACAAAACCTGTAAACTGGTCAGCCAAGCCAGAGGTATTAACATGACATTCCCCCCCCCCGGTAACCCAGCTCACCAAACCCGTCTGTAAAGTATGCAACACTCACAACAGACAAATCAACAAGAAGTACTACTCAGTGACACTGCAAATGTAGATGGTGAGTATTTTATGCTGCATTCAAGGTTAAGCGGCAACTTGTAATTCCCGGCCTACAAACGGCAAAAAACACCGAAAACGGCCCTCAACTTGAAACTTCAAAACATCAGATTGGAGTAGTCTTCTGAACTTCCAGTTCCTTCACTGTTTACACAGTGACATCAAAGCAACATGGCCGCACACACTGAACAGTGTCAAGTCCCCTGTTCTGTACTGTTATTAGTTTATAACAGTATTGGCTTTAGATCTGTTAATACACAAGCACAGTTCTTGGTTAAATCTATAACACTGATCATAATAAATCACTGTTTTGAGAAGTTCATCAACGTTAGAGTTATCACTAATGTTAGCCGGCTAGATTGTTGCTAACACTACTCTCTGTCGTGAGCTGGTTAGCTTGTTCGTAACGTTACTTGTTATTGTCCGCTGCTGTTACTGTGCCGCAATTTCAGTCCAAAATATTGCATAGTTCACTACAGTACCAATAGCCACTCAGGCCTGTAACTGTAAAAGTGCAGTTAAAGTAGCTTTATGAGCTTTATGTGCTCTGACAAACAAGACACACTTATTAATATATTTATAGCAATTTAAGATGTAATATGATGCAATTTAAAGCATTTTCACTGTAAACTGCAGACACAGTTTATCTATAATGAAATGTAGAAGGCTTCCTTCACTGCTACTGCGACTGCTTCTGTGCTTAAGTGGAACTGATGGCATTAGCCACCTAACCACCACACCTACTTCACTCTGAAAGACCTAGAGGCCACGTCTTCTTCACTGTGACTGAAAGCTACATAGGCCACGCCTCTTCCACCATAACTAAAGGCCGATTTATACTTTTGCATTAACACGTATTTGCATTGCGACTCGGATCGGGGAATCATGGGTAAATGTGGCTTGCAGAGACACTGTGTAAGATGGCCGGTATCAGGATGTATTTTTGATAGACTTCAAAGCACTATTGTAAGTCGCTCTGGATAAGGGCGTCTGCCAAATGCCGTAAATGTGTAAAGTAGTAAAATCTGGTGTTGTTTGTGACTGCACCTCCTAGAGGACACATTCATATTACCTGCATGAATACTTCACCCTGGAAGTGTGTCTACACACAACATCCTGACATGCACAAAGTATAATCTGGCCTTGACAGCTACATAGGCCACACCTCCCTCACTGTGGCTGGCAGCTACATAGGCCACACCTCCCTCACTGTGGCTGGCAGCTACATAGGCCACACCTATTTCACTGGGACTAACCACTATGTAGGCCACACCACTGAGAGAACAGGAAATAAGAGTGCAAAAGGAAATATCTGTTGATTTTACTTCTTACTAGTTGTATAGTAGTACTAAAACAAGACATATCTTATTGAATTATTGATTCAGTCTTGTGCCAAATTTAGTCCAATGTGTGTTGTTTTCAATCAGCACAGCAGTATTATAAATATTAAGATATTCACTAGAATACTCTTTCAAAAAGTAGATGAGCAAACACTCTACCAGGGAATTTCCTCCATCATCAGCTGCACTTCAGCTTGATTCAACTAGAGGCATCAGGTTTCTTAATACACCAGCATGGGATCATATTAACTGGCACCTGCTGGCCTTCACAAGATATCAGTCAGAGGTGAAGTCCTGACTAAACTAGACTACATAGTCAGTACTAGCAGGCAGCTTTACTTTCTCAACTCTGCAGGACAAAATAACAAGCTGTTGGTTTTAAACCATTCCAAAGCCTTTTTTTTTTTTCCTTCCCTTTTATCACGTCTCAAGAATTTTTTTGAGGCTATGACAAACAGATGTGTTCTGGGCTCCTAATAAAGTATTTCCTCCTCCCTAGTAAAGGATGTAGTGTCAGGGCTCTTCGACACGCTGATATTTACAGACACGGCACATTCAAAAGACACGGCCAGCTCCGACCTTCTCTGACCTACAAGTTCTCGCCGTAAGATGTTCACCCTAAAATGAATTAGAGCATAGCTATAACAACAAGGCACCAGCATCTGGTATGCTGTTGCATCTTGGATATATACACAAATTTCAGTTATATACAGGCAGTAGGTATTTATGTTGCAGCATATGTGCCGGGTGGTCACTCCATTATTCCTACAACGCAAAATATTTGCATGTACATGTTCATACTTACATTTAAAATAAAACCTACCGTCGTAAGTAAGGGCATCAAATGCAGGTTTCATACAGATTTTTACTATTAACCATTCAACACATAAATTTGACATAAAATTGCAATATATGCACTCGGCCGCATTAGAAACATATGCGATGTGAGGTAAATGAAGCATGCGGTCACACGGAGTCAATTGTAGCAAGTCTGGGTTGACAGGTAAATAAGGATTGTTGCAGATGTAAACATGGATAATTCAAGCTGAACGTTTACATTCTTCTTGTAACACGTGACCCAAGACGAAACATACATACGCTACAAGTAATTATCGTAACATCGAAATCATCACAGCGCTGTTAATGCTGCATTCTGATTGGTCGGAAGGTGTCGATTCATTTTCTATAACACGGCAATGGCAACAGTCCTGGCTCTAATTCAAATCAGAGGTTTATATTAATGCATTCATTCTAATAAAGTTATCATTTCTATCAGCTCATTCACAGTGATTAGTGTGCTGGATTCACCACATAGGCTAAGACTGATGATAAACAGATTAAAAATTAGCTGTTATTTAACAAACCTTTCTGTTTGGAGACGTTTAGTTAACATTTACAGAAGGAGTGTCCGGTGACGACGCAACAGGAGAGACTTCAGGACAGAAGACTTTGCGTTTTCTGTTTTCTTGCTAACATAACGATGTATTTTTCAGCTGGAAAAATGTCAGAACGACTGTTTATAGCTGCTATAACATAAGTGATAACAGGAAGTAACTTGTCTCATAAACCCTCCACAACAGTAAATGTAACCGACAACAGATAAAAAAGTATGACGCTGGCAAACTGCCGTGCTACAAGAAGAATAAAACACTTTGGGTTGTGCCGATATACGAAAATAAATCAATGGCATCGCAGAAGTTTGTTGTTGATTATCTTCCTATAACAGCACACCCGGTCATGTTTTGTTCTTTACATAGAACAGCTAAGATGTTTAAAAGACTAGTACCTTTTATCCAGAAGCCTAGCATCTTACCATCACATCTCAAACAATGACTAACAAACTGAAAAATATATTATAAAAGCCACCAGGCTAATAATCATCATTAATAATAACTAAAGTTTATCTCTCAACTCTTAGGAAATAAATTCTGATCTCAGAAGTCAGTTATATACATTTTCCCCACAAAAGTAAACAATAACTAATAGTAGATTATGATGTCACAAAATAGGACCCACAGCGTTGAACCTATCACTTTCATTATGCCAAATTTTAGAGGATGATGCAGCAACTTCAAATTTCTAGCCACAGAATCTACATGCCAAGCTAGATAGCTAATTAACTTGGGTAATGTTATTGAGGAAATCCCACCCATGCCAAATTCCTAGCATATCGCACAACTTAATTCGTATGAAATGCTGCGGAAAAGTTGCATGTAAATATGAAGTTTAAAACGTGGATAATTCAAGCACTTACATTACATCTTGTGTTACATATTATAACAGTAACATACAAAAAGCTACAAGCAATTGTCTTAAACTATACCACTGCGCTGCTGACTTCTCAAACCTGATTGGTCAGATAAACAGGTGTTGATAAACACGGTCTCTCACATCCAAATTTCTAACAAATCACACAACTTAATTCGTATGAAATGTTGGGATTTTATAGGATAGGGTTTAACAGTCACTAAGCTAGGGTTTGGATCAAATCCAACAATAAAATTATCACAATTTAAAAAAAAAAATTAAATCAGGTTGTATTTGTGAAGGAAGGAGGGCACTGGGCTATTTCTAATTTGCATATTCATACCTCATAGACTTTTTAATGAGAGTAAAGGTGTTGAGAGATTTCTAGGTTAGTTTAATACCTTCATGGACATGGACTATAAAAATAGCAAGCAGCTATCCTACACAGATTATTTCTCAGTGCTGAAAATGACGTGTTCAGGGATACTTTACCTAAATCAGATAGCACAGAGACAGCAGCAAAGGGAAAATCAGGAGAGACTCCAACGTCCTGCTCCATGCATGGTGGTATTAATTCATGACAGTTGCCCTACCAAAGCTACCAAGCTGTCTGTAGTCGAGTTACTAGTAAAGTTTTACCTAGATTTACTATGTGAGCAGGAAAATAAGATTGTGCATTTAAACACACAGTTCTTTTCTTATAAGCATTCTGCAAAAATTGAGATGAAGTCAAACACATCTGATGTGAGATATACATACATACATACATACATACATACATAATATATATACACACACACACACGCACACAATTTGTTGACTTCGTGCAATTATAATTAGTGTCAGCTCTCAGGACACTGGTGCACACCAAACACACACACACACACACACACACACACACACACACACACTGCTTTAAAACTAACTTGAGTCATTTTAGTTTGCAGCCCACAAAGCAACCCTAACTAGCTTGCTCTTTTAACAGCATGCAACAAGAACAGACAGGTAGCCTTAAGACTCAATGCATTTCTCTCCTAAAATGTGCACACTGTGAATAATGTTTTGATTAATACACACATCTGGATAAATGAATGAATGGATGGATGTATGGATGGATGAATGGATGGATGCACGCTTACCTTTTCTTTTCGCACCAAGGAGAACTATGTGCCAGGAAAGTGATCGCGTCTCAAGAAAACGGCAGACCTGTGAAGCCCAGCTCCAACGTAACTTTCTGTGAATGTCAAGGCGGCGTACGCCAAAGCCAAAGCTGCTGAAATGCTACTGATCTAACGAATAAAGCCTGCGCTCGAGGGCTACAGATCGCACGTGAGTGTTTATCATTAAGGACATAGGCAGTGTTGCCTTTAATATTTCTGTCCCGACGTGGATCCGAGGGAAAAGCAAACTACACAACTGAACTTTCTAGAAGCCAGCTACTCTATAATGAGTCGAAATCACTCGCTATTGGGTTCCAGCCCAGCACCGTTTCATCGCGTGCACCTACTGCATCTACTTCTCCTGACCCAGTCTGTATGCCGCGCGCCTATTGGTTAACACCACCCGGAATGCCCGCTTTGATATACTTGTCATTGATCTTATTGGCTGGCTCACGGATTGACGTCAAGCCACTCGTCACAGCTGCTGTCACTCAAAACCTACTCTGTCTGGAGCGTGTGATTGGACAGATTATTCCAAACTTCCTAGATAGGCGGGGCTAACCGCGCAGGATTGCGTGTCGTTTGTCAAAATACTGCTTTTTGAAATATCTAAATTTTTATAAATCCGACATTGTTTTTAGTCATACGTATGATCCGATTTATTAGTCTCTGACCAAACTGTACACAGTCTTTCCTTTAATTGAGAATGATAGTGACGTAGACAAGGACTTTGTTAAATATCAGAGTTAATCACTTTGCCAGATTGTGTAAACTTTTAGATTAGATTAGATTAGATTCAACTTTATTGCCAATGTGCAGAGTGCAGAGCCAATGAAATGCAGTTAGCATCTAAATAGAAGTGCAAATAGCAATATGTCTATAGATAGATAGATAGATAGATGGATATTGATAGACTATATGGCCAAAAGTTTGTGGACACCTGACTATCACATTCATATGTGCTCCTCCACTCTTCTGGGAAGGCTTTCCACTAGACTTTGGAGCGTGGCTGTGGGGATTTGTGTTCATTCAGCCACAAGAGCATTAGTGAGATCAGGCACTGATGTCGGGCGAGAAGGTCTGGGGCGCAGTCAGCGTTCCAATTCATCCCAAAGGTGTTCAGTGGGGTTGAGGTCAGGGCTCTGTACAGACCACTCGAGTTCCTCCACACCAACCTTGGCAACCGATGTGTTCATGGAGCTCGCTTTGTGCACAGGGGCACTGTCATGCTGGAACAGGTTTGGACTTCTTGGTTCTAGTGAAGGTAAAATTGTAATGCTACAGCATACAGAGACATTGTATATAAGTGTGCACTTCCAACTTTGTGGCAACAGTTTGGGGAAGACCCACATAAGAGTGTGATGGTCAGGTGTCCACATACTTTTGGCCATATAGTGTATCGATATATATATATATATATATGAGACCAGCTCAGTGCAAATGACAAGGTGTACAAATATACAAGGTGCACTGTACAGAGATATGTATATACGATATTTGACGATACCACTGGACAAAATATGATTTCAAATCATAAGGCAACGATTCCGTATTTGACCACTGAATCTGTTATGATACTATGTGATTAGATTTAGTAGCAATATGTGACCAACTTCTAGTCTTATAGTGAATTTCAATCTTCTCTCAAAACTTGTTTCTTTAGGATAGCTTTCACTGGATGACTTTTTGCTCATTTAATTATTATTACTGTTATTATTCATGTTTGTGATGCATGCTTATATACTTTGTTTTATGCTATGTACTTCTGTTTCTATTTTCCTTTCCGATGTATAGCACATTGAGAGGCCTTTTTAAAGGCACTATATAAAATAAAGCTTAATTATTATTAACTTTGTTCAGAATCTGGGGTAGGTCTGCTGTTAATTTGTGGGTGATGACGACATAGAGAAGGACTGTTTTAAATATCAGAGTTAAGGACAAATAACTTTGCTAGCCTGTTAAATAATTTACACATCAGTTTAAAAATAGAAATGATTGTTTTGCTCACCAGTTGTCTCCTTTTTCAATAATAATCAGTTTATAATCAACAATAATTAGCATCATCAGTTTATGATTGCTACACTACTTAGGGCATGACTTAAGCAGGTAGACCTATATGATCGCAGCACAGATTTGTTAATGTACTAAACAGTGTGTGTGCGTCTTTGTGTATATTCATACAGCCATGTGAAAAAATTAGGACACCCCATTAAATATTCAGTTCTTTATTAAGAAATGTCAACATGTCAATTTCTGATCTTGTTTTAATTTGTACCTGTAGATGAAAGTGATGTAATTGCAATCAACAAAAATTAGTATTTCAACTGAGGAAAAAGTTAGGACACCCTATGCCCTAATAGCTAGTGTTTCCCCCTTTGGCTGAAATAACGTCAATGAGATGTTTCTTGTAGCCATCTTCCAGTTTCTGACATCGACTGGAAGAAAGTTTCCCCCACTCCTCAATGCAGAATTCTTTCAGCTGTGTGATGTTTGAGGGGTTTCTTGCATGCACAGTCCATTTCAAATCACCCACAGGATGTAGATCTGGGCTTTGACTTGGCCTCTCCGTTTTGTACTTTTCAGCCAGTCCTTGGTGGATTTACTGGTATGTTTTGGGTCATTGTCATGTTGCAAGGTCCAGTTCCACTTCAGCTTCAATTTTTTGACAGATGGTCTCACATGTTCCTCAAGCACCTTCTGATACAATGTAGAATCCATAGTGGATTCTATGATGGTGAGCTGGCCAGGTCCTGCTGCAGCAAAGCATCCGCAAACCATAACACTTCCACCTCCATGTTTCACAGTTGGTATGTGGTTCTTTTGCTGAAATGCTGTATTTGGTTTATGCCAAACATGCCCTCTGTTATGGTGTCCAAATAATTCAATTTTAGACTCATCTGTCCAAAGCACATTATTCCAGAAGTCTTGGCCTTTGTCTGTGTTCTCATGTTTTTCTTAGTTTTTTTTTTTTTTCCTAACCAGTGTGTGTTTATCAGTATAGGTATTTATTCCAGAACCTAAACTAATTAAAGGTAGATTCAAGCTGACATTTGTGTTCATTTTTATTTAACTTTAACCATGTGACAGGCATCATTTTAAACCCATTAAATTCAAACAGCCAGTCAGTTGGGCTTATAACCATTTTAACAGTAGCTGTTGGTGATTTTCACCATCACTACATCTTAAAAAAAAAAATTAGACACCCATTTAGACACCCAACTCTCCTAAAGCATATTTACGTATACACATTTTAAGACTATTTCTTATCCGATCTTATTTAATCTAATTCATTTGTTGTATGAAAAAAAACTGTCACGTGGTGGAGGCTTGTAGTTCTTAGAAATGTTGAATATACTAATAAAATACACACTCACCATTTAGCCATCCTGCAATAAGGAGGCCTCCAAGTTCCATGCAAGAATAATTTAAGGACGTAAGCAAGTCTATGTGAGATGTCCTGACTCAACACTGTTTGAAGCAAGTGTGATTTAGGGATGCGGTTTGCTTACAGCTAAACTAGAGGCTATAAGCATCTGTTACACATTAGCTCAAATGCAAAAATCAAGAAAAAACATTTACCATTTTCCTAAATTTACCATTTAGGAATTATAGCCATGTTAAGCAAAGTACTTCCATTTTCAGGGGCTCAAAGGCATTTGGACAATTGACTGACAAGAAGTTAATTGACCAAATGCGGTCTATTCCCTCATTACTTCAAGACAAATGAAGCAGATAAAAGGTCTGGAGTTGATATCAGGTATTGAGTTGGCATTTGGCAGCTGTTCGACTGGAGCTACCAATATGAAGTCCAAGGAGATCTCAATGCAAGTGAAGGAGGCCATCATTAGGCTTAAAAACAACATAAATCTATAAGAGAGAGAGCAAAAACCTTAGGTGTGACCAAATCAACAGTTGGGTACATTCTTAAAAAGAAACAAAGCACTGGTGAGCTCAACAACATCTAAAGGCCTGGAAGACCACAGAAGACAACTAACGTGGATGATCACAGAATCCTTTCCTTGGTGAAGAAAAAAGGTAGGCGTATCATTGTCAAAATCTACAATCAAGAGACGCCTTCATGAATGTAAATACAGAGGGTTTACAACAAGGTGCAAACCACTGGTAACATTCAAGAACAGGAAAGCCAGATTAGACTGGCTCCCATGTTCTGGAATAAGATTCTTTGGTCTGATGAAATCAAGATTAACTTGTATCAGAATGATGGGAAGAGAAAAGTATAGCGAAAGAAAGGAACAGCTCATGATCCAAAGTATACCACATCATGTGTTAAACGTGGTGGAGGCAGTGTTATGGCATGGGCATGTATGGCTGCCAATGAAACGGGCTCACTGGTATTTATTGATGATGTGACTGCTGACAGAAGTAGCAAGATGAATTCTGAGGTGTATAGGGCTATACTCTCTGCTCACATTCAGCCAAATGCTACAAAACTGATAGGACGCCTCTTCACAGTGCAGGTGGATAATGACCCTAAACATACTGCGAAAGCAACTCAAGACTTTTTGAAGGCAAAGAAATGGAATATTCTTCAATGGTCAAGTCAGTCGCCTGATCTCAACCCAATAGAGCTGCTTTTCACTTACTGAAGACAAGACTGAAGGCAGAAAGACCCACTAACAAGCAGCAACTGAAGCTGGCTGCAGTGAAGGCCTGGCAAAGCATCTCCAGGGAGGAAACTCAGAATTTGAGTTTTGAGAACATGGGCTCCAGACTTCAGGCAGTCATTGACTGCAAAGGATTTTCATCCAAGTATTAAAATTATGGTTATATTTACAATTATGTCACTTTGTCCAAATACCTTTGAGCCTCTGACAATGGAGGTACCTTGTTGAAAATGGCTTTAATTCCTAAATGGTAAATGCCATATTTTTGTGGAACCTCTTAAAATAAAGCTGAAAGTCTACACTTCGATCTCATATGGATTGTTTGATTTCAAATCCATTGTGGTGGTGTATAAGGGCAAAATCACAAAAAACAGTCATTGTCCAACTACCTCTGGACCTCTCTCTCTCTCTCTGTGTGTGTGTGTGTGTGCTATATATATAAATCTCAAACTACATTTAGGTTATAAGGAAAAGGAACAGTTATAATAAAATCTAAGAACAATATCCAATGCTTTTTCAATACTTTGGGGGGGGGGGGGGGGGGGGGGGGTGTCACAGTGATTTAAAGGTACTGCAGGTTTTACATACTGGAGAATTAGAAAACTCTAACAAGACAAATTGCTTTTTCCTAAACAATACATTTGTGATAAAAAGACAAGAGTCTCAGTATAGAAACACAAGTCCCAGAAGTTTATTTAGCAAGAATAACAGTTCTGCAATGGAACGCATAACTTCAATGTTCCCTAAATGACAATATGAGCAGGAAAGAAGGAAGGGTGTTTTTTCCAGGCATTAAGCCCAATCTTAGCCTAAGCCAGTGATTCTACATTGAAACTCCTTTTTAGTCCAAGGTTAGGCTCATTCTGGGAAACCAGCCCTTAGAATAAACGGTTAAAATTACATTTAAAAAAATACATTCATAACAGTAGAAAAGACAGATTGTCGCTATAGAGGATGCAGCATTTTAAGCATAGTACATCACCCTTCCTGCAGGTTTTGTCCATGCACCAGCCTCCATAGTCGACTTGAATTTATAATTTTGCTCATTATTAACTGGACGAGTGTTAAGCAGGTGCTACAATGACCGAAACCTTTCAAATGATGCACAATTGACAAAATTGTTGTTATTGGGTAATTCAATCCTGCCTTTAAACGCCATCACTACTCTCATTACCTTTCCCACTAAAGGTCTAGGTTTCCATAATAATGTTTTCTCTACAAGTACACCATGCACACTTGCCAATACCTTGCAGGAAGAATGTTGTACAGAGCTTAAGTGCGTTTATTCCCAACCCAGAAATGGTCCACTGAATAAGCTACAGGACATGAATGGATGGATTGGACACAGTGCAGCATAAAAATCTAAAGACCATACGTCCACATGGAAGTTATTTTACATCGTCAATACGAAACTTACACACCAGCAACCGCTCAAAACAACTTAATTCAGCCTATAGAAAGAAAAAAAAACAAACAAACAAACAAAAAAAATGTTACAGCTGGGAAATCCTCCGACATGAGCCATCAGACCTCTCTAGCCTAGAACAGATCATGGCATTTACTTGGGACAGGACCAATAGAGCTTTTTAAGAACAGGCTTGTGTTTAAGACTAAAACCCTGTCACTTAGTGTCTGCCTTTGTCCTTTTCTAAAAGGCATGCAGAAGTAGTACAATTCCTTGCAAAATTATTGCCCCTCCCCCCACCCAAAGCCAAATCCTCTACCCTAATGTTTTTTTTTTTTTTTTTTTCCTTTTTTAAATTACCCCTAAAAGTTCAGTATCTAGTCTGTGTAGTTACTACTGACTCAATTACACTAAACTGCAGCTATTCAACTAACACTAGATGTAAATTTTTTGGACCACTTATTAAAAGCCCCTGATATCCAAGAATGGTTGTTCACCATACAGTTCTAAGACCACTGAGCAGAGGTTGCATGAGAAACATGCAGAGTTAAAGGAGAGCGAGCAAGTTCAAAATCAAGGCAAGCAGAGAAGCACAGAAACATGCCAAAACCAAATAAAGCATGCATTTGCTGTTCGCCATAGTATATGTTATATAACTTTTAAAATATTGATACATGTATTACATCATATTTATTTTTTTTTTCTTATCTTAGATTATATGTAAACAGTTCTTTGATTTTTATGGAATAATAATGAGGTGAAGACGAGGGGAAACAAGTTGGGGAGGGAAACAGGCAGAGCAGAGAAGAGCTGAACTGAAGGAAAGAGGAAAAGGGGGAGGAGTGAGAACTAAGTAATGGAAAGCAGTAGGAGGACAGTGTGAATGCTTGTTGAAGGTTGACAGTGAGTGTGCTGCCCACTGTTTGGTCTGCTGTAGTCCTTTGGGTTTCCAGTTTTACTTTGCAGTCATCATCTGGACAAACTCTGGAAATGAGAGGGGCTGATAAGTTCATGCAGAGCGTCCAGTCCATTTTAAAATGAGAAACTTCCAGCAAAACTAATGTTCATGTCCATGTTTGACAGTCTGTATACATCATATATCCTGGAGCCAAAAACGCACTCATCATGTGCATTACCACACAGTCATTTACATCAGCGTGCAAGGACATCATATGTTCCATATTCTATGTTTAAATGTATTTCAACATCAAATCATTAAATCTGTTGGGCATTTTCATTTTAAGATTAAACTTTTAATTAGAAAACAGATCAAGACGAATGTATAACCTTTACCTTTGTTTAACGTGAAATTAATTTCCTTTTGATCAAGCCTGAACTGCCCGACATTACACAGTCACTTTTATAATCAGAACGTTTGTATAAGCAGCACACTCCAACACTGTTATAACAGCTTTAGTGACGGTCCTTAAAAAAAATGAATAATAATGCAGACCTTCGTAGTTGACCTGACCGTCTCCATCGATGTCTGCCTCTCGGATCATCTCGTCTACCTCCTCATCGGTCAGCTTTTCTCCCAGGTTCGTCATGACATGACGCAGCTCTGCAGCACTGATGTAGCCGTTTCCGTCCTGCACACAAACAACGTCACTCACTAGCCAATATTTAAACAACCATCTACAAATATTTTTTTTGGAAAATATTATCCTGGAACAAACAGCGCTCATCGCTCGTTACCTTGTCAAAAACCCGGAAGGCTTCTCTGATTTCCTCCTCGCTGTCGGTGTCCTTCATCTTCCTCGCCATCATGGTGAGAAACTCGGGAAAATCAATCGTTCCGTTACCTTTGTGTTAATTAAAGATGTGAAATCTGATTAGTCACGATTACGCTCCCGATTGTGGCCATTTATAGCTAACCGTGCACGCAGACTTCCCCTCACCGTCAGCATCGACTTCGTTGATCATGTCCTGGAGCTCGGCCTCTGTAGGGTTCTGCCCTAGAGAGCGCATCACCGTACCCAGCTCTTTGGTGGTAATAGTGCCATCACCGTCTTTATCAAATAGTGAGAAGGCCTCCTTGAATTCTTAGAAATACAAACGAAGAGCATTAGATTAGTCAGGAATAATTACCAGACAGGATAAGAGAAAAGTCTGTTGATTAGAATGTTTAAGACGGTTATTTACCAGCGATCTGCTCCTCAGTTAGTTGATCAGCCTGTTAACAGAGCAAACAACAATCAGGAACACTGTAGTCTGCAATTTCTTTATTTTACTAGAACATACCTTGGTAATGGGTTAAACTTGGTGGTATTTTGTGTGCGTGTGTGTTTTCCAAACATCTTAAATATCCAAAAGAGTAGTAACGGTTTAACGTGTGATGTTTTCGAGTCAAGACGCATTTCACTTTCTGATGGGCTTCACAGTCGTCCTTCGGGTGTCTGGCGATGATGGTCACCTTGGATTAATAATGAGCTGTGGTTTAATGGTTATTCCATGGACCTAATGGACTTGAGATGATTTGCATCAGCACAGGAACCAAAGCACTGATGTGCAGCTTTCATGTGGGAAATATTCCAATAAGACTCACCAAAACCCTGCTAATGACATGTAACCTCAGGAATGAATGGAGCAGTTGAAATGATACTGACGGGAAAATGAGGAACTGGACCCATTAGATTCATTCTCATTAATGTGTTTTTTTTCTGGGTTGCTTTGGTTTGAATTATAAATTAATTCCTAATCCATCACCATTCTCTTTCCTATAATTTATAATACAGGAAAATTTTATATATACATACATATATATACATACATATATATACATACATATATATATATATATATATATATATATATATATATATATATATATATAAAATTTTGTAATATATAAACAAATATATATTTTACTATATTTGATGACCTGCTGATGTGGGGTGTGAGCTGCGTAGCTTAGCTAGTTAGCCACATCTCGATATTAAATACGCATCCATTCTGCTTAGCACAATTAGCTTTAGCTGTTAATGCTTGGCAACTGCTGCCGGCTGACTGCATCGAGCGCACTGCGTTAGACCCGGGGCTTAATCCCATTTGAACGCTTAAGACTTACCAAAATAAGGTATTAAACGCTACTCAAAGAAATTCAGTCGATAAATATCGATTCGCGTAAACGATACGGAAGACTAGACAGGTTAGCATCCTGCGCTTTGAGGTTAGCTAGCCGCCTGGCTAATCTGGGTAATGCGCTGCAGCAGACGATTCAATTGTTAGCTAGCTTACTGATTAGCTAAGCCATTCACTCAACAACAGATATGTTTCAGTTCGTATTTTATGTGCAGACTCAAAGCTTCACTACTTACCATTGTTACTGTTTGTTATTCAAACGGTTCTCCTGCGCTCTACGTAGAGAAATTACGCAGCTAATGTCGCCTGGGTTCCGCTTTCCTTCCCGCAGCTAACCGCTGTGCGCCCAAATTTCAGGATCACTCCGCCTCCGTTCTTGGGTCGAAAGCGGGCCGCCGCACCCCCTAGCAACCGAGCTGTCGCTATGGTGCGCCTGCGCACAAATAAGCAAAGCAAATCCAAAAAGCGAAGCAAATCCCAAACGATTAAACAAAATCGATCCACTGATACTTGTTGCAAAACACACACAAAAAAAATTATCTAATATTTCTTCTAATATTAGCTTATAGTTACAAATAATAAATAGCCTGCACCTTCCCCTGGAAGTTTGAACAGCCCTATCAGTGGATTTATATATAGAAGACGGTTGGCGCGTGTCAGCTGACCAGAACGGAACGATTTGATTGGTTCCCGTCCACCTGCAATGCGTCAGGGAGTCACTGAGGGGAGGAGGGGATGCGCAGGATTCTTAAAGAGACAAGCCCATCCTTTGCGGTAGTACACCTCAGGGATGGTGTCTTGGTAGACTTGTCTAAGTAGCCTACATCTTATTTCTAAAATAAGGGCATTAGCCCTGTAGCCGGGATTGTACAAAATATAAAAAAAATACAACTCAGGAGAGGGAAACCAGATTTATGTGTTATCACTGAAATAGCTGCAGGGGTGTTTCAGTTTTCATTTTTCAGTTTTCATTCTCTGAGACACAGGTTCCTTCCCAGCCCTGGCCCTGTAATACCTCTGATCTGCACATTTCAGTGCTTTCTGCAGGACAGGGTTGGGAACCTGTGGCCTACGGTCCCTATAAAGCAGGTATCCCTAATTATCTGACAAATTCCCTAATCATTCAAAATGCAATGTAGTGTGTGATTATAAAAGTGTTTTAGTGCCTACTGTTATCATTGTAATGCCTGCTTTTTTCATCCCTCTAAACAGGCACCATAATCTCTCCCCATTGATGCCATAATCCATAGCCAGTGATCACATGGACTTCACATCGGAGTTCTAGAGAAAAGACCTCCTATTGGCAACCACGCTTTTTTGCATTTTAGTGAACCATCCTAAATTCTGTGAATAGGCTTAGTTCAGTATGCTTGCTGTTTAACCTATATCTGCTTCAGCCAGGACTGCCCTTGTGCTGATTTTTATTTTAATAAGAGTTAAAATAGCCAGGTGAGATGGAGCGCTCCCCCGTCCTTAACGAATTGTTCTAAATAAAGATCCACAGATACTTTATATCTAACCAGTTAGACAAAGTGTTGCTTGTGAAAGCTTTACAATATTCAGTCATGATTTAGTTACTCCTTACACAAAAGGAAAATCAACCCAAAAAAAAAAAAAAGGGTAAAGAAATACATCAGGCAGATATGATGAGTACTGTTCTATTTTTATTTTTAAATGCTATTTTTGCACAGGGTTTCAAGGTTTGCCAACACCATCAGATCAAAGTCAGTAGTAACATTTTGCACAATCACAAACCTGCATTACAACCACTAAAACCTTTAAATATGCTGAAACTTGGAATGTTTTTTTTTAAATAAGGATAAAATAAAATGTTGGGGAAAAAAACCCATAAAACTATTGGTCTTGACCTGTAGGGCTTTGATTTATGCACACTTACATATTACTAATGTATTTCTAGTTCACTACCCAATTCAGCACATTAGCACAATGACAGTAACAACTTCATCAAATGTAACAATACCCAACAACCACAAGTTTTAGTGTACATGTGTAGGACAGTTGCTATTTATGCAGCGTAAGGGAATTTAAGCATAACAGCCTGTTGTGGCTCCAACTCTAACTGAGCCAGATTCATGAATTGGTCAGGGACCAATTTTTCTTCATTAGTGCTAACTACGACCTTGGCTTCCTTGGGAAGCATTTCGTGGCTCAGCTGCAGAGTGGCCCGTTCATTAGGAGACCAGTTGAATACAACTACGTAGCGTTCACTCTGGTCCCATGAGCGCAAGTAAGCAAGAGCACTGGTGCTGTTGTACAGAGGCACATAATCTCCATGCAGAAGGGAGCGCTCCTTCCCTCGCAGTTCACTCACAGCCTTGAAGAATGTGCGCAGAGAGCTCCTCTGTTCTGCCTCAGACTGCAAAGCAGGAAAAAGAAAAGAAAGGAAAAAAAAAAAAAAGTTTGGGGAGAGTCAGATCTTGCCATTTTAAATTGTTAGAGAAGATGACAAGCTAAATGGCAGGGGTGGACAAACCAGCCTAGCTATTTTTACCAGTCTGTATTACTTTCTAATTTTCAACTTTAAAGAAAGGGCGTCGGATAACATTGGACTTGTTAGTGCCGGAAGTAAAAAAAGGGCACAAACCACCATTTACACATACGAGTCAGGTAAACATAGTAATGACTTGGCAAAAAAATAAATAATAAATAAAGGACTGGAGCACATCCAAGTATTCACCTGCCCAGTGGGCTAGCCAATGAATTTTAAATTTGTCCACCCCTGGATGGGATTCATTTTCAGTATGTATTATTCCCAAGTGAATGTGTAAGCTAGTCGTTTTCATTACCTTCTCGGTCTCATTTGTGGCTGACAAGTTCCAGATCATCATTGGATATACTGTATCCTAAATCAGAAAGGAATAAAGTCAATAAACAAGACCATATGTGCCTTTCAATCCAGACCACCACTCCATGTTCTCAATAATCACACATATCAGGTATTCTTACCTCATCCTTTAGTCCAATTTCATCACCATAGTTGAAGATGGGAGTACCAGGCAAAGTAAACAGCAGCAGCTGGTGTAACTTTACATTCATAGACTCTACTATGCTGGCCAGGTGTCCCCTGACACGGTGACCCAAGTTCCACGCCAGTCGGGCGCCATTCTGGGAGTAGAGATTCTGCACAACCTGACCAACCGCTGCGCCAGATTTGCGTCTCAGGACGTCAGAAAGGAGCAAATCCACACCAGTCCGATTCAAAAGGTTGTTCACCTCATCAGGAGATTCAGTCGGGGTAACTCCAATTAAGACCCTTCAATCAGAAGAAACGAACACCGGTTTCAAAAATCAGAAGAAGAAAAACAGCGCCTTCTAATATTTGAGCTCATGATTTCTACCACCAAGTGAAGCACTGCAAGCATTAAAGACTGATTCACACTAAACTGTAACCTTTCAAAACATACACAGGCATTTCTATGCATGCCCAAAACCTCATGATTGGCTTTGCAATAGTGCAATGGGCTTGTGTTAGTGTTGGGCTTGGTGTGAAGAGTTATGATCTTTGCAAAAGCTATCGTGACAAAATGTGGGGATTTATGCTTACTTTTTCTTCTGCTCTTCAGAGTGATTACTGACAGTCTCCCTTATGCTAGCCCAAACCGATGGTACAACAGTGGCAACACGCTCAACACCATACAGCAGAATACCATCAACACCTTTCTTCAACCAGAAATCAGTGGCAACCTGAAAGCAAAAAAAAAAAAAAAAAAAAAAAAAAAAAAAAAAAAAAAAAAAAAAAAA
>CM040989.1:4909937-4931157 GCA_022985145.1 Pangasius djambal | reverse complement strand
ACCACGGAGATACCTAGGCAAAGGCAAGTGAGCATTGTAATAGTAGCATAATATGCAGAAAACATTTCTTTGTATTGCTGCACTTAACATCTTTCAACTGTGCGCAAATAAAAACTCACTCTTCTTGTGTGCTGCCCCAATAAGTGACTCCAGATCACTCAGGCTGCCAGCAGAAGGGGTGATCTCTGTCAAATTCAGGCTGTCAGACTGATCAGCAGTGGACACATGAATGGGACCTACAATCAGACCTTTCACCTTCAGCTGTCCCAAAGCACCAACCTTCGCCTCCAAATCTGTGGAGAAGCAGCATTGTGGAAATCAAGTTAGCTTGTTTCATAACTGTTTCTCGAGGTGCACGACACATACTGCTTACAAAACATACAACACAGCCCAAATCCTAAATGACGGAATATTCACCAAGATCCTATACGAGGATGCATGTTTACATCTTTTTGTATTCCCCGTGTAAATGCTGGTCTTGCGATGGAAAATGTGCATTATGAATAAGTGGTGTCTGCATGCACCTCTCCCTGAAGCCTCATGGCCATATGCTCATGAAAATGGGGAAGTTGGAATTTTCCAACTCGGTACCTCCTACTTCCCACATTAGATCGTTCACACAAACTCAGTCGTCAGAAATAAAATTAATACTCACGATAAGATGTCTACAAAAAAAATTATAATTTTAGTAATAATTAAGAATACATTTATAGCGGATGTGATAATGCACTGTTAATAGCACCGAAGATTTCATGAAAGCGCAGTTTAAAAAAAAAAATAAAAATTACAGAAAGCGAATTAACATCGCAATTATCAAAGTATCACCCAGTACTTAGCAAACTCCAGTATAAACGGAAACTCAAAAGACCCCTATGAACTCCACAATGTTGAAGTGACGTCACAGAATTGCAACTCTGAGAAGTCGTGGCGTTCGAAAAAAACCCTGCTTTGCGAGTGGAAATCACGAGCTGAAGAGCCATTCAAACGGATCTTTCATACTGGGAAGTCGGAAACTTTCCTTTTCCCACGTGATCATGAACGCAGCAATAATCTTGAGCAAAGATTGCCTAAGATTGATATTACATGTCCTTCAAACAAACCATTCAAGCCATAGCAGATAATGTTTTTAAACTTTAGATAGAATTTTAGGAGACGTGTAACCCCAGGGCAGTGTGTGTAAGAGCTTGGGGTGTGAAAGATCACTCCAGCGGAGTCACAAAAACAGGAAATGTCAGTATGTCACCACGTGTTTATGAGTATCGCCTCCCCCAGACTAGCGCGGCTACACTAATTTCTACGAAATACCCTGACATTTAAGATGTCTCATTTTTAAGTTTGTACATTCCCTTACCTTTAAGGCCAGAAGGCCCTGCGAATGCGTTAACATCTCCAATCTGGTACAGGGGCCCAAAATCCCACCAGTTCATCTCAGGAATCGGCTTGCACCGAGGCGCCTGTACAATGATGACAATAGCCCCGGCGAGCATGCCGATCCAGCCGAGCCAGAAGAGAATGAGGAGCGCCCATCGGGCTCGCACCCACCTAGACAGAAAACAGTTCTGATTATCTGTATGATCAGAAATCTGAATCAAACCCTGAGGGAGTGGAAAGGAAATGAAGGCTACTGGTTGGGGGAAAAAATATTTATAAAAATCAGCCATACCCTGGAGTTCCGGCAACTTTTAACAGCTCCTCCTTGGACAGTCCAGTGAATTTGGATTCCTTCTCATCAGGAATCTTGATCTTCACGATGCCGTTTTTTACTGCCAAAGCTGAGTTGGCATCACCGTTTCCGGTGGTCATGGGCTGCCTTTCCGGATCCACCTCATTCAGCTCCACGTCCTTCATGTCGACCTCAGCGTCGTTCGACATCTTCACTGCTTTCGTGGATTACAATCTACAAAGGAGTGGTGCAGCGGGTTACACACCATGCTTTCTAGGCGGAGTCACGCGCAAACGGGAAGTAATGTTGCATCAGTGTAACCAGCAACGTGACGTCAGCTTCCATACAGTGACGTAGCACAAGGATTACCGAACTGGTTTAATATATATATATATATATATTACAAAAAAAAAAAAAAAAAAAAAAAAAAAAAAAAAAAAAAAAAAAAAAAAAAAAAAAAAAAAAAAAAAAAAAAAAAAAAAAAAAAAAAAAAAAAAAAAAAAAAAAAAAAAAAACACACGAATTAAAAAAAAAACAAAAACAAAATACACATCAACCAGGCCAGATATTTTGGTTTAAAAAATGTAACAAACTCTCAGGGATAAATGTGTAGCTGCTAATACACGGCGCATCAAGCCGGCAATTCATTCAACTCCCTTTTTTTGTTGTTGTTGTTGTTAAATATTACTAAAGACAAATATAACTATTATTTAAACTTTTTTTGTGGAGAAAGTAAGGGAAAAAAGATAATAAATGTAGCCTATAGCTTGCTGATAATGACAATAATCATGTCTATATAACCAGCGAGTCCAGCGAGTATCCCTGAGGAAGCCGCGCGCAGCGAATCAAGCTGGTGAACCGGATCAGACCAGTTCTGCCTCATTAAAACATAAACACCATTCATTTACACAATTACAACAGAAGGCTAAAATAAGAAACAACTGCCATGAACAATGTTATTTAACAATGTAATTATACAATGTAGACATTTTGAACGACTCAATTCAGCCAAAGATGCATAACAAGCTACTGTGTTAAATAAATATCAACTTGTAAAATGAATTTTTTTGGATAGAATTAATATAAAACTAAGTAAAGAGATATTTACCGTCAATATACCGAAGAACAACAAGAACAAATAATAAAATCCCTTTCTCAAGCTTGCTCAACTCGCGCCTCGTGTCTTTAGTGCTTGTCTGGTTCAGTGATGCTCAGGCTTTATTCTGGTTTCACACCAAGGGAAGGTCTGAAACCCCGCCCACATTTAAGGGGGAGCCATTTATATGCCATAGGGCGCATGGTTCCTTTCAGCTCAGTTACCGGTTTTTGTACAATGTTATAGTTAGATTTTGTGTTATTTTGCCATTTTTGAATATATAGAAGCTATATTGTGACCCTACTGCTACATGAGGTCAAAGATTTACCAAGGCTGAACCGGTTTGTCCCACATGCTTGATGAGATGCTACTGAGTTCAGAGAAACTATTTTAATAGCACAAATAAATTCTGACTACCATTTTGGTTTATTTTAGGATTAAACTTTCGCCAAGTTAAACCTTGCACAATTGCTAAAAATCTTATTCCATCTTCCAAAACTGAAATCTTGACAAAAAAATTAAACAAACAACCAAGTCCACCTTAAAAGGGTCTTTTGTTAGGAGACTCCCCCAGTCACGCTGTTCTGTGCACAGACGGCCAAACAAGTCTGAGGTTGTTAGGGCATTGGATTTCTTTCCTGGAGACAGAGTGGCAAACAGCTGTAGATTTTTAAATAGGTGAATTAGATAACAAGTAATAACAGCATCACTTTACAGTCTGGCTTCTAGTTCAGATTCAGTTCTGTAACATTTCTGGAGTATTTCTTTAAACTGGAATAGAGAGATAAAAGACTGACTCTGTCAAGACTGCTGAAGAGCAGATGTTCATCCTAATTATTCATTTCTTGGCTCAAAGATCAATGTGGTGGTTCAATGTCCAGGATTTTATAAATCAAAATCAAAAAGGTGTGTGTGTGTGTGTATATATATATATATATATATATATATATATATATATATAGAGAGAGAGAGAGAGAGAGAGAGAGAGAGAGATCACTACCCAAAACTGAATGGTTGAATGATGTTAGATGTATACACAGTTCTCCACAATTATAAAAATATCATGCAAATATTAAAGTCATGGCCATTTAGGAACTGTGTAAATATGTGATCGGAAATATAACCTGCAAGCAGTGAAACTGATTTCTTCAATGTGGTCTCAGTGCAGACAGCATTTTCCTTTTGATCAACTGATTAAATGATCTAATCATGAAATGGCAGATAGCTAGATTGCTTTTCAATGCAAAGCAAGGCGATGTTAAGTGTGAGGTGTTACGTGTGAATTGAATTATTTTTCTTGGCCTTTCATGTATGAAAATCAAATTTTTTATACTTCAGTGATGTCCATGGCAGTGAAAAATGTTTTAAAAGTACAACATGTTCTCCCTTTTCAAAGCGAAGTCTGCCCCAGGTTAAAAAAAAAAAAAAAGAGAGAGACTTGTACTAACATCTTGTTCTCTGAGCTGCTGGAATAAAGCCATTCTTCCAGGAAACGGCAATCAGATCCAGCAGTGAAGTTCAGAGCACACATGTATTAGCTATAGGATAATTTCATACTAAGGGGTCTGTGCAATAATTAGGACATATTTCACCTTTAGTCTTATAATAAAAAAAAAGAGTTCACTTCTATTTTGTACCTTATTTCTAAGACTTAGACAAAACAAGGTCAGACTAGTTCATGCTGTACACTCCTCCCTCAGAGACAGGGCAGGAAAAAGGATCACATATCATGTAAACACCCCACAGCAAAAGTGTCCTGTGGCTCTGAGCACGCCTTACACAGAGCACATAATAAAGGCAAGGCAAGCCATAACACATGCGAACCAACTTGTCACATAAGCTTTTAATAAGGCAATTCTTTCCAATTCTCTCAGTGACAAAGCTGATCTGATGAAATCAGTCTAAACGGCAAAAACAACTTTCAAAAAAAGATTCTTATTTTCAGCTTGAGTCTCCTCCTAATGTCTGAGCATTTAAAGTAACCCTTTTTGGGCTTGTATTGATTTATAAAATCCTGGACATTGAACCTCCACATTGATCTTTGAGCCAAGAAATAAATAATTAGGATGAACATCTGCTCTTCAGCAGTCTTGACGGAGTCAGTCTTTTATCTCTCTATTCCAGTTTAAAGAAATACTCCAGTGTTTTTCAGTCTAATCTCTATCTATTGTACCAGTAGATGCATGATTAACACAAACATAAAGTTTATCTCTATTTTTCTCATTTATATTGGAAGTCTAAGGGCAGTTGTTGAGACAGTCGATAGATTTCAATATAAGTGCATTTTTGTAGAAGTGGCAGTGGCAGTCCCAGTGGTGCAGCCACTTTACCGGGTCCGGGGTCAATCCGGAGTACTGCCTGTGCGGAATCTCTCATGTTCTCCCCGTGTTTATGTGGGTTTCCTCCAGGTTCTTAGATTTCTGAGACAAGGTTCTGAGATAAATTGCCCCTGGGTGTGAATGAGGGTGTGAACGTGTTCATACATGGTGCTCTGTGATGGACTAGCTTCCCACCCAGGATGTATTCCCGGTTTACGCCCAGCGTTCGTGGGATAGGCTCTAGAATCACCTGACCAAGACAAAGCGGTTACTGAAGATCCATGATGACAAATGTATTATTATAGAATGCTTTCATGAGAATTTGTATATTAAGCATTCATTTCATTCATGTGGGGATGGTACAAATTTTTTCAGAAGGAAGAATTTGTGGTTATGTTTTGCTAACACTTGGATACTGCATAACCTTCAGAAAAGTGCGAGTAGCTGGAATTTCTTTACATTTTATTGCTTTGTTGTCACAAATCTAGCATAAATAACAGTGTTGGAAGAACATAAAACCCTAGAGCTTTATTGTCATAGTGTAAGGTTGTTGTTTCAAATTTTATGTTACACGTATAGTCGTGTACTGTACACATTCATTGACACAATTCTGTGACTTCCCTTAGGCTTCTTTACATGTATATTTCAAATGAACAGTTTTTGATCTCAGTACAGGGAACATGTTGAAATGTCTGCCTGTGGTTATTGCACTGAAATTCAGATATGATAGATAGAGATTATGTTGAAAAACACTGGAACATTCCTTTAAGTGTCTTTAAGTGAGGAAACCCCACAGGAAAATCTATGCTCAAACTTTACTCAGCAAGACAAACAGGATGACAAACTGATTAAAGTACTGGACCATCGATCATATGAACACCATGTGTAATATGTCCTACCAACACATATCCCAACTCTTAAAAATCGATGACAGAATTTAGCAGTACAGTCTTAACTTCTTACGATAATTCCTCATGATATTGAAAGCCATTATTCTGTACTCATTGTACTGTAGACCGAATGCAAGAATTAAATCTTTCCGAAGGGGTAACTTAAGTGCAGGGGTGGAAAAAGTACAGAGAAACTGTATTTAAGTATAAAAAAAAAATATGGGTCCTCTGACAAAATCTTAATTAAAACTGGGCGTATGGGACAAAAATTTACTTTGGTGAATATTCAGAAGTATCTACATTTACATATAAGTATTTAAGAGTAAAAGAATTTATATTTTTAGCTGACCACAAGTTGATCATGCCCAATCCTGCATGACTAGCTAGTTTGCTAAGTGATAAAGTTATAAAGAAATTATTCTGCTAACTAAGACAAACCTAGAATTTGGCTGATTAACTGGTTAGCTAGCGGTTAATCACCCTTTTGGGTTATTTGCACATTATAAATGAAAACAACTCTTGTCTAGCTAATTTTAAAAAAATTAACTTGGTAGCAAATTTAACTAGCTAAATTACTAGCTAGCTAATTTAACCTAACGAGCTAAGTTACTAAGCTTAAAGTTAACTTAATTCAACTTACTTCTTTAGCGTTGATAATGAATTTTAAAGGTTGATATTTCATTTTTGCATGAGTGGAATGAGAGGTCTCATCCTGTATGAATCAGTATCGCCAGCAAAAGACAACAACTTAGTGAGAAAAGAAAAGAGGAAACATGGAAACAAAGAAAAATCGCACAGCGTTTAAGATTTATAAAGTTCTTTAAAGGTCAAAATGATTTTTTTCACTTGGAAATTAACTTACGAATTGAATAATAGTACAAGTATTCAATTCAACAGTACTTGAGTAAAGTGTAAATCTGTACTTAAGTACAGTAACAAAGTTCAGTTACTCAGCAATTTTGTTTCAAAAAAATGTCAAGACAGCATGGCCCACACACTTCAATACTTCACTTGTCTTTTCTCCGAAACACTGAAACCTGTTATAAATGTTTCGCCAGGAGCGTTGTTCTGTTGCTTTTCATTAAAGCAAAGCTGTTGGTTTGTTCTTCCTGCCCTGCTGTACAGTTCTTCAATGTAATCTCACAACAGAAATAAGATGTCTAATATATTGTGGTCAGTGACCTTGGATCAGATCTGATTAAATCACTCCCTTCCCCCAAAACACACTGATTGCTAAGGTGTAATTTAACTGCTTGGTTTAATTATTGATTTCTCTTTGTTAATACTGAGCTCTAGGACTATTTGATTAGATATTTCTGTTTAAATTTCAGCATTTCCAGAATCAGCACATGTATTTTTGGTAGGTTTGGTTTGTTGCAGGCTTTGGCTTGTTTTCATGCCTTTTTCATATATTTAATAAATATTAGAGACTGCTGATTTGAAAACTCTTCAGTCCACTCAGCTCAACAGCTCATGGAGGACTAGACCACAGGCTTCCAGCCCTGGTCCTGGACTACTGCCTGTACAGCTAAATAAAGTACTCCCACTGGCTTTAACTGATGTGAATATCATATAGCATTTAAGAAAGTTTGTGATAGCTTTGGTAACCTGCTTTCTGCAAACAGATCCTAGTTAAATCTGACTATCAATGTTCCCAACCCTGATCCTGGAGTACCCCCTGACTGTTCTGTACATTTTAGTGTTTCTTCTGCTCTAACGTCACCCACTCTAACTCAGAAAGAAATGTTAATTATCTGATAAATTGAACCAGGCATGTTGGGAGCAGGAAAAACACTAAAATGTGCAGGACATTCAGGGGGTATTCCAGGACCATGGTTCCAAACCTGTGGACTAGACTGTGGAGACCTAGTTTGCTTTGGTATTCACATTTAACTAGGATCTGTTTGCAAAAAGTTACCAAACCCAGCCCAAGCTTGCTTTAAAGGCTATGAGTTATTTAAATTTCAGTCAGAGTAAATGGGGGTGTTTTATTTACAATTCAAAATGTGTACAAAAAAAAAAATATATTGGCTGCTGAACATCATTAGTAAGCAGGCGGCATGAAGTAGTGTTGCAGCCTCTCAGCTCCAGGCTCCGTGGTTTGACCCTGAGCTTGGGCTACTGTCTGTTCTGAGTTTTCACATGTGTCTGTCTGGGTGTCCTGCGACTTCTCTGGCTTCCTCCCACCTCCCCAAAAGATGCGTTGTGAACAGGTTTGAGGCTCTTAGTTCCAGTGAAGGGAAATTTTCATGCTACAGCATATAAAGACATCCTTTACAACTGTGTGCTTCCAATTTTGTGGCAACAGTTTGAGGAAGAACCACATATGGGTGTGATGATCAGGTGTCCACATACTGAATTCTCAACAAGTAAAGTGCTATAAGAAGGGAAGTAATCAACATATTCACTATTCCACCTAAATCAAGTTTAGAAAGATAAGAGCTGATGTAAGATTGTATTGAACTGACTATTATGACATGATTATGACATGAATAACAAACACTGCAATTCTGCTGCTGGCCACTAGAAGGCAAACCATCTGGGGAGAAGCCGGATATTCAGGAAAGGAAGCGGAAGTAGATTTGTTAAAGGCGGGATCAGGAAGTTGAGTTTTGAACGCTAGCTAGCTACAGTTCAGAATATTGCAGTGACTGTAGATTACAGCGGCTACAACTTTCACTGGCTAGGTAATGAACATATTTTGTTTCGTTATTTTATTCTGTGAATTAAAAATTGAAGAAAATATAGTTTTGAAATTTGTCTCGTATGCCTGAAGCGTAGTAAATAATTAGTTTATATGGTAATAAATCTGAAGTCGTGCTCTAAAACGCTACTCTGCTAGTGTGCTAGTTAGCATGATCTTTGCGCGAGCTGCCTCGAAACTGACTCCTGTATAAAATATTCTTTTATTAATGTTACTTCATTTTAATAACGTGTATTCTGCAAGGCGTACATGTTAAATATCACATTGTCATTGTAGTATATTTCAGCTTTTATCAGTTTAAATCGATAGCTAGCTAAATGGTTTCTCTTGACCATTAGCATAAGTTAGTTAGCTTTCACATTCCTCATAAGAGGTTTCGCTTTCATTAATCCCTAGAGATGATTAGCGGCGGTACAAGAATTGCAAAGTACACCAAATGTAAAATGGATAAGTGTTTCAAGTTATAATGTAAAAAAAATATCTCGTTTTTCACGACCAATGAAATCAATTAGATACTTTATTTAAAGCAAATGAAGTTTGTTTGATTATCAGGTTGAGTTTCCGTCATATAATCATTGGACTAGACGACGCGTGTAAATGCGGGGGTGTGCTAATTTATTTTTAGCAGTGTATAATCCTTAAAACTGATCAAAGTTACATATTTAGGTCCATATATGTAACCTATTTAGCCATCCTATTGCCTTTTTCTTTGGGAATGAAAGAGGTGTTTGTTATTATCTATTAGAAAAGGCGAGAATTGATCACACATCCCTCTGAATTGTAAGTATCAGTAGTCTGGCGTTCGGCTCTGAGTCGACTCTTTTGAGCCGACTCACATGAGTCGAATTTTGTGTAGGTCATGCTATTACTTTTTGAGACAAAGTAACTCGAAATGGTATGAAAAACTGTCCCGGTCACATTTCTGTGATTACTATCTTGATTATTAATGAAGTTCTTTTATAAATCTCTAGCTCAATCAGTTAAAAATAGGTGAAAAGTTAGTTAGACTAGTCCTCTTTAATTTGTCAAAGTGCATTCTATTATTGAAATGCCATAAGTATTATATTCATTCTTGATTATACATGATTTAATGGGTTTTATGTCACACTATGGTTATTTGTACATTTATGGCATTTGGCAGAAGCCCTTACAGTCCAGAGCAACTTACATTTATCTCATTTATACATCTGAGCATTTGAGGGTCTTGATCAAGGGCCCAACAGTGGCATTAACATTTAGTCTTAAATTGTACTGAAGTACAATCTTACAATTATTAAATCAAACACGAGGAATATCTATGCACATCTTGCAGGACTGATTTGACGCTAAGGAAAATTTAGCCAGATTTGCCTTCTAGTCAAGATTAAAGCTAGATATGAACTTTTTTTCTTTATCAGGATTATAAACGTACTTCTCTTCTGACTTTATGAGGCAGTGAACTTGGGAGGGCGTGTAAACTTGGCATGTGAAGGCAAACCGATTAATTATTACTTCTGTTAAGGTCACTAACTAGGAACAAGGAATAGATGAGCTATGCAGTTGTGTTATATTTTTCTCCTTTTGTCTTTTCAGTGTGATATCTTAAGGAAGGGGAAACGCACCTACACCAGCAATGTCGTCGACATCACAGAAACACAAGGAGTTTGTGGCCGAGCCTATGGGCGAGAAGCCGGTGATGGCACTCGCTGGAATTGGAGAAGTGCTTGGAAAGAGGCTGGAGGAGAAGGGCTTTGATAAAGTGAGCAAACCTGTCGTTTAACCGCTTAGAAAATGTATTGGGTCTCGTTCTGTATTAGGTGTCTGTAATAACTGTAGTTATGCCTAGACTATACATGAAACTGTATATATAACAGAATCACATATTATGTAAATCCGAAAGAATCAGCATCAGTAGGCACACAAGTGGTTCTGGACATTTTATAGTCTAATCTTTATAGAATTAGACGGATTCGCACCAGTCTGTAATTTGACTGTACTTACATACTCACACCACAGCATTTTTCTTTCCAACTTATTTAGTAAGTACATACTGTACAGGCACAATCAGAAAGGAAATCTATGCCGTTTTTAGGAAAATAATCAACGCCGTGTGGTGCGATGCGGCCTGATATGATGCAGAAGTTACCACGCTGAAGACGATTACTTTCCTATAACAGCACATCTTGTAGCGTTTATTTCTCTTGTACCACAGCATTTTGGCAATGATTACACTTGTTACTTTTTATCCTTTTGTAGTTATATTTAATGTTGTGGGAACAGCCACCTCACCAACCCCTTCTTCCCTCTCTCGACATTAAGACAGCTTGTCACGTTACCAAGTCTTGTGTCTGACGTTACAAAGCGCTGACACTGGAGACTCTGTCCATAAACCTTAAATAAACATCTCCTCGCAGGAAGTTTCAACCTATCAGAGATTATACAATTATTATTTTTATTTAAAAAAACAAAAGAAAGCACGTCTTGGATTATGTGAACCGTCCATGTTTCAAGTCTGTTACTATAGAAACAATAACATATTTGAACGAGCACATGAACATAAACAATAGGATTATATCTTAGTCGAAACTAGAAAGTTAACCAACATCATCTGTTTAATCAGATTAGAGAATTCAACACCTTTGTGGTATGATACAAATGTAACGACGCACCATGTTACCCCAGAGAGAGACCCAATGTCCTGTTACAAGTGCAAGACAAACCTGAAGTTGATGCACGTGTATTTCCACAAGACGTGCTGCTGCAGTCCAGCTCTGGATTGTCCTCAGGACACACGTCCTCAGGAGTCACATTAAAGCTGCGGGTCGAGTTTGTGGAAATACGCAGGCATTAGAGATGCTGTGAGGAGAGAAGAGCTAATGATGCTTTCACTTTCTGTTCTCCTCACAGGCGTATGTTGTTCTTGGCCAGTTCCTGGTGCTGAAGAAGGATGAAGAGCTGTTTCGGGAGTGGTTAAAGGATACCTGTGGGGCGAACGCTAAACAGCAAGGCGACTGTTATGGCTGCCTTCGAGAATGGTGTGACTCATTCCTGTAATTAGGTGTTTTGTTGTCTTTTTTTTTTTTTGTTTGTTTTTTTTAAGACATGGGTTTCCCCTTTCCAAAAGATACATCAGTAGTCAGCACAGCGTTAGCACTACAACGTGAGTAGGGTTTTCAGACACCGACAGGAGGATTATATTGCCTTGTGCGTTTTTATGTATTGGAACTACACAGATTATTTTTGGCAACATTTTATTGTTTTATACTGCTTAATCAACGAAACCGAATCTGACTTCACGGCATGCATGTAGCTGTTTTGATTCAGTACTCCTGGTGCTGATCATATCGTGCACGTTAAAGCTGCGCCTTCCCGATGGTTTTCTGTACGGAACGGACAGCATCGTTTTATGACCTCGCACTGACTCGATGTTGAAGTTTCCTTTTCATTTCTCCACGTGTTTTAATTGAAAAGTGCTACAGCTGCATCTAGTACTTAACATGAAGGTTATTTTAAGATGATGTTCAAAATAAATGTGGTTCAGCTGAACGGCTGTTAGATTTTTATGTCCCAGTGGTCTCTTCATTCAAACAGAAATGCCTTAATAAAGACGTAATTGATCGTTCTGTGTATTCTCAGACGTGTTTTAACATGGTTTTAAAAGTGGTTTACTCTTTCACAAATATTTTGCTTCTGAAATGTAAATGTTAAAACACGAAAACACTGGCAAGCGTTTACTGTAACAGTGCAGACAGGTGGAATACCATTTATTTTATTTTTTTTCCTGTTATGCACTTCTCTTTTGAATAAAGTTATATTATGAACCACTGAAGTAGATTTTATGATGTATGACAGTTCATTACAGTTTGTCCATCCGAGCGTCTCCTCTATTACTTCTGCACCAGTTGGTGTCATGGCTTCACATTTTACCAGAATAGTCCTGCCAAAAATGATAGAATTACATTCATATATATATATATATATATATATATATCTCATACATACATACATACATACACACACAGAGTCATGAATATGTCTACCACAGTATACTGGAGTTGAAATTAAATATGAACACAAATGCAGACTTTCAGCTTTAAATTGAGGGTATTTACTTCCAAATCTGGAGAATGAGTGGTGTAGTAATTACAGCTCTTTTTATATGTGATGCCCCCACTTCAGGGCCCTGAGGTAAACTAGATAAACGAATAATAAACATAATCATGAATTAAATTGTCATTCAAGAATTCACAAAAGGTTTTCCATGCTTCGTGCTTTCCAGATCTCTGAAATCGCCTGTTCTCACTGTTTTGCAAAACCTTGTGCTTTTTGTCTGTAGCCATGACTAAATATCGTTGTGTAAATCAAGCTGCAGGTGTAGTCAGGGGGAAAAAAAGCCTCTTGTATTCTAGCTAACTGTGTTAACACAATCTGCTGCCTCCATCAGGTGAAAAGAAAATTTATAACGTTGGCCGGCAGAGCACCTATAATACATTGTAACTGAGAAGTCGCCGGCTGCATTTGGCCCTGAGGCCGGTCCTTGGACACGCCTGAACTAACACAGTTGGTGTCTGATGTATGCTTGTTTAGCACTGAAGTTATAATGCGAGTGTAGCAACAAGTAATTGAAGTCTGCTGCACAAAATCTTCCAGAAACACTTGCTTCAACTGGAACTTCAGTGTCATCATCTGCTTCTGCATAACTTTTAATAGTACGCTTTTGGAGGCCTGGGTTGGGTTCAACAATCTCTAAATGCATAAAAGAAATACGCTCCCAATCGTTAGAAATGGATGTTGGATGTGGTTTGAGACTTACAGAAAAGATCTGATGTGAGATTTGGGGTGGAAAATACTTGTACTTTGGTACTATATTTAAGCATTACTTGGCATATTTATATTTAACTTTTTTTTATTTATTAGTAGTTGTTCTTTCAGCTGCATAGTTGATTTGGTACAATTTTTAACGCCAGATGCCCTTCCTGAAGGAACCCTCCCCAATTTTATCCAGGCATGGGACCGGCACTGGGGGTGCACCGTCGTGTGTAACCCCAGTGGCTGGGGTCAGTTCCCTGGCCAGGAATCGAGCCCGGACCGCAGCAATGAGAGCGCTGTGGCCTAACCACTAGTCCTCCAGGGACCCTATTAGTAGTAGTAGTACTGAAATGGAATACTTATACTCTTACTTAACTACATTTCCAAGGGGGAAAAAAAGTACTTTTTACTCCTTGCATTTTTATTTAGACATTCAGTGTGGTAATTAGAAACCTCGGCAGTCTCTTCTCTCATCCATCCAATGACTGCATACTATATATCAATCAAATGGGCTCAGTTTAGCATCCAATCAAGTTCATCAGTGTAAAAAATCTCAGGAATTTCCTGAATTTTGCTTCTGATGAGTTCAGTAGCATGAGTCATGCATACGATCAGCAGACTTAAAGGGATTGAATGATGTCTGCAGGCAAAATGGTGTAGTTGCTTTAAAAGTTGCTCTTCTGTTTTATTAAATAAAAATTACGTTTCACATGAAAACATGACGAACTTAGTTTCAATAGTTAAAAAATTTACTTCTTAATTTTTAATACTTGGGTACATTTAAAAGTAGCAATTTTTTTTTCTTACTTGCACGTGAGTACATATTTTACTGGATATTTCCACTTTTAATTGAGTAAGATTTTGATCTATTATCTACAATACATTCACAAGTATAATATCTCAGTACTTTTTCTACCCCTTGGTGAGATAGATGTACTTGTTAGCTACGTTAGCCTCATAGCATCAGTCGGAAACTAAAAAAAAGCTAAATTTGTTTTTTATCGTGATGCATGTCTCTTAACTGGTTTATGCATTGAATAAAATATGAAACATTCCCACAGGTGGTCATCATCCTGAATAAGCACTACAAGATTTCCAAGAACACAAACTTTCTTGGTGATATTTTTATTTTTCATTTCATTTTGTCTGCAGGATTCTTGCAAAACCCCAGATTGGATCACAAGGCTGTTTGTTTTTTTTTTCTTTTTTTCTTTTTTTGTTTTTGATTTACAGTTGCTTGGGCTCTTACACAAGTGAACTTTTTTAGCTAACAGTCATCTCCTATTCCGAATCCATCCTGCGTATAAGATCACTGATAGCTATTTCCACTTTGAAAACCCCTTAGCATATGTTTCAGATGATTTCTAAGTGTAATTATTGTGTAGATCAATGCATCCCACTTGGCCGTTTCCCGAAAATCAACCTCTCGTACCCTTTACCGAATACAGAGCCACTTAAAAAGAAGATTAAAAAACCCAAAACATACAGAATTTATAAATCACGATTGTATACTGTGTGGGGGATAAAATAACAATATACATGTTACTTAAATGTGTAGTAATTGAAATAGTTTAAATAATAAAACCTCCAACCGTAAAACTTGTTTCATTTTCATTGGTTAGAAAAATCATGTGCTTGCATATGTGTGTGTAGTATGTGTGTGTTCACCAATATACACCATTTAGTATAGTTATATTTGTGTCATTACTTTCTATCTAATGCACACCTGCCTAATAAAATCGAGACTTAGTGTCTCTCATAGAACACGAAAAACAGCGTAGCACAAAATGTCCTCACACGTTATGGATGTTTAGCCTTGACCTCGGTCAAATAATCAAATTCCAGAACCAGAAATTTAAATCTCACGTTTTTGGTGTTGTGTGTGTGTGTGTGTGTGTGATGAGCATACACAAATCAATCATCTAAATGAGGCTAATTCGATTCTTGCTGCTTTCGCGCTCAGAGGAGAGCACAGAAGAACTTTTTCTCCCTGAAGGGGTTCTCTGAGGTGGGCACAGGGGTGATGAGGGGGTCCTCACAGGCGTGGGCATCGCAGTAAGCCATCAAGTCCGCGGCTGCCTTCGATACCTGAGGGAGCAGGGGCAGAGCCATTCAAAAGTGCTTGATTCAACAAATTTCTTAATCTCTAGGACAGGGTTTCCCAACCCAGTCCTCATATCGAGTGATCTGATTGCTTGGTTCAGGTGTGTTGTGAGCTGAAGAAACCCCCAGAATGTCTGGAGGGGTCCTGATGACTGTGAAACATTGCTCTAGGATGCTGTATACACTTACAAAATGGGGTTCTTCAGAGGTTCTTTGGAGAGTTGATGATTCTAAGCTTTCTAAAGGGGTTCTAATGGAAACTCTCTGAAACGTAGAACCTTTAGTAGACTGAACCTTTTTTCCTAGGAGAGGTGAAGGAGATGAGCTGAAATACTTGACTCATGGAAGTTGCCTGAGTGGTCTGTGGTCTCTGCACAAGGGCAGCAGGAAAACTGACGCGGAAGAACATTAGGAATGAAAACACAAGGAATAGTTTGGCCAAAAATGAAAATATATACAATATATACAATAGTCCCTTGACCCCAAATGCATTGAGTCAGCTGAGACAAGGCTGGGGTGTCCAGTGCTTGCTTCTTTAGTCTTTATTTTATTTTATTTATTTATTTATTTATTTTTACCAAAATTAGTTATTTAAAAATGAAATTACAAAGCCTAACAATGACATTTCAAGCAGCTTTATAATGATTTGGTCATTACTATTAGAAATATAATAGATCTCAGTAACAAATAATGGGGTTTTTCCTTTAACCTTAAAAGTTCTACTTAGAAACTCTATCTCCCACCTGAACGTTTACATACTGAACCTTTTTAGGAACTTGAATGATCCAAAGAACAGCTGAGAATTATTTTGAGACAAACATCCATCACTTGCAACATTAGCCAGATTTATACATGCTTTTAATTAATTACTAAATGCTTGCTCGTGGTAGAACATAAATGTAGTTTTCTTTTAATTTCATTCAATGATTTTGCAATATTGTAACTGCCTTAACAGTCAGTTGAATTAATTGAACTCACTGAGTCAGTATAGAGCAATGTAGCCTTCAAACCTACCAAAAAGTCTGTCTTGCATACAAATCTAGAACAAACAAGTAGCCTAAATTGAGACGCAGCTCGTAACAGCAATCACGGTGAGGCAGAAAGTTTTAAACAGACGCTCGTGCGCTTAACATTTACATTCTGTGACACAGAGACAAACATGGTATAAAACTGTACATTTTACAGGTAGACATGAAAACCTGATGGAAGGTGATGTTTCAGCTGAGACTTGCCATCTAGAGGATGTTGCTTTTGATCTGCCAGATGTGCATAATTAGGTAAACAGATGATCATCTGAACAATGCCTCAAACACTGCCGATGCATACACACGCGTAGTCAAGCGTCAAGCACAGACCAAGGATGCGTCTCGTTTCTTCTTGAATTAGTTTGCACCTCCTTGTTTCTTTTCCTTGCTTCCCTTCCTCACTTCTTAGCTCCTCCCTCTGAGGAAGTGAGGAAAGGATGCAAGGAAGGGAAATCTGCATATCCAGAACAGCTATTACATGCTAAATTATCCTTAATTAAAATATTATTGCACACGTATATGTTGATGTTTTAGCCTAAACAAGATTCTAATCCTCACCTGACTTCTCTGTTTTTTATTGTGAGGCACAGGAATTGACTTTTGTCCAAGCATATTAATTATTTATTTAACTGAGATTAAATTATTCATTTTGTATTTTGTATTAATTTTGGTTTCCTCCCGCTGTTTAAAAAAGCACTCAGGTAGGTGGATTGGCTACTCTAAACTCCATGTAGGTATGAATGAGTGTGTGTGTGTGTGTGTGTGTGTGTGTGTGTGTGTGTCTGCATGGTGCCCTGTGATGGACTGGCGTTCCATTCGGGGTGAATTTTCCTGGGACAGTCTCTGGATCCACCACGACCCTGACCAGGATAAAGCTTGAATGGATTAATGAATATTGTATTCTTTCGTGGTTCTTGTTATTATATCATTTATCGTAATTTGCTACATGCTACAAAAAAAAAAAAAAAAAAAACTCGACAATAGGAAACACCTGTGTATCCTTGCTCTAGATGCATTGAATCTCCTCTCTCCTTGATTCCTATAACTGCATTTTAAGAATTGGGCATCCTTAAAGATGGAGGACTTCAACTGATTTCCGGGTCACTGGCTGAACGAGGTAGGATTGTGCAATCAGTTAGAGTTTTGGGAAGCACCCCATGCCTTACAGGTCCAAAACTAAAGACGTGAGCTTTAGACAGCAAGCATGTATCGGCTGTATAGATTCATGCACATTTTAATTTTGGGTTCTTTCTTTAAATGACCTGCGTCACACAGTATCCATAAGGGATGGTAGAATTAGGCCATACCTATTAACCTGATTCCAGATTTGTGAGTACGTGTAATACAAATTAGGCTGCGAGTCTATGAGTGGAGAAAAGGTTTAAAAACAATCCCCCCCTCTCTCACCTTGATCCGACAGAAACTAGCTTCGATCTTCAGCTGCTCCACCAGCTTCCTTGCCTGACCGACACTCATGGTGCTGTTCACAGGGGTGTCTCCTTTCATCCTGCCGTATACAGACATCCACGCATTGGCAAAAACAGCACTAGTATAAGCCTAATAACCACACAAGTTGCATTCGAGTAAGAATAATTGTTATGAATGTGCATGGTATGAATTGTGCATCTTAATTGCCAAAGGGATACACCTCAGTGAATCCCCATTGCTTCATTAATTCTTAAACACAGTGATAATGTTTACAGGAATCAGGCAGGGATGGATGCAAAGAGCAGGCCAGCCTCTCGTAAAGCCCATCCTCTCCTTCACCACTCACATCTCTCCTGTCCTCTCCACTCGTCCTTCCCTCCAGAGATTCACCCCCACTAGCGTCATTTACTACTTCCTTTCTAAAACCAGCCTGCCCTGGAAAACCTAAACCTCACCTTGATTAGAGACAATCTGAATGCAATAGATCACTCGATACTGTAAAACAGCCAAATTCCTTGTGATCACTATTCACTGTTCATTCAGATCTACTCATTTTGTTTAGCTATTTACAGCTAGACTACAGGATTTATATTTGTATTTATAGCTAAACTAATATTACCTGTTTTGTTTAGCTAACAAATCAATAAGGATATACTAGCATCTTAGAATATTCACATTATATTTTCTCTAGATATACGGTGAGTTGTATTATCCACCATCAGAATGCAGAATGCTGGCTTTTCATTTTCATAGACTAGTAAACGGTTACATCATCATATTTCTGCAGCACATTTCTCAGAAACTGCCAACAAATACAAACTACAGATTTGTTTCCAGTCCATATATCATGAATTGGCTGCAGGTAATAAATCGGGCCAAACGAATACATGGCAATAATGGCCACTTGTACATTATCAACTGATTCCTAATTAAAAAAAAAAAAAAAAATCAGATTTAATAACCGAACTGAATGAGATCTCAGTGAACATCATATATTAAAAGCACAAGTGTGAAAATAGAGAGCCTCTTTCTGATTTCAGAAGCAGATGCAGAACAAAATAAGGATGGATGAAGGAGGAGATAGGGGAAAAAAAGACCACTTGAGATCTCTTTCACTCAGTGTAGGGCCTCCTAATTTTTCCCCCATCTCCCCTTTTTCTCCTCTGTCCTACCCTTGTTGTGTTCCTCTTCTGGTGCTCGCCCTCCTCTTCTCTCCTTATTCCTTTTTCCCTCCGTGTGTGTTTTGTCTCTCAGTGCAGCCGGACCCCACCCTCACTGACAGTATGGATGCTTCCCGGCTCTGTCCAGTCCAGTGCACTGCAATTCTGCTACACTGAGCACCAGGCTCCTGATGGATGCATTAAAAACGCCCCTCTGCAGTGAGTGGAACGAGCCAGGAAGAGCCTGGGGGGCTCTTCTATTCTGCGGGTTGGTCTATACCATTTCTGCTCCAGTTAGGTAGGACGACGGGGAGGTGATGTGTGTTTGGATGAAAATACACAGCATGAAGGCAAACTGTATAAAAGATGGGCATGTAATATTTGGCATTAAACCAAAGTGCTTTAAGAGCTTTATGGGTTTGGTTTGTGTTATTTTGTGCACCAGTAAATCCTACCTCTCATGGCTCCTGTTACCATGGGAACTGCTGCAGTCTCAGCCTCTTTGTGTGAATGTGTGGCTCCATTTTGCCTCAGTGGTCTCTCCCACTCAGATATTACAGCTTGCTCCATCTCCATATGGCCACATTAACATCTCTGCCTATTCTCATCCCCCCATCATCCATTCCAGCTCATGTTACATTTATGAAGCCTGCTTTATGCTGAGACTGTGTGTGTGTGTGAAAATGCCTCCAAGCGAACAGGCATATCACAAAGTGCACTATAATTCACTTCTAGAGAGCTATGAGCTGTAAGATCTAAAAGATTAATTAATGCACATTATTGACAAAGATTACCAAACAATCTATTCACAATTTTTAAGTATTTTTCACATTTTCATCATCATCATCATACAGTTTTCAGAAATTAATACCCAGCCTTGTATTTTCTTTCGGATTGGCTTATGGTACATTTAATTTCTCCATTTAAAAGGCAAAACAGAAAATTATTAAATGTTAAACATAGTAACTGAAACCAACACAAATAGCTTCTTCATAGATTTTATCCAGCAAATACTTTGCTTAGCAACATTTTGCTATTTCACATTGGTTTCAGAGATATTTCTGTATTTAAAAAAAAATGAGAATTAGTTTTTAGTATGTTTACAGTTGATATGTAAAATCTAATGTATTAACTTCACCTCTAGTTTTCTCTTATTTATTAACTCATAATTAATTAATATATGTAGTTAAAGCGGATTAATTAAATCAATTACTTGCTAAATAGATATGTAGATATGTGTATATTTCACTTACATAAAACATTTTTGTATATTTCATTATGCAAAATCCAAAATTCATGAATTTTTTAATGGAAAATCCTATTATTAATTCATATTAATTTATTAATTCATAAAAGAGGAAGTTAAAGGCAATGTAAGACAAATAAAAGAAAAGCATTCGTTTTTATTCCTTTACTGGATTTTACTCCATTATAAGAAATGTAAATGAAATTATAATTAATATATAATATTATTGTATATAATAATATAATATAATAATAGTATAGTAATTATATAATATTATTATATATTATATATTATATATTGTATTATAAAATATAATGAAATTCTGTAATTGTCTTGGGAAGTTTCTTTACTAGCATACCTACATACAACTCATTCATTCATCCATCCATTCATTCATTCAGTTAAATCAAGTTTTTTTTTTTTTATCATTTGCACAGTATGTTAAGTCTTTTAGTGAGGTTTGAGGTAACTGAATTATGAATAATTTTTTTAAAAATTCAAAAACTTTCATGTAACAGGAAAAACAGACAGCCAGATGGACAGACACACACACACACACACACACAGAGATTGAGAGAGAGAGCACAGGAGTTTAAATAAATTATATATATATATATATATATATATATATATATATATATATATATATATATATATATACACTATATTACCAAAAGTATTCGGTCACCTGCCTTGACTCACATATGAACTTAAGTGCCATCCCATTCCTAACCCATAGGGTTCAATATGATGTCGGTCCACCTTTTGCAGCTATTACAGCTTCAACTCTTCTGGGAAG
>CM040989.1:4845608-4900989 GCA_022985145.1 Pangasius djambal | reverse complement strand
ATATATATATATATATATATATATATATATATATATATATATATATATATATATATATATATGGATTTTTTTTTTTTAAACATACTTTAAGAAAACATACTGGTAAATATTTTTCAGCAGAATGATGTTTGAATTGCTTTATTTGCTTCCTATTTGCCCATGATCATGTTGGATAAGGAGCGTCTTAAACACACATGCCTAAAGATGTTTTAATTGCTAGCTTGTTTTAATAGATGTTTTAATATGCTTTCCTCACGCAGTGAATGTCATGCTTTGATCAAGTTATTTGTCATAGTGAAACTGAACCCAATTCCTTTTGTAAATGGCAAACAGTTGTAATGATTAAATGCCAATAAACAATAATTGGTCATTTACCCAGCAGAATAGAGCACACTAAATTAATTAGTGATTATTTCAGCACAGCACTGACGTGAACAGTGATCGGTCTGGTCAAGAGTGACGTGAGGCTCCAGATAATCAAATGCCATGACTGAGATTTAACCTCAGTTGGTGTGACTAGCTCATGATCAAAGTGAATACGTAGATTAACATGGACAAGTCAGATGAAAACCTTCAAAATGCGACATAAATAAAAATAATAGAAAAACAGTGCATTCAATTTGTAGTTGCAGAAGTAAAAATGTACTACTGGTCCATTTTGTATTTGATAGCGCCTTCTATTGCTACCTTAAACCTGATAAACTTTTGTGAAAACTACTTGCAATGAACAATGCAACATTAAAACGTTTAAGGTTTTCATTTGCCTCACCTTCGTATAATCTTTCATAAAGTGCCAGCTGTGTTATATTAGGTATATAATATGTTACAAATGTAGAAGTAGGCAGGGTGTTTGTTTAAGCCCTAGGACTTCATACGGCAGAAAACTCAGAATTTCAGCGTTGAAGGGTTTTCCCAGGCCGCCACACACATTAAAGCACACATCATCAACTAAACTGTTTTTAAACTTACTGATTGTTTGAACTAATATTTTTGTACTAATACAATGTTTTGTGTTCAGTCTTATGTTACATGACTTCTGTAATGTATAGTACAATTTATGTTGGCTTGGTGTAATACGGAAGTGTTAATATGTGTACGCTATTACGTTTTCATGTTATTTATTTAATAAAATATTGCTTATTTGTTTTCATGCTCTCTAAGTCTTCTGTCTTTAATGGAAAGAGAGGACCACTGACTGATCTTTACGACTGTTATAACTGTTTATAAGACTTGAAAACATTTTACAGGATGCATTACAGTTTATTACCAAAAGATCCTGGATATATAAATGTACATGTATTACATAAATACTACCATAAGGTCAGGTCAATTTTGTGAAAAATAAAACATATTTCTAATCTGCCACGCACAACATCTTAGTCAGTAGGGTGATTTTTGATCATTTTTCACCGTTGAATCTAAGAAAGCCTGCATGTAACCCATCTCAAGCAACAATCTCAATTTTTGCAAGGTTTCTTTGCTGAAATTTTGCTGTTAATTTAGAGGGTTGAGTTTTTTTAAACATCAGATTAGTACACAAATCTAGCATCCATACTAATGGCATGAGGACACTAAAGACATTCTAATGTTTTACTTAACTTCTTTTAAAATTCATAATTTACTTTCAATCTGTAATTCGGTTAACAGGTTTGTATGTGCAAAGTGACATCATCCGTCAGTATGGCATCATTGTAAAAAAATAATGAACTTTTCTTCTTCTCGTGATCTTCAGGAAATTTGGCTGACGCAACGTCCTGTTGAACATGTGAGTGTTGGGATATTCCAAATATTGCAGAGTTAACAGGGTTGAGTGAATGCTGTGGGAACGCAAATGTTCCTTAACCTACAATGGATGACTCAAGTAAAAGCATGAGATATTAAACTGATTCACACCTTTAAAGCAAAAAAGAAATGGGTTCGGTGTAGTTATAGGCCTGCAAAAAAAGTTTTCTAAGTACCGTAGAAAACTGGGTTGTTTTTTTTGTTGTTTTTCGGCAATATTCCTTTGTGTAGGTGTTAATGCAACATTTTTTTTCAGAGTCTGTCTGATAGCCTCCAGTCGCTCCATTTCGCTCCATGTGTGCTTCACACTTCGGAAGAGATGGCGTCTCAGGCATGTGGTCTGTCACATGAGCTATTTAAATTCAGTGGACTTTCCAAAGATTCATAGCGTGAAAGTGATGTTTTGTCTTGAGGAAATGAGGATTTTTGAGTGCTTGCCAGGCTCATAGGTTACATTAGTGAGCCAAAAACAAAGGAGTATGTATAAGATGTGGGTCTTTGCCCACTATATATATATATATTTTTTTTAAAAAAAGATAATAAAAAATAAAAACAACAACAAGTGCCAGTCTCATTTCCTTATGACGTTTGCAAATTTTATTTCTGTCACTGATATTGTTTGTGGAGGTGTCGCGGCCATATTTTTCCTTTTTCCACTCTTTCCGTCTGTTCTTGCCTCGTGAGACTGATGATTATGGCTTTTTCCTCTCGGAGGTTGTTGAGAAGATCCGCCCTCGTGGGCAGCCATGGACGCAGGCTTCAGAGGACTTCCTGTCTCTGAAACGTGATTTCAGTAAAATTTTCAAATAATTTTCAGATATTAGTATGATGTAGTCCTCTGAGACACTATATTTTGTATATTAACACTGTATATTAGCACAGTATTTTAAATATATAAATTCATAAAAGGTTAACACTTGTAGTAGTGCTGTCTGTTGAATGGGGAATAAATATCTACTGGAAATTATTTTAGGTGCAGATGTGTATTAAGCAATATCTACTTCTTTTTCTCTTTGGCTAAAAAAAACACCAAACCTTTGTACGGCTGTCTGCTACCAAACCCCATTCATGTCAAAGTGTTACGAGCTTTGCCTTTTTTTTGTTGATCTTTTGGCAGTGATGTTGACTGTCTGTTCATTTCCGCATATTGTGTCAGTCTCCTTTCACCTCTTTCATCGATGCATCATTTTTAGCACTGACCAGGCGTTGGCTGAAGGACTGCTGGGCGGTGGACCATTTCAGAGACACACCGGGCTGCTGACCTTTAACTTTAGTACACATCAGTGCTCTTGGTACCTACTATATCCTTTGAAACCCTTGTTTAAAGCCTTAAAACATCTTTGATCCATTGCTTTTCCTTCCATTACTCTGATTAATGTGCACTTGACGGCTCACAGTTTTCACTTGGATTAGGCTATACAGTATACACTCACACTGCACTTTATTTCTTATTACATTAATACAATTTTCTGATCAGCCAATCATATGGCAGTAGCTAAACGCATAAAATCATTCAGATACAGGTCAAAAGCTTCATTTAATGTTCGCAAACATCATAACGGAGAAAAACGGGTTCTCAGTGGCTTTGATTGTGGTATGTGGCATGGTTGTTGGTGCCAGACAGGCTTATTTCCTGGAATTTTTGAGCACAACAGTCTCTAGAGTTTACATAGAATGGTGTGAAAAAAAAATCCAGTGAGCGGCAGTTCAGCGGGCAGAAACACCTTGTTGATGAGAGAGGTCAGAGGAGAACATCCAGACAGGCTGAAGCTGAAAACAATGCTACTGTGACTCAAATAGCCACTCTTTGCAGCCGAGGTGAGCAGAAAAGCAGCTCAAAAGACACAACATGTCGAAATTTGAGGCAGATGAGTCACAACAGCAGCAGACCACATCGTCCAAGAGCAGCGCGCACAGACTCACCCGTAACGGGACAGGTGAAGATTGGAAAAACTTTTCCAGACAAACTTTTCCATAATTTTATGCATTGTGCTGCTGACACGTGATCGCCTGATTGTATAATTGCCTGAATGGATACAGGGGTTTCTATTAAAGTGGACAGTGAGTGTATATACTTTGAGTAATGCTTCGGATTTTGAAGGTTTGGAGCGAGAGTCACATAAAAATGTTTTATTATGCAAAAGAAAATCGCTTCATGAGTCTTATTTTCTCCTGAAACTGTCAAGAATGCCAATTAGAGTTTAATGCTGCCATTACATGACCAAATGTTTTGAACGGCTTTTTTAACATCTCCAAATTCCTACTGCAGATTTACACAAAATCTAAGCTCAAGCTTCAGTCAAAGCCAGCTGTGTGTGTCTGTCTTTCCCGGGTTCCTGAGTTTTTGAAATTTGAAAGCTGTAAACAATACATTGGATGTGCAGCATACTTGTTCAGCCTTAACTCACTCTGGATAGCTAAAAAAAAAAAAAAAAAAACAGCTGCAACTGCACACCATGGCATTTATGGGTAAAAAACTAAAAATACTAGAAATAATAGCTTAAATGCAGCAGCGTGAAAGCTATTTATATGAGTCAAGGAGATATTTATAAGTTTATTTATAAATTGTTTACTGTCTAATTTTGGAGATGAACAAAAGGGTTTGACCTCTTAATGTCTTTACCATAGGGTCCTAATGCCCCAGTAATGTAGGAAATGCAATTAGCGTTGAGAGGATCGAGAGAATATGAATAACAGTGGTCAGAGTTTCATAGCCAATTAGACTAGGAAGGAGGTTTTTATAATAAGCATCAATCCCTTCCTGTAAAAGGGGGAGAAGATATTTTACCCATATTACATTTTTTCAGGCCCTGTGCTTGGTTGAGCTTCCGAAGTAAAATTTTCAGTTGAAAGCTGAACAGTATATTGACCTGCAGTATAATGTTACATGTCAAAAAGTGACATTTGATGTAACTTGCACTTTAGGAAAAACTTTACATAAAACCCTAGTGCATTCATTTTTAATATCTAAGAAAATCAGTTTCTTGTGCTACATCCTCAAGCTTGAACACATGACAAGGACAGCACATTTCCTGCCTGCTGAAATCTTTAATGCCAGTAAATAAACAAAATATTTTGTCAAGGACTTATTGTTCAAATGTCACAGATGCTAACGTTACGAGCGTCTCTCAGAGCAAGCAGGCCTAAGTGGAAGTCACTTATGCTAAACAAAGGATATCCTTTTAGCAGAACTGTGGCTTCCATTATGCAACTGCATTATTTATTAATTGGCGCCTTGTTTCTGCTCTGCTTAAGCTTTTCTATTTTTTTTTTATTGCAATGCTTTTGGCATTGCTTCTCACAGGAAGCAAGTCAGCATGGGAAACTGTCCTAATTGTTTTACATTCTGCACATGTAGTGCAGCTTATCAGTGCCAATGTCTCTCTGTGGACATGACGAACATTGCCTTTTGGAAAGACAATGTGTCCTCTCGGTGGGTATATCCTGAATGAACTGCCAAAATTTAAGGTGTGTTTATTTTATTCTTCATTCTCGACCTGTTTTCATTGTTTGCATTATTTGAAGGAGCGCATCCATGCGAACGTATTCAAGCACATTATCTAAACTTGCTGCCAACGTAGTTGAATGATAGGTCAACTTTGGCTCGAAATGGATTTCCGTTGGTTAGAGAGGGTTTTTTTTTTTTTTTTTTTTAAATTCCCATTGACGTAAAAAAAAAAAATAATCACAATAGGCTATGGTTGGCCAGAGTTATTTTAGGGGTGTTAAGAGAGATGGGTAACCCTTTAATAATACTGATAGCATGCACCTGACTTCTGGAGCATGGGTGAGTCATTGTTTCATCCACCCTTCCTATTCAGGGCCATAAACAGTCTGGCAGACAAACATTCATCTCTGCTGGGGTGGACCATCTATTTGGATTAGGTAAAGCCCCTTAAAGTGCATCACAAACCTGTGTGTTGTTTACTGACACGTTCCTTTGACGTACATAAGTTGGATTCTTGCCATGTGCACTCCATAAATGTGTTTCTTACAATAAGACAATTTGATTTGAAATGCATGATTTAAAATGTGAACATCCATGCTTTTCAAGACACAGAGAAAAAAGCGTTTTCATTTGTGCTTTTTATTATTGTTTTTTTTCTTTTTTTTTTTTTTAGGTCATACATGCAGAAATAAATGGACCCTGCCAAATAAGTGCAAGATTGCAAGTAGTCTGACTTAAAGATTTTATAACCTTATATTAAAGGGATTCCATATGTCCTGTCATGCAAGTCAAATGCAGTTTATTAACATCATAAGAATAATAGTACAACTGTAGATAATGCATTAAAATATGCACATTTTAAGCTATTATTTAAGTAAGGAATAAAACACTACAGGGTGTGCTGTCGTATGAAAATCAGCAATGAAGTAGATTATTTTCCTATAACAGCACATCCAAAAGTGTTTAATTCCTTTTATACCACAGCGATTTGCCAACGATTATGATTTTTCAGTAATTATTGAACAACACGTAGCGCTTTTTAACCGTATATAGTCACATTTATGTTGCTGAACTAGTTAGTTCCTGGTTCTCATGTACATTATCACAGCTATAAACAGTTGTTTCCTCTATTCTCTTTTGTTCTCTTTCTTGAAGTTAATAAGACAAAAAGAAGAAAACAAAAAACAAAAAGCTCGTTGTTCGCAAGAAACCAGAAAGCGTCCGTTTGCTTGGTCTGTCCTGAAGACTCCCATGGAGGAAAATTTACTGTTACAAAGTGCTGAAATCCTGAGACTTCTTCCATAAAAGTTATATAAACATTAATAAAACTTCACCGTATCAATGATTATATGTTTTTCTTTGTTAAATACCAGCACACATCAGACTCGAGATTATGACTGAGATTATGTGGAGTGCTCCCTGTACAAAATGAGTATCGAAACAACGCATTGGTATAAACCTGTTACAGAAAAGTAATCATCACCTCCTGACCAGTCAGACTGGAGATTTCAACAGCACTGTGGCATAAACTATTATTATAATACATATATTCCATATACAAGTTTGATCTTTGCACTGGTCTGTGGTCTCTTCAGTCTGTTTTGGCATACCGTTGAAGCTCTCGCAAGTGCTGAGTGATTTGTGCTGGGGACAAAAACCAGAAACAGAAGCAGTAAAAGTGTTATACTTCCACCACAATTCGTTACAACACAAGGTGTAAAGCTCATGTTCATTTTTTTCTTACCTGAGAGCTGGTGGTCGCTTACACTGGGTCCTGCTCCAAATGGGGATGTTCTGATCACGGATGTTCCACTTGACCCTGCACTGTTAATCCCTGTTGATCCAACCAAACCTGTGCGACCCAGTAGACTGGTACTGCTTGAACCCACATTGCCCAGTCCTGCTGTACCTTGCCCAATGCTACCAATTCCAGTCATCTGCGACCCGGTGGAAAGTGGCCACTGGAAAGGGGTGGATCTTCCAGGAGAAAATTGTCCAAAATTATTTTTTTGTGCTGCCTGTAAGGAAACAAAGAACAGTTTGGAATCATTTACTGCGTAGTCTTTAACGTTATGAAGCATAATATGATATTTCTTGGTGAAAGCCCACCTTACAACTGGTCAGTGATGCGTTGAGGGTCTTGACATTCTCGTTAAGAATTTTAATGTCGATTTCTTTCACAGACAGTAGATTTTCTTGAAGTTTGCCATTTTCAGTCAGCTGTCTGACCTGCAGCAGGAGCTTCTCCATTCCTTGGTCATACTTCAGCTGGGCTTGGTTGAGAACCTTTTGGTTCTCCTCCACAGTGGCACTGAGATTCCCCTTGCACCAAGTGGCATCCTCTGTCAGTAGTTTGTTTTCTGTTTGGTATTTGGCATTTGCGCCTAGAATTGACGAGACCTGACTCCCCACTTTGTCCAGATATGCCTGAAGCTTGTTCTCCACCTCTCTTGACAGGCTGCTGCAGTTTACACGAATGTCTTCAAGTTTCGTGCTTTGTTTCTCACAGGTTAGCTGGAAGGATTCGTGCTTCAAGAACAAATCATCAACCTTTTTAAGAAACTCCCTGGTGACGTTGGGGATTCCCTGTAAGGACTTAACAAAATCCTCCTTACACGATTTCTCATACTTTTCAATCCTTTCTTCAAGGGAGGCTTTGCTTCGCCGCAGCTTAATCGCTTCCAGATGATACAGCAGTTTGTCTTTGTTGGCGTTTTCTGAGTTAAGTTTCATTGTAGTCATTTGTTCGGTGAAGTTCGCCTTGACAAGTTTCAGCATTTCTTCAGATTTCTGAAGCGTATATACACAGCTTCGGCCTGAGAAAAAACAAAATTCACTACGAAGCATCTTGTTAAGATTTTGAAATCTAGATTACATCCGTATAGTTAAGCCAGGCTTTTGCTCGCTTTGTGACATTAAAATGTAAGTTAGTCATTTAAATGTATTAATTTACAGAATATTAATGAAGAATGAAGATGGCTCACCGTCTGTATAATGGATGGGAGGACAAATGGGATTCAAAACTGACCTTTTTTCTGTCTCACACTGTCGCTGCCAAATTAAAAAGACATACAGTCATAAATATTCTGCAAAAATGTTTAATAGAAACAATCTAATCTAATCTAATCTAATCTAATCTAATATAATATAATATAATACACACAAAACTGTGTATTTCTTAAATATTAGTACATTATATTTAATTTACTATAAATATAAATGATTACAAATTTATCTATTACAAAAACAAAAATAGCAATTAAAGTAAAAGTACTATTACATTTGCTGGGGTAATATTTCATGTGTAATCTGACATGGATTAGAATTGGAATAATAAATAATAATTCACATGAGCATGTCGTCTGAAGAATACACTGAATAATATTAAGGACTCATGACTAAGTAATAAATTCTTACCCATTTGTTTTGCAAGAAACTTATACTAATGGTTGAATTTTTTGCCAGGTCACGTAATGTGTTCAAGTCTTTTTCAACAGCCATCTTTGCTGTATTAGTGGTATTCAGTTGCTTGGTGAGGTTCTTCACTTTGTCTTGAAGAGCTGTTTTCTCCAACCTTAGTTTATTAAAACTTTGCTCCAAATCCTGGACTCTCTTCTCCTCTATCGTCTGCTCCGGCTGTCCATAAACTAGAAAGAGCACCAGACTGACTATGATGAGAGACTGGATCAGCGAGGAAAAGAAGAAGACCATCTTCATGTAGTAACCACATCCCTTCTCTTCTGGTCTGTGCATTTTCTTGGCTGACCATCCCAGTTCGGCTTTTGAATAGCCACCGTTATAGCCACTGTTGTACATCGTTACGCTGCGGTAGATGATTCAGGCTGAGGTACTTCTAACACTGAGGTGTGACAGAGCTACAGTTCAAATATTTATCCAAAATCCACCTCCAGTCATAGCACCACTGAGTCTGTGTCACAGTGAGACTCTCTTAAGTTTGGGACATCTCCACCTCCCTTTTCCTTTGGGTTCTTCCAGACTTCCCCTGCCACCTCCCTTTTAATTTATGTCTAGTAACAAGTTCAAGAGGCAGCCTTTATAAAAGTCTTACAAGCCTCATATTTATTTCATAACTTTTTATTTTTATTTATTTTTCATTTTTTTATTTTTACAATTTATTCCCTTTTGGCTCATCTAAACAGTTGCTCATATACACTAACAGGACACTTTAATAATAACACCCGGACTCCTGCTCATTCATGTAACTATCAGCCAATCAACAGTGCAATGCATAAGCAGATGCAGGTCAAGAGCTTCAGTCCATGTTCACATCAAACATCAGAACGGGGAAAATTGTGCCAGAGGGGATGGTCTGAGTATTTTAGAAATTGGTGATCTCTTGGGATTTTCACACACAGCAGTCTCTAGAGTTAACAAAGGATGGTGTAACAATCAAACAAACAAAAGTACATCCAGTGAGTGGTAGTTCTGTGGTTGGAGAACCTTGTTGCTGAGAGAGGTCAAAGGGAGAATGGCCAGAGAGGAAAGCTATGGCAAGTCAAATAACCGCTCTTTGCAAGCGTGGTGAGCAGAAAAGCATCTCAGAACGCACAACACATTGCACCTTGAGGCTACAAGAGCAGGTGTCACTCCTGTCAATCAAGAACAGGACCTGAGGTTACACTGGGCACAGGGTCACCCAAACTGGCCAGCTAATGATTGGGGGAAAAAATAAAGTCTCATTTCGCTGCTGCGTGATTTTATGCATCGTGCTGATTGGATAATTCCAGCTACAATTATAGCATTCCCTCTCCAGCCTGTCTTTTTTCTGTCACTTGAATTTAATAAGAAAAAAATGCAGCTTGTCATGTTACAAAGAAACCACAATGTGTAACTCCTCTATCCTGAAGACCTTTGTGTGTTTCAGCTTTACCTCTGACTATTACAATACACTGACACTGGAGCCTCCTTCCAAAAATACTAAATAAACCTCTAACTGTAGAAAACTGATCAATGTTTACACGTTTTTAACCTGTTTATGTGGAGCATCCGCCATACAAGTCCACGTGAACGTTTTTACTATGGAACCAATAACGTATTAGAACAAGGGCATTAATGTGGACCTTGCAGCCAGAAGTACAGCTCGAGCATCCAACAGCGCTGTGATATATGTCATAAAGGAATATAAAACGGTGGTAATGTGTGGAAAGTTGCCAGGTGTCAGTGGATTTTTGTCCCATGTGGAGGAAACATGATATTGGTCTGGATCTCAAAGGTCATTTACGCAGTTTTACTAAAGCTTGCTGTACGTCCTGGCCTTTACAACAATATCTCATTTGTTTTGTTGAAACCCTGGCAATCACTTCCTCCGTCTCATAAGAATACAATCAGGATGATTTAAGACCGTGGTTCTCGAACTATTTTAGCTACGACATGCCCTTTCAATGACCTTTAAAGCCAGGTCACTCTTTAGCATCCTAGAATTTTAGAAAACTGTAAGTGAAAGGAAATAAAGGATGTGATTTTTATGCCAGAGAAGGAGTGCAACGATTACACATATATTGCAGAACACAAGATATAGAACATAAAAAGATTATAAACCAAGCTGGAGTTCATGAGCGCAAAAAGAAAATGAGTGTAAGTTGTTTGTGCGTGTGGGGTTATGAGCAACAATCCAACAAAATTACACTAATCCAAAAGGCCCGTTGTATGAAATAAGTATACCTGACGTATGTTTCAAGCCCTACTGTACTAAACTATACTACTGGAAATAATATTACTATCATAATGACATATTTGTAATGCATGGTGCCACTATAAAGGCTTATCCAGTGTTAAAGGCAATTTCTTTCTTTTTTTTTTAGAATAAATTAATCTATGATTCACGCATTGTTTACACACTACGACATAGTTTTGCTTTCTTGTAGGACTTCGGGACACACTTATCCTGGAATGGATGTAAATCTCAAGTGCCAGTAGGCTGAAAGGACGGAAACGTAAAAGTAAACATCCTTTAGATCTACTGTCTCAGTGAAGTGTTTTTTACCATCAGGGAACACCTTGAAACCTTGGCTCATGTAAGCAAACGGTGTGCCAATTCTGTCACAGATTTGGACAACTAATATTATTAATAATATTTATTACGTCAAATGTGTTTTTATTGGCATTCCTCTATATATGCTTGTATACGTTGGAATGAAATTTTGTTCCTCCAGGACCATAGTGCAACACAGAACAGTACGCAAGACTACATAAAGTGCAGTACACAACAGTGTGAGACGAGTGCAGGACAATAAATACACAATAGATACAGAACAATAGATACACTGGACAGTAAATACACAGAACATGGGCTGTAAACTGTAAACTATTTTGTAGTGTAGCAGCAATAAGTATAGCAGCAGTATTGGCATCAAAAACGATTTCCATAATGAAAAGTGACTGATGCAGCTTTGTAAGGTGCAGGTGTGCAATGTTTTCGAGTCATACTGTGTCCGGGTCATAGCCCAGGTGAGTGCTGGGAGGCAGCAGCGTGTTGAGTAATCTGACTGCCTCAGGGAAGAAACTGTTGCGGAGTCGGTTGGTGGTGGTAGCACGGATGCACCTGTATCTTCTGCCAGATGGCAGGAGGGTGAAGAGTGAATGAGAGGGGTGAGAGATCGTCCGCAATGCTGGTGGCTTTGTGGATGCAGCGGTTGTTGTATGAGGTGTCGATGGTGGGTAGAGAGATGCCGGTGATCTTTTCAGCTGTTCTAACAATTCGCTCTAGGGTCTTGCGGTCGGATGCCGTGCAGTTCCCGGACCACGGGGTGAGACAGCTGGTCAGGACGCTCTCTTTGTCCGTCTGTAGGAGGTGATACACAGGGGTTATGATTGAGGAGCTCTATTTCTTTTGTCTGTGCTAACAGTGTGTACACACCATTATATTTATATGTTGTTTATAAGGAGTACTCAATATTTCATGGTTTCCTAGAATATGTAGCCCGTCTGCCTCAACGTTTGGCATGCTGTTTGTGTTTGCGGAGTTGCTTTTCTGCTCACCACAGTTGTAAAGAGTGGTTAATTGAGTTACACTAACCTTCCTGTCAGCTTGAACCAGTCTGGCCATTCTTTTGAGACCTTTCTCATCAATAAGGTGCTTCTACCCACAGAATAGCCTCTTACTGGATGTTTTTAGGTTTTTCACACCATTCTGTGTAAACTCTAGAGATTGTTTGTGTGAAAATTGCAGGAGATTAGCAGTTTCAAAACGAGCCCAACAACTATGAGCATGGGGAAAAATGTGGTCTCAGATCACCGAGATCACATTTTCCCACCATTCTGATGTTTGATATGAACATTAACTGAAGCTCTAGACCCATATCTGCGTGAGTTTATTTATTGGCGCCTTTGCCACATGATTGGCTAACTGGATAACTGCATGAATGAGCAGGGGTATACGTGTTGTTATTAAAGTGGTCAGCGAGTGTGTATTTTATACACTATATAGTGGCAGTTTTTTTTCTTATATTGCGCCTAAACTCTGAAATATACTGTATAAGGAACGCAGGTTGTATAAAATATTTTTAAATCCAGATTGAAGACCATCCTGTTCAAACTGGCTTATTTATAGTTTCTGTCATTAAACATACCATTTGTGACCGTGCTAAGTCTACTGAGACTTTAGTTCATACCTGTAGATGGTTTTATGGTTCTTCATTGTAATTTTTGTTTTTTCATGTATAAAATTATTTTAACCTTATACATGTTGTTTTTTAAAGTATTGGAGCCATGGTCTAGCCTATGCCAGCCTATTCAATTATTTACACATCAGTTTTAAAGTATGAATTATTTTTATACAGAGGTTTGTTCTTTTTAGATAATAATCGATTTATAATCAAATATAACGGATAATAATAGCTTTATAATTAATTCTAATCCATAATAATTAAGTTTTAGTTATAGCATCCATTCAGTGTATCATCATTACACCCCTACTGTTAATTAAATGTTCTTGCAGTGTGCTCATGCTCTCAGCAGATGGCGCCACAAACAGGATGTTTGCATTAAACACCACTACTGAACTGTAGAAGAAGAGATGAGCGGGCGCATGCGCACTACCACATTGCGTTGTTCAAAAGAAAAAAGACAGTAGAAAACAAAGCAACGATCTGCTTTTCTGTAGCTAACCTCATACAAGGCTTAGCTTTATTCCTGAATCGCGTTGGCTGTCGTTTTTTTGGTCGTACGCTGAAAACATAACGGTCACAAGACAGCTGTTGCTTAGCTAGGTTGTTTTAACGCAAAATGGCGACTGCGGACGACTCCCGATTCTACAGTGGTGAGTGAACAACGCTAGCCTGTGGGTGCTAACTAGCTTAGCGGTGTCACTGTGTTTACGCAGAAATAACTAACAGTGTAGCGCCTTTCTTTATTCTTCCATTAAGTCCTGTTGTACAGTGACCCTCGAGCTACAGCAAGTCGTCGTTTGGTTAGCTAGCTAAGGCTAACCATGTTAGCTGTTAGCATTAAAGTGTGACCTGGTTGTTAGCCGAACATAACTGTTGCTCTGGCTAGCTTCGCAGCTACTCTCTCAGCGCACGCGCGCCTAACTGGGTAACTAATCACTACCAGGAATAATTAATTAAGTTTGTCAGTTTTTGCTGTCCTGGTTAGATTATATTTATCTAGCTTTAGCTTTCTAGTTATTCAGCTAACAGCCGTTTTTCACTGCGTGGCTGCATTGTTGAAGTTGTTCAGTTCTGCCAGTGCTTTTCTTCGTAAAGTAGTTAAAGGTGCAATAGTCGATTTTTTTTTCTTACTTTTACAAATAACCTGAAAGATATTTAGAACATTTCGAATATTTAGACCTCAGCACAAGTGTACAAAGTGGCTGAGAAAACCCGTTTGGAAAACTGAGTTCCGGGCCGGACGGCTGGTCTTTGTTTTAACGGGGCTCAATGTCCGTCATTTTCCTGACGCCCTACGGGCCACCGTAGATCCTGGGGGGCAGAGCGCTGTGATAATGGGCGGGAACGGGGGGGGGTGTTGGATGACGTCATACTCCAGTTTACACATTGTGTTATCATGGTGGTCTTTTGTGTATCAGGTTTTCTGAAGACAAAATAGAAGAGAGATTTATCAGAATGTAAAATAAATGATTTTAAAATAGCGAACAAAGTGGTATTTGGTCATGGCACCACGAGCTATTTGAATATTTTTATGTATACATTTAAATATACATATATTAATACATAATATATATAATTTTAAATAAAATCAAGAATGCAGACTAAAAGAATTAAAGAATATCCAGAACTGTGTATTAAGGCTACACGGTATCAAAGAAAAATGTGATAACTTATTAAATAATGCGATATGCAGTACGATAATGCTGTAAGTGCGTAAAATCAATTTACATTATATTTATATAAAAACTGAAAATGACATAACCAACATACATGTTTCATGTACTTTTGAGGAAAAGAAAGCATTCTCTGCTATCTACATCAGTCCAAAACTTAGATTTTCCGTAACTTTTTGAAGTTTTAAAATCATTCAGTTATCGCAAGCCCTTGTGATATGCATATCGCGATATTTACATTTGCGATAGTTCGATAATTTCGATATATTTTGCAGCCCTACTGTATAAGTATATAAACAAAACAAGCATTATTTCGTGGAAATGTATTTCTATTTATCTGATGCAGACATGAGGAGGCAGATGAAATGAAGTATTAGTCAGTGGACAGGAAACAGACATGAAGGAAATGATTACGGAGAGAATTACTCACTTTTATTACTTGTAAATATAGCCAAGGAAAGTGTTTAAAAAAACAGTTATGGAGGGATAAACAGTGGTGATCGGTGGTTAGTCATTGAAGATGTTGGTGATCAGCGAGTGGGTGTTGGGACGGATGGTGATCGGCGAGTGGGTGTTGGGACGGATGGTGATCGGCGAGTGGGTGTTGGGACGGATGGTGATCGGCGAGTGGGTGTTGGGACGGATGGTGATCGGCGAGTGGGTGTTGGGACGGATGGTGATCAGCGATTGGGTGTTGGGACGGATGGTGATCAGCGATTGGGTGTTGTTGATAGCGGTGATCGGCGAGTGGGTGTTGGGAAGGATGGTGATCGGCGAGTGGGTGTTGATAGCGGTGATCAGCGAGTGGGTGTTGGGACGGATGGTGATCGGCGAGTGGGTGTTGATAGCGGTGGTCAGCGGTTGGGTGTGGGGAACTCGGTGCAACTCAGTCAGGCTTTACACACTGGGGGTGATTCGAGTGAAGGACAGTCGCTAACAGCTGCTCAGAAAGGTTTGCAGAGGTTTAGAGTAAAGACTCTTGCTCTAGGGCACAGCAGTGAGTCTTTGGCACTTCTATGATTTAAGCTTACAATCTTTGAAACCGTAACCGAAGAGTTACCAGTTTACCAACATATAACTTGTAACTTGTTGTAGTGCCCAGTCCAGGTATTGCTACAGATATGTATGACTTCTGCAAGGCCTCCATGTTAGAAGAATAGAAGGTGTTAATGGCGAATGTGCCCAGCAGGTTGAATTGATTATTCGTCTTTCAGAACACGATGATCGAGTCGGACCCAGGCATCGCAGGAAAGGCAGGGGACCTTTCAGAGCGCCGCTGTACAGCGACCAGATCTCGAAGCAGAGACATCGTGGAGGCCAAGGAGGAGGAGGAGGTGGTGGAGGCGGAGGTGGCGGGGCTGGTCCCAGATCCAGATTTGAAGACGACGATGGTGATGTCGCAATGACGGATGACTCTCATGACGGGGGATCGCAACGGAGATTGTGAGTTCTTGTTTAATGTCCTGTGTTATTTCTTTATAGTAAGAGTTTTGCTGATACGTCTACTGTGAGGCAATGAATGCATCCGAATCACATACGCTTTCATTTCTGTGTAGTAATCCTTATGGGCGGCCCCAAAATCGACGTAATGGTCGAAGAGGCGGAAAGGATGCAAGAGGAGATGGTGGCAACCACAGGGGGCGAGGGAATAGGGGAGGAGGCGGAGGAGGAGGCAGTGGAGACGGAGCTGATGGAGGTGGAGGCCGTAAGAATTGGTTCAAGATGACTGTGAGTGTTTTATTAGCTGCTTTGCCCTAATGTCCATGGCTTGAAATGAAACAAATACTTGTTTTCAATCCTTTTACTAATCCTTTTTTTTTGTGTGTGTCTCTTCAGATTCCCCATGGGAAAAAATATGAAAAACAGTGGCTTCTCTCTGCACTACAGAGCATCTGCACAATTCCATTCCATGCCATACAGGTAAATTAAATATGAGATTAATGATTATACCACAGTATTGTTAAATTCTGAATTATCATTGGTCAGAAGGTGTTGATTAATTTTCTGTAACAGTGATTCTGACATTAGTTACAACTGCAAAGCAAAATACAGGTTTTTACTGTCTGAGTCACACTCACATATTATTTGAAATACAATTTAAAAAAAGAAAACTTGTTTCAAATATGTTTGAGTTTTTTTGTGTGTGTTTGAATACAATAGTTATACATTTTTCATCTTTACAGTACCATACAGAAGGAAACCGAGCACAGTTCTACGTTGATGATTCTACTACAGCGCATGCTTTGGCTAAAGTATCCAGAAAAATCACAGACAAAGATGGATATAAGGTTCAGTGTTATAAAATACATATGCTGTCAACTGGCTAGATTAGTGATTTATGATATAACATAGGCGAAAACCTAATAACGGATTATATACCACATTGTTTAATATCTTTTCACCTTTAAGTGTAATTCAGTAGTTTTCCGTGTTCTGCTCTGCGCCTATCAGGTAGCAATCTTGCTGAATCAGTGCCAGCCTCCGAGCTTACCCCAACAGGACCTGAAGCTAGAGGACCTGGAGCATCTGAAGGTGAGTGAACCTGTCTGACACCTGAGTGATGCAGCCACTTTGACACTGATCTTGAAATGTCTTCTAAAGTAATGGCCCTGCAGTAGTTAAGAGGTTGATGTGTTGCATTGAAACTTTTTTTTTTTTTTTTTTAAACATTTATTACAGCAATGCATGTCCAAGCGCTTTGACGGTTCACAGCAGGCCCTTGATTTGAACAACATCAGAGTTGACCCAGGTAGGTTGCATTTTAAAATGTCGCCATTCACACATTAATTAAACACCCATAAATATTTCTGATTATGTGAAAACAGCTTAATCGTCAAATGTTCAACAGCTGTAAACGTTAAGCAAACTTCCTCTGTGCTGTGTGATATGTTAAAGTATATTTAGAGAAGTTACACATGACAAATTAATTATGGGTGAAAGACAAAGAACAATTGGAAAAATCGTATATAGGGAAAAATTGCTATTAGATCGTTTTCACACTTGTTTTTTTTTTTTTTTCCCTCCTCCCCCTGCATTTTGCGTTTGACCCCAGAGTTTGGCCTGATTGGTGAAGTATAAAAGATGTTCTCGAGCCCGGGTTCAGTCCAGAAAACAGATCCCTAGTCCTCTTGAAAAAGTTGTTCAGGGGTTCACTTCAACTGATCCCTGGTGCAGAAGCTACTCACTCTCAACACCAAAGGCCAAATAACGTGGCAGGTTCAACGTGTCACTTTACTTCCTGTTTCTATTTGTGCGATCGCAAGAAAAGGATTGTGATATTTGATGTATAAAACCAGACTTTTCATAGGACAAGAGCACTATAATTAGCCCACCTTTGTGGTACATGTGCTTGCACTGAGAGCATCTTGAAAAACACACATTTCTTGTCGCTCTGCAAAAACGTCGTATATGATAACAACTCCTTGTTTACAACAAATGAGACAAGGATCGTTCTCGACTGCAGGCTCAAGTATTCTAGCCAAGTGTGAAGAACGACCTAGCCTTTTGCGAGACTCGTTCAACTGGAATGTCTGGCTGTTGGTAAATGTTGGACTGTGACTTGGCCCAAGTTGCAGCCGTAAGCTGAGTGTAGCAGAAAATATATTTATCTAATGTTATCCCATTGTCGTTCTCCCTGTGACAGATTTGGTTTCCTTGAACATTGAGGTGGCACTTAGCAGGAAGAACTCCATGCAGGCAGTCATTAAGATCATTGAGGAGAACATCCCTGAGGTACAGAAAAGGATCGCTTGTCCTTCATTCATAGCATGAAATGGAATAAATGTTAATGATCACATGGAAAAATCTAAGAAAACTCTAATTTACTCTGGTCCTTCATTCTCTTCACAGCTGGTTTGTTTAAACCTAAGCAACAACAGATTGTACAAACTTGATGACCTCTCTGACCTTGTCGGCAAAGTCCCAAATCTGAAGATTCTGAATCTCTCACACAACGAGGTATGGGATTTTGTCTTTTATTACATTTAGAGTCGCTTCGTCTTTTTGGTTCTCATAGTTACTCCTCTGTTCACTGCAGATAAGGACGGAGAGAGAGTTGGACAAGCTGAAGGGGCTGAGGCTGGTGGAGTTGTCACTGCAGAGGAACCCTCTGTGCGATCACTTTAACGACCAGGCCGACTACATTAGGTCAGTTCTTTTTCTCATTTGTAGTGCAGTGAAATGTGGAAAAGGTTGAATGAGTGTGGTTTGGGTGAGTGAATGTCTGTGTGTGTGTGTGTGTACATCATACACATCTTCTCCCTGGAGGTCAACGAGCCCTTTCAAGCAGAGCCAAATGGAAGCGAAGAAGGCTTATGTAGAAACCGAAGGAAATGGAGTAAATGTACCATGTCCATCATTTTCAGCACTGCTAGCTTATGGAAGATTAGTGCACCATGTGTAAGGTGGCGATGGGCAATATGACGTTATATTAATATTATTCTGTAAATCCTGAATAATAAAACATGACGTGTGCTTGTACAGGAAAATAACCAACACAGAGGTTGTGTTCTTCCCCGTGGTTGATCATTTTCCTATAACAGCACACATCGTTATTATTTTATTGTTTTATGTGTCTTATACCATAGCAATTTGCCACTGATTACAATGTATTGTTTTTTTTTTTTTTAATTAATTAAAGAATCATGTGATACAATCAGTTTAAAGTTGTGCTTAATGTTATGGAAGGTAACTTAGTTTCTATTATTCCTTAATATTATAACTTTCCCCCACCAGGCAGTTTTTTTTTCTGTAATTTCTTTAATAAGACAAACAAAAAAATGCACCTTGACATGTTACCAAGAAACAGAGAGCTCTGTGATAGGAAATGAATCCACAACATCTGACCAATCAGGCTTGAGAATTCAACAGTGCTGTGGTATAAGTCACAATATGCTTTTTGGGTGTATGGTGGGTATTGTCAGTACTGCACGAAGCCAACTGCATATTTCTTTTAAAAAAGTTAGGGCGTCTGTAAACAGTGGGGCCTCTGTCTAGCGAATTAAACCCACGTAGTGACAAGCAGCTGACTGGATTCTAGCCTATTATGCCAGTATTGTCAACCATTCCTAGTACAATTTGTTTGTCATCATATTCTTAGCAAATCTTAGAAAAACGAAGGTGTCATAATGCATCTTGTGCACCCGGAACATGTCTAAGGGTATTTGATATGTTTTCGCCAACTAGCCCACCGCTAGTACAAGGATAATCCTATCACTTCTGTGGGAAACAGAACGTGACGCACACAAGACCTGTTGTTAACTGGTTTCTGTCATGAAACACAAAACCAAACTGTAGACGCAACACAATCACTCTACAACAAATCAAGGCGTATACTACAGGTTTATGGTAGTACTATGTATCGTGATCGTTATTTGTGAAATAGTGTGGTGGTATGGTATAGTATAGTATAAAGGATAAAGATTCTTGCTTGTTATCTTTTCTCCATATGATGTCAACCTTTTTGCAATTTCAGTTCTCCGTCCTTTCTGTATTTTCCTGCAGTGCAGTTGGCTCTGTTGCTCTTTACAGGTTACTGCTCATACAGTTGCATTTATATTGTTAGGCAACAAGGTCAGTTTAGTGGAAGACATTAGTTATGTCTACATATGACTTTTTCTTGGCTTATTCTTAGCTCATTTAGGAAACAGCTCCATTTAACCACTCAACGGCCAATGCCTCTTAACCCTGCGAGAGCATCGGGCCTAAGCTGACACTAGAAGAGAAGGAAAATGCATGTGTGGAAAGTTTATGCACACTGAAGTGCTCTTGATTTCTCAACCGCTCTGTAATGGTGCCACCTCCATCCCCTCCACCCCTCATATATGGGTTGAGCTTAGGTCTCAACCCAAGGTTGCTGATTGGCCAGTGACGAAGGCTGGTTAGCCAAAGACGGGTAAGATCCCACCATAAACTTGGGACAACCTAAGGCAGGCACAGTCGCAAAGCTGGCCACAGCACACAGCATAGAGCAAACAATGAAGATCCCTAGGAGAGAAGAAGAGGAAGTTGTGGATTGCTAACACCGCACTGAGGAGAGCTCTTGGGTGGAGGAGGAAAGGGAGTGGGGATTTAAGAAAATCCTTCAAGCCAAGCAGTTCTCAGCAATGCTGGGACCCTTATAACTCCACTGGGGGGTTTGTTGCTTAAAACTGGAACTCCACGTCCATGGTGCATGGACAGTAGTGTGAGCATTTAAGCAAAGCAAGTGCTCTCTTGGCTGTTACTAAACTGAGGAACACTGGAATGTGGGCTTTGTGGCCATATTCTCATCTCAAATTTAGAGTAAGCATCAAGTTCATAAACTGTAGTGAAGATACAATAACATAAAATTAGACATAGCTGACCAGGAGCGTTAAAACTTTAGCTTCATTTTTTTTTCCTTGAAAGAAAACCCGGCCATTTTTAAATGCAGTGGTTGGGTCCAAAAGTGTTAGGTTATACGATTTAGGACAATTCATTGTCTCTTTATAGCTGCGTCGCCAGAATTATGAGAAATAGCAGTACTCTGTATAAAAGCTCAGGGTTCAGCTTCACTGCTGCTCTTTTTTTCCTTACTTTCAAATGCCACCTGTTTTTTTTTTTCTCTCTCAATGCTATAATTTTGTCTTGTGTAAAGTTTCCTGCTCTTTAATTTGCCTTTTTTCCCCCAGCTTATTTTAAATCAATATAGATAGTGTGCTCCAGAGGAAAAATTAGAGTTTGAGTTCTGCTTAAATGCAGTCTACTTACAAATTTGATTACGGAAAGATTAATTTGAAAAATCACACTAGTTCAGCAGCTATGTATGTGAATTTTTTACATGGTCATAGTTTTTTGTTAACCGCTTTTACTGTTAAATAACCACCTCACAGCGATTAAGCATTGAAAATACCGTTGTCCTACTCGTAATTGGTTTACAGTTGACTTGAAACGGTTATGTAGTAAAGGCATGTCGAACCGAACTCACCACGGCCCCCGAGAGACCTCAGTCCACTCGCTATGTGCCTGAAAGTACTGACCGTGTCCACCACCTCTACCCCACACACTCCCCTTCCCTCACCCCCACCCCTCAGAGCCTGCATGTCAGTGTGTTCCGGCGCGTAGGGGGCCGATGGTGAGTATTGTGGAGGGGTAAGTACTACATTCCTGTTGGGGTAGGGGAACATACAAGCACTGTGAATACTGTTATTGCCATTGAACTGCTTACAGCTTTGCTGTGTCTTTGTGAGTGATGCTGCTCAGACTGTAACAAGATGCCTACAATTATTTGAAGCTTATGTATCTTGTTTGGCTGGGGTAAATATATCTAGCAGAAAACAGATTGCGTATGTAAGCACCTCAGGTTTAAGTCATGAATTTTGTAGATTCTCTCATGAATTATTTAATTAAATAAACCCCTGGTTAATTTTGTATGCCCAGTGATGAATTGTCCTTACTTCATGTCTTCAGGGTGACTGTGCCAGTGGTGTATGTGGCCAGTGGGAGGAAATATCTGCTTTCTAGTTTCTTCTCAAATAACAGTGAATTTCTCTTGTCTTCTGTCTTTGTGGTTGTTGGACAGTGCCATACGGGAGAGGTTCCCCAGACTGCTCAAACTGGTAGGCTCTGCACATCACTGGTTTAGTCAGGTGGTTTTCCCCCACCCCTCACAGTATTTTCTGACACACAGTAGGTGCATTTCTGCCTCAGGTACCTTTTTAGGAACTGTTTCAAGGTGTTTCATGGAACTTATCTGCTTGCTATGACTTGTGTGGTAGACCTTGATGTACTGAACCTTGCTGATTGGTCAGACAAGCTTTACATCGACTTGCCTGACGTAATTATTGACCTCTCTGCATTCATTGTGCAACAAAGCAAAAAATGCTAAAGAGCAACGGTGCTTCGATGTTTGGTATCTTGCTGTACTTTTGCCGATTTTGTTGTACAGTTTATGTCTGAAAGTGTGGTGTACACAGACTTGGCCAGGCACCGTGCTCCAGGACCGTTCCAGGTCTCTTTAGTTCCTCAAAACGTTCCTGGATTTCAGTGGAAATGCACCTTCTAGGATTAGACCTTGACACGACTCATTTTTGTAATTCACCTCTATGTTTCATGAACATCAAACAGTTGGCCGATTGTGTTATATCACACCTTTTCATTGTTTCTTCTCTTTGCTACAGGATGGACATGATCTTCCTCCTCCCATTGGTTTTGACCTGGAGGTTGCTCCCGCCGTTCTTCCTCCATGCAAGGTAACTTCGTTAATGTTGTTGTACTAGTCCACTGTCCTTTAGCACAGGGGTGTCAAACTCTTTTTTTAGGTGTTCATATATTGGCATTTATCTGAAAGGATTAAACATGTATCACATACAAAACAGATTACCTGAGTACAGTTCTACCAAAAATTCTACAAAGAAAATACCAAAAAGTACATAGTGGCTTGCATACATTTTCCCTCCTTCCTTGAACTTTCCACATTTTTAAGTGTTACAGCCAGGAAGCGAAATGACTTTGTCATTAGTCCACACAAAATAATCCATAATTTTGAAGTGAAGGAGGTGAAATCAATAGTCTGTAAAAATTATTTACAATTAAAACATGTTTAGGTTTACAATATATATTCATAACATAAAACTTAGAGTTTTAACATAACTTAACATAGTTTATTGCTCTATTCTGCCCCCTAGTGGAATAAGAGACTAGCTCTTCATCCCGAACCTTTTAATTCAATCACGGTCCACGAGACCATTTTAATTTAAAACATGGATTGGTGGGCATGATTAGTGGGCATGATTAGACCCTCTACCGGGCTGGTCCCAGCCTGCGGGCCGTTTGTTTGACACCCCTCTTTTAGCATGCTGGTATACTGTTTAAATGTGAGCTAATCTGAATCTTTTTCAATCCAGCCCAGTTACTTTGGCTCAGAAGAACTGAAGGGCCTCATCACTTGCTTCCTGCAACAGTACGTTGCTCTCACAACTCTGAATGTCTGGTTTGCGTTTATGAATATGAAGCAGGGTTGTGACTGAAGCTAAATGTATTTCTCTTGTCTAAGGTATTACGCTATATACGACTCAGCAGACAGACAGCCTCTGCTCGATGCTTATCACGATGGAGCAACGTTCTCACTCATTCTCCCGTTCTCCTCGCAGAACCCTTCCAGGTAGAGTATATCCGCTTCCTGGCTGGCACCTATAGGATGTCCTTGTACACACAGTACAGTTTAGTACTACCTTGTATTTACACTCATTGTTGTGCTATTGCGAGTGCTACTGATGCTTCAGATTAAAATCTTTGGTTGAAACCAGATGGAAAGACACGCTGGACCAAAAAGAGAAATTTCTCTGTGCAACTAGTCTATGAAATTTTTTACTTTATCACCGTCGTATATCTTTTTTTTTTTCTTTTTCCGTGGCTATGCAGGTGTCAAAACATTCTTCCCTTAGCAACTGATTTGAAACTTTGATGTAGGACCATTTACTCTTTCATTTTCGGGATTTTTATCAGTAATCAGTGATAAATCATATCACATAAATCACATAGTGTCAGTTTATTACCACAGGGTTGCAGTTGACTGGAAATTTTTGGTTAGTGGACTTTAAGCAATATTCCTGTTCAATTCAATTTTATTTGTATAGCGTTTTTAACAATGGACATTGTCACAAAGCAACTTTACAGAAATATATAAATTCCAGATATAAATTTTAAGTTCATAAATTTATCTCGACTGCAGTCATGCTGTTGTACTGAATGTCAGCGTACAAACAGGTGGCTAACAAACGGAGTCAGTAATTTTACATTACAAAGTGCACGTATATGGTAGGTTTATTTGGTAAAGTGGCTGAGTTTAGCTAATGCTAGGTCTTTATCACTTTGTTTTATTGTTCCTATAGAAGCAGTTTGGGAGAGTACCTGAAGGACAATCGTAACATCAAGCGAGTGAAAGATTCCAGTAAGAATATTGTTCTTATTTTCTGCAGTTGCTTAGTTATTGGATTATTACTGTGTGGAAGATTTTTTTATTTTTTTTTTCTTCATCTACACAAAGTGGAAAATCTGACTTAACCTGTGACCATTTAATCACTGCATCTTATATAATATGAAATCATTAGTAATATTTTATTGTCCTGGTCCTTCAGCTACAAGGTTTCGCTTGCTGAAGCACACACGGTTGAACGTGGTCGCGTTTCTGAACGAGCTACCCAAGACCCAGCATGACATTGCCTCGTTTAATGTCGATGTCAACACCTACACTGTGAGTGAATTTCACCATGCTACAGATAGTCCGCATTTAAGTCTCTTAGCATCTGTTTAACTTGCTTTCCTCCCTTTTCGCAGAACACACTGCTGTCATTCACAGTCAGTGGAGTGTTTAAAGAAGGTATGGATGCGATCTTTAATTTAGAAATTAATTAAAAGCACTGGAGTATCGCATGTAATTCTACTGCAAAATCCAGCTGCCAAGTTTTTTTTCTCTCACTCTGTGTTTCCTCCAGTGGATGGCAACTCTCGTGACTCATACAGAGCTTTCTCTCGCGTGTTCATTGCCGTGTCCCCTGGAAATGGAACGTAAGGGCCTTCTCTCGTATCTTTGAATGATCTGGAGGACACAGCTACCTTGTACCACTGTTGATGCATGCTTTGTCTTGTATCCTCAGGATGTGTATTGTGAATGATGAGCTGTTTGTCCGAAATGCCACGACGGAGGAGATTCGGCGAGCGTTTGTCGCACCAGCCCCGACCCCCTCCAGCAGCCCTGTGCCCACGCTGTCTGCCACCCAACAGGAAATGCTCTCTGCGTTCTCCCAGCAGTCAGGCATGAATCTGGAGTGGTCTCAGAAGTAAGATTTAAAAGCTTTACCCCACACCACGATATACAGTCGAGATTCAGTCAGGATCTCAGTCTGGATATCTTGTCCCAAAACCTGTTTGTCTGAGCCAGGTAGATCTTTAACCAAGATAAGGACCGAGATGAGACGAACAGAGGAACACAGCAATGGTTGTAGGAATGCAGTATCTCACACACTGTCGTTTATCAACCGTGCATACAGACATTTCTATGCGTATCGTAGGCTCACCGTTAATTCGTAAATGGTGAGAACGTTAGAGAAGGACTATTTTAAGTGTGAGAATTCCAGGCAAATCTTTTCCAGCTTAGAAATTTATTTACACATCAGTTTAAAAATGAGTTAAATTTTTTTTTTTTTTACACACACGTCTGTCTTTTTTACAATCAGCTATAATTGAATAGATTTAGGATTGTTCCATCGATTCATTTCAGTTAGTCTTTTAAATTGATGCATCGATCCAAATCGTTATAACCCTACACCAAAAATAATTTAAAGGAACTTGAAATGTTCTGCATAGAGGAGTGGTCCAAGATGCATCTGCAACTGTTCTTGAACCGCGTTAGACATTATCTCAAATAAGTTCTGCAGAAAAATTGCACTAGTAAGAGAACCATTTATGTTTAGAAAATATGATAAAATTAGAGTCTCCTTAAGTCTCTATAACATGTTTCTCTGCTCATTTTCATGAGGGGTGCCAATAGTAAGAGTTGACTGTATGTATTATGAAACGTACTATATTTCAACAAAACCACACGTGTACATGTGTAACGGGTACTTTGCATTGTAGTTCGTGACACTCATTTGCTTTTTTAAATTTTTTTTTATTATTATTTATTTATTTTTTGCAGGTGCCTGCAAGACAACGATTGGAATTTTGAACGGGCCGGTCAGATTTTCACAGACCTTAAGGTAATCAGTCATTTCACATTTGTTTAGTTGCAAAACAAAATGTGCAAATATAGCAAAGTCCAGTACAATTCTTTGTTGATACTGAACACATTTCCTAAGGCGTGTTTCTGTTTTTAGGCCCGAGGAAAGATCCCAGACGTCGCTTTCATAAAGTGAAAATGTTTTTTAAAAATAAACATGTTTTGTCCAATGAGCTGCAGAACAAGGCTTAGATTTGTGTTTGTATCTGATGTAATTATTGTTTCAATTACCGGTTTCATTGTTTTTGGTGATGTTCTTTCTCTACAATATTTACCAGTTACTTCTTCTGTACAAAAATGTAGAATATACATTATTTCCTCTGTTGTAAACTTTATGAATGTTGTTTTGATTAAAACTTTTTTGAAAATCAGTCAAAATGTTTATATGGTGGTCATAATGAAGCTGAGAAAACGTTCAGTGGAATGCAATAGTTCTGTTTATTATTTTATAGATAAACAGGTAACGGTGTCAGTAACAGCAATGGTATTGTGCAGTGCAGCATTTCAGATTACTGTGCGTATGAAGTTCGCGTTGTGCGCTGAGGTCTCACTCAACTGTACAACGTCCTCTATTACAGTACCGCTATGCTTTATTTAGTTCTTTTTATTGCCACTGACACTTTTTTTTTTTTTTTTTTTTTTTTTTTTTTTTTTTTTTTATATATATATATATAACTGAAGCAAAACTGAAAATACTGATCAGTGAAAGATAGGTCACAGTAAAGAAGTTGATGGTGGTGTTGATCTGTAGAAGCTGGTGCAGTCTGTGCTTTACAGCAGATCAGAGAGGATGTTGGAGGCTAAGCTGCAGGTGAGACCGGTACCATCAGGCTCCACGTTGAGCTTCTTCACCACGCCGTCCTCAACAACCATTGCATATCTACGCAAGACATGGCCATTTAAGAGTTTAAGATTCCTGGTAATAAATAAGGTTCTCTGTAAAACACATGAACCAGGTAATCAAGGGCTGGATAACATGGATCTTAGAGGGGAAAGTCACCCAATACCTGTTTCAGTGTCACATCACTCAATTATTGTCATTAAAACACTTGCACTTTGTTCCAGATTGATGCTTCCAACACTACAAACCTCACGCCATTTCCGTCGTAAGCTGCCGTTTTCTGCTTTTGCATATTGAAAGCTGATACGCTTTTGTGTTTAATAATGCAGTAATGCTGGCTGTCATGTCACATGTTCAATACTCAGCTTTTCCATTACAGTTTTTCTAGAAAGAAGCAAAACTGCGAGTGACTCTTTCCCCCCCCCCCCCTTTTTTTTTTTTTTACAGTCGGCACGCTCATTATTTACACCTGAAAATTACTTCCTCCTGCTGGAGTTGGCTTGCTTTAGCGTCAGCAACCATTTGAGAAGCAGCATGGACATAATCATGATTTCTGAACGCTAAGTGCGTCACTGTGACCTAGTTGGTTAAAGCAGCTGTCTGGTAAAAAAAGAAGAGCCCAGGTTTGAATCCTAGCACTGTCTTTCCTTTTATATAAGCACTGTTCCAAGAATTTGCCACTGATTCCAAGCTGCAAAACCTATTTTTGGCTCTGTGGTACATTCGACTTCTAGGCTCAGAGTTGAAGCCATTCAAAGGTTGTAGGTTCCAGTCCCACCTGAATCAGTTATTTTCTGGTGTGAGCTGTTAGTACAGACTATAGAGTTTCTGAGAACTGCCCATGAACCTTTAAGCTGTGGCAATTCACTACTTGGCAACTTTGCTAGTTTAGGATAACAAAGAGGTAACATTAAAAAAAAAAATTGCCTTCCAAATTATTTAGCAGGGTGAAAAGCGCTTAACTGAAGCTGTAGATCTCTTATGTTGCCTGGAAATACGCTAGGGTTCCCTATAGTTTAATTACACAAGTGCAAATATAATTAGTTTGTCCTAAAAAATAATTCTTACCTCTTGGATCTCTTGTTACCAAGTACCTTGAAAATGTCATCATTGTCCAGAAAGAGATCCACTGCCTGGAAAAAGAAGAACGTAGTCTGTAGTTACACAATGTCCGCACGTCCAAACAGGAAACAGGGCCTGACGTTGCAAACCACGGCGCATGGCTCAGACGGGTAGCGGTGAGACACATTTGCATAGGGATTTCCATACAATTTCCTGACACCTGCATTGTTAATGAGAACGGTAGGTATATCAAAAACAAATCTTACCGCAGTGAAGGCTCCTGTGGGATCGGCCAGCATTCGCACCTATAATGAAATGGAAAGGTTTCAGATATCAACGTGGCGATATACAAATTTCAAAACTTAATATTTAACGAGCCCTACTGAAGCTCTCCACAAGTTACCTTGTGCCAACCAAGAGAGAAAACTTCACTCCTAATCAATGAACATTCTTTACATTTATTCCCCATGAGGTGTTAGTGGTGTTTTTCTTTTCATTCCCTTACAGTTACCATGCTCACACCTTCCACATGCACAGCTCTAACTTTTTACCACTTAATGATTTCACACATGGGTGTAGATTGGAGAAAGGCTGAGAGAGGGTTCATTGCCCCTCACTGTTCAAATTCTCCCAATCATGTCTTCGATTTGGGATGACCAATTCCGATTTAAAAATTATCCACTTCATATACACAGTACAGTCTAAATTACTGGGTAATCATGGCACACTGTTGTCCTTTACATCCTTCCACAAACTGGGAGATGATACCCTGTTGAATGCTGAGAAATGGGAATTTCCATGGAAGCAAAATTTCTAAAAAATCCTACCTTGGATGACATGGCAAAACAATGATGGTCAGTTAAACAATATGCTGCCAAACCTGTTAAACATCTTTAATGTAGGCTCCTTTTTCCGATTTCGTTGTTTCCTATTATACCACTTGTCACAGTGGTGGCTGGGGAATTCACAAGGAAGTAAATTTCCAAAAACCTGCATATGATGACTTGGAGAAAGGCCATTTTCCAGTTGAACAATACACCGAATAACACACTAAGCATCCTTCATGGTGGCTGAAGATCAGGTTTCTAACAGGTTTCTAAGCGTGTTCTGATAAACAGCGTCTCGGGCTGGGATATGCAATTACAGCCTCAGTGATGCTCAGTAACTGATGTAACGTTAAGTTGTGTAAATATATGATTCAATTCAATGCAATATAATTTGTGTAGTGCTTTAAACGATAGGCATTGTTACAAAGTGGCTTTATAGAAACGTGGATATAGATTTAGATCCAATGAACAAACCAGGGGCGAAAGTGGCAAGGAAAAACTCCCTGAGAGGTCATGAGGAAGAAAATGTTGACAGGAACCAGACGGAGGAAAGGAAAGGAAAGGAACTCATCCTCTTCGGGTAAATGCCATAGGATTACAAATCATTACTTAACTGCAGTAATCAGTGGTTTATGCCATGGGTTCCCTACTCACCTTGCCATCTGTGCCATGTTCCTTTCCCCAGGCGGCCATGACAAACACGTCGTTCACAGAGACGCAGGCCACCTCCTGCACACCTTTGCTCCTCAGCTTTTCAGCATCAGTCACAAATCCTGGGAGATGCGTCTGAGCCACACAAACAGTCACACAAACTGTCACATAGGAGTGCATGCTGAATAAGTTAACCTTTACGATCCATGAATTATGATCATAAGTGCTGCTGTTTTGAGCAGCAAGTACAACATAACCAAGTAGGCAGAGCAGCTGAGTCTTTTGTAACAGAACACCACACCATCAGAAGTGTACTGTACTGTCCTGGGCTGTGTATCATGTGTGCTGTGTGTGTAAGCTACCTTGGAGCATCCAGGAGTAAAGGCCCCTGGCACTGCAAACAGTACCCCCTTTTTCCCTTTGAAGAGTTGGGCGATGGAAATTTTATTGCCTGGTTCTCCTTCCTGGACCTCTACAGCTGGCAGACTCTCTCCAACCTTGGAAAGAGTGATATACATAAGTGTATCTCGATCCTGCTCACTGGCGTACCCCTGCCTGGTCTCTTTTAGCATTTCCTTAGCCAACATACACACAGTTCAACTCAATTCAGTAGTAAATCAGGTTTAATAGGATGAAAATAAGCTCTAGTATATTCAGTGCATGTGGTATTAAAGTTAAGTAGATTTATATTGTCATCCAATGTGTTTATGGAGATATATACACACACACACACACACACACACACACACACACACAAAGTGGCTCAGCATCTACCGATGCCACCTCATATCTCCTGAGATCCTGACTGGAATAAAGCAATTCCTAAAGATGAATGAATGAATCCTGTCTGTGTACGGGTATATAATTGCATAAAATGTGCAAACAAAGGTGCAACTTGTTTTGCCAGGGGAAAACATTTTAAAACAGTGGTTCTCAGCTGCTGTATCATGTTTTTGTGGATTTTGCTCAACACACACACACACACACACACACACACACACACACACACACAATATATATAAGAAAAATCAGCCAATAATCATTTGAATCAAGTAGGTTTAATCCAAACCTCTAACTCAAAACCATGTAGGTCTATAAACATTATCAACTTGGACCTGCCTCTATGGCTCCAATAAACAGACTATATCATTATAAAGTTAAATAAATATTCATGAGATAAATTTGTACTGAGGGAGTCTGTGGGATTTATTTTACAGTTTAAAAGGTCCTTGGATGGAAAACTTTTGAGAACCCCCTGCATTAGGGGACAAGTGGAGGACTGGACATCAGCTGCTTCAGACAGCAAAACTGACAGGCTCTGTCGTCAATGCGCATGCGCAGTTCACCGTGACTGTGCAAGCGTCTCTCTTTCAGTAACGTCACAAGTTTTACTTTGGGCAGAATGTGTACTGCAAACAAGAAATACGACAAGATTCTGAATAAAGCATTTATACTGCTGTAAACACAGAAAAACACTCCGCTGCGTCACTAGCTCAGTCAGCATGGCCGCCACACAGCGCGTGCTGGAAATGATGTAAACATAAAACAGTGGAACCGGAACTGTGTGTAACAACAACACCGACAACACCGACACTACGGCTAAACGAGCTCCTTACCTTGATGGGCATGTTTGCAGTGACAGCAGTATGAAGTGGTCTGATGAAACCAAACACTCGGGGTCCTCTGAGGAGCATAACTGTTCAGCGGTTCAGTGGCCTTTATATAGGAGGAAGAAAAGGCGGGCAGCTGAAGAGCACAGCCTGGCAGTGTCACAACTACTACTCTCTACTAAGGCCCCGCCCCCTACACACACACACACACACACACACAGTCATACAATATATAGTGGTATACACACACACACACACACACACACACAAAGGTGATTTACCCAATGTAGTTAAAATAAATAAACTGTTTAGTGTTCACTTTTAGTGTTTGCCTTCAACACTTCCTCGATGCCTGACAGCCTTCTGAAAAGCAGCACTGTTCACCACTCTTCTTATACCTACAATGTCGGGTTTTTTTTAAACGTTTAGCTCCGCCCTCTTAGTTTGATTGGTAAGTCTGTGATAAAGTGACCTTGTCAGTCAAGCAGAAATATTGCCATCTCCACATCTATTTCAAATCTTGTTTCTCCGTCGTGCAAATGCAGCAGCATATCTCCCATATCAGTTACTTTCTTCCACTCAGTGTCACACTGATCTCTTCATCTTTTCTTTGCTCACCACGTTTCTGTAGTGTTTTCTGCAGCCGCACTTTCCTCCACTTGAAAATCGAACTATTTTTTTGCACTATTGCAAATATAATGCATGTTGTGAAAAGGTATGAACAGATAAGAGCGAGGGGTGGGGTATCTTTCTTTACTTTTTGGTATCCGTCAAAAAAAAAAAAAAAAACAGATTCATTAGGAACACCTGTACACCTGCTCATTTATCCAATCAGCCAATCAGCCAATCACGTGGCAGCAGCGTAATGCATGCAGATACAGGTCAAGAGCTTTAGTTCATGTTCACTTCAAACATCAGAATGAAGAAAAATAGGCTCGCCATGAGTTGCATTTATGCTTAAAGCTTGACTGTACAACTTTAACTGTTACCCGACAACCACAAATATATTTTTTCTGCATCATCTCCCTCAGACCTGACGTGAATGACTGAAGCGGTGCTAAGACAGTCTCCTACTGGCTGACACGTCGCATATGTTCCATCAAAAGTTAAACTCTGGCAAACTTTTTAACGAACAACGGAGTGCAATTTTATTTTTAACAATTTTTATGTATCAGCAAGCGTTGGTGCGAGCTGTCAGTCAGTGTATCATTCTCACTGCAGTGAATGTTGGTACTGTGGTTTTTAATGAATATCAAAACGCCTTAGTTTTGTGTATGAATACAAGTAAGCCAAAGCCATGTATTAAGGCTTCATTCAATTTCGTTAGAATTAAGTTGTAAGAATAAATAGAACCACTAACCCACCACCAACCCTAACAGTAATCCTTGACGTTTTTTTTTTTTTTTTTATAAATTGTGTTAGAAATTCTCAAGAGTGAGGTTGCTGTCTTGACATCACCACAACCTTGAGTTGAAGGTCACATTTTTTTCTGCATTGATTCATTTACTTCTCCTGGCAGTTTTCTATTGTTTACACAGTAATTGTGCCTTTACATTGTTCATTTTTATAAATGATTAAAAATGTAGCTATCTGGGAGTCTATACCCGATACTGTTCTTACAACTTTAACCACTTGAACCGCGAGTGTATTGCATGTTACCACAGTCCCATGTCGAAAGCAAATGTGCTAAAACCACACAGTGCTGTTTGTACACAATATTTTCACAGGAAATGAACAAGATCATAACAAAGGACAGACTAAATGGCAAGTTCTGACGTGTGTTAATTTATTACAAAACACATGACACCGACAATATCTTGAAGTACCCCTAAGTTCCTGTGGTGTTTTAGTGTTTGCTGTTTAAATCACAGTGATTCAATATGAACAAACTGCTGAAAGAGTCACTACTGCAGAACCATTTAGCTTTACGAAAAAGAAAAAAGAAAAAAAAAAAAAAAAGCACACAGAGACATCCACAATCATTATACTAAAACCCACAGAAAATAAAAACAACCAAATAATATTAATAAACATCAGCAAATTGAGTAAAAAATAGAATTTAATCTTTTAAATACAATATTTTAAAATACAAACATTGATTTGATCTTTACCTTATAAGCTGTATCATTTCTGTGGATTTTTAACACTGTTATTACTGCTGAGGTTTGATTTACAGTAGGTCACTATACAGAGAAAGGTGAAAACAGAGTTTTGGTAAATTCTGGTATTGCTCATTTACATAAATATACACAGACACGCTAACAGCTACCCGTGACTTTAAGTGATTTCTAAATGCTGTGTCCCACTGACGGATATCCCAAAATCTCATATAACGTCGACAATTACAAAATGGCATCATACAATGTTGATAGTTGATGAAAACACTAATGTATTAGAATTATATTTGCTAATATTATTATTTTTATTATTATTATTATTATTATTATTATTATTCACACAAACATTGACAATTGTTTACAGCTTCCTTTGAATGGACCCAGACATCTATAGTTTTGTACACATTCTGCAACGTGACCAGGAACAGAGAGACGTGTTTATCTCTGTATACAAAAGAGGAAAAGACTTATAGAAAACTTAGATAGGAAACTAACCCAAAAGTATTTTAGTGTTGATTAGATTAAGATAGCTTCAACTGAAAAACAGCTTTCGGCCAGGTAACAGGACTGACGCCATGCTAGAACGAGACAGTAAATGGAGGAAATAACTCAGTGTTCAACACCACATATTGATTGCCTGAAATCTGCAAGACTATTATTATTACTAGGCTACATTAAAATACATTAACATATCTTTCCCTGGCTTTCGTTATTCTTCAATTGTTAGCACTCAATGACAAAAGCAAAATGTTGAAAAATAAACTGTAAAGAGAGGCCAAAAAAAAAAAAAAAAAAAAAAAAAAAAAAAAAAAAAAAAAAAAAAAAAAAAAAAAAAAAAAAAAAAAAAAAAAAAAAAAAAAAAAAAAAAAATCAACAGTAAAAGTAATATTTTACAACATTCAACCAGATTGCTTTATTTTAGTACCAAGCTTGAGGACATGGAATATACAGACAGTCTACGTTTCAAGTCGGTCAAAGTCTGACAAACCACAAAGGAGAAAAGAAACTCATACTTGAGGATCAGAAATTCCCATGGCATTTTGGGCTGGGGATTCCTACAAGAAGATAACTTATATTAATTGGAAATTATCTATGAAAATTCAATCATCACCTAGAATTGGGAATTACCTGTGTATGGGATGCAAGCATAACTTGAACACACAAAATCCTTACTAAAAACGTACAGTGAAAAGCACCCTGAAGACACACTGTAATCTCAGAGGTCTGAAACTGTTGATTAGTGGTTCGATTTTCTTATTTATTCTGCCTTGGCCTGGACAGCAGTTGGCTTTTCTTCCTACTGTTGAGTTTTTGAAATGCAAAAAAACAAAAACAAAAAAAAAAAAACCCATTTAATAATAATAAAATAATAAAGGTAGAAGAGTTGTAGGGCTCTGAAAATGATTGCATATAATACCAGACAAATGTCTGCAAAAGAAACACCCAAAAAACGGCTCGGAAACAGCAGTGACCAACGCAATGTCAATAAAAAGTTACAAGAATGGTCATGGGCTGTGAGGGATTATTTTTTTTTTTTTACATCATATTGTGAGGCTCTTCATGTTGTACCAAGTGTTGCTCTCATACAGTGAAAGTCATACGGAGCACGGCCAACGAGGGCCACGCGCTGCATCCACGTCTGTCATGAGGATTCAAGTTTCACTCCATCTTGATCCTGAAGCAGCTCCTTCTCAGGCTTTCAGAGGGAGGATTTAGAGTGCAGAGGCATAACGACTAACGGCTACGATCAGTCTCAGTGTCGTCTCCTGTGTGGGCTCCCAGTGTATAATATTGTATTGGTCACGTGAAGAACTTGTGACATCAGGTGAAGCCTTGAGCTTTAGCTTTGAGCATGAGTTCATGCTCAGTCCTTTCAGGTGGATTATAAAACAACGTCTTTCCACAGCACAGCAGCAGACTCCATGTACAGAGCCAGCTGGCCTACAGGGCCCAAGGTGGCTCTTTTACCCTGATCTAAATGCACCAATACATCCGTGCACTCACACACTGCACAGAAACACACACACACACACACACACACACGTACACAATTCAAGATTCTCTAGCCGTTCACTCTGTAGAACAGACTGCTAAACTATAAAGAGTGCACTACTGCATGAAGAAGAGTGGTGTCCTATTTGACAGCATTCCCTTTATGTACCACTACATTATACAGCTTGAACGGAACAAAAGTTTTGAGTCAACAGCGCCCCCTCTATACGGAAAAATGCATGACTTGCACTTCTTATACATATTGCTTTAAAATATATTGCATGTTATAGCATGTACTATATTTCCGCTCCTGTCAAATGTAACTCGTAAATTACTACATCCCCCCTGTTTACCCTGCAGGTCTAACATTCCTGTACATGTCTTGCATATTTCAATTCGTACCACAAAACGATCTGGGTAAATCAAGATAGTACTTATATGTTACAGCAAGTACTGGTACATGAAACGGTCTACACAAACACACACACACACACAAACAAACACACGAGTGGGACTGCAAGAAGGTTAAACATGGCTCTTTATGAGGTCACCTAATGGACTACTGTATCTGTGTGGTGGTTTGTATGGCTTAGCTATAGTTTCAAAAGGGGGCGCTACAGGTGAAAGAGATTTCATATAGCAGTAACTAAACATCACTTCCTTGCAATGCTGTAGCCCCTAAATGTTACACTGAGGGAAGGTCCCATTTGTTAAAGCAATCTACAGGAAACTGTGTGATGATAACTGATCTCTCTGTATAACTCTGATATCCTTGTAAATTTTGGGCAAATTATTCCAACAATCGAGTGAATGTTCTGATGTGAGAAATAAGTCCAATCAAACGAATGAGAGATCACCTTTCTTGCTGCTCGATATCAAAGTTTTCACATATGAATGATATTTGAAGGGACTTTTTGACTTGTCTTTCGGCTGCTGCACTTGCTTTTTAAAAGACAAAAAAAAAAAAAAAAAACGCTTCTTCATCTTACAAAAAATGATTAATTTCTTCCACTCTTTTTTTTTGCTGACCCGTTGTTCACCTCGTTGTGTACCTCACTCTAAGGGGAGTCCATCATGGCTTCCAGCATCTCCAGGAAGAGTTTATGCATGGGCACACCTCCACGGGTCTTGATGCTGTAGAAAGTGGTGAGTGCGCGGTTGGCTGTTTGCCGGAGGAGGGGCAGCGTGAGGAGAAGACGGCCGGCACGCTGAGGGTCTTCCGGACGCTGCTGCATCACCAGCTCTAACAGAGCCTGATGGAGGAGATCCCTCAGCTTCTGCACGGCCTCAATGTCCTCTATGTAGACAGAGTCTGAGAGAGAGAGAGAGAGAGAGAGAGAGAGAGAGAGAGAGAGAGAGAGAGAGAGAGACAAAGACACAGAGAGACAGATGGGTGTGAGCTACCAGCCAAACCAGACCTGGATAATAGGGGCTTGCTAATACGTGTGCTAACACATCCGGTGTTGAGAGATCAGAGGTGTGCTTTTAAAATCGAGGGCCATCACATGTGACTTGTAGTATTTGCATAGCAAATAGAGAGGCTTTGGGTGTGGGGGGGTTGGGCTGAGTGTTTACACTAACCGATGCCGTGCAGGTTGCTTGTATTCTACCTGCTGGAGGCAAAATAATCAGTGGGCAGCTCTGTTCTTTACAATATAATTACAAAACAGGATTGATGTGGGTATGGCTCATGAAACAAAATGGCTGACTATTCTTCTGCACTACATGTTTGAGGAAAATAATAGCAAGACGAATCATAACAGGGCCATAGCATTACATCGTTTAGTGTTTTCCCTGCTGCATTAGTAGCAACTGCCATATTTTTCAGTCTAGAAGATGATTTTTTTTAACATGATTTGTTACAACAAAGTGACATGTTTGTTATACCTTTTGCACAAATCACAGGGCGTTGCTTTCTTGCAGCGATGAAAATCATATTAATTTTTAATTATTTCATCATTGGTACCTAGTGTAATTTCTTAAGCTACCCTCATAAAATTTTACATTTTCAATTAAAAAAAAAAAAAAAAAAAGGCTCCGTATTTGCTGAAGGCTCTTTACATAGAGTAGAACAAAATGACATTTAACAGAATTTGATTTTCAGTGGGGTTTTTTTTCCTTCATATTTTTGTGACCTGGCCCCTCCATATTCTATTTTCACTAACAAGAAAGTATTGGCACCCTTGTTTTCATTCAACTGAGAATTTTAAGAACGAATTCAGTCCATTTTACGCCAGACGTGAGCCGTCTAATATGCTCCCATGTTAATCAGTGCGGCCTTTCTTTGTGCCATGAGATTTAGACTTGACCACCCGTTCCTGCCTGCATGAGAATAAAAAGGCTTCTAGCTTAGAGTCTTATTATTCAGAAAATGCAATAACTAAAAGAGTCACCTGGGGGTAAGACTGAATCAGGACATTGTTATCTTGGTAAAGACTGGAAGTGATAAAGCTGCTTACCTGAGTTGGTGAGAGCGATGGCCTTCAGCATGACGAACTCCTCGCGTTCCAGCTGCAGGGCCCTAAAGCGGCGCGCCAGCTGGCAGATGGCAGCATTGAGCTCGGTCAAGCCAGCTACACGTGACATCTCTTCATCCAGCACAAAGTCTTCAGCAAACACCACCTCATCCTCGCAGCCCAGAGAGCGATACGCCACCCCTAGCACCAGCACCTCCAACCATACAGACTGCAGTACAGACATCTGGTCAGCCAGGGACAGAGACAGAAAACCTGCACAGCATCCAGAGAGAGAGAGAGAGAGAGAGACAGAGAGAGAGAGAGAGAGAGAGAGAGACTATAAGGATAAATGTGCAGGGTATTATTGTTTTGAAGCAAACAACTGTAACCCGGAATTCTGAGTTACAACTGGTAATTTAGAGCCCTCTTTAAAATAGCATGGAACTAACAAAAGCAAGGGCGCTCACTCACGCCTAGCAGAGAAAGGCCTGGGAAGCTTGCTGTGGGCCTGGATGGCAATTAGGTGAAAAACGTCCCACACACTGCATCCCCACCTCTAGCCACTCTCTCAATTATAAGTCTCTTGTCTCCAGGCACCTGTTTCTCCACAGCAAGGTGTGTGATTACTCAGCACTCTCTAGTGCTCAAGACGTACTAGCTCTCTCCTCGGGGAAGGCTATCGAAACAAGGGGCTGACAGGTTCTCTACCTTTCCACTGCTTTTCCAGCTGGTCTTTTAACAGCTTCAAGAAATGCCAGCCTATTATCAGCACCTTCAAATCTAGACCATTCTATCACCGCTTCATCTCTCCCTCTAGGTCTGCTTTCTCACCGGGGACGTGTTTGGCCCAGCCAATGATGACGACGAGCTCGCGGTCGGCGAGGTCGCACAGCGTGGTGAGGGTGCGCTGAGCCGTGTCGGGCTGCAGTGGATCCGGCATGGCGAACAGCTTCTCAGGCTCGGCTACCAGCAGATGTGACACAATGATGCTGGGAGAGCCTGAGAAAGAAACACACACACACACACACACACACACACCAAACAATTACAACGCAGGACACTAACATGTACCCTAATAATCTGTTAATGATCCTAATTTAATCTTTATGTACACAAAATAGCTGAGTAATCTATTTAAAAAAACTGAATAATTGCCTTGTAAATAAATTTCACACTCAGAATATTTGTACACAAAACAATGCACAGTGGGTACAAAAGCAAATCGATAAGACAAAAATTCATGTTAGACATTTGGAATGATTTAAAAACAATTTGAAAATAAAAAAAAAATCAGACGGTGGGATCAGCATCTAGCAAATATCTTGAAACAGAACATCACAGGACATGAATTCAGACTCATCCTTTCGATTAATAAGAATGTTTAGAGTATGTTTTGTGGAGACGGACCAACTGACAACTTGACTAATATCCTGAAATTCAGATATTTTCTTAGGTCTGCATCACATGTACTATACATTACATGAGATTTTCATCAGAGTGCCAGTTTTTTGGAGGGGATATTTCCCCATTTTCTCCTCAGTTTTGGTCACCTGCTAATTCCCTCCCACCCACCCACCTCCTATCATAAGACAATCGGGGAGAGCGAAGGCTAAAACGTGTCCTACAATACACGTGAAGCCAGCCATCTGCACCTTTTCAAACTTCTGCTCATGCTGCGTCACAGGACAGCGTGTAAAACACAGGGGAGAGCACTATCTGTGCTGTTCCACGTACATTAGCTTACAGACAGCCACGATTGGCTATACCGTCGCTGTGATTGACAGGAGAGACAGAGTATGCACAGCCAGGTTTGGTGCCTTGGAGCTCGAAATCTCAGGATTGCATCTAAACATGGCCAATGTTTTTCATACAGTAATCCACCTGTGTAATATATTTTATTATTTACCTCTTTCTCCCTCTTTCTTTACAGGTATCGGTGTGCTCTGGTACATGGCGTTCTCCACTTCTGGCCGCCTCTTGTACTTCTGCCTCCCTCCTCTCACCCGGTCCAGACGAACTCCTGCACACACACGTCATACCAAACAGTATGTAAGTGAACAGAAACAGAAAAGATCGAAGTTCAAGTGGCTGGAACAGTAAAGCAGAATAAAACAGAGCAGAGTGCATTCACTTTGATATAAAGGCTGCGTTATGTTCATTTTCTTACCCTCTTTGAGCATGCCCACTTTGAGGCACTTTGTAAAGCGACATGCCTGGCAGGCCTTCCTGCGTCTCTTGGTGATCTCACACACGTTGGACGCTGGACAGCTGTACTCAATGTTGCCTGTGAAGGAGGTGAAGAGGGGTAGGGATAAAAATAAATACTAGAGTTCACTTATGTATGATATTTCCTCTTTTACATACAGTTCTAGCTCATTAGTTACCCTGACACATATTGGCAAGTTATAATTTAGGCTGTGTATGGATGTACTAGATGTTTTTTGGGTTTTTTTTTTTTCTCTTTAACCACCGGAACAGTAAAGGCTGCGAGGCTATGGGCGGATTTAAAAACTCTGCTGTACTTGGAAAAGTACTGTGTTACATATCAGAGCTCAGAGGGAAACTGAAACCAACCCTTATGGAAGGTAGAGTGCTGGGTTATTAAAAAAAAAAAAAAAAACTGTCTTGGCTATTTGCATGTTAGTAAAACTAAATCTAGATAAATGTTTTTATTAATAGTAATAAATAGTCGTAATACAGCTATACAGTAATACAGAAGTAAGTAAATTCAGCAATGTTGTGCACAACACCTGAGATGCTTTTTTTTAATTTATATATCAGCAATAAAAATGCATCAGGCAGCAAATTCTGTACAAAAAAATGCCTAGTGTGAATACAGCCTTGGTAAAGTGTTATATATCCAGGCAGGCTCCCATTTATATTAGCTAAACTATTATTCTTTCTCCTCTTGCTGACAGGCAGGTGTGCTCACCTTGGATGGTTCTCTTGAAGAACGCCTTGCAGGCTTCGCAGGAGGCCACACCATAGTGGTAGCCGGAGGCCACGTCTCCACATACAAGGCAAAGCCGTTTAGGAAGCGTGCTCAGGGCGTATTTGCAGCGGCCCCCGCTACTGCCCGTAGAACCCTCGTCCGCACCATCGGCTCCATCCTCCTTAAAGTGGCAGCGCAGTGCCGGGCTGTATACAGGTGAGGAGTAGCGTACTGCTCCTTCCCCCCGTACGCCTCCTCCACCGCTCTGAGAGGAATCGGAAGAGACGCCTCCGGGGCTAGTCCTCCCGCCGCCGCCTACGCCCTCCGGACTGCTGGGCTCAGCCTTTATGTGCAGCTCTGAGCGGCGCTCTCTGGAAGACATGATACCTGTGGGGAGGAAAACAGAAAGAGACAGGAATAGGGGGTGAGACTGACATATGTACTTAAAGTCCAGATATACTGTCAAAACTTCTACCATTCCTGAGAAATTACTGGGAAGGCTTGCATGTGAACAGAAGCCAACACTTTACTGGGAAACAGGATGATGTTTTTATGGTTATTTATCCTACAAACACTGTAAGGTAGATGATTTAAAGCTGATTTAACATGGTGAAGCAAGGTCAATGAAAAAGAAAAACGTCATGGCAAACATGAATCTGTAAATCCTCATTAAAAAAAAATATTCCTTGAAAGCTATAAGTGATGCAAAAGCCTAAATATTACCGGTAAAGGCATCTAATAACATCCCATGTTTTGAGTGCACCACATGTCACATGTAGCGTCACTATAAAAGCACAGGGTAAAATCTCAATTCAAACAGTCTAAAAGACCTGAAAAAGACCTACAATTCATGAGGGGTCATACATGTCTGAGCAAGCTGTGGCATTCACAGCAATGCAGAATGTGCAGTTAGATAAATTAGGCCTGCAGAGACATTCAAATATCCACCAGTATGAAACAACTTTGTCCTGACGGAAATCTTGAAAGCTAGATGTGTGCGTGCAGAACAGAGTGAATTCTACACAAAACGCTGGCTCATAATCCCCCAACACCGTGGCCTCACCAGCCTACACCAGATTAGGGTCATTAATCTAGGGAGGAGGAGGTACAATCCGGCAGAAGCCAGACAGAGACAGGCGGTCTCCCAGGCACTCTAGCAGATCCACAGCACGTCCTGCCTCAGAAACCTCTGACTCATGTCTTCCTTTCCCTGAAACTGCTGATATTTCAAAACTGTTAGCTAAGACATTACTAAACATGATATTACACAAGACAATCAGATTGCCAAATAGGAAAGATTGCTCTGATAGAGGCTCCTAATGACAACAGCAGCCAGGGTAAATTGGCAGAAGCAGATTTGTAGACTCCCAGGTGGCTGTGGGATTAGGCTATTAGCTGCATCATATCCAGAGCCTGAGAACGATGCGGGTCCTCAGCCTCTTCAAGACATTTAATAATACATAGCAACATTGGTGTATACCACTATAGCCACTACGGTCGTAAACCAATATCACTTGTTTTGGTGTCAACACAATTAAAATTAAAAGCAGGCCCTTCCGTGGATAAGTGATATGTTTATAAGTTCACTTTTGCAATGTCAAAGCACACTGTGGCTAATCTTAATTACAGTATGCTGCTGGTAAACTCAGACTAGTCTGGTTGTCAGAGCGTATCGGTGTGTCCTCTTACCTCCCGTCTCACCGATACAGCTAATGAAGCTGGACAGAATGACTGACACAACAGATGATACTGTGTATCCATGACACTCAAAAGGAATAAAGACTCATCTGGGCAGCCGCAAACCCAGATGTAAAACCAGACTGCTAATGATCGGCTTGCCACTCCATGCTGACTGTTTCAAATGCCAAGCGTGGTAACAGTCTAAGGGCAAAACAATAAATTTCACAGTCACATCAGTGAGATAGTCATTTTCACTGACCTGGCTTGAGGAACACACCTTGTGACAAACTGTCAAAAGTATTCCTAAACTCAAAACCATAAAAAAAAATAAAATAAATTCTGACACTTGTCTTGGATGGCTGATTCCAATTACGGAGTCAAATTTGCTAAGAAAGCATTAAACTGACATTTTTCCAGTGGAAACAGTAACACTTTCGTATAAAAACAAAAGATTTTAAACACTCATTTGCTTTATCCTGGTCAGGGTCGTGCTGGTTCCCGGAGCCTATCCAAGGAACACTGGACGCCAGGTGGATGGATTCACCCCGGATAGGATGCCAGGGCACCACGAGCACACATTCACACACTCAGTCATACCTAGTAGCAATCTGCCATAGCCAATCTGCCTACCTGAACAGTGGGAGGAAACTGGAGAACCCAAAGGGAACCAACACTGACAGGGGAAGAACAAGTGAAACACCCACACACACACACACACACAGTAACCCAAGCTCAGGATCTACACCCAGGGACCCTGGAGCTGTGAGGCAGCAAAAGCTACCCCTGTAACAGTGTCCCAATTATAAAAGGATAATCATATTTCCTATAAAAATGATTATATAAAAAGGGTCCATCATATTTTGGGGGGATTTGTACTCATTTTCTCCCCAATTTGATCACCCACCAGACAGCTTTCCTCATCATATGACAGCTACCAACCATGGAAGGTGACGGTTCGCATGTGCTTCCTCCGAGACACCCGCATCTTTCTGAACTGCTGCTCACGCTGCCCTGTGACGCAGCATAACATACACGAAGGCAAGCTCTACTGGCCCGCTTACTCATAAATAAGCTAACAGATGCCAACGATTGGCTAGTGTTTCTGTGAGAGGAGAGCACGGCCAATTTCGTCCCCTGGCTCCTGTCCACGGATGGCATCATCAGGATTCGAACTAGAGATCACGAATGTTGCGCCACTCTGGAGCCAGGGTACATCATTTTAACACTAACCTACTGCAGTGCATTTTGGGATTTCATAAGCAGCCTGGACATTCTACACTATGCTTTTGGGGATGGTAGGAAAAATACAAAACTCCTTAAATAGTCTATATATTGGAACAAGGAGCAGTTGTGGCCATAACGCTGGTTTACTAGCAGTTAGCTTTGCTATTTTCGTACCTTTAAGGCAGACATTTACTGCACAATTTCTTTCTTTTGGACAAAAAGGCAGCAGTGAAAAGCCTAACCTCAGAGTGTCCACCAAACCACTGATATACAGAGATGATGGCAAGACATGCAGGAATTTGATAAGAAAAAGAACTGACAGCAGGTGTCTCCAATGTCATCTGCAGTCCATGCATACATGAGCGACAGTGAGAGACGGGAGTGTACTCTGGGCAGTGTGCAGAGTATAACCATGGCCCAATGCTCACAATCTGTGTTCCACCACTTGCGCAACCTGGTGAACTTTGACATTACACCCTATCACCCTTCCACACATCTCAACCTAAGCATGCTACACTGTTTGATTGTAATGAAAGGACACGCGGGACTTCGTTCTGTTAATGTGCAGTATTTATCAACATTTTAAATATGCAACACAAGTGAAGACTTATCATATCTGAGAAGCTTTAACACCACAGATCGGGGTAGGGCTGGGCAGTGTGACAATATAATATCGGTAAATATGACGATATATTTTCAGTATGTGTCAATATGTATTGTCAGTATTCTTATAATAATAACAGATTCTGACTGTAAGCAGTTGATTAGATGTGAAGTTATTTAAGTTATAAAAGAATTTTCTCTTTTTTAGTGTTAAACTTGTTTTTGTAGACATTTAATAAAAGTATTTCATGTTTTTCTTTTCTTTCTTTCTTTTTTTTTTTTTTTGGTTAAACTGTTTTGCTGGCAACAATATACATACATATCACATACGGCAGAAATGTCCAGTATTGTGATATAATATTTTTAGTCATACTGCCCACCACTAGTTTGTTAAAATTACGTTACAGTGGTGGACATCATGATCGATGACTATCAAATTCATTCATTCATGTAATTTTAAAAATCTCGGCTACTCGGACCTGCTCCGCTAGAGGAAAGTTCTGGAATAAAAAAAGTAGAACTCCATGCCAATGGCACTGACGGGGATGCCTCTGCCAAAAACAAGTCTAGTCCTTCTTGTGACTAGTTTGTATGCCTCAAATACCCTTAAACTATATCGTGACCATGTTTGAATCAATGGCAGCATGTGATCAATTCGTCAAGTGGTAGCAAGTCCTTACAAATCCTACATTTACATGCCACTTACAATGACTAACAAGAACGACAGATACAGGATGGACTGATGGCAAAAATCTTTAAGAGGCAGAAAATAGGCCTTGATTTCCATTTCCGTAACATCTCAGTATGGCAAACAGGAAGGAAGCTATTAAAGCAAAACATACATATACATACATATATACATTATATATACACACATTATATATATATATATATATATATATATATATATATATATATATATATATATATATATATATATACATACACACACACACACACACACATTATATATATATATATATATATATATATATATTCCCAGATAGTCTTTAAGAACACCTTTGAGAAAAGAAGAACGTATTGAAATCATTCTCATGGCTGGATGGGGAAGCTGCCGCAAGGTTGTGATGGACTATAAAAGGAAACATGGCAAGCACATCACACACGACACTGTTGCCAAACTTATTAACAAATTCAAAAAGACTGGAAGTGTTGCGGACCAACTGAGAAGTGGACGTCCACCAACATCCACTGACGAAGGCACAACCGACATGCTGCTGGCACGCATAGTCCCCTGTGTGTGCGGACTTTTGGGACACCTTGTACTTCAGACATTTGACTTTGCTGTGACCTTGATTCTGTTTGGATCAATTCCGAAATCGAATCAGTTTATCTGCTGGTTACAATGATAATGATTCTATATAAATCCTACAAATATTCAACCACTCGTTCTTCAGATACAAACACATAGACAAAGCATAATGCCTCTATCACCTAGTAGCAGAGGCAATAAAAAAAAAAAAACCCATCTGAATGATAATGAGCCTATTATATGAATAGTGCAAAAAAATTAGTATGTGCTGAGTGAGTCTGTGGAATTCTTATATAGGTGTAACGATCAGATGATTTGGATCCATGCGTCGAATTAAAAGGCAATGACTGAAATAAACCAAGGCAGCAATCATAATTCAATTTTCAGCTATTAGAATGGATTATAAATTGATTTTTTTTTTTTTTACTGAAAAAGAAACATAAATGGTTTGTTAAACAGAATTAATATTTTTAAACTGGTGTGTAAATAGCAAGGTGATTTGCCCATAACTCTGATATTTGAATTAGTCCTTCTATACATCATCATTTACAAATTAATGGTAAGCCAAGTGCAGATTCTGAACAAGACTGGTCATATATCAATCAGAGACTACTAAATGAATCGGATCGAATCGTACCAGATTCAGTGGTAGCAGCAAATATCGAATCGTTGCCTTAAGATTAGAAATCGTATCGTACTAGATTCAGTCGCACTGTCAAACATCGAATCGTTGTCTTAAGACTTAAAATCCTATCTTGTGGAAGCCTGAGGTTTTCACCCCTAGTGTAAGGAGTCTCTGGTTGTAAAAAAGTTTAAGAATCCCTGATTTGATATATAATTTTGATCATTCTGATTTTTATATATAAATATCTCATGCAGCAGCAAGATTTAGACCCAGATGTGTGTGTATATATATATATATATATATATATATATGATCCCTAAACTACATTTTCATACTAACTCATTTGGGTTCTCTTGGAAGAAAACTCAAGGTGAAAAATCTGATAAATAAATAAATATGATCTCACACACTCTATGATGTCTAATGTGCCTAACATTTGGTTCATGAGGTTACAACAGAAAGGGTCACTGACTGCAAGAAGTAAAACCTCAGTGCTATATGATAAAAACGTGGTCAGAGAAAGGCAGGTGATCGCAGCACATGTCTGAAGTGCTTTTTATTCATAAGAAACCGTCGCTCATATTTCAGTGTGCATGACTTGAGAAGGCGCCGGTTGATCAAATGGTGCATGACAAAAATCTCTGCTGCTTAAAAAAACGACCTGATGCAAATTAACATCGCAGCAAACCAACCGTGTGTGTGTGTGTGTCAGTGCTCCAGGGTTCGCCTGAATAACCTCCAGAGGAGTTCAAACGACCACCACACAAGTGTCACTTCCACTAACCCAGATAACACTTAACATATGGCTGATAACTTGCTCAGGTCTTTCTGAACCTATGCTAGCTAGCAAACTAGCACGGCTATAATCTAATATCAGTCAAACACAGCACACTACATGCCACAGCTCCATTTTAGTGCTCCTGTGTCTAAATAGTTAGCTCCTCGGATGTATATTCAAAGCCACAACCAACCTGGAGGCCCTAACAAGCTAACAATATAGCAACAACACACAAGCTACCGTTACCACGCAGACTCGCGCTAGCCAAAGTTAGCTTAGCATACTCGGTGTGATTGCTAACTTACCTCCAGTGCCGTGTTGAAGTCGGCAAAGCGTACTAGATTTCCTTACTCTAGCCGTCGTGTTTCCTCACAGATTATTTGTTTCCTAGCCACTTGTTTTAATTTTAGCAACGGAAATCCAACTTTAGTGCGCAAAAATCTAGTATCTGAGTTAATAGCATTGTAAACTTCACTTTTTTCCCCCTCACATGGGCTGCAGTCATTAGGTATTCTGCAGGAAGGAGAGGAGGAGCAGCTCACTAACAGCCTGACAGGTTTTTTTTTTCTTCATTCAATTAAAAAGCCAGTACAATTCTTTACAGAATACAGAATAAAAATGAGATGCTTAGCTGTAATGCTGGTCAAGTCAAGTACACTATATGACCAAAAGTATTCTTGCGCTGATGAAGGCTATAGTAACTTAAATAACCACTCTTTACAACCATGGTGTGCAGAAAAGCATCTCAGAATACACAAAACATTGAGAGATTAAGTGAAATATACGCTATATGGCCAGAAGTTTGTGGACACGTGACCATCACACCAATACATGGAACTTCCCCAAACCCTTGCCACAAAGTTGGAAGCACACAATTGTCTAAATTGCATTTATAAGATTTCACTTCACTGGAAATAAAGGGCTTCATGGCAATGCCCCTGTACACAAAGCAAAGTCCATGAAGACATGGTTTGCCAAGACTGATGGGGAAAAAAATTTGGTGTCCTGCACAGAGCCCTGATTTCAACCCCACTGAACACTTTTGGGATGAACTGGTACGCCGACTCACTAAAGCAAATCTCCACAGCCACGATCCAAAGTGGAAAGCCTTCACAGAAGTGTGTAGGTTATTATAACAGCAAATGGTGACTAAATCTGGAATGGGATGTTCAGAAAGCACATATGGGTGTGATGGGCAGGTGTCCACATACTTTCAGCCATATCATGTATCTATTTGCACATACATGTACATAATATTCATTTACACCTCCATTCTATTCATCTATCATTCATTCATCTTCAGTAATGGTTTTATCCCGGTCAGGATAATGGTGGCTCCAGAACCTATCCCAGGAACAATGGGTGCGAATGGACAGGAACACACCCTGAATGGGATACCAGTCCATCCCAGAGCACCATTCACACACTCATTCATACTTAATCTAGCCATTTTATGTTATGTAGCAAATTTAATGTAGCCATGGCGTGATTTTGGGAGATGGAAGGAAACCGGAGAACCCCTGTGAACTTCACACAGACAATAAGTAATGCTCAGGATTGAACCAGGGACCATGAAGCTGTGAGGCAGTGAGAATACCTGGTACACCACCATACCTCTGCCACTAAATATTAGGTACCAAGTACTAACATATCTATTTATTGAAGTCGTTAGAGGTTTACATTCATTCACAGTTCACAACCCTAGATCTGAATGTAGATTTGAAACATTTTGCATCATATCAAGAGCACTCCTCTTAGTTTTATTATTGAATAGGATTTAAGTTGACATACTTGTTTTTATACTTTTATATTTACTGAAAAAAATAATAAATCGCAGACCCCCCGGGCCCCCACATGGAATGCCATGGTTGTAAGAATAGTCCGGTGCTGTCTGCTTAACTATTTCGCCTGTTTCATGGAAACCCACCAGGAAAATTCCTTTTAGGTGTAAATATCCCTTCAACTAATTCTGATTTAGATCATATATCCATGGAGATCTGAGATTCCCATTCAAGAGTCTAGTGAACTGGAATTTATTCGGAGAGATGCCCTACCTTTTTTGCTTTTACGTTCAGCCCCACGTGGGCTATGAACAATGTCCACACACTTCCTTTTGTCTTCAGATGTGTGACGATAGGTCAGTTTCCTCCAGCCATCAGGAACACTGTAAGAGAGAAGCAACCCTGTATGAGTAACTACATATGGACCCGCTGTATTAGTTAATAAAAGCTAGATCTGAAACAAGCTCGTAAGCCAAATACTTTGGATTTAGTAAAGCATTTAACAAGATTACACTTAAATGTACACTTAAACTTTTTCAGGCTTGTCTGATTTAAGCTATCCTGTCAGTGACATGCATCACTTGAAAAGAAGACTACCTCACAGAATATATTCAGTCCGTACTCTTATACCTCATACAGGGCTGAATTTGATTTTCAGCCTTTAACAGACCGTCTGTCAGTCTATCACACTGCATCAACACTATTAGACAGAAAATGCTGACAGATGGGGAAAGTAGGCTATTTCTTCATCTTTCTCAAAGGCAAACATTTGCTGCTCTTGCTTACTGTCATTCACACATTCTTTGACCATGTCAGGGGGACATACACTCTCTTTCTTTCTTTCTCTCTCCCTTACACACACACACACACACACACACTATTTCTGCTCACAATACCCCCCCCCCTTCTCCAACACATTCCAAAGGTCAAAGTCACATGAGGGCTTGAAGGACAGACGAGGCAACTCACTCTATCGCACTGCATGCGCATGCAGAAAAACACAGTTCCACCTGGGTGATAATTTACCAAGCTTTAAGAGATACAGAGAGAGATTACAGATGTTGACAACACAAAAAAAAAGTGAGTCGAAAGAAGAACAATAATGTATGGACTCAATTATATGCACATATTTCTACTTGTTAAAGATGACCTTAATAGGAAAACTACGAAATCTCCAATTGGTGCAGTTTATTGCTGATAAATGTTATCGTGAATTAAAAAAAAAAATGACATGTTAAGGTGGGATTTAATTCAAAGTTAAGAGCTTTGTAAGAATACTCAGTGTGACCATATAGAAGTGTCTTGAAAGGCTTGTTTTACCAAAGCAGGTATAATTAAATGAAATTCATGTATTTAACACTTGCAAACAATGCTAAGATCAAGGAGCTTAAGTATTCAAGTTAGGCACAAAAGTACTCAACTTTGTGTATTTGGAGTAACGACTTGGCGAGAGATCTTAGAAGAAATATAAAGAGGTGCGAATGGTAGACTGTTCTTAGACCTGCAACAACCATCTGTACTTTTTTTTTTTAAATGAATGACTGACTATTCTTTCATACTTTTACTGTTATTTCTATAATACATGAATAGCAACTCATTTAATGTTAATATAAAAGATTTAGTAGATTTAGAGGATAAAGAAATTGATATGATAACAACTATCAGTTAATAAAGTTGCCTTTGCCTGACTATAAGCCCAAAACTTTAAATCTAAATGTCAATGAATTATTGAAAATATGATATAAAATATCAGGTTTAAAATAAAGGCAAAGCCTTTGCCGGAATGTGCCATGTGATGCCTAGAGACCCAGCCAAAGAGATTAGTTTCCAGAATGTAGTTTTGTTCTGTATATTGCTTTCATACGGAATGTACACCGCAGAGAAATACAGCCCACTAACATTATCAAGGGAATAAAGAGAAAAAGTGGCACGATGCCCAAGGTGAAGGAGACGTACGAGCCATCAGACTGATATAGTCACAGCAACCGCATAAACTGTGCTGTAAAACTTCTCACATCACACATGAAGTGAAGTCACAGATTGACTGATTGCCTTATCTGAAGGCCAGTGTGTAAAACCAATTCACGGGCAAGATATGAAACGAGGGTTATTAGCCTGCTTGTTTTTTTGGCTAAAGCTCACGTGCAACGAGAGCATACAGCAAAGATTGCCAAAGCAGACTTCAAAAGGTGACTTTGCAAAGTGAATGGTGAAAGGTTAATTTCTAAAATCGGATTACTTCTTCTTAAGAGCAAGGATTCCCATGTCAATCCCAGTCCTTCGGAGGACGGTGGCCTGAACCAGCCCGTAAACTGAATTTCTGAGTTTTGGAAGTAATACGCAATGCACTCAGAAGACTGCGCACTCCTGAATTAGGCAGAGATTTGTATACATGACCAACCAAGTTTATCATTTAAAAACTTGTTAACCAATGAATGATAGTCTCTTTTAGTAGGTCAAAGTGGACCATGTGGCACTTTGGAGTGTCCTGAAAGTGCCTGCTAAATGAATTAGACTATCACGCATTAAGTCCTTAACAGAATCATGTAATTTCTATACACCAAAGCTACACTTTTCACTGAATGTCAGTTTGCCTCATGAGGCTGTGACGTGGGTCCGGGTTTATTTTCGGACTGCAAACTGAAGGCCAATAGGAAATGACCGATGTAGTGTACACATTATTATGGACTAAGGATTAGGACAACATGATCAAGGTCAGCACGCATCAACACACTGCTCCAGCCTATGCGGACTTTCTTCTTTACTTTACACACCATGCCCCTGCTACACTGGAACTACTGGAAAGGAATTAAAAAAAACATCTGGCATATTGTTATGAAGGAGTATATTCATGCAGGAAGAACAAGAAAGATAGAATTTATAAAGTAAAGTTACTGATATCTGGACACTATCAGAATAGATGATTAGGTAGGTGCAATGGATAGTGAATTAGACACATAGTGCTCAGAGTGTGTGTGTGTGTGTGTGTGTGTGTGTGTGTGTGTGTGTGTGTGTGAAGACTGGAGTTAGGCTCGAGATCAGGTTATTTCTGCATAAGATACTTACCAGCATTTGTGGAAAGAATATTGCTGTAGTCGATTTGGGTGACAAGGTGCAAGTCTCACGAGTCGGGAAACATCGTCGCTTGTCCTCCAACAGCACACTCCGGTTTTAATAAACACACACTCTCACACACACACACACACACACACACACACACACATACACGGGTGCGCGCGCGCACAAATTGTTAGGCTATATCTTGAACGCGGCTCCGGGTGGCGATCAACTTTAATCTCCCGGCAGCTTTCGGATTGGAGCTCGAGCCTGTAGACTACACACGAGATAAATCTGACATGACACCTCGAGATCTTCAGTGCAGACCAGGAGAACGGGTTTTTAATCCAGTGCTTGTCCGCTGGAAAGCTTTCTGAGGTGCTTTATAAAGCGCTTTCGGTTGCCACTGGAAGCCTGAATCCTGTCTTCCGCTGATCCTGCTTACGTCCGTCCCTCTCTCTCTCTCTCTCCCTCTCTCTCTCTCTCTCTCTCACACACACGCGCGCGCGCGCGCGCTCTTCCTCCTCCCCTTCTCTCTCCGTTACGTCCTTTTCCATGCCGCTTGTTCGTCATCAACGCCGCAACGCCAGAGAGAATCCCAAACGAGTCCCTGGTAGACCCTGAGTGCACTATGCAGGCTGCAGAAGCCATTATTAGACACCCTATCTAGTGCGCGTGTGTAGGGAGCGACTCGGGATTCGCCCTCTGGCCTACAGTGAAGTCTCTCTGACTCACGAGTTAACATGCTTTTGATCTTTTGCAGCTTTTTTTTTCTTATTGCTTAACTTAACTGGAATGTTTCTATTTTCAGGCTTTTAACAAGTAAAGAAAGAGAGAGAGAGAGAGAGGGGGGATCTGGTAGTTTACAGAGCTTTAACACTGGAGTTAACTCAGATATTCAGAAGCTTATTTTATTTGATCATGGATATGAAGTAACTGCAGTGATGTGTGTGTGTGTGCACAGACAGGGTGACTTGAGTTACAAAATCTCACTTATCACATTCAATATTTAACAGATCGCTGTTACAAAATGCTTAAAGATTGTGTAATTGTGCTTAACATTCGGTTAAAATAAATCAAATAAAAATGCATGAGTTATCTGAGCTCACTTCTGATTCATAGTTATCATATGCAACAATAATATAGACGCGGATTTAGCCTAAACACCGTCACACATGGTCTAATGTGTGTGATGTATGCTTTGGGGGCTAGTAGGTGGTGTTGTAATGCGGCAGAATGCGTTTGGCCCGGTTGTAAATCCCGCATGGCTTTAGATGGCATGGAAAATTCTCGGTCTCGTGACACTGACCCAGCTCTGCGGCCTTCCCCCGGTCAGCTGGCTCGACAACAGCACCAGCAGCTCACACACTTCACTCCCTACAGACTGAGCGAGCAGACCAGAGGAAACAAGCCTGAAAGTCTCCAGTGCCACCGGTAACTCGAACCGGAAACACACGCGCGTGCTGTCCGCCGCCGTGCGGGAAAAATGACCTCAGTGATCATGCGGGTTTGATGAAGGAAAAAAAAAAACAACCTGATCTACCATCTCACAAATCATAAACATAAAAATGAGAGAAGATGAGTCATCTCTGGGTATGCATGGATACAGTAATAAAAGAGCTGTATATAGCCTGCAGGGGAGGAACGCTGTGTTCCCGGTGTCATTGAGAAGCTGCACGCGACCTTGACTTCAAGGTCATTCATTCCCCGACGCCGCAGAGGCTACACACCGCATTTCAGGGGAAGTGCTCTGTGCTGCTGCATTATGTCCACATTTAGAGAATTATCACCCATGTCACGACAGGAGATGCGTTTTATTTTTTAACCATCTGCTTTGTGCAGTTCACGAGTGTAACACAAAGCAGCGCCATCCTGGATAGCAGTTATAGGGTTTTTTTTTTTGGTCATTTTTGCCAGAAGTGCTGTGTAAACTGTTATGACTTTTGTTGTAAGGAGGTCATGCATCAGTCATGCATGCCGAAATGCTGCCAGATCTGACTGGAGTCATGACCCCAAGACAGGTGCAACTATACAAATACTAATAGTCACACATGGGCTATAAAAAACGGGAAGTCAGCCTGTAGTAGAGGCTACACTATCCAATTTCCTATTGTCTCCTGCAGCCTAATATAACACCCAGGCACGTGCATAGTACACAATCCATGCAGGCAACATGCTTTAAAACAAATCACAAGGTCTTGAGTGGTGCCTGTGCATGCCTGAGTAACTTAACCATCTTCAACATGGCCTTACATATGAAGGAAGTCTGTACAATGTGGAACTAGTGAGCTCAGCATATTTGTCCTCAACTATTCATAACCCCACCCTGTACTGTAACTCAAAACAGAATTTTATCACACTTTATGTGATGTTTTCGTCCTTGATATGTCTCCATAGCCCCCTTTTTTATACAGTCGTCAGCAAATCGCGCCAGTCATCAATAATTCCCAGGCTATAAATAGACTGAAGGTAAAGAGTAGGATACAGACGCGCAGTATATAATTATAGGGAACAATGTGGCGCCCTCTAGTGGTCGAGGCTTCACTCGGCTCTGTCGAGTGGTGACGTCAACGCCGAGCGTCCTTGAGCACAAGGTCACACGTTTGAGAGGCTGAGACAGCTGAGGAGACACTAATGCATGTGGGCTGGTTCTGCTTGTATGCATAACGTCTCACGCATTAATTTTCTGACCTCAAACTGTTGTATAGGGTGAAATAAATAGAAGTAAATATCATATACCATATCATAGAAATATCTTTTTTTTTTAAAGAACAACAACAAAAAACTGAGCAGGGAAATGGGCAGGGATGACACGCATCACATACTTCCATAGTTTAAAAAATCTTTATTTTTTAATAAAAAAATATTTAATAAACTTAACCTTTCACTAAACTTAGTGTTTACTGAACATCATGCTATACGTTCAGCAGATTGTACTGAATTCAGTAGTTTCAGTACATTCAGTAGCTTTTCAGTTAAGTTCACCTATTGCACAGGTATTTAGATCTATTAGCCTATTTTTTTTTTTTAAACATGACTGTTAATTTAAGTGATGAATAAACCAAAATCCTGGACAGATTTATAAACTTTGGAAATCCCAGCTGCATCAAAAAGATCACTTCTAGGCAAGAGACTATGCCTGATCACCCCAATTTACATGGACAGACTGTATTAGAATTTCTTATTATTATATTTAATGCAACAGAATGCACTTTGTATAGCACACATACATTTTTAGAGGTCTTGGGCAGGCTCAAGTTTAGAAATTCAAGCACATAACTACACACACCCAGGCTTACATACAGACATGCACATATATTATTAGCGATAATATGTAATTAATACTCATCTCACAAATTCTTTTACATTACCTATAACTTGACAGCTTGCCCCCGCAGTGAGCCTAGAGAGAGCACAACCATGCAGGCAGCGTGGAGCAGAATGGCAGCCATGCTCCTCTGTGTAGTGATTAGTAGAGGTCAGATGTGACAGCAGAGTTGCAGAAACGTCCTTTGCAAAGTTTAAGTCAGCCCTCAGGAGACAAAACAAGCTCTCGTGCACAAGACTGCATAAGACATCACCTTCTAAACTGATTCAGTAATGA
>CM040989.1:4806819-4845508 GCA_022985145.1 Pangasius djambal | reverse complement strand
TTTTTTTTTTTTTTTTAGCTTTATGTTTATATTTTTTCAAACCTGAAACAGGCTTTGTTTCCAGTCAGAGCAGTGAAGCTCAGCACTACAGCTTTTCCCTAAAAAGCAATTCATGAGACATATGTAGTTTCAGAAAAAGAGGGATGGTTTGGTTAGGGAAAAACGAAAAGCTTGTCAGAGTTTGTTAATTGGAATTTGCCTTGTAGGCAGGAGAGGACTTTAAAAATGACAAACTGCTTCTTTAAGTGTCAGGCCATTTTATTTGTGGCCACTCAGGAGCAGCATGTAATTCTTTATGCTCATCAAGAATTCGACTGGAGCAGTGGAACATTTCTATACAACCAAACTTGTAACCTGCTTTGCTTTATTTACTGATGCACAATTTATGTATATTTTGGGGCAACTTTTCAGTGACCGACATACCAGTTTTGTGACGAGAGTTCTGTCACAGACACACTTTTGGATCGTGTTATATAAGATCAGGCTCTGATGCAAACCATAGCACAATTACATCATCTGTACTCCACATTGCAGATAATGGCTGATGGTGTGATCTTGTCTGCCTACCTGTGCTCTCTCGGGTATCTCAGAGTTGCAGATGACAAACGGAATTTGGTTTTAGGATCATATATCCTTCATTTTATGTTAGCCTTTTCTGTCTGGTGTAAATCATGATCAGCTTGCCCATAATCATGCTTCTGTAGTGGTGAAAGAGCCTTATGTCATCGTGTTTTTTCTGTGAGTGCAGGGACACCATGTCCTGCCTGCTCCCGTTTACACTGAATCACTTAAAGCTCAAAAATGTTGGCTATCTTTTATACCTTGATTTGCCAGTTAATTAGGTACACATCTACCTTAAAACAAATATTCATTATTTTTTAAAAATTATTTTCCCCAATTTTCTGCCCAATTTGGTTACGTGCCAATTCCCACTCACCAGCCATCTCTCCAATATCATACAACAGCTACTAGCCAGGGAGGGTGAAGGCTAACACATGCGTTGTCCAAGACACATGAAGCACGCCAACATTTCAAACTATTGCTCATGCTGTATCACAGGGCAGCGTAACTAAGGAACACCCTAAGGAAAGTGCTATCTGCCCTCTTCCGCATACATGAGCTCACAGACACCCACAATTGGCTAGTGCCGCTGTGATTGACATGAGAGAGAGTAATACCATCCCTCCCACCCAGAGAGTACAGCCAATTTTTCCTCTGTAAACTTCCAATCACTTCCTGAATTTAAACTTGCAATCTCCCAACTGTTGGGACTTGGGGCCCAGTCATTTTTTTTATGTCCTCTTTTCTTTCTTCTTTTTCTTCTTTCTTTTTTTCCTGTCTTCTGTTTCTTTCCTTCCGTTCTTTTATTCTTCTCTCCCTCTCTCATGAGTGGTTTTAATAGTCCAAAAAACCGAATATATTCGTTATATATTTGTTATATTTTGCGAATAAAGTCCTTACTGTCCTTATTTCTCCAAAGAGGAGGTGTGTGGTGGGTTAAAAAAATTAAAAGTAAGATTTTTCTTTGCACAGAACCCTCAAAACTGAACCTTTGACGAGTAGAAAAAAGTTGCTTGGTTGGAAAAATCCTTGCTCTTCCTGCATCAGTATTTGGCACAAGCGAAAATGGTTTAAAGCCATGGAATCATCCTGTTTGGTATAAAGTCAGTAGTGGTAGTGTGATGGTGTGGGAAAAGTTCTCCTGGCACACATTAGGCTTGATACCCACTGAAGAATGTTTGAATGGCAAATCTGAACAAAATTGCTGGCCAATCTGTATGTCTACTCTATGTATCATAATATTTAGGTCTATGTGACATAAAAAGCTATAAATAATGATGGTTTTAATGATATTTTTATTTCAAGTCCATAAAAATATAATATAGAAAGGAAAATGAGGTCAAATGAAATGAATGAAACAATGTCCAGAATAGATTTTAGCATCCAATCAGCTACTTGATACTGTGAGGAACTATTATAACTGTATTTACAGCATTAATACCTGCAATACTAGAAGTGTTATTTTATCATGACATTGTTATCATATTGCTACACTGCTCACCCATGATTGTCATTGAACAGATTATAGAACATGACAGTGAGTTTGTATTGCTTCCTTTGGCCTGCTTAGTCCATGGATTTCAACCATATCAAGCATGATCATGATGATCATGATGATGCAGAAAGGACTGTTCACAAGAAGTCCAATTTCAGCATACAATAATCATTTCTGCATGGTCAAGCATGCTTGCTCTAACACATCTAAAATGTTGTAGAATACTGCTCTGGAGACCAAAGGAAGCACAACATGCTACTAGGTACTGTAGGTGGCAATTATTTGTAGAAGACAGAAGGAAATCGTTGAGGATCTGCTTGCTTTGTGCCATTAACCACTCAGAAAGAAGAAAAGAGGAAGAAAAATTAGGTGAGTTCAGCTGCAGTAGAGAAGGGAATCAGTGATTCAATGCAGAATGCACAGCGTGAATAGCTGCTGGTCTGACTTGGGCAGAAGCAGTGGCAAACAGCAGGTATCTCTGGAAGTGTCAGACCGTGTTTATCACAAAGCCATTCAACCTAAACTTCTGCATGCTCTGGGCTTCCAGCACACACACGCACACACACAGCCACACACTCGCGCACACACACATACACACACAGCTACCAGTATGTCTGGAACAACAGTCCAAAAGAAGACTACTACAAACAAAAAGATGTGTTCAGCGCAAACCATTTTATTACAGGAAATATGATCGCTTAGCAGGTATTTGGATTCTGATGAAAAATTTTGTTAGTTTTTAATTTATCAGAAACAGCAACGTCCGAAAGAAGGACACCAACAACCCGGACATCCAAATCTACAGTTCTGTCATGCATGTCTCTTATGGACAGTTAAAATGTAAACTTGTTTTTTTTCTCATATAAAACCATGCTGTTTAAAGATGATAAAGTGCATTCTCCTTCAAACCAGTGGCCTAGTACAAGCTCCTCCATTTAAACTACCTTTACTAACCAGAGAAGGACACAAGCATTACAATTCCTGACTCCTCAGTACGATTGGACACAGACAGAGTCAACATTCAGAGGATCAACAAGCATGATCTGTATCATGAGTATATACTGGAAGCACATATTTTCAAGTTGATTAATACTATAAAAAAAAAACATACATTTTTTGGAAAAAAAAATCATTGAATTAAATTCATGAAATCAACAGTTCAATTAAACAATTCTACTGTATTTATGTTAAACAGCTAGAAAAGAAACTGAGGCACAACAGTATAGGCTTATTGTATTCTAATATGAAATACTGATGAACTAATCTTTTCCATCTGTTAAACTTTCAGTTCATCTAGTGTAGTTTAGTGAATGAATAAGAAGTTGGATGTTTTGTCATGAGGTAAATGTTCATGAAGTTTTTGGAATTATATGGATCTCTGCATATATGTCTCCTTCCAAAAATGCTAGACAGGCATCTCCTCAGAAAAAAAAATACATCAGCAATTACACCCATTTGCAAACGTCAGTGTCAGTGTCAGTGTCGGTGTCGAACATCCACCATAGAAGCCCCTGTGTAAGTTGTTACTATAGAAATGATAACATGTTAGAATGAATGGATTAATATAAACCTGTGATTTGTGGAAATTAATCAATGCTTACTGACCAAACAGAATCAAGACGTCAACAGTGCCATAGTAAAAATGAATCACACTGCTTCATAAATAAATTTGTGAGTTCTTGCATTTTTTGTGGACATCCTTGCTTGACCAGCCTTTTACAGATTGCACAGCTTTTCAACAGGATTGAAATATTGGTCGTTCAAAAAGAGAGACAGACTTTACTGTCATTATACATATACACATTTATACAGTCCTAGCTGCAGTCAGTGCTCAGGGCCGGCCATGGTACAGCACCTCCGAAGTTCAGCTTTGCCGTGCTCAGATGAGGGTTTGCTGTTGGTATGATTTTTGCAGTTTGTTTTGTACAAGCAACAATTTGTGTACATACTCCAGAGGATCCAACACTTATCCATCTACAGAAAATGTTTTGAGTGATGCATTTTTTTTTCACTGCTGTCCTCTGTGGGATGATGGAAGCACAAAAAATCCCTTTAAAAGCTTCAACCATATTTCCTTTGGGGTCCTCTGACATCCTACTGAATTGTATTGTTTTATTTTTTTGGCAAGGCTGGTCAATCACATACAATAAGTGACCAGACATGAACTCTAGTTACCCATTACCCTGGAGGTTCACACACTTCTTCATCAGTGATATTGGCTTCTTAGAGTGCACAATAAGACATGATAATGTAAAATTATTGGGATTTTTTTAGATCACAGTTTAGAGTAAATTCATAAATACAGACAATTTCAGTGGGCAAAACTTAAAATGAGCATAGTAACTGCAGTGACTAGATAATAAAAGCAGAAACCCTGAGTTTATGGGGTTAAACAAAAATGTCAATAAATCAAATAACCTCATTAACTTCCATACAAATGGACTCTCTGTCAGATACACACACAATATTTAGATTCACTTTTTCCTTTCCTGGTTCCATTTTAAAAATGATCAAATGGGAAAATGAAAGAGTGATACGCAAAAGGCACAAGGGACAAACTCCTGGATCAATAACAGGCATCAAAATGTAATATCAGAGAATGTTTGGGTGTGTAGTGCAGTCAGGTCGCTTTAATTAAGTAATTATTGTAAAGAGCACAAAAGTAGGCAGAAGGCCACCATGATAAGAGCTGAATGTGCTCAGACTTATCACACAGGCAACCCAGCTGCAGCTCCAAGAACAGCCAGCAGACGGAGCTGAGAGCTTTGCTTTGGTGTCTGAATGCACGCGTGGTGGTTGATCTCCCACCCAGTCTCATCAGTCTTTCTCACATGCTGATGAAAAAAGTGGAAGTGTAAACTGGTGAAGTCTTTCCAACCATCCCTAAAATGCACTTCTGAGGAAGCACTTTCCCTCACATTGGTAGTTACGCTACCATACGCTAGTTAAGGCTGTGGTGAAGCGGGTGGCGTGTTATTAGGTGGTGTTATAAGAATTCCTCCATTGGGTGCTATGTGCTGCTGCTTGGAGGGGCTAGTTTTGGGTGTTTTCTTTCCTGCTGCTCTCCTGGGACGTCTCCTCTTAGCCTTGTGCAAAGCAGCCATTCTGGATTCAGGCCTGTCCAGGAGCGGGTCTGGGTGAAGCTTGCCGCTAACAGCATCTGAGGACTCATCAATATAGGCTAGATTTTCTCCAAAGTAATCCAAAGGCTGTGAGAATGTGGGGTCTGTTATTTCTTTCTTCTCGACCATGTCTGGCACCTGCTCCGTCTGGGTTGCGTCTGAACTCGTCTCAGATTCCGAGTCTGATTCATTGGATGTATATGAGTATGAGGAGGACCCAGATTCAGATTGGCCATCATAATATCCATTCTCTTGTCTCCTGCTTTCTCCTGAACCAATATTGCCTGGAACACTTTGGCTAGTTCGGTGACTCCGGGATCCATGGCGACGTTTTCGCCGTCGACGCTTAAATGGGTCGTCCAGTTTGCCAGAGATGCGGAAGTCCACGGACATGTTCTGGATGTTCTGGGTCCAGTCAGTGGCATGTGCTCTGAGCCCTTCCATCTGGGAAAGGGAAACAGATTTACAGATGTATTGTTTTTATTCTATGGTGATAGTAGGCAATATAGCACCAGGCAAGATAAGGCCTGGTTTGGAGTCAGACTGATCTGGAAGCAGTCCAGTTCAAAGTGAGTGGTTAATTCCATCTGAGGTACATACTTGCATAAGATCAATAATCAACCATACGTAAGAGGAAAGTTGTAGGGTGCCAGTGAAATGAAATTTAATTTGTTTCCATTTAATTATATATTAGGTTCTAGCAAGTAAAAAATATAACTTGTATATAGGAATCTATTTTGATATTTGACAGATTTATACAGTGCCTTGCATAAGTATTAACCCCCTATTGAACGTTTCTACATTTTCTAGTGTTATCACCTGGAACTGAAATGGAATTAATTGGGATTATCTATCATGAATTTACACAAAACTGCCCATAATTTAGAGACCGGAAAAATCTAAATAATTATCAAATGTAATTACAAATAAAAAAGTAAAAGTTTTAATTGCATAAGTGTTTACTCCTGTTGATGTAAAAGCCCTAATTTAATTATGGTGCAACCAGTTGCTATTAAAAGTCACATAATTTAATTGTATCTGTGTGCAATTAAAGTGTCAAATATTCTCAAGATAAATCTACAGCATCATGAAGACTAAGGAGCTATCAAAACAAGTCTAGGACAAAGAATCAATCAAGGTTCGGTTATAAACAATATCTCAAACTTTGAACATCCCATGGAGCACAAACTTTTACATTTTTTTAAATAAAAAAGTAAATAGGCTTGCATAGTATAATGATCCCCCACACTGGGCTAGTCCATATGTTCCAGGATGTAACACTAGAAAATGTAGAAAGGTTTAAGGGGGTGAATACTTATCCCAGGCACTGTAAGTGGCAGATCCCTGCAGAGCTTTTAACTGTGGCATTATCTACCATTCTTATTATGATGATGAATAACACAAGCTCTAAAAGGAAGTAATGTGCCATCAGTGCAAGTAAAAGACAACAGTAAAAGTACACAACACTAGTTTTGTCTGTAACTTACCTCAGCGCGGGTTTTTCTGGAGAGGACTCGTAGCCAGTTCCCAATCATGGTGAGGATGGAGGCAAAGTAAGCCAATCCAAGTAGGATCCAGAACCACACCAGAGGTTTATACCAGTGGTCTGTGCCTTCAGCCCCTCCATCACCTAAGCAAGAGGTTTAAAGTAATTAAATGACTTACATTAGGCTAAATATGCTAATAGCTGACCACTGAAGTGATAGCTGTGGATATACACACAGCCTGCCAGAGGGGAATAAAGCCAGACATGGTCATATAAACAACCAGCAGTGGTTCGTGACTATAAATTTTGAAGGGGTAGGACAACATTAAAAAACGACATAGCCTCAAAAAATAAATTCGATACGCTATAACAATGAACTTATTCTACTGGATTTTTAAGGCATACAGTCTAGCAGATCATTCTGAGCAATTTTAGATGTTCCTTTGTTGAACTGTTTTCAGGACAACAGTTGTGTTACCCATTGCAGTATGTGCACATTGCAAAAACCACACGAAAGATCTGAAACTAGCCCAAAATATTCAGGCACTGGAAAAGGGAGACATTTTCTCCACAATCCCCCTTTCCTTCTGCCAATCTTTGAAATATGCTGTACCTTACAATTTGTATATCATAGACACACTGTCTGAATTTACACTTTGCCTTTGCTTGTAGAAATATATTAGATATAATTCCAATTATTTGCTATAAAACAATAGCAAGGTCTTGGTAGCCGCAGAGTATTTTGAAACCAACCTCTGGCAACCCTGGCATTAACTGTCATTACAAGGTACATGAACATATATAAACATTTTGTACATTCTTATTCCTTAGACTTAGAACGTAACTCCTAATGTAATGCTCAAAATTGCACACAGTTCCACAATTAGGGTCAATTTATAATGGAAAGGGTTTGAGTCTCAGTATTAATTTTTTTAGGGGGTATCTAGGTAAGTATAGTGTGCATACAGAACATTTCAGGTTTGAGACTTCTCTCATTTTTTTATGGCGACGAGAAAGTGCAATTTTTTTTTAAGAATTCCCCTCTCTTTTTTAAGACATTTAGCTCCAACCCCAATCAAACACACCTGAACAAGCTAAGCAAGGTCTTCAGGGTTCCTAGAAAATTATAGGTAGGTGAGTTTGGAGGTTGGAGCTAAACTCTGCAGATTTGAAGAACCCTGTTACAGATCATGCTTCACTGTTGCCAGTATCAACTGTAGCAACATTTTAGACCTAACTGGCAAGCATAAGCTATTGTATGTCATAAATATAATTACTGTAAAATAATGTTCATTTTTATTATTTGTTCTGAATAAAGTAGGCTTTTCCCCAGATTTCTACTAGCCCTAGTTCTGAACCAGTGAAATTGCAAACTCAAAATCTTTACAGCAGAATACAACTATAGAAGACGTATTTCTGTGAAAAATTCAGGTTCGTATCTGGTCCCCCACCAGAGATATTCAACCCGAAAGTGAGGGGAATTTTAAAAAATTGCACTTTCTTGACCCCATGGAAAAGAGAAGTCTCAAACCTGAAATGTTCTGCATGAACACTATACTTACCTAGGTCGTTGTTCTTCTTCTTCTGGCTGCTCCCGTTAGGGGTCAGCACAGCGGATCATTTGATCTGGCACAGTTTTTACACTGAATGCCCTTCCTGATGCAACCCTCTCCAATTTTATCCTGGCTTGGGACTGGCACTGGGAGTGCACTGTCATGCGCAACCCCAGTGGCTGGGGTCAGTTCCTTGGCCGGGAATCAAACCTGGGCCCCAGTGGTGAGAGCACCAAGGCCTAACTTTACTTACCTAAGTATCCCCTAAAAAAAATTAAGACTGAATTAATGAAATTAATGAAATTAAGACTCAAACCCTTCCCATTATAAATTGACCCTAATTGTAGAACTGTGAGCAATCTTGAGCATCACATTAGGAGTTAAGTTCTAAGCCTAAGAAACAAGAATGCGCAAAATGTTTATACATGTACACGTACCTTGTAATGTGATCTAGAGATCAGTCTTTGTTCCAAGGAGCTAAGATCATCCTGGGCTGAGATATTGAGGTTTCCATAAACAGCTGTATAACCAAAATTTGATGTGTGCCATGACACAAAGATGGCTGTCGTGGTTAAACCAAATGTACATACTACATACTGGAAAGATAGCTCTCACTACATTTTTCATATTTTCTATATACATTTTTCATATCCTGGAAGTAATATTATAATAGTTGAAATTAGGCTTTGAAGTATACCTGCTACATAGTCCCCAAAGCCCACAGTGGTGAGGGTGATGACTACAAAGTAGGCGGATTCCAGTAAGGACCAGCTCTCCACCTCCTGGAAGACCAGCGTGGGCACAAAGACGAAGAGTATGCAGCCCAGCAGGATGGACAGCACGGCGGAGATGATGCGAACAATAGTGGGACTCACTTTCCACTTCTGTCAGCATCAGAATAGAAAAAAGAAATTACAGAAAATTAGGAGGCAAATTTGAAAGGTACAAACAATGTTTTTAGAGTAGCCAGAAAACTCATAAAGAGTTTATAATGAAATACATGCCAGTGTAAAGGTAAATTTAATCAGTGATGTTTGTTATTAATATCATCATCATCATCATCATCATCATCATCTCAGTCTCACCAGGAAGAGCATCTCCATCTTAGCAATAGCATTCCTCAGCCCAGTTCCTAAATGGTCCCCTACTCCGGCTAGCAGGAACCCAAACATGGGGATCCCCACCAGGGCATAGCAGATACAGAACAGCTTTCCCCACTCCGTCTTTGGGGAGATGTTCCCATAACCTGAAGCCCACAGGAAAACGCTATGTGATTTGTGGCCCTGATATTTATAGAGAATTTGCAGGCTGAAAATCCATGCAATGCCCGAAGCAGGCCAATGCCTGGGAGTTAAAAGGGAGCAGAGCTCATGCAGCATTGTGGAAATGCCATACCAATGGTAGTGATGATAGTGCCAGAGAAGAAGAAAGCACTGGCAAGGTCCCAGCTGCTGCTGAATGTGTCATTGTTCTTTGGGTCTATACCAGCCCCAACGGCATCTGTAACCTTCTGCAGAGGCATAAAGAATAATAGTTTAGACGGCTGGTATGTTTAGACAGCAACCAAGTACACACCAGGCTGGCATTCTTTCCACTTGATCAGATTACTGTGTATAAGGCATCACTGTATAAGCATGTGCTGAAATCGTAGGCAATGAAAATATCACCAGCCATCAGTTTAGTTTTATTTTTACTAATTAGCGTAGGACAAATTTCACGGATGTAACAATGAGAGCTGACTGCCAGTTTAAACTGAATATAACAGCAGATGATTCCTTCTGCTCTGCACACTGTGTATGTACGGCCACCTTGCACTTATGCTCATAATTATTGGTCATTTTATTAGATAGACCTGATATGGTGCACTTTTATAGGTAAAAAAGTAAAACCACAACACTGCTGCACCTGATACAAATAATATGTTGTCAGTGGTGTTTCTATGGTGGTCCATTTCCACTGATGAACAGGATAATGGGGGCTAACCTATATTTTAGATTTACCTGTTCAAATGGCTAATAAATAAAGCTACAAGGTAGGTGTATCTAATAAATTTGCAGCTCAGTGTATTTGAACTTATTCAAATAAGTGTAACTATTATTATTATTATTATTATTATTATTATTTTTTTTTTTTAAAGTTTTAGGTCTTTTTTTGCCAAAATGCTTGGATTAAGACTTGAGTAGCGATATCTCACAAATAGCCTCCCATAGACTTTCGCTGGGATTCGGGTTTTGTATACTCATGTATACAAGCACAAAAAGCAATATAACATGATAAGGTTGTTTTCGCAGTAAATAATATGTGATGTATCTATGAGTCAATACTGTCATTGACTGTCAATACTGTCCCAACAACTCGATATATAACAACTAGAATTCAAGCCAGTTCCCCGTAGCTCCTGTTACTTGTATACCCTGTACTAAGGTTTGTTAGAATAAATTTTCCTTAAATTAAATTATGCAAGTGTGACACTTAAAATAGATTTTCACATAAAATAGATTTGTATTTATTTGAACTGGAACATACCAATGCATCAAATTCATTTGTTGTTAAGAGTCAGACCTCATTTTACTACATTTTGAAGCGTTGGCATTTTTAGACTGGCTGGTTCCTGATTTGGGCAGCTGCCGCTCAAAGTGTTTTTCACTAATGAAATTCTCCTGGTTGTTTGGAAGCAAAATGAGCAAATTGGTCACTGAAAATACACCCTTATTGCGCCATCTATTTCCTTTACACATGATGGGACAAGGCAATGTCTTACCATTTTGGAAATCTTTGTGTTCATCTGCAGGAACGAGCAATGACATGCAGAAACAAAAATTCACCACTAATAAAAATCAATTAAATTATGTGAATTCAAATTTACAAGTAATCTGTGGTATGCAAATTTGAACATAAAATGACATTTTATTGCCAACTGTTTCAACAAATATTGCCCAACTGTTGACAAATATTTTTTCACTGCATTAGCAGTAAGTTAGGGTTTCATAGAGTTATGTCTTGTGGAAGTCGATGCAGGTTCATTTTTAAGTGGTATATACACCTATAAAACCAAGCGTTGGACAATATACATCCAATATACAATTCTGAAACCTGAATAAAATGTATTTTAAGATTTACTGTTTGAGTATTCCATTTGGACATAAAAGGACGAAGGAAACACTTAGATCAATTAGATCAACATACTTAATTTAATAGGAATGACTGTTTTTTCTGTTTCCTGTACCTCTATCAGTTCTTGGAGAATATCAGGGCTCACGCAAGTATAATTCTCCAGGAAATCCCGTCGGGCATCCAGAAGGTTGATGTGGATTCCTTCCTCATACGGGGCCTCTAGGTAGTGGAACACCAGTGCGCCCATGACCAGGTAGCCCAACACAGCTGTCAGGATGCACAGCAGCGTGGAGCAGCGCATGGCTGTTCTTCCGTTCAGGCCCAAGTCCACCTGCTTCCTACCCTTGCTGCCAGTGCTGCTCCTGTCTGTACCAAGCCTGAGCAAGAAACAACAACGCACTCAAAAGCAAATCCTTTAGAGTGCAAGACCTTTTTTTTTTTTTTTTTTAGTTCATTAGACAGTCAATAATGACTGATAGTCCAATTAGCCTGCTAATGTGTTTTTATTTTAAACTCAACAGAAGTGATTCACTACAGGAGAGCAGAGACAACTAGTTATTGCCGTAAACAATTAATTGGAGTATTTCACTGACACACAAAGACAGATCATGGAACAAACAAAATCTCAGAGTTTAGTTTTCAATCACTTCATGCTCAAACCAGTCTGCATAAACCTTAAACTGATACTGTACGGACTAAAGAAGGAAATTAGTCTTCCACGTGTACTGTCTATTTGCAGTCTTGACAATAGATTTCTATTACGTCTAATCATGGGCATTAATCTTATTATGGCATTGTTAAAGGTATGAACCATTGTTTTTCAGTCTAATGTCTAGCCAGGAGTGGTAAATACTTGAGTATGTGTACTTTGTTACTATACTTATGTATTGTTTTGCTGCATTTATGTGTTGTTTGAGCGTTATTAAAATCGAATACTAAATAGATTAAAATAAAATATGAATAAAATGAAGTACTTACTTTTTACTCCTTACATTTTGATTTAGACCTTCAAGGTACCCTTTACAAATCTCGAAGGTCTCTTCTCTCAGCCAATGACCGTATGCTATATATCAGCTGGTTCCTTCTCATTTTATTTACATTTCAGATTAAAGCATCCAAAACAAGTTCTTCAGTGTATAAAGAACTATCAACAATCGTGTCATTAGGTCATCTGTGATCACCTTCTCATGCCACACAATGTAGTTAGAGCTATAGCTATCCATGTACATCCGAATAGGGATAAGCTTCTACACTGTAGTGTGGAACCTGAGGATGAGCGCCCCTGGCCCTACCTCAGAAACATGTTTCAATATACTGGAGTAAGCAAAGACTTGTATAAAATGGGGCGTCTCGTTTGCCACCCTATGAACTCCATCTACAGTAATTTGAAAAAGCATGTTGAGGTAAGTTTTGCTAACTTGCTAACGTTAACAAGGCTATATGGACGTCTACTGGAAGTCAGTTGATGGGCCAGTTAACAAACATTTATGTGAAACATGCATTTTAGTAGAGCCCTTTCATTAACTGATTTGTAAATTAGGCAAAACTGTGATAAATCTGTATAATTCAAGCTATACAGATGAGACAAATGTTTCACAGGGAAGAATTTGTAGTTGTTTGTTACCGATGTAGTCTGATTGCAGTTGGAAATTGTAAGTAACTGTATTACTCCAGTGTTGGAAAGTTGGCTAAAACTACAAAATAACAGCTTTGGTTAGACTTTGTCATGTTTGTCTGATCCAAATGCCTTTATTCATAATCTGTTAATGTTACAACTAAGTTTTGAGTATTGGATTTTCCTTCCTTTCGTCAATCATCCATACACTACATCTGCACTCAACAGAGATTAGATTGAAAAGGCTGGAATATCATATGTACCTCTCTCTTCCGCTTTTTCGTTTCTGCTTTCTCCAGCTGTTTTTATGGCTGAGGATGGAATCTCTGGAGCCGTAACTGACAGGAAAATCCTCACAGTCAGAACGGGGAGACACTAATGACAAAGAAATAAAGATATATCCTAAATCAAAAGCATGCACTCAGAACACGCCAGAATGTTATACATAAAAAGTTTGTGTGTGTATGAAACATTGGCATGAAGTTGTAAAACCTTTTCATGAAATACACTGGAAACAATTTACACTGTAATCCCACCCTGTATCCCACCTCATGCATGGCTGGCAATAAAGCTGTGTATTTTTGTGTTTTCAGTTGTTGTCAGGCGGCTCTGAGACAGTTATACAGGGCGTGTTTGGCACCTCTTTAGAGAGTCATGTTTTGGAACAGCATTGAGCAGGAACAACCGTGGATGCACCTGTGTTACGTTGTAAAATATATGAACCATATGCCATTCACCAGAAGCCACTGGGAAAAGTGAACCATTCCATAGAAAAAAATGTTCCAGCAGCTCTGGAGTGAGACAGAAGAGGCATGCAAAGTTAGTCAATCATGCAGTGACGGAAAAGTCACGTCAGCTTTGCATAAATAATCACCCAAAGCGCTAAGAATGGGAATAGAATTTTAACAGCTTAACAACTCTGGAGGTCCATAAAGGAATAAGCTCAGGGTTAATGTGATGGTCTTACACCAGGGCACGGAGTATCTCGCTTGAGTGATGATGTTGATATTACTAATGTTGCACAAATAAATGATCTGACCACCCACAAGTTGTAATTAGATTTTATTGAGGGGCGAAGATTTAAGTGGTAAGCCTATACCTGAAGGATGATACTGAGAATGGTGTGTAATGGTCTGTGTGTGTAGGTCTAGATGCCAGGGGTGGAGGAAAACATTTGTGTGACAGTTTAATAGGCTTGAGCTAATTCAGATAGCAGGAGTCGCTGCTGACTCTACAGCTGCAAGATCAACATTAAAACCTGAACTGCACTGTACAGAAGCGAGTATACACATCAGTTTAATGCACACATCCCATTACCCCAAGAGGTATTTGAATATCTTTATTGAATGGCACTAGTTCATGCTCGAGAGTTATACTGATGTGTTTACTCACAAGTTCATATCTGCACACATTTGTTATTAAGTGGTGTCATAGCAACAATGAAATCAATATAGTTTGCACATGTTCACCCGTGCAGCTACATGACCATGCATGACCAACTCGGATGCACAGCCTATAAAGTGATCTTAACTATACAACTTGACGCCACACATGCACAATAACAAGCAAAACAGTTGCACAGTCACAAGCACATTTTATACATGACATGACTATTACAATCTACAAGGCTAGTGTACACTTGAACCATTTCACCTAATATACAATCATGCACGTAGACACTCACACAGTCACACAGAGACACTCGCGTCTGTGTCCAGCTCCTACCTCAGAGTAAATGGTCCAGGAAATTCAAAGAGGCAACCACAAACTGTAAGACTCTATCCAGATAGTGCGTGCTGCTGGGTGTGTGTCTGAGAGAGACTTTGCTGAGTGCCCAAGAAATAAAAAGATACTCAATCAAATTGCCTCTAAGTTTCAAGAGAGTGGTGCACCAAGTCTGCTTCTGTGAAAGAGGGTGGGCCAGACAGCGAATGAGAGAGGGAAGAAATGAATAGGTGCTACTGTGAGGGTGAAAGAGAGAGACACACAGAGCGAGAGAGCAAGAGAGAGAAATAAAGGGAGGGGTCGATGCAGATATTCTCAGCCTGACTGAGCTAGCTGCTTATTTCTTACTATATGTCTTGCTTTTTCTTCCCCCTTTTGCCATTTCACATTTCGCTGTTCCTCCAGTGGACATAGTCAATGTGGTTTTGGAGACATTCCATGAAATATTTACAGAGAAAGAAACAGGGACCAGCCATCCCTTTTACAATCTGTGAAGCCTGCACTCTGTCAAGGCACACGCAATTAACTTATGACTCATGACTCAGAATCTCACTAAACTGATAAATAGAGGGATAAATAGAGGGTATTTGTCATTTCTGTATATGGATATGGATCATTCTATATAAAAACAGTATTTCATAAGAAGATAAAATGATACACTGTACGTTTATTGGTTAAAGTTTTAAAGAATTAAAATGAATAAATGGAAAACAAACCTAAATATTTAAAACACAGAGATAAACAGATAATAATGTGGGTGTTGTAACTACAACAGCAAACTGTGAAGAGAAAATAAATACAAAATAATATAACTAAGATTCATTGATGGTTTATCATTTCAAAATGTGACGTCTAAGTATTAGCAAGTACAGAAAAACATGCCGTGTGCTTTTTTAAAAACATTATTTCACACATTTTTCACGTTATTTTCTAATATAAAAAAATAAAAATGTATAAATAACATCATGATGGCTGGTATAAAATAATATAACATTATAATTTTATTATTATTTTATTATTATTCATCTTGTAAATGATTATTTATTTATACACTCCTAGAGGGTTCTCCTAGAGGAACAAATTTACTCAGATATACTCTTTAGGGTTCCAGATTTTACTTTTTTTTTTCTAAGAGTATGTAATTGTCTCCATTTAATGAAATAACAGACAAACACAACTGTATATTTAGCAATGAACCATGATTTTGGCCACCAAAATTTGACGCTTACTGTGTTAACCTGTGCCTTTAACTCACTTCGCAGATTCTCCATCTCCCTTCTGTCACTATGTTTGTTTCTGTATATAATGTATATATAGCATACACTATACTGGTTTATAGGGAATGTATATGTAGCAGTGTTACACTCAACTCAGCATACCTGTGGGAGCTTTGCGCCAGACATATTGAGGTCATGGCAGGCGTAAATCCATAAGCCCGGAGTCATATTGCAATCAGCTATATACTGATCTGAGCATACCACCATTAGCTATCTGAGTTAAAAGCCATCTGGTACATTGACATGGCCACGTGTCACAACAACTTCCCTGCAGACCTTATACCTGCTGTAGTTCTTGGGTTGACAGACAGATGTTGTCGCAAGCAAGCCTCAACTTTAAAGCACAATTTATATTTTAATAAAATCATTCTTCAAACAGTATGCTCCACTAACCATAAACCAAATAGGTGAATGTAGCATCTTCATGTAGTTCTTGGATCAACATCACTTTGCAGTTTTTGGAGCAACATTCCTTTCAGCCATTTGCTCATTTCGGATGTCATCATTGTGCACCTTTAAAGGTACTCTTGAGCTAAGCTGGTCATTTAGTTTGGAAAATTTTGTCCCAAAAAATACCTCCCGATGCACCAGTTGATTTCCAGACAGAAAATCTAATGTGTAGCTCCACATTTTGCTTGATTTAATTGTTTGTTTTTGGGTAAGGTAGCTAGCTAATGTTCGTTTAATGAGCAACATTAGCTAAGTCTTTTATTAAAAAAAAAAAAAGAATAGTGCTGTTTTTAAAAGAGGTAATGCATTGTGTAACTTCACTTTCAATTCATAAAAATGAACAAAACTCTTGAGGCTTGAAAAAGCTGCACTTCTTTCATCAGTTTTTTTTTAAAACAAGGTTTCTTAGTACTTTTTATTTGTAGCTATCAAATCAGCTAAGCTCGGAATTGTTAGCCAGCTACGCATACCAAACCGGCCAATTAAGAGTACTAGTTTGGGCTTAAATTGGCTACATTAAGGTACATATTGTCAATGTTTCAATATTTTCAACAAAGGGGTGGCTTATTTTAGAAACTAATTGATTTCCTGGGAAACAGTGCCTAGAGTTTATACAGAGTGTTGCCGAAAACAAAAAAACTCTGTGTGCACTGTACCGTCAGATTCTTATTCAACATGTTGTGCATTCAGAGACGCTTTTCACCACGGTTGTAAAGAGTGGTTTATTTGAGTTACAGTAGCCTTCTTGTCAAAACTGCTTCTCACTGGATGTTTGTTTGTTTGTTTGTTTTTACACAATTTGGTATAAACTCCATAGATTTTTGCTTATGAAAATCCCAGGAGATCGGCAGTTTCTGAAATACTCACACCAGCACCTACGACCATGCCATGATCAAAGTCCCTCAGATCGCATTTTCCCCCATTCTTGTGTTTGAAGCTCATGAACTGTATCTGCATGATTTTAGGTTCCTTGAATACTTGCATGAAAGAGCAGGTGAACTTATACACTGTTCCTAATAAAGTACTTATACACTGTAACCACTGTAACTGTTAAATTTGTTTAACTTTATAACCTAAAATGCCAAGTGATACAATAGCTTTCCTATATAGACGCCATCCATGGGTTCTGGAGGGAATTTTCTTAGACGAATTTTCGATGGCTCAGCAATGGGAGGGACTCTGTTTAGTGGTGATTGATTAAACTGAATGTTGTTGCAGGACCAATATTAAGGGATGTTGATTCAGAAACATATCTGTCTTTGTCTGGTTCAGCTCTGCAACCTTGCAATTCAAGCAGAAGCTACATTGCATTTTCCAAAGCACAAAGAAAATCATCGGCTGATGTCTCTCTCCCCCTCACAGGCCTGTATTCAAGGGTGGGGAAGAAGGTGGGAAAAACATGGCTGAAAGCCCCCCCACCCCCACCCACCCCACTCTCTTCCAGCATTTCACTTCACAGTGGAAACCAGTGGAGTCCTAAAGGCCAGCACCAGTTGACACACAGCAGAGCTTCTTTCCCAAGGCTATAATCCTCTGAAATAAGAGCCCTTCCCACATCCCTCCTCACTGATGTAATGTGTAACACATAACTGCACAAAACACGTGCTGCTCAGATGCTTCACTGTATATTTTCTTCCAATATACATCATTAAATTGTACTATTTTTGTAATTATTCAACACTTAGCAGTAAAAAATGGGGGCATGGTGGCTTAGTGGGTAGCACTGTTGCCCTCCAGGGCTGGGGGTTCGAATCCCACCTCCGCCCTGTGTGCAAGGAGCCTGCATGTTCTTCCCGTACAAGAAATTCCATGTACATCTTGTACTTTATGAATAAAAGATTCTGATTCAATTGAAAAATGTCCTACTTGAAAAAAAAAATCAGAATCGGGAATGTCTCAAAAGGTTTTTTTTTTTTTTTTGTTAAATAAGCTATTTAACAAAAATTTAAGTAAACGTAACAGATTTAGTAAAACAATCAATACCAGTCTGCAGCCATCAATTACACATCATAACTGTGAGTACATCAGTGATGCTCTATTATTCATGATGATGTACCACTACACTGCCATGTCTACAAAAATGGCTGCATCATCCATTTCCCATACTTGTGATCTTCTTTACATAGTACAACAATAATCTCTCCCTCCTGTTGAAGTGGGGACAGCTGCTCTGGGACAATCTTAACCACCACTAGGGATACAAAGCCGCCTGTAATAGACAGTAAACCAGTTGGAGATGGTGGAGGAATGACCTACAGTAATACTCCTGGGGGGGTTGGGGGGGGTTGGGGGGGTGTTTGACTGTAACCACAGCATCTTGCCTTTCCATAGATGAAAGTAAACAACAACAGTTGCCCCAGTCAATTTCAACCAGCTGTTAAGTGTTCACATGCTTTCTGGGCACAACCTTTTTTATGACCTGTTCTCTGTCATCTCTGACTTTTGTGCTGGTTATGCACAACAGTGGTAGACTGATTAAATTCGTTGTACTGTGGCTCTTTATTTGACCAATTGTGATTTGTAATTAACTGATGTACTGCCATGCTCCTTACACTGGGCTCTGTGCCATATTCAGTAAAAATGAAATATGTTCAGTGCCTGGTCATTTTCCTAAGGCGCTTCTATAGTTCACTAAATATCCCAAAGATACTGTTGCTGTCTGTGGGAACAGGGAAGGGGAAATCGCCCTGGCACTACTCAGAAATATCATCTGTCAATCATATACAATCTAGGGGAGTACACCCACAATTTCAGAAAGTCATAAAGTCCATTCCAAATAGGTGAGTCATACATGTTTGAAACTGAAATCAGTGATCATACATACGGTATCTGCTTGCATCCTGACAGCTCCTGAAGTGTTCAGCACAACTTCCATTTGCAGCTTGATTCAGTTTGTTGTGAACTTTTATGCCCACTTTGCTCTTTCAATGCAATTTGTGTGAGAGTCTCCAGCTCTCTTCTCCTCCAGGCTCTGAATGTGATTCAACAGCTGTTAAACAGGAGTCTTATTACCCACAGTGGAGGCAGCGGTAAATCACTGCTGTCTCGTGAACTGATTCACAGGTCGTATTCACTGGCTAAATATAAAAAATATACAGTCAGGTCCATAGGTATGTGGACAGTGAGACAATTTTTGTAATTTTGCCTCTGTACACCACCACAATAGATTTAAAATGAAGCAATATGTGATTGAAGCGTACACTTTCAGCTTTAATTCAAGAGGTCTAACATAAATATTGATTTAACCGTATAGGAATTACAGCCTTTTTTACATAGTCCCTCCATTTTCACAGGCTCAGAAGTAATTGGACAAACTAATATAATCATAAATATTAGGATTATTTTTAATACTCAGATGCAAATCCTTTGCAGTCAATGACTGCCTGAAGTCTGGAACCCATGGACATCACCATTTGTGGGTCTTTCTGCCTTCAGTTTTGTCTTCAGTAAGTGAAAAGCATGGTCAGTTGGGTCAAGTGACTGACTCGGTCATTTAAGAACAGTCTATTTCTTTGCAATAAGACGCTCTTGGGTTGCTTTCGCAGTACGTTTTGGGTCATTATCCATCTGTAATGTGAAGCGCTGTCCTAGGGGTTTTGCAACATTTGACTGAATCTGAGCAGAAAGTATAGCTCTATACACTTCAGAATTCATTCTGCAACTTCTATCGGCATGTAACATAATCAAAAAACACCGGCGACCCAGTTCCATTTGCAGCCATACATGCCCATCCCATAACACTTCCTCCGCATCTGTTTGACAGATGATGTGGTATGCTTTGGATCATGAGCTATTCCTTTCCTTCTCCATACTCTTCTCTTCCCATCAAACTCTCCCAGAGTTTTTTTTTTTTTAGTCTAATCTGGCCTTTCTGTTCGTGAGTGTTACCAGTGGTTTGCAGCTTGAGGTAAACCATCTGTATTTACATTCATGTAGGTGTCTCTTGATTGTAGACTTTGACAATGCTTACCTATAATATACGTTTGCCTCCTCCAGAGTGTTCTTGACATGGCAAGATGTTGTGAAGGAGCTTTTCTTCACCAAGGAGAGAATTCTGCAATCACCCACTTTAGTCGTCTAGTCTTCCGTGATCTTCCAGGTCTTTTGGTGTTGCTGAGCGCGCCAGTGCATTCCTTCTTTTTAAGAATATACCAAATTGTTGATTTGGCCACCCTTAAAGTTTCTGCTATCTCTCTGATAGGTCTGTTTTGTTTTTTCAGCCTAATGATGGCCTCCTTCACTTGCATGGGCACCTCTTTGGACCACATAATCAGTTCCCATGAACAGCTACCAAATGCAAATTCAATGCTTGGAATCAACTCCAGATCTTTTATCTCCTTAATCTGTCAGGAAATAACAAGGAAACAGGCCACATCTGGCCTTGAAACTGCTTATCAGTCAATTGTCCAATTACTTTTACTCAGGATATCTATTGTTAGATCTACTTGAAATTTTGGCCATTGACATTCTTCATTTATTCACAGAAATTCTTTATGTGAAAGTTAGGATTGGTGTAATGCATGCATGCATCTTCTGAGGAATTCATGTTTGTTGTTTTTTTTTTGGGGGGGGGGCTGCTGTCTTGATCAGAGCAGCATGATGCAATTTTGTATGATGCAAATACAAGATGTTTCTTTTAAAAATATCTTTAAAAAGAATAAATGTTCATGACATCCAGTGTTAAGCAGTGAAATACGTCTGGAGATAATGAAGCAGAAATTCAGAGTTTATTATATTCGGAAATTGTGTTAATATTCGAATATGCAAGGTAATTACATGTGAATTATATGACAGTTACACTGTAGAAAAATGATAGCAAGTAAAAGAATATATTTTTATTATAGGAAACTAGGCAAATATTTCTTTTTATTGTTTTTAAACAAATATAAGATCATTAAACCTATTTCTAGATATTTTTACTAATTTCAAGCTTGAAATTATTATATTCTTTTAGCAAATAATTTTGCTTATGTCAAGTGTTATTTCTAGAAAGAATCAAAATTATCAGCCAATACAATAAAACAATTTTAAGCTTGAAATGTGTAAACAGTGAATAGTCTTATATTTGTTATATAATAATATTTATTATCTATATAATCTCTTATTATTATATAATAAAATAATGGGAAATATTAAATAACTTTCCCTTTGTTCAAGGTATCTTCACGTGCAAAGATATCTTTTTTCGCAGTGTACCTTTTTAAAGTAATTTCCAGATACGTTAAAAAAAATGTTAATGTGTTAAAAAGAGCCACATGCTTGAATATGTATATATGTATTCAAATATGAAACATATTTGAATATGTTTCTTAGGTTAAGTGTATAGCAGTGTTCTGTGGTAATCAAAGAAGTTCTAATAAAACAGTTAACCTTTTTAACCTACAAATAGACAGTACAATAAGTACTGTACAGTAAGACGGTACAATAAAGTAAAAAAAAAAAAAAAAAAAAAAAAAATCTGGGTGCAGTTAATCATACTCATCGTCTTACTTCTCACCCTCGTCACATAAAATCGACCGTCTGTCATGAAAATATTTTACAGTTCAACCCGGTAATCCAGAAGCTGTGTTATGATTATATGTTAGTCCTCCTCCATCTAGAGTGGATCTCATGAACCAAGCAGCTCTCCAGTTTTGCAATAACCTTTGTCCGATGGCCAACCTTGCCAAACTGAGCAAAAAAAGGAGACTGGAACACAGCCTTCTTCGTAAGGAATTCCTCAAGCCGTAGCACCAAAAAATGTGCCTTCCTTTGCTTGACTGGTTAGTATTATCAATTTGTATTCTTTTTTTTTTTTGACAAAGACACTCCAGCCCAAATATATGTGGCTTCCCGAAGAGACTCAGTAATAATCTAGATTTGAACCAATCCAGACTACAGTAAATAGCTAACAGCTCATGATGAGCCTTACCTGCTCCAGCCTCAGGCATGCCAAATAAGATCAAATGTAATGCTTTACCATCTCCTCTCTCACCCCTTCTCTTTATTTCTCCGATTGCAGATTCTCCTAACCACAGATTGATTATGTCCTACGTCCTGCCACAACATGGACAATCTCAGTAGTGTGGGTAAAATACTTTTCTATTCTTGCTGATTATTTGCCACTTAAACGTCCAAAGACTGAAGAATAAATTAAGAAGTGGAAACTATCCATCCTGTGGAATCCTTCCACAGAGATCACTCTGTATCTTTTGACCTGTATCAAGGTAAAGTGTCCTACCTGAAAGTCCTTGAGTCTTGTTCTCTTTCTTTTTAACCTTAACAACATTTAAAGGGTTCTGTTACATTTACAATATGTAGTCAAGTTATTGTTTGTATTTTATTTTATTTTTTTTTAGTATTTTACTATAAATAAATGGTGGTCACTGTTACATTTACAAAAACTGAACAAATGACATTTATCAGCTATGCACGCATGAAGGCGGACATTCCAAATCCCAAAGTGACATACTGTGTTACACATTATCTGCAGGAAACCAGCCTCATGCTAACGTTTTCTTGTATCGGTGCTTTTCAGTGAAGTGATGTACTGCAAAAAATGGCATCTTAGCAAGTGAAAATATCTTGAATATAGATCAATGTAGCTAGTATTTCCTTATATATAAGATTACAACAAATCAAATATAAATTACCATTTTTGTACTAATTTCAGGCTTAAAATAGTCTTTCCCCCTACTTTTAAATTGAAGCATTAATTTCTAGAAAGCAACATTATCTGCCAATAGAATGAGAAAATTTAAAGCTTGAAATTAGTTTTTAAAAGATAGAAACTGGGTTAATAATCTCATATTTGGTTTATGGTTATCTTGTAATAGAAAATACTAAATCAATTTGACTATATTCAAGATAGTTTCACTTGCTAAGATTTTTTTTTTTTTTTTTTTTTTGCAGTGTAGGTTATTACTTTATCTATATCTTTGATCTCACCTGTCAAAAAATACAGAACTACCTTTAGCCTCTAAAACAACATTGTATATAATCATTTAATTGTCACTACAGCATAAAATTATGGATGCTTTAGCTATTTCCTATTGTAAAATCTACAGCATGACAGAAAACTTACTCATTCCCTTTACTGGCGATGTAGGTGGCAGTTTTCTTTTTCTTCAATTTGTCTCAGATTTGTTTTGCATATTTGCTTCAAGTCAAAACAAAAAAAGGCAAGAAAATGCTATTCTCTGATGATGACCTCCTGATGGGCTGGAGAGAGAATGTGAGGAGCGCCTTGGTTCAAAGACAAAACCTTCGAATTGATTAAAGACTAATGCCTGTGTTTATCTCCCACATTACAACCATCTTCAATTAAGCCGCCTTTGTGCTATTTTTCTGATGATGCATGGACTTCAGAGGCCGCAAATTGATCTGTTTGCAGACGTGTGCAATTTTATCCCATTTCACCCAGGACAAAGCAGACCACTGCCAGACAACTCAGAAAAGCACAATTCTAACACAATTTCCGCCCACTTGAACAGATTTCTAAAATGTGCTGTAAAATACTATAAAACACCATTAGCTCACAGCATGTAAGAATAAATGCTCTCAACGGACAGCGCTAATTATGATATTTAATAGTGAGCGTTTAAAGTTTGAAACACACTCTGTGCTCGGTGAAAGGCGTGATGAGTGACAGATAGAAGAGGGCGTGTGTAAGCTTTTTTCCCCTCAATCCTGATGGGAAGTAACGCGGCAGACACCTCCAAAGAAACAGCACTCTCCTGCACTTGATCAATACATGAAGAACTCTTACATTACACATTAATCTAATAATCTAATCTAACTCTGGCAGGCTTTTAACATAAGAACAGGGAGGGGAGGCTGTCGAGGACGGAAGAATTGTGAGAAGTTCAAAGATTATGACCAGCACTTTTTATGACCACAAGTTTTCTTCACATGACAGAAAGAAATTTATAGTCTTATATCTTCCCCATTGTTTATCAAGTGCAGATTATTTTTTATTCCCAAAGTCAAACCATTATGTTGTTACTTGCTTGAGTCTAATGATGCAAAATAGAATAATGTACTGCTTCTATTAGACTGCACACAGTATGGTGCATAAGTATTCACCCTCCTTGAAGTGTTCCACATTTTTAGTGTTACAACCTAGAATTGAAATGGACTTCAGTGTCTAACATTTGCAAAATATTTCTTTTATTGTGACACAAAGTGTTGTTTTTTTTTTTAACAAAGTACAGAAATTTGTTGGTTGCCTAAGTATTTAATCGCTGGGTCAATACTTGTTAGAACCATCTTTGTCTGAAATTAGAGCTGGGATAAAGCTGTCCTTATCAGCCTTGCACATCTTGATCTTCTTCCCCATTCTTCCTGGCAAAATTGCTCAAATTCTGTTCGACTGGATGGAGTCTGTTGATAAACAGCAATTTTTAAAGTCTTGCCACATATTCTCCATTGGGTTGAGATCTGGGCTTTGACTGGACCATTCTACCACACTGAGGTTTTTGTTTTGAACAGCTTTGGCAGAATGCGCAGGGTTGTTGTCATGTTAGAAGGTAAACCTCTGCCCCAGTCTCGAGTCTCTTCCAGATTGGAACAGGTTATCAAGGATTGCCCTGTATTTGGCTTTTTTTTTTTTTTAAAAATAATAGATTTAATGGTGTGCAGTGCGCGTGCAGGATGTTCAAAGTTTGGGATATTTTTTGTACAACCATATTTTTTCGATAGCTCCTTGGTCTTCATGATGCTTTTTGTTCAGGTATATTCTCTAACAAACTCTAGGACCTTTCAGGAACAGGTCTCATGGCAGTTTAATCACACACAGGTCAACTCCGATCAACTAATTGTGTGACTTCTGATGGCAACTGGTTGCACCAGAACTAATTTAGGGATTTCACAGAAACAGGGGTGTACACTTACGCAATCACAACCTTTACATTTTTATTTTATAACTTGGCAAACTATGTTGATTTCTTCCCACTTCAATATAATGGCCTGTATTGTGTAGATTCATGACATATAATCCCAATTAAGTCTATTTGAATTCCAGGTTGTAACACTACAAAAGGAAGAGTTCAAGCGAGGTGAATGCTTATGCAAGCCACTGCATATTTTCAGCCCTTCTGTTGAATCTCACAGACAAGACTCTAATCCAATTTCATAATATACAATCCCCACAAGGATGTTGAGAGTATAATTGAATATATATATATATGGATTTGGAAATACAGTGAGATAACTTTACCAGATTGTGTGAACAACAAGGCCACAGCTTGGTTTTACTTGTTTTTATCTGTCCAAAGTGCTGAAGCATTAAAATACAGGCTAAAAGTACACTGTAGTAATAGCGGATTAACATTTATCCTCAGCCTATTAGCTTGTGTTGACAGAAAAGGTGCTTTAAGCCACTCGCCAGCCATGCAGGACAGACTGGTGCCAGGATCTTGTAAATATGTTTGGCTCATTTGATGACAACAAGAGGGGACTCTAGCATCTACTGCACATTGTGCTGGGTTTAAAGGTAAGGTCTGGTCATTTATTACCTGTAGTTAGGACAATTTGCCACTGTGCTCAGTGATTGTTAGTTTTCCAACACTCTTAGTACTTTAAGCTCGCAATGTAGCAGTGACAGAGCTGTGTAAACATGACAAGGTACAAGTTTTATATTTCTTTTATACTATTAGAAAAAACAAAGTTCAATCAAGAACCCTAAAGGGACTGTTAGTGTTTCTATCTAGAACCTTACAGCAGTGTTTCTCTATCATAGGAAGCTAGGAATCCTTAACTAGCCATTTTCCTAAAAGTTTTTAAGGTATGATGTCATCTATCTTTGAGTCTACGCTGTATTTAATAAGACACTGTTTCAGACCATTGCTGAATATTATGTCCTCCTATTCAGATGTTTCCTTGGTCTGCCACATTCACTGTGGAGCCCCAGCGTCCTAGTCAGCGCTCGCCTGCGGAGATGGTGACCCATACACTCATGCAGGAGCTGAGCTCTTTGCTGAAGCGCACCGAGCGTTTCTGTCAGGAGAGGGCAGCTGAGATTCGCAGACGCAGCTCCTGTGTGGACTACAGCTGGCTGGCAGCGACACAGCAGAAGCACTCATATGAGATTATGCCTGGAGAGCTGCTAGAGCTTCAGGAACTCTGCTTAAAGATCCCTCCCTCTCAGTGTGGCCCTGTCATTCTCAGGTGGGTCATCAAGTTTGTTGGTAGAAGGATGTGTGATAGTAACACTTACTGTGCATGTGAGTAGATGATAAGGTAAGGCAGACAGGAAATGCAGACTTTTAAACTTACAAATACAAAATGGGATAGAAAATACTGATGGAAAAAATTAGGTCAGAAATCAGGTCAGTTTGAACTGAAAGTAATTATTCACATGAAATGCGTCTCAGAGCACAGCTACAATTTCATTTTAACCAGTTATTTAAATTCCCACCACCAGTTCACGTCACCTATATACTGTTTTCACTGAGCCTGATTGTGATTAAAAAAATAAAGTAAAAAAAGTAACAGTTTGACCATCATACAACTGAAATCTTTGCTACTGGACCAGTGACCAATGGAAAATGCACAATTATACATGTCTGGTTCCAAAAGTTCAGGGACTTTGTGCAGTGTGAACGAAAAAACCCAAAGTGTTGGACAGACAAGGGTTCTCATGGAGGACCTACATTAAACATGAATGAATGCATGATCAAGTGAATCTTCATCCTGATCCTGCTATATGCTGACATCTCATGACCTCTGTGACCATCCTGTTCTTATGTTCTGCACAGACTAAGGAAGTTGGTGACAGAGTTGGAACCAGAGGTGACAGAGGTGCCACGACTCTTCCGCCTGGTACTGTGTGACTGTCTGGACGAGCAGCATGAAGATTTAACCTTCAGGGAGAGATCTCTGCGGGCTCGAGCCATCTTCTGGAGCCAGCATCGTAGTAAGAGCGCCTTCTCCATTCGCCTGTCCTCACACCAGTGCCTCAAAAATCACTGGAGCAGAGGAGCAGCAGAGCAGGACAGAGAAACGGTGTGTGAGGAGGACGAGGCCTGGGTCAAGGATGAAGAGTGTGGAGTGGTGGTCCCACATCGCCGGAGAGTCAGGAGCATGCCTGATTTTAGTTCCATAGAGGAGAGTGCACAAACCTGAGGAATTGCAATGATGACGTAATTATGACATGAATATACATTTGCTGTTGAAAATTGATTTCAGCTCAAAAAAATGCACAACCACATAGACCGAGCTTGAAAAGCAGATGAAAAAATGATGACAATTTAATTAGCAATATCAGAGAAAGTGAAAAAAAAAACAACCAAAAAACAATAGCTAATTAATTAATATGATGCAATTTGTCAGTGTATTTTAGAACAGCCAAATGCGTGACAGCAAATGCCTGCCATGGAGAAATGTGATTTGAAGAAATTCTGCAATGATTTGGACTTGATGGAGAAAGTCATACTAATTGGCACATACTCACTTTCACACTTATTTGGCTCTGGTGCAAATGTACATAAAAAGACTTTACATCCTCTCTTGGTTTATCAACAGTGCTGTGTGAAAAGAGTTCACAATTTACCTGAGTCAAACAATTCCTTAAAAGACATGTTTTTTAGCAAATAATGAAAGAATGCAATTAATTCAAATTAGAATCATTTTATGTACATAACTGATGCACGCAGCTAATTAATAAGTAGATGCTAATTAATTGGTGCCAATATAACTCAATTTTAACTGTTACTTTATATTGCTCTATATTAAAAAATAAAAGCTATTGTAATGGCTGTCCAGCATATAGCCTGTATACCCTATAACATGAAAATAAAGCTTTCATTTGGTCTCATTTAGGCCCTTCGCTGCTTCACATTTTGTTTTTGTTTTCTTGTTTTTGGATTTTCCCCCAATTTTCACCAGCCAGTTCTCCCCTATCATACAGCAGCTACCAACCCAGAAGGCTAACACATGTTTCCTCTGAGACATGTGAAGCCAGTCAACTGCATCTTTTTAAACTGCTGCTCATGCTGCGTCACGGGGCAGCGTAACACACTCGCCCCTTCTGCATGCATAATCCCACAGACGCTCAATCTAGTGTTGCCACTGACTGACAGGTGAACGTGAGCATCCCATCTCTCCCACCTAGACAGTATGGCCAGATTTGCTCTCTTGGACTCCCAGCTGTGGCATTGTTGGGATTCTAACTCATGCTTTATATCTGTCTAAGTATAAAAGATGTTTTGCAAGTGTGACCAACATAGTGTACATGGCAAGAGAAATTCATCGTGCACTTAAAAAAATAAATAAATAAATAAATAAATAAATAAATAAATAAAATAAAAGTCAAACCAGGCAAAAGAACTTTGTGTATTTTAACAAATGTTAGTGATGTACACATATCTGCCCATATATCCTTGCTGTAGTGACCATGATTATAGCATGACTGTAGTGAGCATGTTATAGTTTCTAACCAGTTACCTTCCTTTCAATTTTCTTCAGTGGTACAAATGACAGTTTGTACCACTTATAGATATCAACATGCTTTATACGTATTTTTATAGACTTTATTAAATGCTATAATAGTTTCATTCCTAGCACCTCTTACCTGCTCAAAAGAATATCAACGTTAAACAGCCATCCCTCATCCTTCTCCTTATCGCCTACAAAACAGATCAGATGCCGATTCATCTTGGTCTGATCAAAAGGCGTGGGATGGAAATGCCTTACTCTAGACTAACTGCAACCACAAAACATTTCTGTAAAGATTGTGCTGAACAAAAATCTGAATGCATTATAAAAAATATCAATTTAAAAGATGACCAAAAAAAAAAACAAAAGCATGAAGCAATATGTGCATAAACACTTCTTACTTATAGATTCTGATATCTGTAGAAATGTTATGAAAGCTTTATAGGTTCAGTTTTAGTTATACAGTATTCACATGTACAGCCACATAAAACACGATGACCAATAGTACGTTTATTTTCACTTAAATAATTTAAGATACCGATCAATATTACATCAAATTTACTGTTAGAATGTAAAACAGGTAATGTGATTTACAGGGTGACCCAAAAGTCTCCATACATAGGGGAAATTAACATTTTTTTTTTAGCAAAATGTCTTTCAAAATTATTCCTACTTAGTTTATATATATATTTTTTTCCCAGACAGTCTTTAAGAATACCTCTGACAAAAGAAGAAAGTACTGAAATCATTCTCATGGCTGGATCAAGAAGCTGTCGCAAGGTTGCAATGGACTATAAAAAGAAACATGGCACACGACACTGTTGCCAAACTTATTAACAAATTCAAAAAGACTGGAAATGTTACGGACCGACCGAGAAGTGGACGTCCACGGACATCCACTGACAAAGGCACAGCTGACGTGGTGCTGGCGTACATAGTCCCCTGTGTGTGGAGACTTTTGGGACACCCTGTAATTTTAGAACAAACAGAAATTTCTGTAATTCGGAATGTGTCAAAAATTACTGACCGGAAGTATAAAGAAGCCATGAGAAGTTGTTACCACTCTTTAATAAGTGATGAACTGCAACCGTTAAGGAAGAAAGTGGCTGTAGACAGAGTGGATGTTTTCACATGAAGACTAACAGGGCAGAGCAGATCAAACAAGAAATTAAAGTTATATTAACCAACTGTTCAGGCCAGCTCATTTACCTGCTGGATTTCTATTCACAGCACAGCTGTACGTTTTAGGAAGTGGAATGTCAGCATGAACAGTGAGTTAGTGTCTACTTGCATCCTTAAATTTTAAACCCTAAAATTGCACTTTACGATATGAATTGGATATCTGATATAAACTGCTGCCACTTCATCCATGGTACTAATGTATTCAATAAAATGCAGTAATTGTTATAACTTTCATGCTAATGGGACTTAGCATACTGTTTATCCTACATTAATGCCATTAAGACAATTTTTCTCAGTACAGTTTTATTTGATTTGGTGCTGCAATAAGACCTTCTTTGTTGAATATTCCTGAAGCAGTTATTATGGCAAATCTGGGTCTTTCCTAAATAATTGAATTGCTAATAAATCTTTCTTCCAATTATATCCTTTTTTTGTTTGTCTCCACCCCCCTTTTCTCCTCAATCTGGTCTTGCCAACCCACCCACTAGCCAACTCTCTCCCCTATCATACAACAGCTACCAACCATGAAGGATAAAACCTAACACAAGCTTCCTCCGAGGCACGTGAAGGTATCTACCGCATCTGCAACACACGAGCTCCCAGAAACCCACGATTGGCCATCCATCCCACCAAGAGAGCACAGCCAACTTTGCTCTCTTGACTCCTGGCCACAAACTGATGTGGCACCACCAGGATCTGAACTCGTGATCTCCTGAACATTCTAGTTTTAAATGAGGCACATCTGTCACAGTGCCCTATTTAAGAGGCTTTCCCAAATCTAGATCACTGTTTCATAACATAAACATGGCTACTGAATCACAGTGCAAAAATGCCTGAGACGTAAGCACCAGGTACACACTATTCATGTTATTCTCAAAGCCTAATGAGCATTAAAAGCATTAATGAAGTAAGATCTTTACAGCTGCAATGGTGTAGCTACGCTGACTTCTAATCTAAGTGGGGTGAGAATATGTTTATGTGTAAAAAATTACTCAACAGTTAAAACCAAATCCTTTTGGCCACAAAAAATAACTTGCTGCCAGTATTACCAAGTTACTTTAGGAGTATCACATAACACTGCTCATGATCCAAAGGTGCAGATTCTGTAGTCACATTATTTAAGGACAATCTACAAACACCAGCCTCTAGCCACACCAAAGCTGAGGAATCTTTGCTTTATTTTACAGTTTAACTCCCTACTTGTTCCCTCCGGTCAAGAAATGCTTCTTCTTAGCGACTCAGTCCTGAATTGTCACGTCGTCCACAGTTTTCAGGCCAAGAAGACGACAAAGATGAAGAAGAAAACGATGAGGATGAGGAAGATTTTGATGAGCAACCAGCGATTGTTGGAGACGGACTGAAAGTACTTGAGGATTTCCGTATGAGCGAAGTCCACATTGAGTTGAGTGTCTTCTACATTAGCGTCAATCCTGTGATGTGGAAGATAAGATACAGGATTAAAACGCATATGAGCAAACAAAACAACTAGCATCTTTTATATTCCAGATTTAGCACATGTATCACTAGGTTTCTCTTGCCTTCCTTATGACTGTCTTTTCTCTTACCTGTGAACCGTCTCTTCCTGCTCTTTCACCATGTGGGCCAGTTGCTGGAAAATAGATCCCAGCTCTACAATAGTAGTCTCTATGTTTTGCATAGTGTTTGCTCGGTCCTGAATAAAAGAGTCCTGACAATACACACACATATTAATAGAGCAGACTAGCTTAATCACATTAAAACTCTAAAACTAGTAACATTTGCAACCTAATAATGAATAAACTATGACACTATGAACTACCTTCTCATTGAGGAGAAGCATCTGCTGGCTGGAACGGAGATCCATGTCTATGGAGATATCTGCTTTCTTGGAATTATCCTGCATCAACACTGAATTGCCTGTTGAGAAATAATTAATAAATAAATAAATAAATAAAAAATATATATATATATATATATATATAACCAGTGACTGGCAGATCCAAGCACCAAGAGTGCAGCAACATGTTAAAGACATGAGGAACACTACATTAACACCCAACTGAAATATCATCTCCATCACATGATGGATTGCGAATAATTAAGGAAACTTTGTTTAAACAGTGTAATATTTAAATGAACTGTATTGTGATGGCATTGCCATTTAACATATAATCTATAACAAACATTCTGCATTTTCAAGGTTGTCAGTGTGCACACAGTGTGTGATCAATTGCTATAATTTTATGATTCTTTTTTTAAGAGAGTGTAAAAAAACCTCACGTTCTATTGCCAGTTGGTGGTGCTATGATACTGTGTTAGCATGGCCATGTGGCTGTTATGACATTGGGTTTTGGAAACCCAAGAGAGCACATGTGAAACCTGAGTCTCATCCTATGACTTATATGGGAATTACACAACACCTTCTCTTCAAACTGCATCATGGGTTATTTAATTACATTGCCATGGCACCACAGTTCAAAATGTTATCAATTCTTTTGCGATTTTAACATCAGAAATGTCTCTGCATCATGCCGATAAAATCTGACATTAATCTGATTAACCTTCTACACAGAGTATAAAATATTCCTCTTGCTATGTGTTAGCGTTATGACAATGAATCATTAATCTTATCAGTATGCAAATAGGCCCCCTCATTTAAAATATTTGGTAAGAATCTGATGAAATATCTAGGGAGAGTATTGAAAAAAACTGTTTTATAAACATCACTTCCTGTGTCCAGTTGGATCACTATTGACATGTCCACGCACTTATGCCTCATTATCGGACACACACGTTTGCGTCTGCATCGCCATGGAAACATTAAGGATATCTTGACTTTCTGTTGGGCGAAGTTAATGGATTTGATTGTGAAATTTGTTTTAAGACAAACAATATTTCTTCCAAATTTGGTGCTATCCACTAGCATGTGTATATGACCGTCCCATCATTTAACATACATTTAAAGTATGTGCCCAACATCGCATCATGTGAAGTGGCACTACTTCACACTTCCTGTTTGAGCATCATCACATGTTAATTTATTGCCTTGCCATGGCAGCACCATATGAGATATCAACATTTCCTTTGCAATTTAGCATCATGGATAGCTTAACATCATGCTGAGGAATTTTGATATAAATTGGATGACTCCTATAGAAGGACTATTAAATAGTTTGTTTTATAAGCCTCACTTCGTGTTGCCAGTTGTTGGCGCTATAATAGTGAATCACTACAGGCATGTGTATGTGATTATGCCCCATCAGTGCACATTAATGTGAACTTTGGGCCACACTGCATGATGTACAGTGGAATTATGCCTCAGCTCCTGTTTGCGCGTAGTTACATGTTGAGTGAGTGCATCGCCATGGCAACACTGTTTGAGATATCTAAATTTCCTTTACAATTTAATATCTTGACATCATCCTGAACAACTCTAGTATGAATTGTGAAATTTGTCTGTCTTAACAAAGACACACATGGCTACCAAATTTCATACATGTAGTTGAAATTGGATACCCATATCCTTGGTGCTTGGACCCTAATTAATTAATATTAACACACATCCACCTATCTATCAGCTACAGGATGGTGAATTATAAAGCTGGAGCTTACTAAAGCTGGAGTTATGGAAGGAAGAGGTGGAGGCTGGCGACTGAGAGAACTGCTCTTGCCTGCTTCTCTGTTGCTTCAGGTTCTGCAAAATTAATTCAGTCAATTATAATATTAATGAAATATTCATAAAGCACAAGGTTCATTCATTTGTATCACGATTTACCTCTGTTCTCACTTCCAGAACTGACTTGAAGTCACTTGACATTGATGCCAATTTTGACTGGAAGAGACAAGCAGAAAGGGGATTAAATGTCATCTCACTTTACAAAATGATTTTTCTGGCTTATTTAAGTCAGTAGATGTTTGGGAGGTGTCCATACCTGCAGTGATACAACAATAGTGTTGGAATGTGTTTGAAGATGTCTGCTGTTTTGGCCATTTCTGGATCGGATGAGCTCCTGGAGTTGGGCTATCTGTTTATTCAGGCTGTTAATATCCTGAGAAAAAAAAAATACAGACAAATTTAAAAGTGCAGAACTGAAAAAGGAGTAGCTGTACATGCAAGATAAACCAAACATCTATACCTGTTTCACAATATACGTCAACTCATCAATCTCCACTGCTTTATCGTCAAAGAGGGATTTCCGTTTGGCCACTGTGATCAAAAGCACAGAAGGTCACAAACTACAACACAGGACATGGATTAAGTCATGGACAAGTGGCCTGAACTGTTGTGCAGACACTTACGTATTGTGAGCTTTTCCAACTTTGCAAAGGTGTTGCTAAGGTCCCTGCCAATTCTCCTACAAATGACATAAGAAAAAAAATTCTTAAAAATCAGATGTCCAAAATGACAAAAAAAAAAAAGAGCAATTACAGCCAACTAAGAAGCAATTTGGTGATCTTAGCAAATAGGAAGACATTGTAGGAGTTAAGGGAAGAAAGCTTTATTACTCACTTTGCCATGAGCGTGAAGTCACTCCTCTGCCTGACAGCGCTGTGAACTGGTTTAATGCCCTGTGCTCCATTCTAGTGGGTTAAAGAAGCAGTTTGTCAGTTTTAGAGCGCTCTGCAAGGTGAATGAAAATGAAAACAAGCAAGCACTATCCATCTCCCTAACTGATTCCCCACCTTGTATGCCTCATGAGTTGCCTTTCAATGAAAAGAGGCAGGGCTAAGCAGGTATACTTTGGCTGAGAACAGGGAACATTTCAGGGGCAGACAAAATTTATACAGAAGCTCAAAACAAACAAACAAAAACTAGCAGGATTCATGGGATCACTAATCACAGTTTTTCTAGGGTATCTTTGAAATTAGATGATTAGTATATGCCAAGAACTACACACTGCACCTTTAATCCTTTAGTAGGTAAACTCTGAAAGCCAAAACCTTGAAATTATGCTTCTAATACTTAGTCCACCCAATTTCTTCTGGTCATGTGCCCAATATCACCACCCACCACACTGTTGCACAAGGGCTGACTGTTTGTTTTTTTTTAGTTTCAACTTCTTTCTTTGACACATTGCTCTATTTTCACTTTGGTTAATGCTTTCCTACATTACCCAGCAGTGATTTAGTCCTTTAGTCTGTCCAGCTCTCTCACCTCCTCATCTATCCATTCTGCTCAAAAACAGCTTTATCTGTCATGCTAATACTCCACTGTAACTTAGCATAACTGTGTTGAATAGCTGCATAGAATTCTGGATGTCTGAGTCCAACTTCTGCAGTCTCCACTACTTCTACATTGGATTTCTCATTAATGTGACATTAAACATCACTGGAAAAAGGACACTGGGGAAGAAAAGTGTTTGCTCTTTTGTTTTTAGGAGCGAAGGTGAATTGTTGTGTTTGAGATCGGTGAAATCTTTCTCCTATTAAACACCACTGTAATGGCGTGAACAATGTGACATCAGTGTGGAATACACCTGTCAACTTCGGACAGGAATAATGTAGATATAACACCAAACAACAAATTAGCACATCACGAATGTTTCAATATAAACCTAGTTTCCATGTGTTTCAGCGATGAGCTTTCCTTTAATTGTGTTCCACTGTGCCAGAATACCACAATGTACACCACAGAGGATCCAGCAGTAATCCTGCTCACCTGTCTCCCCTGCAGAGACTTGCACACAGACTGAAACTCAGTGGTGCGGTCTCGGCAGGACATGCTGATGGAGTCGACAGGAGGAGCAAGGGGAAGAGGTACAGACAGAGGGGTCTCCAGAGGCTGGACCAGCTGGGTCTGGGTCTGGGTCTGGGTCTGTGAAGGCCCAGTGTAAACCCCTTCCTGGTTGCTCTTAGGAGTGTGGCGCCGGCGGGTATTCATGAGTGCTGATACGCATAAGATACCTGAGAACAGGACAGGACAATCACCACATGAAGGGATAGTACAATACAATTTTACATGTAGTGATTATTAAAAGGTTTAGGAAAAGTAACTAAATACTGAAAAAGCATCTATTAAAATGCACTAGTATCTCCTGCATGGTCATGGATAAGACATATATAGTAAAAGCGTCTTTATCTCCTGCATGGTCATGGATAAAAATGTATAACATTCAGTAATATTATAAAAATTTCTATTCTAAAATTCTATAAAATTCAGCACACTTCTGAGCTGGAAGGTTGGCTGACCAGGGTGCAAGGTGCTAACCAACAGGTATTGGGCAATAAACATTACCTAGCTAACTTCTCTCTTGTATCAGCTTTTGTTATTCTTACTAATTTTATGGCAATAATATATAACTATGTAGTGTAATACCTTTTCAAACAGACCAAATCAGTAACAGAGACAGAAATAAAAAAAAAACCCTGTACACTGAGCTGCCTGACTAATCTTCCATATAAGCTAGCTAGCTAAGACAGTTGACAGTCGGCTAAGTGAATTTCTAACAGCTGTTCTGTCAAAATAAACACTCCACATACATTTGAAACCCAGTTTTAGACATGACAATATGACCAATTAGACTATAAAATAAACTTTTTTTTACCAGACAGACCAGCTACTTCAGCTACTTTCCCTTTTGGTTTTTGGGTTTTTTTTGTGTGTAGCTGCGCTATTAGCCGTGAACATCCGGGTTCCAACACAACCCGTGACGTCACTGCCACGTCTTCTTACAAGACTCAGTAGTAGGTGATTTTTTTTTTTTTTTAATTAAAACTCATAATGATGCACAAATTCATTTAGAGTTCCTTAAAATAATTTTTGAATCATAGAAAAAATATTTTCATTGTCTTAGGTTTATATGAATTATGAATTATTATTTACTTGGTCTGCTTCTGATATTTTTGATATTTTGTAAACATTGAATGTCCGAGGAAAATAACATTTGAAATAATATCATTTAACAGTGAAGAATTCGCAAATTTCCCCAAAATAGAAAATTAAAAATGCTGTATATATGTGTATGAAAAAAGTAAATTAGCAATATTTTCAAATTAGCAAAATAATAGTTAATCATATCACATTTATTAATCACAATTATAACAGCGCTTTAATGCAAAACTAAATAGACTAAAATATACTAATTAATTATTAGATAAATGAGTCTATTTAGTTTTGGCTTAAAGCACTGTTAGAATTGGTCTGTTAATATTTCTCCTTGTAAGATACGGTTTTCAAAATCACACATGTTTATGGTGACATGATTAACTGCTACTTTTGTAAAGATGTAATTAACTGTAATTAACCGGTTAATGATCACTCACCTGGTCTCTGTGTAATTCCTGGCGCCTTTAAATAACGTCACAGGAAGGATCCCGGAAGTTCAGTTTGTAGTTAATCCCTAAAAGCAGCCTTTTGCTAGTTGTCATGTAACCATAAGAAAACGTTGAGTTTCAACTCAGGGACTGGACTGAAAACACACACACACACACACACACACACACACTCAGTCAGGCATCACACACCTGTATTCAGTTTTTGCTGCTATAGATATTTATTATATACTGTATATTTATACTCTCCACCTGGCTGCTACTACTTATGTTTAATCTTTTGCACTACTGTCATAAGACTCTTTTTTTCTTATTTGTACTGTGTGCTAGTCGGCGCTGCACTGTAACTCACCGTGCCCATTGTCTTGTTTTGTACTGTCATGTGCTGTTTGCACGTCTGCACTATGCACTTTATGTAAATATATGTAATGTCTACTGTAGTTCTGTGCTTTGTTCTATGTAGCACCTTAGTCCTGGAGGAACGTTGTTTCCTTTCACTGTGTACTAACTAGCCGTATATAGTTGAAATGACAGTAAAGCCACTTGACTTAACAGAACAATCCCAGAGCGGAATGAAAAGGTTCCTCAGGAGAAAAAATCCCAGGAAACCCAAAAAACTAAACGCTAATGCTCAGAAAACCTGTTTCCCGAGCCTCAGCTATGATGCCTAACTTCTGAAAACAAACGCCAGAACTCTTTATTTCAGTGGCTTACCTTGCAGCTTGTATGTCAACAGTAAACACTTTAAAATACTGTCTAAAATGCTGTTTACTTTGGTTTATTTTTAAACCTACTTTAAAAAGCCATTTTACATCCGGTTTATACTTTATTGGTATAATTAATGAGATCTGATTACATACTTTCACATATTTTGTCAAATTTTATGCTTGTTACAGACATGAAACTTGGTCATTCTGTACTGTTCCCACATGCTATAGCACACCATTTTACATTTTGGCCCCTATCTCAAGATCTGTGTGGCCTAAAGACAAAATCTTTTGCTCAATTTGAAAAACCTACTTTTGGTAACTAATCTTATCTTCACAAAGTTGGTGTCAAATGGCTCAGGAGAGTTTCTCCATCGATTATTGTGAGAAAGATGTTGAGATTTATGAACATTTATGAACTGATTCATTCAAGCAACTTTAACTCATGAGCATTTGTATGGACTTGAGTGAAACTTGACAAAGTTTCCGGACAAGGTCCTGAGGAGGTATGCCCAGTTGTGGACATGGTCATCAATAGGAGGTGGAATTAAGCTCAGAAAACTGTTTCTCAGGAACCATGGAGCCAATTGAACTGAAATTTAGGATTCGCCATCTGTATGCTAATCTGTAGCAGTTTTGTTTAAGACAAACTGGTTTCTTAAAAAGTATGGCCATCATCAGCTAATCAGCTTTCAGCAGCCATTTGATAGGTTAACAATGAGCAATGGTCACAAATC
>CM040989.1:4784775-4795233 GCA_022985145.1 Pangasius djambal | reverse complement strand
TCCAAAATTTGAGTATTTTTCTATGTTATGTTCATGTTTATGTTCATAAACTTTTTATTTAATAAAATATGTTTTCATAGTTTGTGTTGTCCCTTATTATCAATGCAAAATGGTCACTAACTAAAGAGGATTTATGCTGATATTGCCCAAAAACCCTATTTTGTTCAGGCGTTTCCAAACTTTTGGAGGGCGGTGTATACAGAAGAGGAATTACAGAAGAGAAAGAAAAAAAAAAAAGAAAAAAAAAAAAAAAAAAAAAAAAAAAAAAACACCACCACACTTCATTGTGAAACCAAAGGTCATAACATTATGAGGACAGCAACATTTTTCCACAATCTGCTATTCCTCAGACTCATTCAATATTTTGAAGATGGAAACGTAGTAAAAAGCATGAAGCTTGGCATATGATAATGTAATTCTACTTCGAATATATTTACTTGAAAATTAGATTAATACAGTTATTTAAACAGAAGCATATACATATACAGTTTTCCAGGAAGAGGTTAAGTCACTTGCTAGGTACATTAATCCCATAACCAGGGCAGGGGGCATCTTACCTGGCACCTGTAGGAAATTCTCAATAAAGCGGATGTAGTCCTGTGCCTGAGGTGGCAAGTCGTCAAATTTGCGCGCTCCCTCTGTGCTGCAGCACCACCCGGGTAACGTCTCATAAGTCACCACGACTTTCGTCAGGACATCCATGTTAGCTGCAATTGAAAATTATATAGTCACACCGCACAGAGGAAAAAGAGGAGAACAACTAAATTCCCAAATGTGAGAAGTATAACTCACCAGGAAAGCTGTCCAAGGGCTTGTCATCAACAGTGTAGGCCACGCCCACTTTGATCTCCGACAATGTATCAAGAATATCCAACTTGGTCAGAGCAATACTGAAAAACAAATAGGGACAATCCAAAACATGTGATTGGTTAAACCTTAGGCATAAAAGAAACTCAATGGGACCACACAGTGTGTAAAGTTAGACTTACGCCGAGAAGCCATTGATCATATGGGCATAACGAACTAAAACCAGGTCCAGCCACCCGCAGCGTCGCCGTCTGCCGGTAGTAACTCCAAATTCCCTCCCTCTTGATTGCAGAAGATCACCAATGTCCTATACATCAAGCAAAAGAAAAACCTACACATGAGGAAACATACCCTACGTATATGCTGTTGTGTCTGTATCAGCTCATGTTAACACACTCACGTTGTCCTGCTCAGTGGGAAACGCTCCAACCCCAACTCGGGTGGTGTAAGCCTTAACCACGCCATACACACGGCCAATGTGGGATGGGGGAACTCCGAGACCTGTGCACACACCTCCAACGGTGCAATTGGATGAAGTCACGAAAGGATAAGTCCCTGTGGAAGGCAAAAACGACCCATCATACCATAGACTGATTATACAAAGAATACATCTGTTGAAAATAATCGAGCTGTGTTGAGAGAAATAAGGATTATTCCAATAAAAAGTTACAAAGGGGCACAATCCCTACCAAAGTCAATGTCCAAGAGAGCTGCATTAGCCCCCTCAACCAGAATCTTCTTGCTTGGTCCAGTAAGAGCTTTATGCATGAAGTACACACCGTCTGTGACCAGAGGCCGTAACTTCTCTGCATAACCCTACAGAGAGAGGATAAGCACAAGGTAGTGTAAAGCAAAGACCGACCACAAAAATTCTAATGGTGCACAACAGACTGAAACTGAGCTCAGCGTTAACATCCACTTACAGCAGTAACACAATTTACATTGTAGAGAAAAGAGACTTTGCAATGCAGCTTCAGAAAAACCTAATTACTTAAAGAAACTGCTTAATCAGCATTTTTCCCTCAAACTTGAACTGTATGAGTCAAAGATTTTCCATATAAGACTAATAATATATTCTGCACAAATTTATCAGTAAAAAAAACAAAACAAATAGTCAGAGTCCACAGATTGAAAAGCACTGTCGTGGAGCATATCCGGCCTGCTGCATTATTTTGCAAAAGTGTACGCACACGAGTCTCATCATTCCGTTTTCAATTTCATTACCTTCAGCTGCTCCAGCTCACCCTCAACATCGATGTTGAGGTTGGGGTACATAGCCTGAAAATGGCTCGCCAGGACACGGAATCTGTTGAGAAAGTTTATGGTTTAGCAAAAGTAGACTCCAGACTATTTGAAATTCACATGTACCAGTTTTGAAACGTAATAAAAGCACTCACTTTTCTTCAAAAACCGAGAAGTCAGAGACCAAGTCGCACACTCTCAGTCCATTACGTGCCGCCTTGGAGGAATATGCTGGACCGATGCCCTTTTTGGTTGTCCCCAAGCTGTATGGTGGAAAAAGGACAAATGAAGGAAAAACAGCTGGAGAAACAGACAAAGTTTGTCTAAGAGAAGACAAGAAAAACCCACTTCTTCCCAGCCTGCTGTTGCCTTTGTTGCTCCTGTATCCCATCAACCGCCTGATGGAAGTTAAACACTGAAAAATGGAGATAAAGTACATAAACAGGCTGCAGCTTAATTTCAACAGTGCTGCATGAAAGAAATAGCTTTAACTAAAGCAGTGTAATATACATAGAGCAACAGACGCGATCGTACCAATATGTGCACGATCAGAAATCTTCAGCCTTTCTTCCCAGTCCTGTAGTCCTGAATTCAAAACACAAAATTAGGTCTCTCAAATTAGAGCAACAACAATAGTAAAGGAAATGTGGATGCATCATGGTAGAAATGTGTCATGACTTTCCTCACAAAACACATATTCCTAAGCTCACCTGGCCCTTTCTGGGAATTTTTCACCGCTTCCTCAAACAGTCCAGGCAGATGAATCACAACTCCATTTCCTGGAGGACAATGAATAATAGGGGATTCTAGCAAAAGCTACACATCAAGGAATTAACATGATGACCAACATAGTGAAATCAGTAATAACATGCGAAAGGTTCCAAAGAAGCACGTTATGACCAATGCTGCCAGACTGGGCTGAGGAAATGGATTCAAGTCCAAGTTACACATAGTTGATGTTTATCAAACAACAACCCTAACTAAATAAACAAATAAATGATAGTTTCAGACCCATCAACTTTTACACATTTTGCGTAGGAGCACCGCATTTCCAGTGGAACACAATAACATGCCAAAAGAGCAATCTTTCGTTCCTCCCTAATAAAAAACAGCAGATGAGCCAGTAAACATTCAAATCCGAAATGACTGACTGTTTTGCTGTCCTAGGATTCAGAAACCATTCATGATTTCTGGAGGGATATTAGAAACAATTTGCAAAAGCATTACCTCGAAAATGTACTGTTGGGTTTTTTAGGGTGCTTTCAAATGTGCAGTGTTTATCCTGCCTGAATCGATCCCTAGTGCATTCTCCTCTTTGGCATGGTCTGTGTGAGTGAGAACACAGCAACCGGCCTCAGGTGCAGACTAAAACAACTGGTCCAAGACAATCTCCACTGATTGTCTCCAGTGGCAGTCGCATTGTGGTTCCAATCGAACCCTAGCACAGTTTGATTGCAGTGAGAAAGCGATTCAATCCTGAATTGGCCCAAATACACGTGGAATTAAACATGCCGTGTGTTTGGGGTTGGGACCTACACGCTCCTCAGACAACGTTTCTTCACTTTTTGTATTTTTTCAAATTATGTGCAACAAGAAAACCAAACAAACCAAATAGCAAACGAACCAAAAGTAACTATTTCACTCAGATTCGTACTTGGAAAGCGGACTAACGGCACCCATACCGTTCCCCTCTTTTGCTCTATTATAAGAAAGTGGCTTTGTTTTGCTTCATTTTATTTTCAAGTTAATAACCTGAAAATCTCTGCCATACACCAACTTTTTTTTGTACCTAAAATGGGCTTTTTTGATCATGGTGAAGGATTGATTACAGGCAGCACCTGAGACTCTGTGATTGGATGAAACCACACGCCCTCATTAATCATTCATTAAACTCCACGGCTCGGGCTTGGGACAAACTGCCGCCAGTTGCATTGCGCATGCGCGGGCTCCAAGCTTCCCTACTGTGCGGACAAGATGGCGACTTTCAATTTGAACCTAAAAATGAACAAGCGGTGCCATGTTGCCCAGTCTGCAGTACTGCACGTGACTCAGGCGGAAAACACAATGGCTGAAAAAGAGGAAGCTGTGTGCTGTGCGGTTTGGGCAGCAGGGGGCAGCAGATTAACTTAATTCTAAGGAGAGAAGGTCAAATGAAACGCACCGATAAAAGAGACAGCCTTTTTATTGAGCACGCCGCTGGGTAAGAGGTGGAAGTCGTACTCCACGCCGTCCACCACCACCGTGTGTCCCGCGTTGTTTCCTCCCTGTTACACACAATGCGTTCAGACAGAAATGTAGGTAATGTTGTTGTTGTTGCAGCTGTGAGGGCCGGACATAACTCCAGGCGCTAAACTCTCCGGCCCACCATTTCACTCAAGGACAGAAGTAACAAATGTCGCTAATAAAAAGTCGGTAGTGACCTTTGTTAAAAATATCCAGCATTATTTAAGCAAGAGAGACTATGGAAAGGTGTACAGTTCCTGGGTTAATAGTCGGTCGCTGCTAGTGAACAGAGAACCCTGAGGAAATAGGAAGTAACTTAGCAACCATGTGTTAGCTTGCTAACAATTAGCTAACCACAACAGTAGTGCTGCTGCTTGTGATGAAGTTTTGTTTTTTTAATTAAACTTGTCGATACTATATTTAAACAATTAAAAAAAAAACCTGACTCACTTCGACAACTTAGGAAAGTGAGTTGTTATATACGGCGCGGTACCTGGCATCTGCAGACAATGTCGGCGTCCATAGCCAACAGGTCGACCACTTTCCCCTTCCCCTCATCTCCCCACTGAGCTCCGAGAACGACGGTCACTTTATTTGAAGGCTCCCGGGGATTCCTCTGAGAATCCGTCAGTCCACTTTCCCGGGAACGTTTAACCGCGGGCTCGCCGTTCAGAGAAGCCGTTTCTTGTCCATTAGACATCGTGTTGTCCGCCGCCATGCCTCCTCTGCGGTGTTGTGCTGCGGAAGCGCTGAGCGACGAACGACACACGGGCGGAGTTTTCAAAATAGCGGTCCAGGGGGTTTAAAAAAAAAAAAAAACGCACACACAGTCACAGGTTTTATCACCTGTTAACCATAAAAGGAGATATTTCAACTCGCTTGTGTTGTCTCAGGCGATATTGTGAGTTTAGGGAGTAGTGTAAGCTTTGACCTATGAGCAGAATGTTTAGTTTGAAATTTGTTTTCAGAGCTTGGTGTATGTTAATTCACAGAACCGGAAGCGCTGATTTTTGGCGCGTAAGTAGGCATGCTTAATTTTGGCGCGCTCTTTCCAAGCATCAGGTGTTTGCCAGAAAACACATCCTATATAAATTACACTTATGGCCAAAAGTCTGTGGATACCTGACCATCACACACATGTGCTTTTTGTTTTAGTTCCACTTCACTGTTATAATAACCTCCACTCTTCGGGGAAGGTTTTCCACTAGATTTTGGAGCGTGGCTGTGGGAATTTGTGATGATTCAGTCACAAGAGCATTAGTGAGATCAAGCATAGATGTTGGGTTAGGAGGCCTGGGGTGCAGTTGAATTTGAGAAAGTTTAGAAATTAAAACGTTCCATGGCTCCAGAAAATAGTCAAAATAGTACCGAACGGTCAGATTCAGTCCATGAATAAATCAGTATAATAAATGATTGTATATTGTTACCATTATGTGAAAGGGGAAACAGCACATCTGTAATACCTTTTTCATACCCATGGTAGGCCAGTTGTGTTTGCCATTTTAATTTCTTTGCATGAAAGAACCAAATTACTGCTCTCCTCCTTCTTATATTTATTCTTTCACAAAGACCATTTCAAACCACAAACACCAAGGTTTGCACTTAGCTTCTACTTACACCCAATTCTGAAAAAACATTGGAAAATGTTCTTTCCACATTGAATTATTGGTAATATGCCATTCATACTTGAACTGAACAGACAAATATATAACTGTCTTTGACTACTTAGTGAGACTCAACACTGAAAAAGAGCTTTATAGAAGCTCACTTTTTTCAAGAACTTTTCACACATCCTTAAGTTCCTCCTTGCTCTAGTTCCTCCTTGCTATTTAACACTGACTAAATATGTAAGTGAGCAATGTCTTCGAAGAGGAAGTAGTCTGTGAAAGTAGGCAACGACCTTTTATTAGGACATCTCTTAAAATGTAGTAGTAGTAGTAGTAATAATAATAATGTATTAGTATAAGAGCTGTATCTAGAATGTGATATCTTTGTAGCAAATTTGAATAATTGTGTGTAGTAATTGTGCAATAATAGTCCATATTAGGTTTAAAAAAAGGCCCAATCTGAACTCAACAAATTTTGAGAACACTGTTGATTTTGCTGTATACCACATCTGCAGATTTCAAATGATATGACAGTGGGTTATGGAGCAGAGTTAAGATGAAGCAGGTAGTATTGCTGTCTCACAGCTCCAGTCTGTGGACTGGAATCCCATGAGGAATGAATTCTCCTGCCTTGTACCCAGTGTTTGCAGAATAGGCTCCAGATCCAGTGCAACCCTGACCAGGATAAGATGGCTACTGAAGAGTTTTGCAAACTTATTTTAAAAAAAAATCATCATCAGTTGCACAGACTAACACACTGCAACTGGATCACTAACTTGTCTTTTCTGATTTTGCATCTAGTTTCCATTCAGGGCCGTTCCTGTTGTAAAGCAGGAGTTATGGCTACTCTGAGAGAAAGCTGGGTGGGACTTTCAGTTACAGTTTTGCCCCACAATATCCTAATAAAGAAATTATAACAATAAATGTGAAAACTGGAAACAGTGAATTACACTAGGAATATTGTGCATCTACTTTGTGTAGTAATCTGTTATGAATGTTGCATAATAGTTAACATTGTTTCCTCTTGAACTATGGAAAGCCATATTACATTTGCAGTATAAAGGTCTTTTTTTTCTTTTTTTTATGCTTTGTATTACTTTATGTCCTGGTTTGTCCTCCAGGTGTTTGGGCAGGTAGTGTTGGTGTCTTCCAGCTCCAAGCTCTAGAACTTGATACTGTTAATATCCAGTTTCCTCAGCATGGCTGGAAATGTCTGCATGAAAATCTGCACGTGTTTGTGTGGGTTTCCTCTGGGTGCTCTGGTTTCCTCCCACCTCCAGTAAACATGCCTGTAGGTAGATTGGTGACTCTAATTTACTCCTAGGTGTCCGTATGTTTCATTTATAGGACTGAATGAAATTTATTGAAAAAATATAGTCCAGTCCATAACTAGGATGTGATATCATCATTCAGCTGCTTGTATGAGTGAACTGCAGACATCCCTCTGCTTCAAGCTTGCATTGGTACCAGATACCAGCCCATCTGCTACCATTTTCATTGCTCTACTTCCCTCTGGCGTGGGTACATACACAGATCTTAATTGTAGGTTGATGAAAAGTCCAGAATTGCTGGCTGGAAATAGGCTGGGTGGAATTTCTTGATATTAAAATTGCATCTTTAAACAAGATTAATTTTCTTCTAGTTTGTTGAAATGAATCCTCATCTTGAAATGGTTTAGTGCGATGAGTATCATGTTTGTCTTTTCTTGGGAAGTGTTTGGACAGTGGTTTGGAAAAATCATTCACCATTTGCATATTTGCTGTGTGTTGTGTATTTAACACACACCTCTCATTTCTTTTTCATTTCCCCATTTGCTTATTTGTGTTGTGGGTTTGCACAGCTCATTTTACTGTGTAATTAAGAAACTAGGTTTCAGAAATGATACAGCACTTGATTCTCCAATTCTCTGAGATAAACAATCCGTGTCAATGTGTCCGACTTCTGAATACATTACAGGGAACTGAATGTAATACTCTCGGCCTCTCAGTCTTCCAATTTAGCTACCAATACGCCAGTGTTTGGCGTCTACGTCGTCTTAATTTTCCTCAGAACTTGTCACTGTCTGTCAGTGGAAACTTTTTTCCACTTGATTGTACTAAATGATTCTTGTGTGTTTGCTGAGGTCATACATCACATTTTTTTTTGCAAATTCTTTCTCTGTCTCTTCACTAGATCATCTGGTGGAGTCGGTGCTGTGTCACTCTTTGTGTAACTGGGCTTTGCTCCACAGAACCCCCATAGACCACCGCTTCTGCGCTCTTGTGAGCCGAGCTGCTCCTCCTCCTCGACCCACTCAAAAACACACTGCTGTACACAGTCACACCAATCTCACTCAGTCCGCCCCTAACATACATCCCACATATATCCAGTTCACAGTAAATTACATTTTATATTTGTTGTGGATACAGTCAACTCCAGAAATGTTGACTCCCTTCATGACAACGAGCAGCCCAAGTATCGAAGTCTAAACATAAAAAAATCCTTAAATAGTGCACCTAGAGAGAAAAACAGCACTGAGCCACCACCATGCCAAATATTTCGAAGCACTTTTATATTTTTAGGTTTGAACATGTGGCCGACTTCAATTCAGACCACGGGTTTTCAACATGGCTCAAATGTTAAAATGCTCTTTTATCCTCTTCCAATTTATTATAGCTGTTACTGTGCTCACTTGTATTTTTATATCCATTACTTCACATGTGCAGGTCAACAATTATGTGTCTCTTTTGTGTTGAAAGTTCTTTAGTTTTTCCTGTGATGTTGGATGATGCATGGTGATGGAAGTGCAACCTCGTATTTTTTACATCCCAAGGAAACACTAAATGGTTAAAGTAAAATAAAGTTTCTGAGGACTGAGAGCATGTTTAATTTTTAAGAACTTGTCACCATTTATTTGAAATATTTCTTTGGGGTGTGAATAACTTTGTCATACATGTTTTCAAAGAGAAAATACGGTTTGAAAAGTATTATTATGAGAATACGAAGAAGCGGCACAGTGGAGCAGCGGGTAACGTTGACAGGCCGGGGGTACCAGAGAGAGGGAAAGGTAAGTAGATTCTCCAATAGTCATGGAGAATGCATGGAGAATTTATATCTTTAAAATAATATTTATTTTATACAATAGTGTTTGCTTGTTTGGAGCAAAAGGTGCCAATAATTCTGCAGTTTGCAGGAGATCGTCTTGGCCTCAGAAGGAGCAAGTTAAAGAAAACGGGCTAGAAAAAAGCTTCCTGAGAGCAGATACCTCTACAGGAATCAGATAGTGGAAGTGAAGAAAACCTGGAGGGGGGTATTTTTCTTCTATAGATCCTCTTGGATCCCCTAAGATTTTTGATCTATTTGTTAAATTCATGACTGGAAATTTCCCTCCTCCTTGGGTTTATGACTCTTTCTTTGGTATTAAATTTTCAATGCTGTACCATTTTGTGCCCCACGGAGGTGCTGAAGCCCACGGACTGCACGTGTTTCTTAAGCCCTGGATTTCCATCTGTCATATTTTATGAGCAGTGTGATGTGTCATATTTTACAGTGTTTCCAGTAGAACTGTATAAGGTCAGTGTAGGCTCACATGCTATATCACAGTAGCTGCAGTTTGAATTGATACCAGATGTTAATGTCCTTTGCAGATGAAATTCCATTTCGTGCTGTTGGCTAACGTGCTCACGGCTCAGGTTACCTGCGTGCTTTAATATGAGCAAAAACAATAGAATTTTCATATATTCTTACTGTGTTTTTAATCGAATGGCAGCATCAAAGGAACCTCAGACCAGGTGTGTTACATTTTTGAAATCTTTCATGTTGTTAATAACACAACACTTAATGAGTTTTAATGAGACGTCATTTGTCATTTTGCTGCAGGAAATGATTTAACTGTCTATGATTAACCACAGCCAGAAGCAAATGAACACAATTAACTTGTCTGTCTGTGTCTTTCACACACTCTCACACACACATGCAAACACTAAGGATTCATTCCTAAAAGCATTTGAAACCGTTCAATTGGTTTAACTGATCTGTGGTTTAGCCCAATGGTACTGCTTTCTTTCACATGTAACGTATTAATAGTTTTACAAATATTTTTGCATGCATAAATAGATAGTTCCTTTCCTTTACCATGCACAGCTGTGTTTCAAAAGGACAAAGGCTCTTAGACATTGCTGCTCGTGCCAGGTATCTATTTCTGTAGAATGCTATGTTTTTGTTAGAGAATTGATTTCAGTCCTCGTGCATGTGTTCAGTAGCTGCCAGCATTCCAGCAATGGTTGTCGGTCAGTGGGACAACCTGGACAGTGCTCATCAAAACCCATTATGTAGATCAAACCATGAATAACAAACAGCATATGTCTGCCATTGCCCACGTGTCTGCAAAGACCCTGCGTGATTTAGTTGATCCCTATGCATTTTTCTTGGAGTGCATTCAGAGCTCGTGCTCTTTTGGCTGGGCGAAGCTGCTGATGTAGGCTCCGGCTCCAGGAAACTTTCATTCCTGCATCCTCACGGGGCCCAGTGGAAATCCAAACGCAGCGTGTCTCAGTGCCATGAGTGAAGAGTCACGGCAGGATGCAAGGACCTATCTGTG
>CM040989.1:4762604-4779980 GCA_022985145.1 Pangasius djambal | reverse complement strand
GGGGGGGGACACGACGACATAGACCTCGGACATTTGTATGGCTTTCATCTAGGCTTCCCCATCATATTCATACTTTAGTTATTCCTGTTCTTTCAATGAGCCAAAGCAAATTTGAGAAAAGTTCTGTGGCTATTCAGCTGGACAACATGCATGGACTACACCATATTTGTCTTATTATGTCTGAATCTCTTGTTATGTCTGAATTTGCACTGAATTTCCACATACTGTTTTGAATTGTACTGTCCTTTACCATGTATTCTTAAGACGTGCTAAAGATCTAACTAAATATCTCCTCTAAAACCCCACTAAAAGGATTACAAAGGCCAAATAGTCAAGTTACTAAGGTGCAATAGTCAAATAGTCAAACAACTTATGCCTCAATTTGTTATAGAAATACGGTGTATCTTTTGGGGATTCATATATATGTGTGTGTGTATATGTATATGTATATATATATATATATATATAATGTATATGTATATATATATGTATATATATATGTATATGTAAATAAGAACTAATGTTGCGAGTGGAGAACTGAGGAAACTTCGGACCTCAAGTACCATAGGATTGGTCCAAGCAATCATTTGGGCCAATCTTTTGGATTTGCCACTTTACAGAGTCATACCTAATTTGTGTAGAATTGAGAACAATTCAGATTTGTGTAGAACTGACCTATGCATAAATTTGCACATTGAGATAAGTTATTTCCCAATCTAGATTTCCCACAATGTAAATTTAGGACAAAGAAGTCCAAAATAAATTAATCCAACATGCATTCAGTATACTGTCTCTTACAGACATGTCTGGGCCATTCAGATGGCTGAGATGAAGTGGGTTCTACATAGAAAAATCAGGAAACCAGGAAACCAGCTGGGCAATGGCAAGCATTGCTCAAGGACTACAAGTAATAGAAAACACTTTGGAGAGGACCAAAACCTTGAGAATTTTGCTTGGCTGAATCAGTGGGGGCACACAGCCTTGGCTAATAGCTTCAGTATGTCTAATGAATCCAGAGTGGCCAATACTTCCAGCTCCGAGGCCACCACTGGGGAAGACATGCCTTGGTACTAAGAGTCAATAAACAAACGATCGGATCCATTAAGTCTACGCTTATACAGCCAATGGGACCTTAACCTGACACCTTGTTTTTGCACAGTCCATAATCACTGCATAATGAGGCACCATGCGTGTAGGCAAGGTGGTGTGAGAGAGAATAGGCCTGATCTAAGACAGAGGTTAAGTGGAAAGGCACAGTATGATATATATCTGTTACCTGGAATGATATGTGTCATGTTCAACATCCACAGGTGGTTCTCTGCATTCCAGATTGACCACTGAACTGTTGGTGGTCCTAACAGCTCTCTATATATGATCCAAAGATACATGAAATCTCATAATAGGAACCAGAAAATGGTAGCACAGTACTTCTTATACTCACTATGGAACTAGACATAGCATCAAAATATCAATAAAACTAGACTATACACTGTCTACAATTACACTTCACAGACATAAACATTCGGCACTCCCTTTCTCTTCTCAAATAGCTCCAGTAATGTTTCCTTGAGTGGAACTGCTAAGACCTTTATCAAATTTTGAGACCTTCATCCTCACAACATAGCTTACACTTCATTTTCTGAGATCTCTGGTTTAATCATAATTCATTCTGGAGGACAGTCTTAACTCTAGAAGGTCAGGATTCCTGTAGAGTGCTACCATATCTCAGTCGCTGTTTAGTCTTTTCTATCCAACACTCTATATCCAAATATGCCTCTGGAGTATCAGAGAGAAGCTACAGGTATGTTTGAAGGTTTCTACATCCAAAGAAGTGAGTCCGTAGAGAGAGAAAGTGCAGATGCTATACCGATCAAGTGGCAATGGAGGCAACATATGCTGCACACATCACCGGTGACAAGAGGGCTGAGGTAATGAAGAATGAAGTAAAGGTCATCCTAGACTTCCATACATGGCTTGACAAATCTGAGTCAGAGTTTTTATAGATTGAATCCTACAGCTATGCATTAATTGAAAAGCCACTGGAAAAAATGGAAATAAAATGAAATGTCTGAAAAATAACTTTGTAATATTGGTGCATTTCGTACAGGTCTGGTCAGCTCAACAGATCATTCTGGAGCAGCACTGTATATAGCATTATACTTGTCAGTATCATGATGACACCTTAAATTGTGTCTGTTTTGGGTTGTTGTGTTTAATGCCAAAATATATTGAAATAGTGTACACGTGGCTTGGACTTCAACTGCATACTGAGTGGGTGTCTAATGGAACTGAAAGGCCACAACAAAATGATAGCTATGGAACTTTATTCAACATTATGTGCAGTTAGCAAGTGTTGGTAAAACTATCTGAATTCGCAGGATGGGGTGAAATAGGACACACAGTGTACTGGTTTGCAGAAATGACCCAAATTTTTTTTAGCAATTTCTTCTTGCAAACACATCTGCACTAACTATCCACACAGCAGATATCTGTTTCACGTTCAGCAGGTAAGTGTCATGTCCTGGATTTCACCTCAGAGCCCAGAATAGTCTGGTTTAACCGAAGTCCTTAGTTAAATAAGACCGCATATCCAGAGGAGTTAAGCATGTGTGAAGTTGAAGAGGTCAAAGGGTTGGAGAGTGCCCCATTAAGTCCAAGCTAGTGCAGATGGCTGTAGAGGGCATACCGATCTCTTAAAGTGTAGGGGTGTAGGGGAGTTGAGAAAGAGAAAGAAGGAAACAGGATGTTGATATTCCCCCCCTTCTCCATCTATTCGAAATGAGCAACAGTTTCCCAGCATTCCTCATCAGGAGATTCCCTAAGGCCATAGCACACTGATTATGTGTATGTTAAAGAGATGGTTATGTCAGGCTCTGCAGGAGGCAAACTTTCAAAACAGCATGCTTGTTAACACTGTAAAAATATTTTAGAAAATACCAACAGGTTTGTATGTGTTTTTTTTCCCAAGTGCATTCTTCTCCCTTCAGATAAAGTGCTAAAATGACATTTCATATGATTTCATGAGTCATAGAATGAGCTTTGGAAAACAATCCATTCATAACTTCATATATATACTACAAATGCAGTGATGCAATTATTCCAACAGCTGTGCTATTTTTAGCAGGTGATTTTAAGACCTGATAAAGAACAGAATGCATACAATCTTATATTATTTCTTAGCATCAAGAGGATTGTGTAGATTCAGATTCATGTTCAAATACCACATAAATTTAAAAGAAAGAGAGAGAGAATTATTCAAGGAGCCTGTCAATGTTTAAGATTTCAAACTCGGGCTCTGTTTATAATGTTTGACCTTGTATTGTCAGTTTTTATTATAGTTACCTGCACTTGCATTACCATTCTCCCACCTGTGATTTTATAATGAGAACTGACATGACTAAGACGTTTAAAAACACGCTGTAAACAATGAGTTACAGTGGACTATTCATTAATGACTTCTAATGAGGATCACTATAGCCTTGGGAAAACCCCATAAGAAAAATTGTGGGACTTTAGAAAGTAGATTGTGCAAAGGGAGTATCTACAAGATAAAATCTTCACAGTCTACAGACGGAGGACTGGAAGTGACCCTCTGCAAATCAAAGCCAAAGTCTAAGGCCAATCTGATACTTGATTGATACAGAATATTACAGAATGAATAGGTCTACACTGACAAACAAAAGTCTTTGTGGATGCATACACACTGAATAACTGTTTTCAATGAAAGAGTCTTGTGATTAAATACTGAATATCATCAGACCGTGTAAATATTTCCAGAACTTTATAGAATTAAGAGAAAAAAAATCTTCAGATAAGAGTGATTTTACACAGTGGACAAAAATATTCAGAGAACCCTCATGGAAACTGTATATATGTGCACTGACAGTATATTATTAAAAAATGTTCCAGCGTATAAAACATAAGCAGAGTTATGACAGCTTCAGGTCTTTTACAGTTTGGAAACCTTCATCTATTTCAGGGAAAGATGCAAATCTAAACAGGCGGTTTGGGATAGAGACCAGATGTGTCTGCACTAAGCATGCTTCAACATATGGGCTGCTGGAACAAAAAATGCCTCAGGAAGATCAGCATCTCTGAAGGGTTATATACACAAAAGTAAAACTTACTATATAGTTTGTCAACTGCTATCTTCTATGGCTTAGGTGCTTGCAATTGCCTTTACATTTGTTTTTGTCTTATGTGTAAACTCATAAGTTGTCTTTTCGTAGAAATGTTGTACAAGGCCACATTAGTTTAAGGGCATCCAGGGAAAACAAAGAAGCCAAGACTGAGTTGTTTGAATTGGAGGAAGACAGGGTATTTTTGGGAGGAATTTTACAAAGGTACACTTTGACTCAAGGCAGAGAGACTTAGACTGAACTTATGCCTGGGAGAAATGGTAACTGAGGTTTGATTTGATTTACAGACAGAGAAAAAGTTTGAGAACAAAAGCAGTCATTGCTTTGCCTGGCTGCTAGACAGTTTCTACTGCTGACCACTGGCACCACTACAGTTTCTGAACTTCATCTGCTTAATAGCTTCTCAAACCCTGTTTGTAGTTTAAATCTCCTTTTGATGGGGCATTTTATTTCTCATCATCTCATCAAGTGTAAATGTGATATAATCATTGTTCATAAAAAATATGAAATGTGAAACCAAGTCAAACATGGTCCATACATTTAAACCTGAAAGCTCGTGAAAGAAAAGATATGGAAGTAATTCCCCACTGTACAGACATGGAAACTCTTTGTTGGAGAGTTTTAACAGTAAACCAGGGTTTACGTCCTTTGAACAGAAAGATTTATTTTTGATGGGGCTTTTGGAGGAGAGTTGTGGTCTTTATTGGGAATGAAAGAACAGACACAGACTGTCCCTGCTATGCAAAATAAAAGGGCCTGTGTCTCCCAATGATATTCAAGTTTATGAGCTTTCTTGTGATCCAAGACAAAAGGATATCTAAAGCACAGCATGATCCTGCTTTATTGTTTTCTCTCTCCAGACTGTATTAGACTGTACTAAATTACCCCAATGTAAAGGGTAATTTTAAAAATGAACAAAAAAGACAAATGAAATGAGACAATGAAATGACACAATGTGTGTATAATAAGGTTTAATAATACAGCAAGATCTGTGACCATTTATGTGCCTTATAATTTTAAATACTTCTTAAATAAGAAAAAATAAATTAACAATTCGAAAGCATACAAAAATGTAAGAAAAGAAATAAACCGGCTGCAAAATGATAGCAAAATTTTCTAAGCGCTCAGACAAATTTGTGATTATGATAGATGAGCTGGAGGTAGAGTAGGGGGGCTTGTTAGTGGGGCTACAAACTATTTCCTTAAACAATCTTATGAAAACCATACGGTACCGGAGAAAACCACAGGCCAAAGTCCCCCCCAAACAACACCCCCTTCCCCCCCCCAAACTCCTCACACACTCACTCATTACCCGCCCCCTCTTCCAAAAACATACCTCCGTACCCTCCCTCACTGTCTCTCTTTTGCAGACAGGCTGCAGACAAAAAGTGCTGCGAGCTTTACGGGATCTCCTGACCAGTTGCAAAAGCTAAGTAAAGGCTGAAAGAAAGTAACACAAAAGAAGACAGAAGAAAATAAGATGCCAGTTGAACAACGGATGGATGCAGAGGCAGAGGAAGACCAGTCTCTGAGAAAGATGTGCTGTGCTGCAAACCCTTTTCTTTTCCTTGCAGTGCTATTGATTTGCCTGCCTCAGGGAGTTTTGGGTCAAAACTTGCAGGAACAGGATGGTTTGTGCAACGCTGAGGGATGCTACTCAGTTCACTTCCAGCGCAAGACCTTCCGGGAGTCCTGGAGAAGTTGCAAGGATAGAGGGGGCAATCTGGCTGTGGTGAAGCGACCAGAAGAGGCAGCATTGATCAAGGATCTGCTGAATGCTGGGGAGCGTCATGGTCCTCGCCCCAGGCTCAGGCTCTGGATCGGTCTCCAGAGGCAGCCTCGACAGTGCTCAGCCACGCGTCCTCTGAGGGGCTTCACCTGGATCACGGGAGATCAAGACACGGAGTACACTAACTGGCAACGTGAGGAATTACCAGGTGCATGTACTGCCCCTCGTTGTGTGGTCGTTACCTACAATACTACAGACAAAAGTAACAGTGACCAGAACAACTTTAAGTGGCTGGATGGTTCATGCATGCTTGCTGTGGATGGTTTCTTGTGTCACTACACATACCGAGGGATGTGTCCAGCTCTGCAGAGTGAAGGAAAGGGACCCGCACTCTACACTACCCCTTTCAACCTGCTCAGTACCCTGCTCTCCCATATCCCCTATGGATCTGTGGCCACCCTACCTTGTCCAGATATCACCAAGGGAGATCAGTCAGTGCTCTGTATGCTACATGAGGATGGAAGAGTTGGATGGTCCAAAGATGCACCTCTTTGTTCCGATGCTCCAAAGGACTGGTGTGAGCAGGACAATGGAGGTTGTGAGCACTACTGTGTGAATGCAGATTCTCACTATTACTGTGAGTGCTCAGAGGATTTCAAGATAGGAGACGATGGGCAAAGCTGCCAGCCCTTGGATCCATGTCACAGTGCTGACTGTGAGTTTGACTGTGAGCCCAGTCCTGAGGGATACCGCTGCAAGTGTCCAGAGGGGTACCTTCTCTCACAGGATGGTCTAAATTGCATTGATATTGATGAATGCTCACAAAATCCATGCCCCCAAGTCTGCGTCAATGCACCAGGAACGTTCGAGTGCCGCTGCAATGAGGGCTATCAGCTATCTGAGTTTGGTGAGTGTTTGGATGTGGATGAATGTAATTTAGGCAAATGCGAGCACTCTTGTGTGAACTCCCAAGGAAGCTATATATGTCTCTGTCATGAAGGATTCTCCCCTGTACCTGATGATCCAGAGCGTTGTGAAGATATCGATGAGTGCCAACTCGCTGGCTCTTGTGAGCAGATATGCGACAATTATGAAGGTGGATTTGAGTGTAGTTGTGAGGCAGGCTATGAGTTGCAGCAGAATCAATATTCATGTTTGCCTATCGAAGACATGACTGAGCATTACACAACTGCTGAACCGGTTCATTCAAAAACACTTGTTTGGGATGACCCAGGTAACACACCTGACATAGTGACTGATAATATTCCTCTGGAGTGGTTTACGGAACTTCCACCAAGGTTAGACTGGTTTACAGACATAGCACAGGAGGACTACATTACCTCACCAGAACCTGGCTGGACAGAGCAAACCCCTAATTCCCCAACATCAGATTGGTTAAAGGATGCTACAACATCAACTATACCAGCTGATTCAAATGCTATGGATGAAATAAACCAGTGGTTGGACGAGAGCAGAATATTATCACAAGGTGAAGACCACATGCTTTCAACTCTTCCAACGAAGAGGAATGGGGATGCTGATAGGATCACTCCTTTGACACATCAAATCCTTGAGGGTAGTTTGCCATCCGCCTCCAGCCAAGAGCAGAATCCAGGTGGCAAAAAGAAGCATGACAGAAGCTGGTTGCTAGTAGCACTACTAGTTCCTCTCTGTGTCTTTATAGTAGTCATGCTAGCACTGGGCATTGTGTACTGTACAAGCTGTGCTGTTGAGCCACGCAACAAAAATGTAACAGACTGTTACAGCTGGACCACCAACTCCAAACCCGCTGAATCAAAAGCTGCAAAATCACAGGCCTGAGAATTTTGCACAGGACAACATGACTATTAAAAATAGCAGTGTCCCAAACAAGTCTGGCTGTGTCTCATTATGTCATTTTGGTATTATGTGTCATTTTAAGGATTCCAGGTTTGGACTGTTTTGAGAAAACTTTTGAGGACAAAGTATCAGAAATCTGTTTCCAGCTGGACCAAAGCAAGTTATCTCAATGCAGTCGCATTTTATTTGTATTTCACTGTACATTTAGAGGTTCTAATGGAATTAGTACTGTGTTGTTTATACACCCTAAAGTTACATAGATTGTTTTTAGATTTGACTGTGCATTTTACCATACCCGGGTTTTTTTTTTCATATCAAAAATTATTGCTCATATTGACTGCATCCAACATTTTGTAATATATGTACATTCAGGAAGGTCATATTGGTCAGCTACATGTATCTTGATACTAAATGTTTGATTATTGTATTAATTTTGTATCAATTACAAGTAGTGATGTTTGGTCAGTGAAGTATTCCATTTGGTCCAAATTATTGTAAAGCAGTGTATTGCAGAACATAGTATATTGTACAGTTTGCCTGTGTGAATTGGCTCTTTGTAATGTGAGTATGCACTTCATTTGTATTTTACCAAAATGATTCACTATTTGCCTCAAATTTGCAATAAAATTGAGTGTGAAGTTCTGTTGGTTGAGCTGGTTGAGAATTGTCTGAATTCCTGCATAAATTACATGTGGCTTATGTTATGTTTTAGCGCCCCCAACAGTGAAATGTGTATTTAAAATATAATGTGATCACACCTAGGCTGTGGCTACAGAAAGTTATTGGGGTCTGGGGATCCCCTGGGTCCATGAGGCATAGCTTTTTTAAATGACATCACAGAGTTTCTGTTAATATAACACAAAAGCTAACTGGTTTAATAAAGTGTAACTGGTATCGTAGGGGAGAAATTAAGGAATAAATATCCCCAGTGGCTTTAATAAATAAATATGATGGACAACAATTGGCTAAGGTGCTTAGTAAAGAATGAGACAACTAGAACAACTCAACATACAACAGCTAGGCAATTACAAACTCTCAAATATTTATTGATCAAAATATGGTCTACTAGCTCAGCCTGTGTTTTGGAAGCTGGTAGCTGGTCAAACCAAGTTTATCAGCACTTTATCAGCAGTGGTGGTCCATTTGTTTTATTTTTTTTTTTACACTGGAAGGGGTCATTGGCTGAAATTACTGCTGAACAGGATTACCGTTTTAAATTTTAAGGCAATATTTTTGGCTTCTGAAAGACATTTCTCTAAAGTGTCATTTCTGTCATGTGATAGAAGATCTCAGATGCAGTCAGTGATGGAAGGAAAAGAAAAAACCAATAGCTCAGGTGGAAAAGAGTTTAAACTCTCAGCAGAGAGCAGGTAGATGCTCCTCATTAGCTATCTTCAAAAACACTGTTTGTAATGAACAAAAATTCTCTTAATGTCATTCTTTTCAGAAATTTACCAATTTGATATCCTATAGAAGTAGGTAATTTCAGGTGCTTCTGGTGGACTGTTGAAATTGCAGCTTAAAGTCCTGATCTGTGTCTAATGTCAAAGATTTGAGTTATTTATTTTGCTGGCTTATTTTGACAGCCAAAAAAGGTAGCAGAGCTGGAGATCAGCAAACACAGATGGTTTCATCAGTCCTACAACTAAAGTGTCAGTTTCTCCGATGCAATGTGCAACCTGGGGGCAAAATGTGCCAAGATTATTTTTGCTTCAAAAGTTTTTGAGATCGATTGAAGTTAGGACCCACTTTATGTTAACATAGAACTAAAAAGTACTATATTTCATACACTCTTTGCTTGGCTCACTTTGGGTTAAAACATGCTCCAAGCAAGAAAGCACCAGAAATGTAGTATTTATAGTGAATACAAAGTTCAGTATTCAGAAATGAGAAAATTCCATTTTAATGGCTTCTGAAAGTTGATAGACAGGCTGTCAAGACGTTGTGTGAAGGGTATTAACTTGAAGTAGGTTCTAGCTTTGAGTTATTTAGCAAGAGTTTTGTTAGTAATAGTTGTCTACAGTTTGTTGTTGGTTTTTTTTTACCCATAATATATCGTTGCCACAGATGATATGCTGATCATCCATATACCACCATATGCTAGGTTGTGGCATGTTGGTGTGTGTGGTGCAGGTTTGAGTGTATCAGGCAAAGCTGTGTGATGGACTTACTGGCCTTGCTAGGACATCTTGTAGGTGTACAGTAAGAGATTACAGTGCACTTTTCCATGCATAATTTGTGTTAGTTATACCCAAACCCCCAGATACTGTTTTGGTGGACTGTTTCCAATCCTGCTGTGACACTGAACTGTTTCAAAACCCAAGCGAAACTGTTCCACCTGATACACTCATACCAATACCACATATGCTGTGAATAGTCCACCACCCAAATAATAACTCAGTGGTGGGCCTATGATGGTCAGTTTTCTACTGAGTGAGGGGAAAGTAGGAAGCCGACATATGGCTTAGTAATGGGTTACAGTCAGTAATTGTACACCTACAGACATCACCTGTATTTTAGGTAAACCTACTATTTGGCTGTAACCATTTCTTTTTGGAACTTTTTCAAACAGTACAGTGCACAGGCGACAAAACCTGGAAGTAACATTAACCAATGTATCACTTGCTACCACAGTGACACTCACTGTTTAAAACGTTTAAACAGTGACACCTTGTGTTGAAAGTAAGGAATGGCATTTCAGACAAAGCTAATTTTTCAAGGCATTACTAGAATAATATTTGAACAACTCTTTTGTAAAATGTGTCACTTATGAAAAGTCCAGTTTTATCTACCAAAGTTACCTTCATACCTTCATATATAATTTTCATTTATTACCATACATAGGAAAAATGCAGCCTATACCAAATATACTGTCCTCAGGTAGATTATAGTTTTCTAAAACATATGGGTAAAAACATTTTATAAAATTCTTTTTTATAAAATAAGATTTACTGAGAATGTTCTTGTCCCAAACGTTGCATTTTTAAAAAAATGAGTTTTCTATTATTTCAAAGAGGTCTTTGGTTGGAGTACAGGGTTAATGACTTTGCTGAGTGTGCTCTGATTTGTTTTTCAAGATTGTGCAGTTGCAGGGGAAATAGATACAGAGCAAATGGATAGAGCTGACTGAATTTCATGAACACTACAAGACTGTGATAGTGGGGAAGAAAGAGAAAGCAGGGAAAAGGAGCTGTGGCAGGTGGAGGCTCAAAGGGTGGCGCCAGAGTTTTAAGGTCATATTAAATTAAATTAAATTAGATTTAAGTTTTAATTGTTAATAAATATCTCCTTATAGAAAACTTCACCATATCATACCTTTTTCTTTGTTACCTGTTTTCTTTTTTTTTTACCTGTTTTCTTTGTTAATATAACAGCATGTGTTATATTCATTTATTATTAGACTTTTTATTAGATTACGCATACAAATCCCTGTGAATTCATCATTTCTAGAGAAAAGATTAGATAACATGTTAGAATGAGCACATTAATGTAAACCTGTGATCTGTCTGGTGTGAACTGTTGTCAGAGCTGCTGTTCTAGAAAATTAATCAACACCTTCTGACCAATCAGAATAAAGAATTCAGTAGCAGTGTGGTACAATATGTTTTGTCATACAAATATGTTCCATACATTTCAAAATTGTAACAAAGTGAAATAAACTTAAGGTGATTTTCTTATTCACACACACACGGGCAAGGCTTTTGATTGTATGTTCCCAGTAACTAAGGTGAATGTAAGAATATTAAATGAAAAGAAATAATATTGTTTTGTGATAAAAAAAAAAAAAAAAACATCTAAAAGAGGTGGTCTGACGTGCATAAGTAAGTAAGGACCTGAATATAATGATTATGATTTTTTTTTGTTATGAAAATAAAGTTTGTCGACGAGGATGGGATTCGAACCCACGCGTGCAGAGCACAATGGATTAGCAGTCCATCGCCTTAACCACTCGGCCACCTCGTCATATTAGCAAACTGTTTACAGTATCTTTAAGTGGTTTAAAGCACCAAACTTAAACAAATAGTGTTATTATTAGTTAATATGGACATATTGATACAGCTGGAAAACAATTAGAATAAAAATAAATAAACACAAGTGTACATTTATCCTCTATCGCTCTAAGTATACTGCTGTTACCATGCTAGCGTTAGTTATCTTTATCGACTTAGCAAGCTAGGTCCGACGATATTGTGTGTCAGTCATTCAAACAGTTGTCATTTATGACCTCCATTTTAGGTTTAGTTAGTGTATAAAATGTTTTTTACGGATAGAGTGGTGAACGTTAGTTCTTTTAGCTAGCTAGCTAATTCTTTAGTGTTGCCAGCTCTCTTCAGAGGAAAGTAGCTAATGCTTGCTTAAGAAGTCGCCAGAATCTTCCTCATCATTTGCCCATCTAAAGTGTTACATGAAGAAGCAAGATTTTTGAAGACGGTTAAAAACTATTATATTCTGGGCCATAAATTGTGTGTGTTTGCATGATATGGGTGGCCTTGTGCAACTGTCCATTCTGTCCAAAGCTTTCACTCCATGTAACTTTAAATAGGTCTTTTCCATATGGCTGTTTCTATGCAATCTGGCCTGTGCCAAGATTCAAGAAGTTCTGGCTTTTGTATCCAGGGTGGCCAGGTCTCAGCAAAATTTCCAACCCAACAACATCTGAAGAAAAATTTTAAAAAAAAAAAAAATAAATAAATAAATAAATAAAATAAAATAATAATAAAAACCTGAAAGCAGCCCCAAAACTTGTTCACTGTTGTGAACAAATTTGTGATTTGCAGTATTTGCATTATGCTTTTTGTCAATTCCTGGCACGGATATTACCCTCTTTTCCCGCTTCTAATCTTTACAGTAAAAAAACTATGTGGCCAACGGTTTGTGGACACCTGGCCATCACACCCATATGTGGTTCTTGCCTAAACTGTTGCCACAAAGTTGGAAGAACACAGTTGTCTAGAATGTCTTTTTATGCTGTAGCATTAAGATTTCACTTCACTGGAAATAAAAGGCCCAACCTGTTCCAGCATGACAATGCCCCATGCACAGAGCGAGCTCCTTGAACACAGGGTTTGCTAAGACTGATGTGGAAGAACTCGAGTGTCCTGCACAGACCTCTGACCTCAACCCCCCTGAACACCTTTGGGATGAACTGGATCACCGATTGCACATCAGGCCTCCTCACTTAACATCAGTGCCTGACCAAACTAATGCACTTGTAGCAGAATGAGCACAAATCCCCACAGCCAGGTTCCAAAATCTAGTGGAAAGCCTTCCCAGAAGAGTGGAGGTTATTACAGCACAGGGGGGACCAGCCCCGTGTTAATTTGCATGGTTTTGGAATGGACACATACGGGTGTGATGGTCAGGTGTCCACATACTTTTGGCCATATAGTGTATCTTACAACAGAAATGGTTAGGTACATAGACACACTGTCTGCACTTACACATTCTGTTTGTTTACCATAGCCTATATTTGTTACAATTATTTGCTTTAAAATGATCTTGGCATCCACAGACTATTTATAAACCAGCCCCCCAAAAAAATCACCACCCATGAACTTCAGCATGCTGGGCAACCCTGGCTGCACCTAACATTATACTTACATGCCCTTACAGTTCACCAGGAGACAAGGAGAGAGAGACACCATTGAATATTTGCGTGTGTGTGTGTGTGTGTGTGTGTGTGTGTGTACACACATACATATAGTGGCTTAGTGGTTAGCACAGCTGCCCTGCACCTCCAAGTCAAGTCAAGTGGAGTTTATTGTCATTTCAGCCATATACAAGTACATAGTGAAACGAAACAACGTTTCTACAGGACCAAGGTGCTACATAAGACAAACACAGAACAACACAGAACTACAGGGACTACATAAATTATACATAAAGTGCACAAGTGCAAACATGTGCAGACGCACAAGACAGAACAAGACAGTACAATGACTACAACGCCGACCAGTACGCAGTTCTGTTTAAAAGTGACCAAGTGACAATAGTGCAAATATTACAGAGTTCGATATAAATAGCTGAAATAGTGTAAACATAATAGTAGCAGCAGCATAGAACATGTGCAAAAACATGTGTAAAACATGTGTAAAACATGTACATAGAGGATGCTCAGTTGTGTGTGTGTGTATATATGTATGTGTGTGTGTGTGTTCCTACAGTCCAGTTTCTAGGTATTGAGGAGTCTGATGGCAGACTGGGCTGGGTGCTTGAATCTCACCTCCACACTGTGTGCATTGAGTTTGCAAGTTCTCCCCGTGCTTTAGGGGCTTCCTCCCCAAGTCCAAAGACAGGCTAATTGGTATTTCCAAATTGTCTGTAGTGTGTGTGCAACTGTGCCCTGCAATGGACTGACCCTGTCCAGCATGTCCCCCACCTTGTTCCCCAAGTTGCCCTGGGATAAGCTGTAGGCTCCCCATGACCTCATGTAGGTAATCAGTATAGAAAATGGATGGACAGACAAAACATTTAGGATGGTTGAAGACATTAACTATTTTGTCTATTATTGCATCTCTGTATGTGTGAACATGGAAACTGTAGTGATGCAGTTAATGACATTAGCTACCACACTGTAACTTGTAGAAGTGGAAATAGTAGTAGAAGATGCTATTGTATATGCAAGTACATAGGGCATGGTCTAAGAATATAGTGGTATTGGATCTGAGACATAGCCCTGTTATAGTTCTAATAACTTAAATGATGCAAGAAATAAAAATATACTTTCAGATCACTTATAGAGACAAAATGGACCTCAAGATACTTGCTCTTCTGACAGCAGATAGAGAGCATGAGTCATCTTAGCTTGTATCAAAGCTGGTCTCTTGTGAGCATGAGTGTCACGTGACTTGGATCGAGTCACGGGATCTAGTCTATCTGTGATCGTTTAGTTAGCCTTGCCATATGGTAAGCATGTGGTAAGTAATTACGCTTTCATCATCAAATATTTAAAGTATATGCTGTATATATATATATATATATATATATATATATATATACATACACATATATATATATATGTAACAATAACTTTAAATGTTGAATTTACATTGTGAGAAACAGAAATGTTGTAAAAGTTCATGTATTATTGCATTTATTTACCATCTAAATAAATGTTGTGAAATTATAGGTGATGTCAGTAAACAGGTCATTTTACAGTAGTGAGAATATCTGTATATTTATATGTTTCAAATTAAATCAGGTTCAAAATCTTATAAAATAATAACACAGGAATGACTTACAAAAGCTAATTTTGATCTTTTCTTGCATGAATGATTAGATTACAGTTTATATGTATTCAAAGAAAAAAAACAAAACCAAATATTTCCTAAATGCTCAATAAGTTTCATCAGTTTAACTTTATTAAGATAATAAGCAATATACAATCAAGAATAACAGTAGTATCACAGGTAGAAAAAAAAAACTAAGCACATGATTTCCACAATACAAGAAGGGTGAAAAATGACCTAAAATTGAATAAATACAAAATTACTATTACAGCAAAGACAGTGTCATAGTAATAAATATTTAGCATTTCCACATTCTTTCCTGCCTCCAGCTTCCCAGAATGAACGAACTACAGGACAGAATACAATTCATCCCTTCATATATTATAGATATATGTATATAATCATCATATGCATAGACTGCACACTCACAAACTGGGGTGTTGTGAATGTGGTTGTCTGTGGTTATTTTGCACCTTAACATACTGTATTTTTTGCACCGTATCATCATCACTTATGTCTTTTGAACTGTGTGTTATTTGTTAATACTCTATATGGCTCTATATAATACTCTATATGTGCTTGTTGAACATCCCATTCCAGATTTAGTTCCTCCTTTGCTGTTATAATAAGCTCCACTCTTCTGGGAAGGCTTTCCACTAGATTTTGGAACATGGCTGTGGGGATTTGTGTTCATTCAGCTACAAGAGCATTAGTGAGATCAGTCACTGATGGTCAGTGTTCCTGTTTATCCCAAAGGTGTTCAGTGGGATTGAGGTCAGGGCTCTGTGCAGGACATTTGAGTTCTTGCACGCCAACTCTGGCAAACCATGTCTTCAAGGAACTCACTGTGTGCACAGGGGAACTATCATGCTGAACAGGTTTGAGGCTCTTAGTTCCAGCGAAGGGAAATCTTAATGCTACAGCAAACAAAGACATTCTAGACAATTGTGTTTTTCCAACTTAGTAGGAACAGTTTGGGGAAGAACCACATATGGGTGTGATGGTCCACATACTTTTAGCCATATAGTGTATCTATCTATCTATCTATCTATCTATCTATCTATCTACCAAAAGTCATATTTTCTAATTGTCAAAAGAAGCTTACAGCTGGGTTTTTGTTTTTTTTGTTTTTTGTGGCTAGGATGATATTTTTTTTTTTTGCTAGGATGTTGTTGTTTATCTAAAAGACATCCCCACACTCCTCTTCACTAATACCACATTTGGTCATGTAAAAACCCTAAATGAACTTTTCGAGGAGAGCCAGTTGTCAAAAATCATTCCAGAAATCATTTTACAGAAAATTACAGAAAATATAGTGCCATGGCAGTATTTTAGTCAAAATTTAAATTTTAAACCACCTTTCTCTCTCTTTTGAGCGTGCGCCAACACCCGGATATGACGTAGCTGCGCGCGAGGAGGCCAGCGCGTCAGCAGGCCTTGGCGCGTTTTTCAAAGACTCACTCAGACGCCTGACTGGGCTGACAGTGCAGCGCGCGCGGTGGGTTTTATATTAAATTTTAAAGTATTTTATGGTTAATTTATAGCAGTGACCTGCATTTCCTGTCATGGCGACTCCTCCGAAGAGAATGTGCTCCCGTCCTGACTTCAACAGCAGCTTTGAGAAGAGAGTTAAGAAGATATCCATTGAAGGAAATATTGGTACGTTTGAGTTACTGTAATAATTGTAGTTGGGGCCAAATTTACTTAAACTATTACTTAAAAAATTCTAAACAACTTAATTTATTTGAAATGAATTGCTTTGCCTGAAACTAGCTGCATGTTTTTGACAGGATAAAGTTTCTCTCATTTGTTTGGCGCCAAATAAAGTAAGAAATAGGCGGGAAGAGTTAACTACCTCAACACCCAGTGTTTATTACCACAATATACTTCAGAAAAAAAAACACAAATTTCATAAAACACCACAGTATTTTCCCCTCATTGTCAAATTCCTGACATTTTCTTTGACAAACGTCTCTGGAAGCTGTTTATTGTGTGGCTTCACTTTGGACTGCTTCATTAACACTGTATGTTTAAATAGTCGACTTTTCAACTCATTAAAAGAAAAAGCTAGTGTTAAAATGAAGGATGAAAATGAAATAAATATAATAAACTTAAGGCAAGACTACAGGTGAGTAGAGGAAAAGAAAAAAAAAAAAGACAACAGATATCTTGATATCTCAGTCTTTGTTGCTTGGTTGCTGATATCCTGAACTGAACGGGAATTTGTCAATAATTTTCATTTATTTCTGCGAGTGAAGCTTCTTCTTACTTCATAAAGCCAGAAATCTTTCTCTGTATTCGTTTAATGTTATAAATGAACTAAACATTTCATTTCTGACGAAGTCCCAAAAGAGACAAACTTACAGAACAGTTGTTTCTTTATTTAATTAATGTGCTGTTTAGTCAATAAAATAAATTCAATAATTAATTAGTAAAAAAA